>CM067306.1:39533100-40191160 GCA_034231615.1 Meghimatium bilineatum
CCCAAGAAATCATTGGAACATAATTCATTGTAAAGATTCTCTTTTGCTGTCTTGAATCCTTGTATTCTTAATAATACTGCTCCTCATGGTCATCATCCTTGCTACTAATATACTAGGGCAACATAGCTCGGGATTCTCCCTCTCTCGTATATTAGTGGTAGTAGTATCCTTCCGTTGTTGTAGCCCTTGAAATCATCTAACTATAGTTCAACCCTAACTCTACAGCTAAAATGATCAACTCCAAAAAAATCACATGTAACCATTTAATTTCACTTGTAAATTCCATGTTATGTTTCATATTATTCTCAACGTGAATATCACTACATCAAAATCATATGATCACTAATTAACTGATACATAGAAGATAACATGTAACTTAGCCCTTTCACCCAATAGCTTGAGTATTATAACATGTAACTTAGCGCTTTCACCCAATAGCTTGAGTACTCTGGGTCTTGACACCGCCTTGGCACGTGAAATCTCTAAGTCCTGTCAATCATAAAATACCAATTTACAGTCGTGTCATTGTAAGTCTTTGTTGGTCTTTGGATCATCTTCATTGCGCTCCGGACAAGTCCATAGGTGCTCCGATCTCTCCTTTAGTGTATCTGTCATTACACGTTGACTGACGGTAATAGTACATCGTTGACAGACCATCATTCTTTCTCACCCATGAAACTGGGTGTCATTCTTTCTAGTGACACCACAATACAAACCAAGCTCCTTTATTCTATTTATGGAACAACAGTCATCGTCATTTGTTCGTGCGTATTCTCGTAGGGCATTCAAAATGTCTGCCCAATCCATCGTTCCACCAACAGCCGTAGTAGAAGCCTGTGCGGCCAACCTATCTGCTCTCTCATTACCCCAGACTCCCACATGTCCCAGCACAACAATAAAAGTCACTTTTCACACACAGGGATTCTTCACTGCATCCATCCACTGTTCCCGAATGTACCCAGCCTGAACTTTCACTATCATGCTCATTGAGTTTCTGAGTAAACAGGCATGCTCGCAGACAGTCTGCGAACACACCCATTTGAAAGCATTGGTTACTGCAAAAATCTCCATTGTCATGCTGCTTGTCGTCTGAGTGAATGCACCACTTTCCTTTCTGATGGTCTTCCCCCCCCCCCCACCTTTGAGCCGTGAAGACCCATGCACTCCTGATGTGTCTCTCAACCGACCCATCTGTATATATGACCATATCACCTTCCCTGGAATTCTCAGCAATCAGAGTGAGCACCTTCGACTCAACCACTGTCAGACACCATTTCCTGCACTCTCTATTGAGTGTTATTATTACTTTAAAGGCTGTCAGACAATCTGAGGGCGCCAGACTCCATTCTGCACCATGTAGTACATCCTCCAATCTGCACATTCTCTGTATAACGTCCTCCACGCGCCCCATCCATGACTTTCCTCTCTTTAAGTCCAACTTTCTGGTTGTCAACAGCTAATTTCAGGGGGTTGATACCTTTTAATCTGCCTGGGTACTTGGACTGTTAATCCTTGACTTCCAAATATGATTGTATCCAATAACAAAGTCACATAGTTCCGCCCTAATGGATGATACTGAAGTTGGTGTGGCTATTCCACATAAATTTGACTGACTTGATTCTGCAGCAAATCTTTGGCTTCTGAATATATTTATATCCAATAAGAAATAGCAATTAAATTCCATAGAATTTGTTCCAGACTTTCTGTCAAAAACAAAGCTGGACACCTATCTCTAACAACCATAATGTGTAACGGAATTTGACTTTTAGGCTGTGACTTATTCTTAGCAATTGTCATGTTAACAATTGTCATGTTAACCTTAGTTTATGAAGTTCCACACTGATGAATCAAGGCATAACAACTGGCGACATATTATGCCTCCAGTCCCTTAGTGGTGGATATTCGTCTGTGTAATATGACACCCGTAGAACTGCAAGGAAGGGAACTTACCACCCCACCTAATAGTTTCCACTGCTTAGTACATGAAGAGTTATCTTCATCCCCGACGGCAGGTTGTTGCCATGGGATGTACCTTTACCTTTAGAGGTCTAAAAGATAATAAAGAAATGGCAACTTAATTTTTAAAAATACTGCCTAGGAAATCACTACAGCAAAAAAATGTTGGATTGATTGCTATGACCTGAATAGGATATGCTACTATCTTTTTCTAAAAGTGCAACAGGATTTGGATAATATAGTTGCAACAGGCAAGATTGAAGGAAAAATAGGCAGATGACTACAGCATGAGAAAATATTAGATGGTTTAACAATGCTAAGAGTCAGCAACAATCCTGATAAAATACTAGAGATAGATAGTGGAGGGATATCCATGGTCATCTACACCAGACAGCATGACATCATAGTCTGTCTCTTGTTCTCTCTCTCCATGATTAATGTTTCTAAACCATTATGTCTTTTTATTTGTTCAAAATATGTTAGCTTGAATTTTTTTATATGTTTGAGAAGCCAGTCTCCTTCTAGGTTCATGTCCTTACAGATGTCTGTGTTGATCTTTCTGTCCATGATATGCTTAGGAATTTTCTATAGCATTTCATTTCAAATGCTAATATTTTATTTTCCATTGTGCAATGTATTTGGTAACGCCTTCTGGATTTCTAAGTTCAGGGAGCAAAGAATAGGCCCACTGTCTTCTTTCCGGGTGTTGCATAGGAGGCGACAAAAGAAAGTTGTGGGATAAACTGAAAGTCTGTTGCTTATGAAAAATTAATCATTGTCACTGCATGTCTTGTTTTGATATTCTTATTTTCCTATCAAATAGTTCCCATTGATGACGAAGAGATGCAATGCATCCTTGTCCTTTTGTGGCAGACTCCTAGGTAGCAGGGAATGATAGATGTGCTATCAAAGTAGTTGAGTCAACAGATCTGATAGAAGATTGATGAACTAGGCCCAGAACTATTTGCTCCTGACAGGATATGAGGATCCTGGGTTACTGCCATACGGAAATGCTTCCCTTTGAGGACTAAACATGCATCCATACACCCCTCGAACACAACCTTGTCTAAGACAACATACCTTATACATGTTCAGGTGTCACCTCAGCTACTCAACTGAGGAGGGCCTCTGTTCTTTGTGAGAAAATCTATGGACTGTCAAGAGCTACATGCTCACAGGTAAAGGGATTAATTCATCATCATCTATTGTGAATATCATTTCCCACATTTCATAACCATGTCAACACTGGAAAAATATAGCTTCTTAATTTAATTAATTTCTTCTTAATTTATAACTTCTTTTTCTGTTTGCCTCTTGCCATAGATTTTTCATCTGTCATGTTATTTTGTAGCATCATTGTTAATCCTGCTAAACTCTAGAAATAAGTCACAAAAAATTATGTTCATGAAGACAGAGAAAACTTTACTTTTTTACTAGCCCGCCTGGCGTTACCTTCCTCCATCAGACAACCACAGTATGATAGTTTATCGCCACTCAGACATCAAGTGGAACAACATATTCCCAGATTTAAATACTACCTCAAATGAAAGGTATTTTTAATTTTGATTTAATTTATTCAATTCTCTCTATACAATCTGGCAGGCTACATCTATGACTAACATTTTCTTTTCAATAGAGTAATTTGGAGAATAAAGGGGAGTAGTAGGCTTATAAGAGAGAAATCTTGGATGGGTCAGGTGAAGGATATTTTTATAATATATATCCACCTGGGGAAGATCATGGAACAGAATAGAAGAAAGTGATATCAGAACAGCACAAGATCATGGAACGTAAAAGGAGAAAGTGATATCAGAGCGACAGAATGCCAGATCATGGAAGAGAATAGGAGAATATGATATCAGACCATACCCAGCCGAAGATGGATGTGTCGGACCATTGGTGCAAATAAAATAGTGACACATCACATTTCCATTCTCTGGACTACTTCCTGCTGGAAACTTAGTAGGACCATTGTCCTGCTACAAGAGAGATTCAGTGGGAGTTTGAGAATGAGCAACGGATACCTGTTTAGATACCTGTACAGGGAGCCGCGTTAGCGCAGTGGTTAGCGCACTGGCTTCGCATATGAGTGGTCCTGGGTTCCACCCAGTTGAGGCGGAAATGTTTTCATATCGCAACGGCTCCCAGGTCGACCCAGCCTTAAATGGGTACCGGATTAATCCGGGAAGTAAAGACTGCGAGGGAAAGGAGATGTCTACCGCCCTCATTTGCAGAGCCTCTGAAATGTGAGATCGCTAACATCTCACACCCCTACGGCATTAATAAATGCTATGGGTTACTTTACTTTTTTTTTTACCTGTTTAGTACACACCATTTTTGAAAGAGTAAGTTGATCACAGAGCCTCTTGGTTGTGGAAGCAGTTGATCACAGAATGTATTGGTGGTGGAAATAGAGGTTCATTTCTTGATTGATGAGTAAGTTCATCACAAAACCCCTTGGTTGTGGAAGCAGTTGATCACAGAACTTCTTGGTTGTGGAAGCAGTTGATCACAGAACTTCTTGGTTGTGGAAGCAGTTGATCACAGAACTTCTTGGTTGTGGAAGCAGTTAATCACAGAACTTCTTGGTTGTGGAAGCAGTTGATCACAGAATGTCTTGGTTGTGGAAGCAGTTAATCACAGAACTTCTTGGTTGTGGAAGCAGTTAATCACAGAACTTCTTGGTTGTGGAAGCAGTTGATCACAGAACTTCTTGGTTGTGGAAGCAGTTGATCACAGAACTTCTTGGTTGTGGAAGCAGTTCATCACAGAATGTCTTGGTTGTGGAAGCAGTTAATCACAGAATGTCTTGGTTGTGGAAGCAGTTAATCACAGAACTTCTTGGTTGTGGAAGCAGTTGATCACAGAATGTCTTGGTTGTGGAAGCAGTTAATCACAGAATGTCTTGGTTGTGGAAGCAGTTAATCACAAAACCCCTTGGTTGTGGAAGCAGTTGATCACAGAATGTCTTGGTTGTGGAAGCAGTTAATCACAGAATGTCTTGGTTGTGGAAGCAGTTAATCACAGAATGTCTTGGTTGTGGAAGCAGTTAATCACAGAATGTCTTGGTTGTGGAAGCAGTTAATCACAGAATGTCTTGGTTGTGGAAGCAGTTGATCACAGAATGTCTTGGTTGTGGAAGCAGTTAATCACAGAATGTCTTGGTTGTGGAAGCAGTTAATCACAGAATGTCTTGGTTGTGGAAGCAGTTGATCACAGAATGTCTTGGTTGTGGAAGCAGTTAATCACAGAATGTCTTGGTTGTGGAAGCAGTTAATCACAGAATGTCTTGGTTGTGGAAGCAGTTGATCACAGAATGTCTTGGTTGGGGAAGCAGTTAATCACAGAATGTCTTGGTTGTGGAAGCAGTTGATCACAGAATGTCTTGGTTGTGGAAGCAGTTGATCACAGAATGTCTTGGTGGTGGAAATAGAGGTTCATTTCTTGATTGATGAGTAAGTTGATCACAGAACCCCTTGGTTGTGGAAGCAGAAGTTCAGCCCTTGATTGATGAGATATAGTAATTTATATAGATGGTTCTGTTGTTCAAAATGTGAGCAGCTCATGTTCACTGCACATGTTGAAAAGAGAATTGTATATGAAGATACCTGTGCTTTTGTTGCGACCGAAAGGAATATGACCACGGTGATGATAGTTGTAACCAGGGCAAAAGTGTGGTTGGAATCTCAAAAATACACTCATATATGTTTTCTCAGCGACTCAATGTGCATGATAAAAAATGTGAGAATGACTGGGAATGCAGGAAGTGGTTGGAGTTTGTGAAACTGTTTAATATGACAAGAATCAACTTTATATTTGTGCCAGGACATGCTGGTGTCTGAGGAAATGAACATGCAGACAGTCTTGCTGGTATGATGATCATGTGGGCAGGACAAGCAATGGACCACTCTTAAGTTTTGTATGCCCTTAGAGAGATAAGATGAGTGTCAGATGTAACAAATGTTTGTGAACCTGCAACCTTTAGCAGATTACTGGAATATCATGTAAAGAGGGGTGTGACCAAACAAGATTTTTATACAGGTAACCAGAAGATACTAGTATACAAACACAGAGTAGGTGTAGTCAGTCATTACATGCTGAGAGATATCTTGAGGAGAAGATCTGAGTAGCTATGGACCAATGATTCTATATGCAGTGAGGATGATCTTTCAACTAACTTTGACAGCTGAAATTTCTGCTATTAACCTTTAGCACCCTATAGTCAAGATATATCAACAAAAATGTTGGAGATGGCATACACAGCTTTCAAATTATTTCTACTGTTGTTATGACTATTCAAATATGCAGGAATCACATGTTTTTAATGTCATGTTTTTGGGAATGCATGCGATCACTGCTAGATATACTGTACATCACTTCCACCTTGCCCCTGCCGTTCTTGTGTTGTAGTATAGGAGACTGTTGGAAAAAAAATTGTCAATATTGAGAGGCATCCAGTTTGGAATCCATCAGCGGGTTACAATGGTTGTCAATATGTATAATTGACATACAATCATTATGGATTGTGATTCTGATAGTATGGAATTCTTGGGAATAACTTGGGTTTTTAAATCAGATATGGTAACACTTTAGGTTTCGTTATGAAGTGACATGATGGTCAGTCCAGATTGTACTTCAGAGGTCACGTAAAGTAGCAGAATATCTAAGTAATACTTCTAAATTCATTCTCAAACTATTGTGGGATATAGTCCAGGGAACAAAAATACTTTGTCTCATGGTTTACAGCTTGGCTGCAATATCTGCCCCATTTGGTCTGATATATCTGACTTTAGCATTTCTTCTGGTCACTGAGTCTATGAGTTTGGGACAGTCAACCCCATCTCCCAAAATTTCATTGTGGCTGCTTACAATATGCATAACTGACCATGTTGTTGCTATGTTTTCATCCATTTTGATCCATCCGTATCAGAGTTTTTTCTGAATATTTTTAGTGATGATTATGTTATGTTTTCATATTAATTTTATTCAAGGTGTGGTAGAGGGTGGAAGAAGATGAGGAAACCAGAATAAAACATGGCTGGGTAATATAAAAAACTGAACTGGGTGCAAAATTTCCAAACTCATCAGGATGGTAGAGGATAGAGATGCATGGAGAACTTTCTACATCAATTGTTTCAATGTGGCACCCCTACGATCTTATGGGCTATGGGTTTTATTATTGTTATTATATACAGTAGAATCCCTCTATAGCACATCCTTTTATAACAAATTTTCCTATATAACAACACTTAAACATCCACAATTATATTTATCCTTTATTGTTTGTACTGCATATAGTGAATTTCTGTTATTACATACACATTTCATTGGTTCTGGACCAAGTTGTTATAATGAGATTCCACTGTATTAATTTTTCTGACCACCTGTTATCATCAACCATTGTATATCTCAAGACACAAAAACTATTTTAGGGAGATGATGCTGTTTATTTCTCCTCCTTTCATCTTGATAGGGAGGGTTCTCAATGTGGTTGGGGAATGCAATACTATGAGTTGGTCAGTCTTCTACTCTGTAGAGTACTTTGCCATAATCATCTTGCTAACTCAAAGAATGATGCAGATAGAAGTGTTGATTCCCTCTAGCAGTTCAAGTATCAGTTAGTCAGTTAACCCCTTAGCTGTGGAGGCATTCTTAAGGATATAATTAAAAACCACCGTCATTTTGCAGAGATCCTCCTCTTCTTAGCCTCCCACAGAAAAAAATCTGTCTGAATGCTTATAATAAAGCATTCAGATGAAATATTTCACTGGGAAACTAAGAAGTAGACGATCTTGGAAAAATGGAAGCAACCCCTCATTTGTATCCTTAAGCAGCTCCGCAGCTACGGGGTTAATCATTGGATCATCATTACTGCACTCCAGACAAATCCATAGGTGCTCCGATCTCTTCCTGAATGTATCTGCCATTACACCTCTGCTGACAGTTCCGGTTCAATGTTAAGTGACCATCATTCTTCTGCACCCTGCAAACTTCTCCACTCTAATGACCCCCACATTTCAAACCCTGTTACTTAATTCTAGCCATTCAATAAGAATCATCATCTATATCAAGTTCACTTTCACGTGCTGTCTCCCATTGGTAATTCAACCCATCAGCCAAATCCATTGCTCCTTCCCGGGGTGTAACAGCACCTGACACCAGCAAATCAGCTCTCTCATTGCCCGAGCATCAACATGCCCAGCACGAAAATAATAGTGACCATTTCCAACCTTGACTCTCTCAATATCTCAGCCCATTGTTCACAAACAAGACCCTTTTGTACTTTCATAATCATACTCACCGAGTCACTCAGGATACAGGTCCATACAGCCCTCTGTGAGCTGACCCATTATAATGCTATAGTCACCGCTATGATCTCCATAATCATACTACTTGTAGTCACAGCAAAAACTCCACTCTCCTCCCTAACACTTTTCCCAGCACACTGAGTTGTGAAGGCCCACCACGTACTACAAACATGTCTAACCACTGATCCATCTGTGTATATAATCACATCCCCTACACCGAAGTTCTCATTGACCAACACCTGCACCTCAGCCTCCATCGCCAGTTGCCCTCATTCTTTGCTTGCTCTATCAAGTGTTATTATTACTCTAAAAGAAGTTTTGTAATCCATGGGTAGCCATTCATGTCTATTCCGCACCTGCAGCTACATCCTACAACCTATACATGCTTTGTATGATATCCTCTGCCTGTCCCATCCACGATTTTCCTCTCTTCAGTCTACTAACTTTGACTTTAAGAATTTCGGGATGCAAAGCATGTTCTTTATCTGCATTATTTGAAGGAAGTATAGGTCTTAAGCAGGCTTAATCACAGTAGAGTTCATCATCCTTGCTTCATTAATCAGACTATAGTTTTACCAGAGCGCTCCATGGTGAGAGAAACTTAGTTCAGTGGTCAGTATGATTCCCGACCCCAACTTGCTAAATGTTTCAGCCTGGATCATCTCATCACTCAAATGTATAGGGATTCAAGATGCAAACACACAACAGAAGTATTTTCACGGAGAATAAGTCTTCACAGAGATATAGAATCAAGATGCAAATAGGTAAAAGCTCAGTAACTGAGCTAATAGCAAATAGGAAAGGGCAGTGAATGGGTGGAGATAGATGCTAAGAAAAAATCATTGACTAAAGTAATAATACAACTAGATAAAGTGTGTTGAAAATGGATGGGTGTCGGGGTCCAGGTTACAGTGCATGAACTCACCCAGCTACACTTGAAACCACAAGACATAATTATATGCACAGATGGCTCCATTAACAGAAATACAAATAAAAGAAGTTGAGGATTGTTGCCTACAGAAATGGCATGAAGTTGGTTGAGAAATCTTCAGAATATTCCACTGTCACATCGATCATGAGGATGGAGATAGAGGGAATTACAGTAGCACTTAATTGGTTGATAACTCATACATCAACACACTCGGTAATACTCACAGACTCTCAAAGTATTCTGTGCAAGATAGAAAAGTTCATGCTGAGAACATGGATGTACTGCCCTGGTAATGCTGGAGTCAGAGGAAACGAGAGAGCCGACTTATTGGCAGGCAATGTGGTGATAGACTGCACACTGCTAAGAGATGACGGCAGTAATAAATTCATTTCAAGATGAAGATGTCAATGAGGCTGAGATGTACACATACAGAGAATGTTAGAAATGGGAGTATCTAGAGATGAGGGAAGGAAAAGTAAATTTTTTGGAAAGTCCAGAAGATCACACAATCAACACCTGACCATGACTCTGAGTCTACATACACTAGGATGGCTGCTGGAATGGAGGGTGGAGCACTTATGGGAATGTCCCACGTGCTGTGAAGCCAGTTTCTAATCAAGAAGAATCAGTGACTTATCAGCTGTCATCCTTACTTCAACATCAACTACGGTTGCTCAAAGTTCTTAGAGGATTGACTTCATAGTACTGAGGTAACCTCATATGTAATCCACCCCTCACAACGAAGGTACATATTGCCTGCTGAGAGTATGTAGAGAGCATGTAACTGTAGCCTAAAGTGATAATCCCCAGGGATGTCTGAAAAAATCCACTTTATAAACAAAGTGTTGTGAGCAGGACTCGAACATATGACCTCTTGAGCACAAAGCGAAAGGCATAACCACTATGTCAGGGAGATGCCCTATTTTCAACACCACATCTAGTGATCAAGATTGAAGTTACATAACACATGATAAACATCTAATGATCAAGATTGAAGTTAAATAATACATGATAAACATCTAATGATCAAGATTGAAGCTACATAACACATGAAAAACATCTAATGATCAAGATTGAAGCTACATAACACATGATAAAAATCTAATGATCAAGATTGAAGTTAAATAATACATGATAAACATCTGATGATCAAGATTGAAGCTACATAATACATGATAAACATCTAATGATCAAGATTGAAGTTAAATAATACATGATAAACATCTAATGATCAAGATTGAAGCTACATAACACATGATAAACATCTAATGATCAAGATTGAAGTTAAATAACACATGATAAACATCTGATGATCAAGATTGAAGTTAAATAACACATGATAAACATCTGATGATCAAGATTGAAGTTAAATAACACATGATAAACAATATTTTTTTACCAACACTCTGTTACAAGCATGTCACAGTGCGGATACAGGAAGGAAAGCTGCACACCATGGGCATAATTGGATAGCAGATGGTTCAGTTGGAAGAGATCAAGTGTAAATAGAATACTCTCCTTAAGACAAACTATCTATGGGTAAGACACCCAGAAAGTAGTCCAAGTCCGCCAAAGTCCGAGTGGCACCAGTCCTTGTAGCGTGGAGTAATTAATTGCTTGTGTTTATCTTAAACTGAGGAACATGGAAAGACAGAACATGTGAAATGAAATGCCTTGAGAATGGCTGTCAGTGTTACCAGATTAGACAGGATAAGAAATGGTATCAAAAATTGAACAAACATTATGCATTGAATATATCAAGAGACAACAAATACAATAGTTAGTTCCTTTTGGGCCAAAGATGGCATATAGGACAGTATTAATTTATTTCCATGTTGAGTGCCTCACTGCAAGTTGCTGTAGTTCTTGTGTATTGCTTATGCCTGATATTGATTATTCTGATATTGATTACTCTGCCGATTATTCTGCATAGAGCTTCATTTGGATAACCTATTTTTCTTTTGCTCTTTGCCTTTACCACATGGAGGTTTGTTTTCATCCATTCTAAGTACTTGGCTGATGTAATTCCAACATCATCTTCTTATAAAACTTGATACAAATTATTGACGTTTTTCTACCCTCAATGAATCACTTGTTTTAAAATCTGTCCATTTTATGCTCAATATTAACTCCCTACTAAATATAGGGAAAACAATGGAGAGAATGGTCAACTCTAGACTGATAAAATACCTAGAATAAAACCAAAAGCTCACCAAGACACAGTCGGCCTATAGGAAAAATCAAAGCACTGAAGACCAGCTTACATACCTAGCACAGGAAATTGAAAATGCTTTCCAAAAGAAGGAAAAAGTGCTGGCTACTTTTATGGACTTAAGTAAGGCCTTCGATAAGGTGTGGAAAGAGGGAGTCCTCTTCAAGCTTCTCCAAAACAAAATTGAAGGCAGAATGTTGAGCTGGATAAAAGATTTCCTCTGCTACCGCACTGCAAGAGTAAAAGTAGATGGTAAACTAAGCAAATGTGTTACTCTCCAACAAGGAGTACCTCAAGGAGGAGTGATCTCTCCTACCCTCTTCCTAGTATTCATCAATGATATGGGAGAGAAACTGTCACATCATATTTCAAAGGCTCTTCATGCAGATGACTTTGCTGCCTGGAGTGCGGCAGGAAACCTATCCACTGCAAAAAACAGAATGCAGACAGCACTTGACACCTTAAGTGAATGGACATCTGACTGGGGAGTCCAGATCAACCTCTCCAAAACGGTGACAACCATCTTCTAACTTTCAAACCACCAAGAAAAAGCAAATCTTAAAATAAATGGAAGTGAGCTAGCACATGTGGAGAACCCTACATATCTAGGGGTCACACTAGACAAGCGACTCACCTGGAAACCACACCTAATAACCACCGAGCAAAAAGCAACCAGGAGGCTATCCTTGATAAAGAAACTTGCAGGAACAAGCTGGAGAGCAATAGGAAATATTCTCCGAAAAGTCTACATGGGTACAGTCAGAGCTGTAGTAGAATATGGAATGACAGCCTGGGCATCAGCATCAAAAACAAATACTCATCGCCTATCTAAGGTACAAAATGCAGGACTTCGACTTATCTCTGGAGGGATGAAAACCACTCCAATCCATGCAATGGAAAAACATGTAAACATCCGCCCACTGGATGACAGAAGAGAAGAAAGAGTGCTTGTTCAAAGGGAAAAAATTAAGCGCATGCCAAACCATCCGATGTGTGTGCAAATTTCTAGATCAACCACAAGCAGGTTGAAGAGAACCAGCTTCTGTCACATCTCTAAAGATATCCATGAACAACATAAAGAAATCCTCACAAACCTCCCAAATGAAATTGAAACACTAACGGGCTTTGAAGAGCCAGACAATAGTCTCCAGAATGTCTCCATAATAACACAGGTTCCTGGAATAATTAATAAGGAATACCAAACACCACCTCAACTAAAAGCATTGACACTGGAGATGATAGAAATAAAATACAATCCCAAGGATTGGACACATGTCTACACAGATGGATCGGCAGAAGGAGCAGTAAGGAATGGAGGAGGTGGAATTTTTATAAGACTCAAAGATGGGAAGACAATATCAAAAGCTTTTCCAACTGGGAAGTACTCCTCTAATTTTAGAGCAGAAGCAGTTGCACTCCATCAAGCACTGAAAGCCTTCACTGAACCAGGACTGCCAAGACCAAAGAAGATAGCCATATTCACAGATTGCAGATCCCTACTGGAATCAATCCAGAGCAACAGAAATGAAAACCTTCTGTACAACATCAGACATGAGCTAAGACAGATCCAAAAATCAACAGTTATTGCCCTTCAGTGGATACCATCACACTGTGGAATCATGGGAAATGAAAAAGCGGATGCTCTGTGAAAGGCAGGAAGCGAAATGGAGCAACACAGACACCCACTGTCTTACGGAGAAGTAAAAACAATAATCCGCAACACATACACAGCAAAGTGGAAGAAAGAAATGGAAGGGGAATACGAACATGATGCAATACATCTCCTCCAGAGATATCAACAGACCACAATATTTCGCCTTAGAACAGGCCACTGCAGACTGTTGGGTCACCTTTATCGATTAAGGATCTCATACACAGATGAATGTGCATGTGGATCCGGAACCCAGACTCCAGAACACATACTTCAGGACTGCCCAACATACAAAGAGCAGAGACAGCAGACCTGGCCAGAGGATACAGACTTGAGGCAAAAGCTATGGGACAGCCGCTCTGACCTGGAGAAGACAGTGGACTTCGTCTTGACGACAGGTCTGACGGTATAGCATGACCACATGCTGAACGCAGAAGAAGAAGACACCAAGATATGATCAATAGATAACATCAATGACATTCTGAACAAACATAAACATAGTACAACTGAAGCAAAATATCTGATTTGAAACTAAAGCTTAACTCCCACCCCTCACACTTTACAGCAAGTGTGTTTGAGTAGTAGCACCATACACCTGGGATGAAACAATATGCAACACAAGAAGGGGATTGATTTTGAGAACCCAAGATTACCTAAAACAAACCTCTTTATACATAATCAATATCAGAATAAATGTTTAACAATTAATGACAAAACAAACCACTCTATATATGATCAATATCAGACTGGATGTTTAACAATCACAGAAGAAGAAGATTTTGTAATGTAAATTTATAATTGTGAAATAATTGCAAGCATATTTCTGTGGATTTTTGTGTTGAAACAGAAGAACATTCTGTCAAGGAATTCATCCTGAGGATGATGCTGATTACCGCCCAGAATCTGATCTGGAATATGACACTGCAAAGATGAAGGAAGAAAATAGTAAGTCGGCTATCATTTAACCTTTCACATAATGTGTGATCCTACATCTTCAATGTCTATGAATATGTCTATTTTATATGTCTATGAATTTTATCACTTAGATTCAGAGTGGATGGCTCGCCTTGAACAATTCTATATGTCTATGAATCTTATCACTTAGATTCAGAGTGGATGACTTGCCATGAATGAGTGGAGTGTATTGGGTTTTCACATCTGCAGGGAATTATGTGGATATTTTGTCTAGGTCATGCTGTAGTTCAGGGTAATGAGGCAGGCTAGTTTTAAGGGTATAGATGTCAGGATAGATGACAATAGACACAGTGGGTATTCTGAAATGTGTATGTGACATTTGAAGAAGAACACCTAGATGGGCAAGACTGTTATTAAGAGATTTGACAAGTATGAAATTACTGTGGAAAATAGCAGCAGGAGATGTTTGAGGGTAGGATGAGAAAGATATATAATCAAGGCACAGCAGATAATGTCAGCATACACTCCATCAGTGAGCAGCAGATAGTTTCAGCATACACTCCATCAGTGAGCAGCAGATAATGTCAGCATACACTCCATCAGTGAGCAGCAGATAGTTTCAGCATACACTCCATCAGTGAGCAGCAGATAGTTTCAGCATACACTCCATCAGTGAGCAGCAGATAGTTTTAGCATACACTCCATCAGTGAGCAGCAGATAATGTCAGCATACACTCCATCAATGAGCAGCAGATAATGTCAGCATACACTCCATCAGTGAGCAGCAGATAATGTCAGCATACACTCCATCAGTGAGCAGCAGATAATGTCAGCATACACTCCATCAATGAGCAGCAGATAATGTCAGCATACATTCCATCAGTGAGCAGCAGATAATGTCAGCATACACTCCAATCAGTGAGCAGCAGATAGTGTCAGCATACACTCCATCAGTGAGCAGCAGATAATGTCAGCATACATTCCATCAGTGAGCAGCAGATAGTTTCAGCATACACTCCAATCAGCAGGCTGCAGTGTCAGCATACACTCCATTCACTTTTTGCTGAAATAGGCAAAACTTGTTTTAAGATGCCCAGAGTATTTCTTCATTGCTAATAGACTTCATATAAAAAACGGTTATTAAAGCATATTTTACCATTAGGTAGTGCAAGAAGAACTTTGTGGGTGTAGGATAAAGACTGTGCATCCTTGCTGTCATCATGACATGTGCACTGTGGATTTTTGTAACCTTTAGGGCCCTGGATTAAAATTAAGCAATTTTTTTTCCTTGAGCCTGGATTATTTTTGGAAAATTTGCATTATTTATGGTGAGTGTTTGGTAAAACAGGATAACTTTTTTGTTTGTAAAGATATCAAAATAATTGTTGCACACATAAATAAAGGAGTGAATAATGCATATAATTATGTTTTTGATTTTTTGTTGTATGGGTGATATGACAGTTGTGAGAAAGTTGTGAAGTTTAAAATTGGGGGGGGGGGGGGGACCTCAAAACGCAATTTAAAAAAATGTAAATATTATTTCTTGACAACCCAAATACTTCAGCAATGTGTGACAACATTGATAAAATTCTCCAAAATACATTTTCCTGTTGTGTATATGTTGTTTCATATCCATAATAATATAATATGGACTGAACAAACTAATAAAATGTGAAGAAATCACATACAATGTCCGTACGTCCAACACTATGTCTAGAACTACATACAACGTAATAATATTTCATGCTGACACATGACACCCCTTACATATTATTTTTTTGGTTTTTCAATGAATAAAGGAACATTCTTATAATATAACAACAGCTAAAACACACAAACAACAATGAAAACATGTTGATATTACTTTCCATGACTATCACTTACCATACCACATAGTATTCATTTGATAGTAAAATATGGCGTCGAAAATAGGTAAAGTCGTTCAAGAAATTAGTTGACAAAAATCAGCCAGTTTTCTCCCTTCTTACAAATGTAATGTGTAACGGGATTTGGTGTTTAGGCTGTGATGTATTTCTAGCTTCATGTGGTGGGAATTCTACATCATATGAGCTTAACTTTGTTTGATTCTGTACTGATAAATCAGGGCATAGCAACGGGGGTGAATGGAGACACCTATCAGCGCTAGTTGCGTAATGGCGTCAGGGGCTATAGGCACCTATAGAGCCCATTAGGTTAAATTTTCCCTCCAACAGAAAAAAATACCCAGGCCCTACTTGGAGTCAAATTCTGGACCTCATAGTTGTGAGGTCAAAATTCAAACATCTCAGCCATGCACCACATTGACTATTGTTGATATAGGACTTAATTTTCTTGATAGGTGGTGTGAAAGAAATCTATATCATTTGAAGTTCAGGTGGTACAAGCAAAGCAGGACTTCTTATGACTGAATCTGTCAGTCCATTAGAGATTTTCACTGCAACTGAAGACTCATGGGAATGTCACATTGCTGTCATATCACGTAGCTGGGCGAGCTCATGCACTGTAACCTGGGCCCTGACACCAGTCCATTTTCAACACGCTTTATCTAGTTGTATTATTACGTTAGTCAAGGATTTTTTTCTCAATGTCTACCTTCACTCATTCATTGCCATTTCCTATTCCTTCAAATTCACATATTCTTCACAGTGTGTCTTCAGCATCTTCCATCCATGATCTGCCATGCTTTATTCATTTTCCCTTTAACTCATCTAGACGTTGGTGTAATGGGTGGTGATTGTATTCTGTTACTTTAAGGTACGACCTAACCTGCGCTACCTGATGTCACACTCTAATAGTGGGGAATCAAGCAAAAAATCTCATTGCAGAGATGGCTGTACCCTAGTACACAGCAGTGCTGCTCTCATTGCCTCATTTTGGACTTTTTCCAATCTATCTAATGTATCTGTGATAGTGTTAGTAGGCCGAGGTCATAATCTATGACAGATAGCACCATCACTTGTAGAAGCATTTTCTGTTTCAGTACCCATTGCTACATGTTTGAAGGTTACCATAACCTCGATAACACTGATCCAACTTAGCCTTCTTAATAATATTTGTGGTGTGTTTGTTGAATGAGAGACTTCTATCAAAGGTTATCCCAATAGGACGTTAACAGCCGGATTTCCTGTAGAGACTAACAGGAGTAGAACCAGTCCGTTCAACGGCACCAAATCGCCTAACAACTATTGCGCACGCGTTCTTCCGTACTTGACTAACCGCATCTCCAAAAAAAATGCGATTTCGTCAAGCCATTCAAACCGTGCACTCAAAGTCACCCGAACGGACAGATCGAGACAAGGAATATTACAACAACAACAAACATCCCGTACAGGTATTGAAATATCCTCAGTAACAACAAAATATAACATAATATCTGTATTAGGATTTCCTGTAGGGGTTTGCTCTCTTAACCTGAGACACTCCCGTTCTAACCTGCTAGGCATGGGGGTTCTTATGTAGGAGTTTGCTTCCTTAACTCTATGTTCTCTCGTGCTGAACAACTAAGACAAATGGGTACAGTTACCGTGCCATCTGCCCAGGTTCACAGAGAATACAATACAGCCGACAGATACTCGAGTCTTCCAGATACAGTTTTTGCTGACGGCCATTTGCCTGAACATAAAATAGTACAGGTCAACTAGTGCATAGATACACAAAAGGTAATCCAAAAAGAATGATTTCACAACTTTCAATCACTTTAGGTGTGTGCAATCCACTATAACATAGATTATCGTGGCAGCAACATACAATGATGTCCATCTTAGCCATGTTGATTACATGGCTAGTAATGAAGATGACATGCTGAAATTACATGTGTCAGTCTTAAAGGCTCAGATATCACGACTTAGCTGTAATTAATGGCACAATGCATTCCAGACTCCATCCTTCAGGAGTTTAAGGATAAACGCAGAATAAAACAGAACAAAGTATAGTCAGAATTCATTTTTTGAAAAAGGTAACGCATCAATACTGCAAGAAATTCTAAAAATAAAATTGGTATAAGCAGGTAATGTCAAATAGTTGTATTTTTTCAGATTTTGACAGATTTAAGAGAGATATTTCAGAGATGAATACTTGTCATGTTATGGCTGTGGCTGACTACACATTCTTTTCTGGACCAGGAGGTGATTCTCCTCATAGAACAGCCAATTATATTGTAAGTTTTGAGAATTGTTAGGTTTTTCACAGAGAACAGCATATTATATTATAATTTTTTAGAATTAGGTTCGGTTTTTCACAGAGACCAGTCAATTATAGTGGAAATTTAGAGTGTTGAGTTGGGTTTTTCACACAGAACAGCATATTATATTATAAGTTTTGAGAAATAGTTTGGTTTTTCTCACATAACAGTGAATTATATTGAAATTTTCCTTACAAAACAGCTAATTATGTTGTTAGTTTTGAGAATTAGGTTAGTCTTTCTTCACAAAACAGAAAATTACTTTGTAAGTTTTTAAAATTGGGTTAGGTTTTCCTCACACAGCGGCCAATTATTTTAAGTGTTTAGAATTGGGTCAGGTTTTCTTCACCAAACGGCCAATTATATTAAGTTTTTAGAATTTGATTTTGTTTCCTTCACAGAATGGCCAATTATATTAAGTTTTTAGAATTGGGTTAGATTTTCCTCACAAAACGGCCAATTATACTAATGTTTTAGAATTGGGTTTTCTTCACAGATTAGACTCACAGGTTAGGTTTTCTTCACAGATTAGACTCACAGATTAGACTCACAGGTTAGGTTTTCTTCACAGGTTAGGTTTTCTTCACAGATTAGACTCACAGGTTAGGTTTTCTTCACAGATTAGGCTCACAGGTTAGGTTTTCTTCACAGATTAGACTCACAGGTTAGGTTTTCTTCACAGATTAGACTCACAGGTTAGGTTTTCTTCACAGGTTAGGTTTTCTTCACAGATTAGACTCACAGGTTAGGTTTTCTTCACAGATTAGGCTCACAGGTTAGGTTTTCTTCACAGGTTAGGTTTTCTTCACAGGTTAGGTTTTCTTCACAGGTTAGGTTTTCTTCACAGGTTAGGTTTTCTTCACAGGTTAGGTTTTCTTCACAGGTTAGGTTTTCTTCACAGATTAGGCTCACAGGTTAGGTTTTCCTCACAGGTTAGACTCACAGGTTAGGTTTTCCTCACAGGTTAGGCTCACAGGTTAGGTTTTCTTCACAGGTTAGGTTTTCTTCACAGGTTAGGTTTTCTTCACAGGTTAGGTTTTCTTCACAGGTTAGGTTTTCTTCACAGGTTAGGTTTTCTTCACAGGTTAGGTTTTCTTCACAGGTTAGGTTTTCTTCACAGGTTAGGTTTTCTTCACAGGTTAGGTTTTCTTCACAGGTTAGGTTTTCTTCACAGATTAGGCTCACAGGTTAGGTTTTCCTCACAGGTTAGACTCACAGGTTAGGTTTTCTTCACAGATTAGGCTCACAGGTTAGGTTTTCCTCACAGGTTAGGTTTTCTTCACAGATTAGGCTCACAGGTTAGGTTTTCTTCACAGATTAGGCTCACAGGTTAGGTTTTCCTCACAGGTTAGGTTTTCTTCACAGATTAGGCTCACAGGTTAGGTTTTCCTCACAGATTAGGCTCGCAGGTTAGGTTTTCCTCACAGGTTAGGTTTTCCTCACAGATTAGGTTTTCCTCACAGGTTAGGTTTTCCTCACAGAATGGCCAATTAGACCTATATTAAGTTTTTACAATTGGGATAGGTTGCCCTCACACATTATCCAATATATTAAGTTTCTAGAATTGGACTAGATTTTCCTCACAAAATGGCCAATGATATTAAATTTATAGATTTGAGTTCAGTTTTCCTCATAGCTATTTATGTTACAAGCTTTTGAGATTATATATTCTGTATTTCAGATTCAAACTATGCAAAGAGTGAATAGGTTATATAGAGAAACAGTCTGGAGCGATGAATGGACTGGGATGGGTTTGCAGATTAAAGAGGTTTGTACATGTTATAAAAATGATGAAACTACCAAATAGTTGGCCGTACTGAAGCCATGCAGCCATATGGACTATGTGGTCAAAATTGTCCAACTTCATTTGCCACCTGTCCATAGCCAAGACACCACGTACACATTGGCAGCTAGGATCAAAGGGCCAGAGCTCATCTGGTTCCCCCCAGTATGATGTGACATGCTGGAGTCTCTGAAATTTGCAACACAAAGGAAAATCCAAGAGGAAAACCTGACTATTTTGACATGTTACTGAGAGGTTACTCTTGCATAGTGTCTGGTCATCTTCTGAGAACTTCCCATGTTTCCTACGAGTTTTAATTCTACACACTGTCGTTTCGCTAGACCAGTCATATTGTCATTCTAGAGTGTCTGAATGGTTAAACTGTGTTCTAATCTATCACATTCAGAAAGAGTACCAAAGGTCTTGCATTGCTCTCGTGCGAACCCAGGGTTAGCAAGGAAACCAAGATCCTAAAAGTACTTCGTTGTAGTGCACCAAGGAAACAAAAAAACAGCTGCTCTTGCTGTATTCCTGGCTACCACCTTTAGGCTCGTGGATGTGAATGCTGTAGATGGAATGAGAATTGCCTGCAGAGAGACAGGAAATATCTCAGAATCCTCTATACCATTATATCCAACAAATGCAAGACATATGTGCATTCCAACTTGGCCAGCTTAAAAGCAGAAACAATGGAGGGGTGACCAATGTCCTTAACATATGGTGATCTTACGATTGGAAGGCCATCTCAAACACATGAGGCAAGTACGTGAGAAATGCCACAGATCAAATCCCAGACCACCAAAATTTTTGGCAAAACAGCACCCAGTCTAGGATGGTGTATCAACCATGAGTCTAATTCGACCGTCACCTTTATCAAACACTCATACGGAAGAAATTAGGTCTGGGACCTAGGGACACAATGGCTGAAAATGGAATGATCTTCCTACATGAGGAACAGCTCGCTGGCTGTGAAGCGCCTCATCAGAAGATAGACAAACAATGGGTGACCCAAACAAACTATCAGCTTGTCTTGTCTCATGTACCCCTCCCTAAGTAGAAGGTTCCTCCAATAGGAATTGCACCAAGCCGAAAGGTGAAGTCTCCTGGGTATGAAACAAAGCTCAGAAACCTTCAGATTGCACATATGAAGTAAGAGCTAATCACTCATAATTCCTGGGGTTCTCGAACAAACAAACAAACATCACATTCAGAAAAGAAATCACATATTCCATTTAGAAAGCACTGAAACACTGAACTTTACTTCCTTTTAAACTAGCAGGGATAACAAACTGTCATCCCCACGCTGTAGCCGAAAGTTATCTGGAAGTTATACCTTCAAAGGGCATTACTTCAGTGCCCCTTCAAAAAAATCATTACTATACAGACGCGATGGATACAGAGCCAGGGCAGACCATGCAAATGAAGGATTACAGAAATAAAGGAGTCTACAAAAACACACATAATATGAAGCATACACAAAAAGCCATCTCCAGAGAACTCTTATACCCCTGATGCCGCAAGGTATAAAGGAATATAAAGAGAAAGAGAAGTTTGTCTGGTCTGATAACAGTGATGCATACTTTCACATATACACTTATACATAGCGTATATGTGCATGAGGTATGTGTGTAATTACATCATTGTTGCCTCTGATTTTTCTGTTGTTAAAAATCTGCGGCCTAGTCAATTTGTGATATTATTATTATTGTCTGTTCTCTGTGGTTCCTGTATTTCTCTTGAGAAGGATCTTATTGTTTAAACATAGATTTAGCGTTGCAAATTGCCAAATTGCCACATCCCAAAACAAGTACTATTCGGAGACTTGCCAGTGAGCCCATGGTAGACCAATGTTGAAGTATAAGGACATCTGTAACTCCTCAATGAAAGTCTTTTTCATAAACCTCAAAATCTGGGAAAACATGGCCAAAACTTGGGCTGTCTGGAGGCATAATCTGCGTGTGGAAGCAACATTGTTCAGAAATAATATGTTTACAGATATGAAGGAAAAAAAAGGAAAGTTTCAAACAAACTTCTTCCATTGCTGTGACATGCTCAAGTGAAAAATTTCAATTCCTGAAAAAATGTTCAAGGACTGCTTCTTCTTTTTGCTAATTACCGTCTACAAGACGCAAAAGGCTATACATACATAAGATGTCTTGTAAACTGTTATCAATATTCTTTCATACCCGTTAGTCAGTCTGTTTGTACTCTCTCTGTCAAATTTCACTACCTTATCTTCTGCATAACTGTTGTTATCAAGTTTGATAGCAGTCTCAGTTATTATCGTCTAACTAGAGTTGTGTGACTTAACTATCACACAACCATGGCAGGGATGTGTGACTTAACATCACAGAACCATGGCAGGGATGTGTGACTTAACTATCACACAACCATGGCAGGGATGTGTGACTTAACATCACAGAACCATGGCAGGGATGTGTGACTTAACTATCACACAACCATGGCAGGAATGTGTGACTTAACTATCACACAACCATGGCAGGAATGTGTGACTTAACTATCACACAACCATGGCAGGAATGTGTGACTTAACTATCACAGAACCATGGCAGGGATGTGTGACTTAACTATCACAGAACCATGGCAGGAATGTGTGACTTAACTATCACACAACCATGGCAGGAATGAGTGACTTAACATCACAGAACCATGGCAGGAATGTGTGACTTAACTATCACACAACCATGGCAGGAATGTGTGACAACCATCACAGAACCATGGCAGGAATGAGTGACTTAACTATCACAGAACCATGGCAGGAATGTGTGACTTAACCATCACAGAACCATGGCAGGAATGTGTGACTTAACCATCACAGAACCATGGCAGGAATGTGTGACTTAACCATCACAGAACCATGGCAGGAATGTGTGACTTAACCATCACAGAACCATGGCAGGAATGTGTGACTTAACCATCACAGAACCATGGCAGGAATGTGTGACTTAACCATCACACAACCATGGCAGGGATGTGTGACTTAACTATCACACAACCATGGCAGGAATGTGTGACTTAACCATCACAGAACCATGGCAGGAATGTGTGACTTAACATCACAGAACCATGGCAGGAATGTGTGACTTAACCATCACACAACCATGGCAGGAATGTGTGACTTAACCATCACACAACCATGGCAGGAATGAGTGACTTAACATCACAGAACCATGGCAGGAATGTGTGACTTAACCATCACACAACCATGGCAGGAATGAGTGACTTAACATCACAGAACCATGGCAGGGATGTGTGACTTAACCATCACAGAACCATGGCAGGAATGTGTGACTTAACCATCACACAACCATGGCAGGAATGTGTGACTTAACCATCACAGAACCATGGCAGGGATGTGTGACTTAACCATCACAGAACCATGGCAGGAATGTGTGACTTAACCATCACACAACCATGGCAGGAATGTGTGACTTAACCATCACAGAACCGTGGCAGGAATGTGTGACTTAACCATTACACAACCATGGCAGGAATGTGTGACTTAACCATCACAGAACCATGGCAGGAATGTGTGACTTAACCATCACACAACCATGGCAGGAAAAGGGACTTAACTATCACACAACCATGGCAGGGATGTGTGACTTAACCATCACAGAACCATGGCAGGAATGTGTGACTTAACCATCACACAACCATGGCAGGGATGTGTGACTTAACCATCACAGAACCATGGCAGGAATGTGTGACTTAACCATCACAGAACCATGGCAGGAATGTGTGACTTAACCATCACAGAACCATGGCAGGAATGTGTGACTTAACCATCACACAACCATGGCAGGGATGTGTGACTTAACCATTACACAACCATGACAGGGATAAGTGACTTAACATCACAGAACCATGGCAGGAATGTGTGACTTAACATCACAGAACCATGGCAGGAATGTGTGACTTAACCATCACACAACCATGGCAGGGATGTGTGACTTAACCATTACACAACCGTGGCAGGAATGAGTGACTTAACCTACATGACAGCAAGCCTGTAGATTTGTAGACAACCCCCCCCCCCCTTCCCACCCCCCAACCCACCCTTAGAAAATTAAAATCCAATTTTTTCAGTACTAACAAAAAAGGAATTGAATTTATTTAAAAAATGAATTTATCCAATAGGCTGGTCACGCTTTTGCTTAATGGTCTTCTGCACCCCTCCCCCCCCCCCAATAAAAAGGAAAAATATCACCAGATATTTCATGAGAAAGAAGGGATTACAAAAAGAAATGAAAAAGAAGGATTATGAAAGGAAATGAAAACTAAGGATGGATTACAAATGGAAATATGTGAATGGCCTTTTTTTTAAAATTGTGCCATCCTGCCCCTTCCTGCTGATCAGATGTATCTGCATCCCTGCATGGCTTCCATATTCAATCTTAATTCTTGTATTATTTTTAATAAATTATCGATTCTCCTTATATATATATAAATATAATTTATTTGCTTTTTTTCCATCTTAATCAATATTCTTATTGTTATTCTTCATTTCATAAACTCTCCACAGTTAAGAATCCATCCTGAGCTGACAGATAAAAGCAACTACCACAGCAATGACAAACACTATAATATGTACGATGGAGGAACTAGCTGGCCATACACTGATTTATTGGAGGTAATGCTGTAATTGTACTGATTGTACTGTGTTCAGATTAGAAGAGGCACAATGAGGTAAATAAAATGTATACTGTATTGTTGCCTGTATAAACCCATCCGAAAATAGGTCTAGGTCGAGGTACCACTTTCAGAACACTTAAAGTTTCCAAAGTCTAAAGTCCGTTTATAGACCGACATGGTAACATTGCCGGTAATACTGAACTTGGTCATTATAAGAATGAATGGACATGCTAAATAGAAATTACCTGGTAACACAAACTTTAGCAACTGTAAGATAAGGGCATTCCTTTCATTTGCCTCACTCACATTACTTGAATGAAAGAATCAAGGAATGAATAGGCCACTGTATTCCATGAACAAAGCATCCAAATATAATACCCAAATGCCTTCCCTACCATAACCACTTCTATAGACACGGATTATGACAAGTGGCAGACTTTGGAACAACAGACCATACTTTCCTGAATGAATTGTTTGTGTTGGATGTCCTGGTGTTATGATGTGGAACTGGGCTAGTGAATAATAATTAATATGTACCGTTAAGTTCAGTGTATAACCCGAGAATTTTTGGACAAAAATCAGAGATGACTTCATACTCTTCGTCTTATATTCGAGTAACATCAAATTTTAAAAAAAATTACGTCCAAATCACAGTAAAAAAGGAGAAAAACACTGTTTTAAAAAAATGCCAGTGACAACTCACATGTCCCGATATATTAAGCCAGGATAAAATGACTAGGGCTCTCCAGCAATCTAGAGCGTACTACCATAATGCTAAGCCTCTAATTACATTAATTTCTATATATCATACAATATTTCCTTCGAAATCTCTGATATTTCTTGATAAAACTCACTTACTAGGTCTATATCGTTATTTCCGACATGCCCGCCATTTTTACTGAGCTTAATTTCCCCGAAAATGCTATTTCTAGCAATGGGTATTACCGTTTTTTTACCGTTATGGTAAATATATTTATATCATAACGGTTTCAATTGATCATCAAAATTTTTCAGAAAAGTATACCAGTATCTGATGTTATATATTGACCAAAATATGGTAATGGTCTGTTAAAAAACGAAATGGTAGCCTAAGCTGATCTACCAGTAACACATGTTTATCATCAAGGCCCAGTCTTGTTTGTGTAGGGAAACACTGACTACCAGTAGTCTAAACACTGTCACACACTTTCATTTTGAGGTAAAGCAAATGTTACAACAGTTACTGACCGTCTACTAGGCTATAAGACCTGTGTACAGAAAATGTAAAAACACATCAAAGGCAGATTTTGAGTATTTCCGTGCATGTGCTGGAAATGTATTTCCTTGCCAATTTTTAACATGCGACTCCAAGTATATAAATAGTGACCAAGACAATAATCAGAAACATAAAGAATGAAGTCCTAATTAATTCTGTACAGCGGTCTTTTTCTACATACAACGGTCTTGCACAAACACGTAACTTTTTGACATCCAAAACTTTGCTACTTAGGCAGTGTTGGAGGGAGGGGGATGGGGGGAGAAATAAATAGTCCCCCACCCACCCATCCATCCGTAATATTAATGGCACAGGTAGAAATGACAATAGATGGATAGAACATCCCCCAGTTTTTATCGGTTTCCCGAAAAAAACATCAAAATTCCCATACAGGAGATTGCGAGTGAGATTGACTGCTTATCAACCACTTGCATTCTGTTATGATAAAGTCAGTTAAAGACCCATAGTCTAGACTGCTAGAAGTGATTCAACCTTTTTATCTGCAACATAACTCAAGATTGAACCAACCTTTTTATCTACAATGTACCTCGAGATTGAATTAGCCTTTTTATCCACAACATGCCTCAAGATTGTAAAAATGTCATGGCAAAGTGTACTCTAGAATAGAAGGTTGTCCAGCTCGTGACATTGCATGTACAACCACATTTAGTCAAGTTGTCATTTGGGATTTGAAAAAAAGATCCGGACATATTCCTGTAAAAAAATGCCAGGGAAGTACCAGTCTGGAACTGAAAGTAAATCTTCACCCCTGGCATAGGAAGCAAGAGTAACATACGCATACTTCCTTGTGATAATATCATCATCATTTCAAGTAACAAACAGAACAAGAAGAGATCATGTGAGAAATGAAGAGATTACAAGAACTGTTGGAACAACATCTGTGGTCAAATGTATTGAAAAACAGAGCCTAAAATGATTTGGCCACTTAATGAGAATTGAACCCATATTATCCAGCTGCAAGAGCATAGAACATGAAAATGGAAACAGCAAGATACAGATGAAGAACAAGAAGGTGGATTGAAGGAGTTACCAATATTCTGACATGGCATAGTATTACTGCCTACTAAGTGCCCAAATGTGCCATAATCCATTTGTCTCATAGCAAAAGCAAAGAAAAGACAGTAGATAGATTGTTTCAAGTGTAAAAATTGCATTTGTTCTGTATTTATATGTTATATTGCTTGTCCACAGCAATTTGGGATGGATAAAGACATTGATAAGTTTTGCCTTGCTCACTTGTTTACATACCGTAGATTTGCAGGTGGAGTTCTTGGTCTTGCATATATTGCAGCTCCTCGAATGCATGCTGTTGGGGGAATCTGTTCAACTAGGAGTAAGTACATTGTTAAGTGAAAGGTGGGGTAAAGTACATTATTAAGTGAAAGGTTGGGTAAAGTACATTATTAAGTGAAAGGTTGGGTAAAGTACATTATTAAGTGCAGGGTTATGTGAAGTACATCCTTAAATAGAGAGTTGGATAAATGATAAAGTACATTATTAAGTGCAGGGTTATGTGAAGTACATCCTTAAATAGAGAGTTGGATAAATGATAAAGTACATTATTAAGGGCAGGGTTATTTGAAGTACATCCTTAAATAGAGAGTTGGATAAATGATAAAGTACATTGTTAAGTGTTGGGTAAAGTGGAAACTACATAGATAATAATTGAGTAAAATATGTTAAGTTAATAGTTGCATAGAATACATTCTTAAATTTACCTTTTGGGCTCTTTCGGTGGGTTGAAACACCTTCCGAATTCTATCAAATTAGCACCACCTAGGCAAGCTAATTAGATCTGCCTTTAAATGCATTTCTTTTACAAGTTGGTTGTAAATCAGAGTGGTCATTTAATTTTTACTCATCTGTTCTAACCGAAAGGAATTTGTTGGAATGGAAGCTATATTTCATGAATTTTATGGATTCTGATTCCAATGATGAGGAGTTCTTGAAATTTATGCTAGACATGTGAACGCAAGTTGGGTTGTCCCTACTTGTCGTTTTTGATGTATAAGTGTATGTTATCCTTGATAAAGGCCTTTCGGTTGAAACATTGATATTTTGTGTGTGTGTGTGTGCGTGCATGCGTACACGCGTGTGTGCGTGTGTGTGTGTGTTTTTTTATACATGTTATTAGCAAAGCTTCATTACCCTCTTTCATGCTTTACCTGTTGGATTTCAGTTTTGCACAGTGAGTACATATCTTGGAATTTACCAAAGTAGATTTTACTTCATTAGCCTGTATGACCACCATTATCGGTGATGGAGACACTAACTCTTTGTCCGGCATGTCTGACATATCTGAGAAAGACAATGCTGTTGGTAATGATTTCTGTCCTTCAGGTTATAGCCATCCCTGGCTTCGCAACTTTTCTGAAGTGCAGAACTGCTAGGCTAGGCCTAGCTGATAACGTTAGTGAGGTAGACATATTTTGTTTTCTTATGACAAATGATATGCGTGCATTAGGTTTGTTATGAAGTGACATCAGAAAGAATAGGCTTAATATAAATTGACATTGTTAACTACTGACTACTAGGCCTAGACCTACGAATTGAGAAGGTTAGTAGCATTTACATGTTTTATTTATTTTGACAGATGATATTAAGAGAACAATAGTTTGGTTATACCTTATAAAACTGTACTTTTCTGCAACTATTTGGAAACTATGTTTGTTGACATGCAAATATCTTACGAAAGTTGTTCAGTCTTTGCCGATCAAATGCTGATTACATTTCAACTTACAATTTCATTTGCTCCTGAACTAATATTATAAAATGGCTGACCATAGTCACTAGGCAAAACCTTTAGAATTATTGTGATTGGACAAAATATTGCAGTATTTTTACAATCTCTTTTGGTTAAGACTTTATTGGCAACATGTTCAACCATCTAGTCAACAGACGAGCCATAGAGTTAATAGTTTGATAAATAATAAAGTACGTTATTAAGTTGAGATTTGAGTGAAGTATTCAGTACATTTTTAAATATATGGTTGATACAGTACTTGATATAATATGGACTGGATATAAACATTAAAAAAACAAAGACCATGATAATCAGCGAAGTCACAGAAGAACAGGTGCTAAACATAAAATACATAGAGAAAAACTACAACAAGTAGAACATTAATAGTATCTTGGACACATAGGCTAATCACAAATGATGGCAGATGTGAAGCAGAAATTAAAAGGAGAATAGGAATGGTAAAAGTACTTTCAATGACATAAAGACAATATTAACATGTAAACAAATTACAAACACGTTAATAATTACAATTACAAAATGCTACATCTATTCTGAATAGCCATCGATTGGATAATGCATAAAACCATTCAAGATGAAAAAACGGGTATCCAATGAATCAAAAACACTTTAACTGACATTGTTTTTGCAGATGAAATCACAATCTTAATCTCTACTCATCAACAAATACAGGATATAACCAACAAACTATGCACACTCGCAGATCAAATTGGCCTCTAGATCAACACACCCAAATAAAAAATCATGGAAATAAATCAATAAAATACCAGTTCAACAAATTTCTTCTCAGTAAACAACCAAATACTAGAAAAAGTCTCCAACTTTAATTACTTGGGCAGGCGAATGTTTGTTGATGGAGACTCAGTGAAAGAAATAAATACACACATAACAGTAGCAGCTAACACATTTACCAAACTAACTAATATCTGAAAATCAAAAGATCTAGGAAGAAATGCCAAGCTAAAGCTATTCAACTCCTGTATTGTCTCAGTATTAACATATGGAAGTGAAAGCTGGAAATCAACTCAAGCAACAAACCAAAAATTAAACAGCTTCGAAAACAAATGTCTCTGCAAACTGAAGAACATAAAATGTAGCAATTCTGTCACAAATAGTGATTTAAAAATCAAAACACACCAAGAATATATTTAAAACGTCATGAGAAAATGCAGATGGAAATACCTGGGTCATGTTTTAAAACAATGAAAACAATAAACCAACAAGCCCTTATGTGGACACCTGAGGGTAAAAGAAAATGAGGAAAGCCTAAAGCAACCCTAAAAAAACCATACTTAAAGAAGGGGAAATAAAAGGCTGCAAGACCATACAACAACTAAAACTGCAGGCAGCAGACCACAGCACATGGAGAATCACAACCTCTTTCTGCGGCACGAAAGGAACAAACTGTAATATAATTAACATCTATTCTACATTAATGTATGGCTAAAAAATATGGACAATAAACAAACAATTAGAAGACAGAATTGATGCCTTTAAAATGTGGATATATAGAAGAATAGGGAGAACATCATGAAAAGAGAATAAAACAAAGAGGTTCTAACAACACTTAATATGAAAAAAGAATTATTAAAGGAAATCAAGATCAAACAAATACAATATTTTGGACACATTCAAAGACATTACACCTTGTTGGAGACCTTACTTGAAGGTAAGTTGAAGGGAGGTGAGCAAGAAGTAGACAAAGATACAAGTAGGAGAGTAACATCACAAAATGGACAGGTTACAATCTAGCAGAGTGCACCATCAGAGACAGTTGATGTTGGAGGTCTGTTATGGCCAGCCTTTGTTGTGGAGAAGACACTTGATGATGATGATACAGTACATTGTTAAGTTAAGAATTAAAGAAAGTACATTGTTAAGTTAAGAATTGGGTAAAGTACATTGTTAAGCTAAGAATTGGGAAAAGTACATTGTTAAGCTAAGAATTGGATAAAGTACATTGTTAAGTTAAGAATTGGGAAAAGTACATTGTTAAGCTAAGAATTGGATAAAGTACATTGTTAAGTTAAGAATTGGGAAAAGTACATTGTTAAGTTATGAATTGGGGAAAGTACATTGTTATAACAATATTTACTTATCTGTTATTGTAAATACACTGTTCCATATTTTGCCATGTTTTCTTGCTTACTATTAACATTGCCCCAGATCTTCCTGTTATAACATTTTCCTAATCAATACCTCTAGGAGGAAGTGAGAGATCTTACAACACTGGCTTTAGTTCTGCAATGAATACTAAGGGAAACAATTTATTGACACTGGAGGCTATGCTAGTGACTACCCATGGTAAGTTGAATTTATAACATGACACATCTTCTCGTATCCAGTGTTGCCACTCCTATGCTTTTTCATTGCTGTCTTGCTATTTTTTTTACAAATACCTTATCACATCAAAACAAGCTAAAAATGAGAATTATAAAATGCTACATCTATTCTATATTAATGTATGGCTTAGAGACATGGACAATAAATAAACAATTATAAGACAGAATTGATACCTTTGAAATGTGGATATATAGAAGAATAGGGAGTACACCATGGAAAGAGAAGAAAACAAACAAAGAAGTTCTAACAACACTTCGTATGAAGAAAGAATGAATAATTAATGGAAATAACGATCAAACAAATAAAATATTCTGGGCATGATGTTCGTCCGTCTTAATCGACGATCACCAAACACTCAACCATAATAATAATAACAATAAGTAATAAAAAATAATAAAGTTAATAGTGCGTTTTTAAATGACTAGCAAGTCCAATGCATGCACTAATGTTCTTCTACAGAATTGACAACTGTAGAGGGTGTCTATGGGACGGTGAGATGTTTTTACTTTTCTACGTGCCCGCATCTGTCTTGCAGTATCTTGTCTGGTCTCTTCCACCACAAAGTGCTCCTGTTCTAATGCTGTAATGCCATGCTGTTCTATCCTGAGCAAGGCTCTCCCAAGTGCCTACGTCAATGTTAAGATGTTTCAGTGATGACTTGAGCATGCCTTTGAAGCGCTTTTTCTGTCCACCAGCTTTTCAAATTCCTGCCTTGAGTGCTCCATAATATATTTGTTTTGGCAAACGTGAGTCCTCCATACGCACAAGATGACATGCCCAGCGTGCTTACGCATTCATAAGTAGATAGGCATATTGAAAGACAGGACACCTTGTTGAGAACCTTACTTGAGGATAAAGTCGAGGACAGGAGAGCAAGAGGGAAACAGAGATACCAGTGGGAGAGTAACATCACAAGATGGACAGGTTACACTCTAGCAAAGTGCACCACCAAGACAAGAGATGGGATGTTTGAGGTCTGTTGCAGCCAATCTTCGTTGCAGAGACGGAACTTATTGATGATGATAAAAAAAATTGGTAGCATATCTTTTACAGAACTTAGCTATCAACCCAGCATTTGTTGGCTGGGGTGATTTTCTAGGCAATATAAATATGTTCAGTAGTTTGCCATTGCTTTCTGAACAGTCCGAATGCACAATTGTCTGTGGGGGGATCGAACTCGGTACCTTGGCCATAACAAACATGCTCTGTACCACTTTGCCACAGAGCCGGACAATGATGATGATATCATATCAAAATTTGTGACTTTGAGTTTGTAAATGGGGAATTTCATTGGTAACTTACTTTCTAGAAACCATATGTGCAGCTCCTTGAAGTGATGACCTAGCGAGCTATGACTACAAATACTGGTCCTAATGTGAGTCTATGTAACATTATTTGCAGATGTACTGGAAAGTTTGGGATTCTATTGAATATTAATTAAGAGCCAACATTATTTCATTCTCAAAAAACTCATAGGTGCTCAGTCTTCCTAGTAAATATGGTATCTAATAGGTGCTCAGTCTTCCTAGTAAATATCTAATAAGTGCTCAGTCTTCCTAGTAAATATCTAATAAGTGCTCAGTCTTCCTAGTAAATATCTAATGTGCTCAGTCTATCCAGTAAATATTGAAGTGTATGCATAATGATGGTTCTTGTCTAACCAATGGTTAGCTGGTTAAATAAACTTGTAATTTAATTTTGTACGTCAGATATCAAATTTCACTTGTGCTACATTCCAATCCATAGATGTAGGGTTTTGGGGAGAGAGGGTGGGGTTAACCCTCCTCTTTAGGAAATTAAAGCATGACCTTTAATATTAGAAACTTAGCCGAAAATATGATAAATTCTCCCCCCCCCCCACCCTACCTTTAATGATTTTTGAGTCATGAAAAATATGGAACTAATGAAAATGGGCAAATGATGTTCTTTTTTAGATGGAGACCCACCACCCACCGAAAGTGTATCTATGACCCTGGCCACATTTTATATCATAATAGAGCCTTCCATTACAGGTGATGATAACAACAGATTCAGAATTGTGATGTTATATACTTTTGATGTGTGCAAAGATATCTTTAAAGTCCAATTCTGTCCTAGAATCCCCTCCCATATTTGAGACATGTTTGGTCAGAATTGGACATATTTTAGTTGTTCTGTCATTTTCGTGGCACATTTTCTCTGTGGCTCTAAGATTTGGTACCTCTAAGTGATGTGAGCACCTTTGCTGGTGTTGCTGCACAATATGAGTGACAGATTCCCAGGATATGGTGTTGATGTTGAAGCTCATTAGAGGAACTTTGTGAGTCATTGAAGCATTTCTTCTGTCCATCAGCCAATCATTTTCCCATAAGGATTTCACCATTAAGCTGTTTTGGTGTGCATATGTCAGGCATGTACCCATCTGATCCATCTCTTTTGCATGCTCTTCAACATTGTATGAATACTTGAGAGGCTCTAGTGAGGACTTTGGTATCAGATATTGTATCTTGTCTTCTATTCTGATGTCTACATTACATATGATAATGCATTTTTGCATCTTCACAGACACTCAGGAAGCAGGACAGTGACAAATTCAAACAGAGCATGAGGCTCTAAACTCGGTTAAATTGTAGAGAGACATAGTCCCTATGTTTCACACATCATTACTTTCCCAGGCAGGTTTCATGGAGAAAGTGCCTTGTCCATTTATACTAACTCCCCTCTTGGCTCTGTTGATTAGTTCCAAGGGATAGACAATGTCAATATGCTTGGAAACAAACAGAACTGCAAGAGATGCTAGATTTAATACACTATTGACTGAATTAGGGTCTCCCAGATTTTTTTGTAGCTTTACTCCCTTGTTATGAGGCATTCCTGTGCTAATCCACTTTACAGTGGGTATTTTCTGTAGGTGTTTACTCCCTTAGCCTAAGGCAAGCCTGTAATGCAGCAGATGCAGTAGTAAGACAGAAGACAAAAGTAAGAAATTGAGACAAGACATACAGTGACAATATTTTGTACACAGGTAACAGGTTGTCACCATATCTCCCCCAACTTTCCTTAGTGGCCTCCTATGATATGCATAAACATATTATTATATTCATTACAGAGGCTACACATTATATATGTATGCATATACATATAGCATTTACTTATTGTGGTGTTTTATTTCTTTCATATACATATAGCATTTACTTATTGTGGTGTTTTATTTCTTTCATATGATGTCATTGATCATCAAAGAATTTGGTGAGTATTTCAGTTTTGAATTCATAACAATAATTAATAAAAAAAGAGTAGACCTATTGTACACCCTCGTGAAAGGTGGCAGATAGTGTATTAGAAACACTCGGAAATATAACAGCAGAAGAGTCAAATAGAAGAGCAAAAGATCTTTACACTCACTCTCCTCTCAATACCGAAAGGTACATGAAAACAGAAAGAAGAAGAAGAAGAATTAATAATTACAAGGGTGTGTCTTATCACCATTATTGTTTATCATTTATATGGATAATATTACAAAAACAGTAGAAATACCACCAGAAGCTTATCATCCAAATGGCCTAATTGAACTAAACTTTGCTGACGATCAATGCCTACTACACAGTTCAAGTGAAGATCACATAAACCTATTCAATGAAAGCTGCCTCAATCACAAAATGAAGATCAACACAGACAAAGCAGAAGTAATGTCTATAGGCAGTAAACCCAATACAGTAAACATAAAGATAAATGATCAATTACTGAAACAAGTGCTGGAATTTAAATATCTTGGAAGCATTTTTACAGACAACAGAAGAATGGAGAAAGAGCTTGAAACAAAAATTAAAAAAACCAACTACATGTATTATGAATTTACACCAATTTTGAAACACAAATCTATGCCAATGGAAACCAAAAGACAAATCATAAATTCAATATTCATCCCAACATTATGTTATCAATGTCAGACATGGACAAAAGAAAAAGCTTACAATGTGTGAAATGAGATGTCTAAAACAAAACTGGAAACAGAACAAAATTAGATCATGTGAGAAATGAGGACATTACAAGAACTGTTGGAACAACAGTGGTCAAATATATTGAAAAACATAGACTGAAATGGTTCAGCCACCTAATTAGAATGAACCCTTATTGGCCAGTGACAAGAGTATACAACATGAAAATAGAAACAACAAGATACAGAGGAAGACCAAGAAGAAAGATTGAAAAAGTTACCAACATTCTGACACGGCACAGTATTACTGCATATCAAGCGACCAAACATACCATATCTCAAAAACCTTTCGTCATTCAATCCTGCAACATTTTACAGCAAAAGCAGAGAAAAGACAATAGATAGATAAAACAATAATTAAAAACTTCACCCCAAAACCTCCTCATGATGTGCATGATGGGTCATAGTGTTGCTATTATTTATTTCCTTTGTGGATGTCAGCAACAGGCCTTCTAATACTCTAATGAAGGCTAAACTACATAGCCCTGAAGAATTTTTAAAAAGGAGATAAAAATCCCCTTATCAGCTTATAAAGGAGATGAAACTACAGCTATAGACAGCAAAAGTGGTTGAAAAAAGTAACAAGAATATTTAGTCTTTCACTGCATAATCTGTCTATTAGTATATGTGAGGTCAAGTTTCCCTTTCACTGTATAATTTGTCTATTAGTATATGTGAGGTCAAGTTTCCCTTTCACTGTATAATTTGTCTATTAGTGTATGTGAGGTCAAGTTTCCCTTTCACTGTATAATCTATGTAATAGACTATACAGTCACAAATGCAGCAGTTCTTGCATATGAAGTTTATGAAGGTTTTCAGAATAAAGAAAAATTTAGTTGCAGCGATAGATCTAGATGATGTGTGACATAGAGTTAGTTACATCCATCTTGTCAACATGCTAAGGGAATACGATATCCATCGCTGGATAGCAAATGTGATATTCTGTAGAAAAGTTGCTCTGAGGTGCGAATCTAGGACGTCTGAGATCAATACAATTACACCTGATCTGCCTCAAGGATATCTTCTGTCCCCAGTTCTGTTCCTATCTATGTTGTAAAGTAGGATATTATCAGCATATGTTAGAACTCTACACATTAAACAGAACTTATACAGTATACAGAGTGGACTAGATCAATTGTTGATATGGTGCAGAACATACATTCTATCTATTCGCTAAACCCTTTGTTGCCTTTCAGCATCAGGGATAAAAGAGTTTTCTGGAGACAACCCTATTGTGTGCTAAGTATATTGTGGAATTTGTCGCCTCTTTTATTTCAGTGGTCCATCGTTTTCATGGTAACTCTCTAGTTCGTCTTCACTGTATCTGTGTAGCATAGCTGATGGTTGTCTGCTGGTGTGTGCAAACCAATTGATCTGTTTTTTCATATTATATTCCAAGATTGGGGTGGTGCTGGTTTTGTAGTTGAATGTCCTCATTCCTCACCCTGTCTCTTAGCGATATCCCTAGGATTCTGCGTAAGCATGCCATTTCATCTGTCACAAGTTTACGTTTATCTTGTGCTGTCATCAGTCATCAAGAACATACAATGCTGTGATAAATCCCTTGAAAGCAAAGGTCATCTTGTACTCCTTAAATTTTAATTTGGTCAGTGACACACTGTCAGTTGCATGGGCTCATTCATTGAAAGAGAACAAGACCTTAAATCTCTTGCGATAACCTTTGACAGAAGTGTCTCATTCAACAAGCACATTACAAATATGATTCAGAAGGTTAAAAGAGGGATCAGTGTTAGATTATAGCAACCTTCGACATGCAGCAATGGGTACTGTTTCTGCTTCTACAATTGACGGTGCTATCTGTCATAAATTATGGCCTCTGCTTACTAACACTTTCATAGACACAAGTCGATAGATTGGTAAAAGTTCAAAATGAGGCAATGAGAGCGCACTGGGGTGTACTATTGACACCCATCTCTGCAATGAGATTTCTGCTTGATTGAGTTTTCTGCCCCAGTATTCAAATATTAAAAAAAGACAAAAATAATCATTACAGCCATCACCAAAAGAGAAATTACATATTTGTGCATTCCATGAATCTATATCCCTTAGTTACTGAAGACAAACACGTCCAAATGATATGGTTCGCGTGGCATCTTTTTCTTTTGGGGATGTCATAACTTGAGTTAGTAAATGATATCTATCAAAGTGAGGTGTGACATTAGCTTTATAATTATCAAGGCTGTAGATATGACTTAGCTAAGTAAGGAGTTCCTTAGCCTCATTACTCTCAGGGCTGTAGCTATGACTTTGCTAAGATAGGAGTTCCTTAGCTTCATTACTCTCAGGGCTGTAGCTATGACTTTGCTAAGATAGGAGTTCCTTAGCTTCATTACTCTCAGGGCTGTAGCTATGACTTTGCTAAGATAGGAGTTCCTTAGCTTCATTACTCTCAGGGCTGTAGCTATGACTTTGCTAAGATAGGAGTTCCTTAGCTTCATTACTCTCAGGGCTGTAGCTATGACTTTGCTAAGATAGGAGTTCCTTAGCTTCATTACTCTCAGGGCTGTAGATATGACTTTGCTAAGTAAGGAGTTCCTTAGTCTCATTACTCTCAGGGCTGTAGATAGATATGACTTTGCTAAGTAAGGAGTTCCTTAGCTTCATTACTCTCAGGGCTGTAGATATGACTTTGCTAAGTAAGGAGTTCCTTAGCTTCATTACTCTCAGGGCTGTAGCTATGACTGTGCTAAGTAAGGAGTTCCTTAGCTTCATTACTCTCAGAGCTGTAGATATGACTTTGCTAAGTAAATAGTTCCTTAGCTTCATTACTCTCAGGGCTGTAGCTATGACTGTGCTAAGTAAGGAGTTCCTTAGCTTCATTACTCTCAGAGCTGTAGATATGACTTTGCTAAGTAAGGAATTCCTTAGCTTCATTACTCTCATGGCTGTAGCTATGACTTTGCTAAGTAAGGAGTTCCTTAGCTTCATTACTCTCAGGGCTGTAGCTATGACTTTGCTAAATAAGGAGTTCCTTAGCTTCATTACTCTCATGGCTGTAGCTATGACTTTGCTAAGTAAGGAGTTCCTTAGCTTCATTACTCTCAGGGCTGTAGCTATGACTTTGCTAAATAAGTTCCTTAGCTTCATTACTCTCAGAGCTGTAGATATGACTTTGCTAAGTAAATAGTTCCTTAGCTTCATTACTCTCAGGGCTGTAGCTATGACTGTGCTAAGTAAGCAGTTCCTTAGCTTCATTACTCTCAGAGCTGTAGATATGACTTTGCTAAGTAAGGAATTCCTTAGCTTCATTACTCTCATGGCTGTAGCTATGACTTTGCTAAGTAAGAAGTTCCTTAGCTTCATTACTCTCAGGGCTGTAGCTATGACTTTGCTAAATAAGGAGTTCCTTAGCTTCATTACTCTCATGGCTGTAGCTATGACTTTGCTAAATAAGGAGTTCCTTAGCTTCATTACTCTCAGGGCTGTAGATATGACTTTGCTAAATAAGGAGTTCCTTAGCTTCATTACTCTCAGGGCTGTAGATATGACTTTGCTAAGTATGGTTTTTTCCTAAATATAATCTAAAAACAGTGTTCTACTTCACTTTTGGTTGGATTTTTGATGATATTTCTGGAGGAAAAGACACCGGGGGGGGGGGGGGGGTGTTTGTTTAAATAATGGAATGTTCATTTTATTTCTTAGTGTTAAGTGTCATGTTCTACTTTCTTAAGAAGAAAGGGGGAGGAGATGTAAATCTTACAACCCCCCTTCCACCACCCATATCTACAGACTATCTGGCTGTCTAATCTATTTTCCTTCAGTGCTGAATACAGTACAGAGGGCAGAAGCCAGAACTCTCCAGTTTAGTGATGTTATTTTACTGTGATGCTGCCATTTTACCACTTGCTTGTTGTTGAGACAGCATACTCAAAAGTCATAGTCATATCCTCTTTGATGGTTGTTCTGCGAAGAGACTCTTGGTTTTTCTCTTTTTCCTTTGCCATATGGTACCCTTTTTTAATGTTTGTAGTAACAGTCTGTTGTTTTCATTATCAGAAGCAGTGGAATAAGTTGTACATCTTACTTTTTTATCACTTTCTTATTGTAATAATTCCTTAAAACTTCCTATTATTCATAAGAGAGACAGACATATATACACCCATAATTTTCTTCTTATATTTTGTAGAAATACATTGCTGTTTGGTGTCTTCTCGTACTTGCTTGTTTGACATGAATTCTTCCCAAACAATATTTAAGAAATGTTCCGAGAAATTTATCCATGCTAGTTGTCTATAATATAGTAAATAAGTAAATATATTTTACACAAACCAATAGTAATAAAAAGATAATTTAAACAATTATAATGAAAAGAATAAGAATGAAAACAATTGATGTTTTGATCTAAGATAATATCAGAACAAACATATACTAATAATAAAACAAAGAATAATATAGGAACAGGTTCTATGAGACTGGTCTACAATTTTTTTCTGAGATGGATCAAATATAAGAAAAAAAGGTTTATGAAAAGAACAATTGTGTTCTTCGTGTTTTTATAGGCTATTTTCCTGGTATTAAATACTAAACACCAACCCGGTGTTTATTATTTACCCAATCAGCTCAAGTGTAGATTGGTTATACTACTCACCCTGCAGCATAGTAGGTTAAGTTCATAGTATGTCCCCCATGTATATCCTAGCTTCTGGGAACACTACTTGCAATAGTAATAATGACTTTATCAGTTGAAAAAAGTTCAGCACAATTACAACCATTTTGTAACTAGAAATACAGTGACATCACAAATTACTTAAAATTTTAGACCATTGCAGATTTCTTAAAAAGTGTGAAATGTAGACCCATCTCTTATGAAATAACCTACAATTTTTAAAAAAATATATGTTGATAAAATATATATATGATATATTTATGATATGTAGCATTTCTTCTATAAAGGCTCCACAATGGGGCCTTTGTTCTGACTATAAGTAACATGACCATGGAGATTATGGTGGTGACTATGGTATTTGAGTGAGTAGGCACACAGGAGTTAACGCAGGTCTGCATCTTGAGTGACTCTATGATTATGATTAGGAAGGTACAAGTGGGTCTCGTTTGCGAACAGTGGGTTGAGGACTTGAGAAAAGTGAGGCTGAAAGTAGTTACATTTATATTCATGCCGTGACGTGTGTGTTTGAGGCATTGAAAAAGCAAATCAACTGGTGTCATGCGCCATTGTGACACAGGTCGATGGGGAATGGGTCAAGCTGACATTTTGAACTTCTTAAGAGATATAGCATGCAAGACTAGTGTAGTTGATGATTCCTTTTCAATGTCCAGGATTAAAGATCAGGATTTGAAATCTGGTGTTGCTAAAAGTGAACATTTTGGAGGATGCAGAAGACTGATGCTCAACCAGCAGAGGATCAGTACTCTCAGCAGAAGTGTAATGGCGGATACACTCAGGGAGAGATTGGAGCATCTATGGACGTGTCCAGTTTGCAGTGATGATGATCCAGTGACTAACTAACTGACTATATCTTCTATAGTCAGTATATATCATATCTATGATATGTGACATGTCTTCTGTCTATAGCTAGTTAGTCATTGGATCATCATCATTGCACTCTGGACAAGTCCATAGGTGCTCATATCTCTCCTTGAGTGTATCTGCCATTACACGTTGACTGATGGTCCCAGTGCGTCGTTGATTGACCATCATTCTTTCTCGCCCCACAAAACCACTCCTTTCTAGTGACACCACATTTCAAACCACGCTCCCTTATTCTAGTCATGGAACAAGAGTCATTGTCACTTGTACAGTCATTTGTTCGTGCGTTTCCCATAGGGCATTCAGAATATCTGCCCGACCCATTGCTCCACCAACAGTCGTACTAGCAGCGTGAGTGGCCAACCTATCTTCTCTCTCATTACCTTGGACTCCAGCACAAAAATAAAAGTCACTTTATGCACACAGGAATTCTTCACTGCATCCAGCCACTGTTCCGGAACGTACCCCACCTGAACTTTCACAATCATGCTCATGGAGTCACTTCTGTCTATGATATGTAGCATGTCTTCTGTCTATGATATGTAGCATGTCTTCTGTCTATGATATGTAGCATGTCTTCTGTCTATGATATGTAGCATGTCTTCTAATTACTTATGAATATCCAGGCCATAATTGGGGATCTGAGCATGATGCAGAAACAGATGAGTGTGCCCCCAGTGCCTTCAATAACGGAAGATTTGTCATGTATCCTTATGCTGTCAGTGGATATGATAAGAACAATGATGTAAGTAGCTAAGAATCTATGTAATAGAAAAGGGCTCAAAAGGCATAAGGGATTGACATCATTGTACTTGAGTTACCCATTGTTATCCCTTGAGTTACCTCATATGTATTCCGTTCCTCTCAGTGAAGCGGTATGCCGAAAGTATGACTCATAGCACATAACTGCATAGCTTCAAGCGATAATCCCAATGAATCTCCACATATATTCTCTTTATAAACAGGACATAGTGAGCAGAATTTGAACCAACAACCTTGAGTACATAGCAAATGACTTAACCACTATGCCAGAGAGATCCCTTCCCCCCCCCCCCATATAATCAGATTCAGCATCATCCATGCTTTCACTTCCGTTGAAGGTGGAAGAAGCAGATGGGTACATAAAAATACGGACAGACAACATCAAGGACTGGACAAGACATTTCCTCACTCATGCGCATCGTAGAAGATAGAAATCACTGGAGGGCTCTGTATGCTGAAGTATTCAATGTGGTACCCCTGCAACCCTGACGGGTTATGGGTTTATAGATAGATACCTTTATATAATCATAACACAAACTATAATCCATGTTTGGTGCCAGGTTATAGATATCTGCACAAATAGACACAATACATATTATGTAGACACACACTTTAATGTTAGTTACATATTAATTTTAATTATTTGTTCAGTCTGAAACTTCCAATGGATCTCTCATGTAGCAGAACAATACTCCTACTAGATTTCCAGAAGGATGTAGCCCAGAGAACGGAAATGTGCTGTGTCACCATTTTATTTGTCCCAATGTCCTGAAAAAATCTGATTTAAGCGTAATAACTGATACATTAAATGTTTTACCCCAATCACTTTGAACTTTACTGCGAGGAAGAGGAGATGGCTACCGCCCTTATATAGCAGAGCCTCTGTCATGGGAGATTGCTAACATCTCACACCCCTACGGCAGTTAAATTCTATGGGTTATCTTTGAATTTCTTGTTCAGTGTGCAAAAAACAAGGCCACGTTTTATTTCCAGGCATGTCATGGGAGGCAATAAGTTGGAGGATGGTCCCCATGGATGATAAGAGACGCAGGCCGGCAAACATTGCACTTTTCTCCTTTTGTGGCAGATTCCTAGGTGTTGGGGAATGCTCGGTGTGCCATCACTGCATATGATTTTACAGAAGAATGATGAACTGAAACATATAGTATGATAGGACATGATGATCCTGGGATACTGCCACACTGGGATGCCTACCTCAAGGACTAAACATGCATCTATAAATCCCCCCAACAGAACCATGCCTTTGAGATTGTAAACTTTATGCAAATCCCCCCAACAGAACTGTGCGTTTGAGATGGTAAACTTTATGCGAGCTCATGTCACCTCGATGTTTCAGTTGAGGAGGACCAATATTTTTCATAGAAAGTCTTTGGACTGTCATGAGCTGCTGGTTCATGGCTAAAGGGGTTACTTTATCATCATCATATAAAACAAAATTATGCTTAGCAGTTACTCAATTAACCTAAGCAGAGACCACCTGTTTGTTACCAGGGCCTGGAAGAGGAGCAAATAATAGTGTCTCTGTGACCTGCCATGCATGTTGTAAGAGATGACTAAGGAAGATCATAGTGTAGAGTTGGCTGTCCCATCCCATAGAAAATCAAAGTGACCCAAAAGTCATACTGAATTCAGATATGTCAGGCCAAGAGGCAGAGATATCACAGCCAAGCTTTAAACCATGACACAGCACATTCTACTTTTCAGACTGTATCCTGGTCTGCAGGAGTTTGAGAACAAACACTTAAGAGGAATCCTAATCAGATGGCAAAGAATATGCACGCTAATTGTTCATGTGCTCACTAGTTAGACACACTCCCATCTTTCATCTTATTAGGTGGTCAGTACTACCCAAGCAACCTTTTGATTCAAAATACTGCCATCAGAACAAGACAATATACTTAATTGTGTACCATCACACTGTGGCATATCACGAAATGAAAAAAAACCATGAATTTAGCAAAACTGAAGAGGAATGCATACAAAAAAGACAATTAAGTCATATTTAATTATTTTAAAGAGACCTATACAGGCCACTAAAAGTGAAATAGCTCACAGATTTCTACTGATCTATACCAGCATGATCAGTTAACTACCGGTATACTTTTCCTGAGGACAGATTACAACAGAATGAAAAAGTGCATTTGCTAAAAAAAATGTGCAACTGTCAGTCACATTATTGTGCAAATTTGCGCACAAGCGGATTAATAAACTGCTGACATATTCTGCAAAACTGCCCCCTGTATGGCTAAGAGAGAAATTTTGATCAAATATCTTAACTTCACAGTTAGAAAATATGTGGAGTCAGAACTCAAAAATTAGTTCTTATGCTGAGAGACCTTGTCCGATCAGTCAATTTTTAGAAGTATGAATCATTGTTACTCTCAAAACTGTGGGAGATTAAAGTAAACAGCCCAGAGAGGGACAGCTCAAGAGCTACAGTCCAAGAGTTACTATGTAGCTCTTGTTGAAACTAGATCAGAGAACCCATAGGAAGTGTAAACTTCTATACTATGTAGCTCTTGTTGAAACTAGATCAGAGAACCCACAGGAAGTGTAAACTTCTACACTATGTAGCTCTTGTTGAGACTAGATCAGAGAACCCACAGGAAGTGTAAACTTCTACACTATGTAGCTCTTGTTGAGACTAGATCAGAGAACCCACAGGAAGTGTAAACTTCTACACTATGTAGCTCTTGTTGAGACTAGATCAGAGAACCCACAGGAAGTGTAAACTTCTACACTATGTAGCTCTTGTTGAGACTAGATCAGAGAACCCACAGGAAGTGTAAACTTCTACACTGTGTAGCTCTTGTTGAGACTAGATCAGAGAACCCACAGGAAGTGTAAACTTCTACACTATGTAGCTCTTGTTGAGACTAGATCAGAGAACCCACAGGAAGTGTAAACTTCTACACTATGTAGCTCTTGTTGAGACTAGATCAGAGAACCCATAGACTTGTTGAATGAGGACCTTCATTCATAACCAAAAAATACTATCTCTGCATTAAAAGGACCTATTTGACAATGTAGACATCAGACAACAAAATGCAGAAAAAGAAAGTGTTCTTATCCCTCTATCCCATTGTCTCAGCGCTACTTCTTCACCACAATCAAGTAAGCATAGCAGTTTCCTGGTGTTTAAATTTGTGTGTTTATGTTTAACAGTTGCTCAAGTACTGACAATATATTTTTCTCTCTCTTCTCAAAAGAAATTCTCACCATGCAGCAGACGTTACATTTCAGCTGCTTTAGCAGCAAGATCAAAGCTTTGTTTTGCAGGTAATGTTTTGTTATTTGTTTTTGTGTCATGAGTACATCATCTAATTATCTTCTTGATTGTAAATAGGCATCTTAGCACATGGAACATTACCATAAGAGCTTGAACCTTATATATGAGAGCTTGAATTTCTGTTCCAGCAGTCATGCATGAGTATGTAAAGTTGTAGTTTAATGGTGATTATGTGATCCTGAGATGTGAGCATTGCAACTGCCTCTGCCAGGACATTTTTTAATTTCATTCCTGTGGCAAGGGATTGTTTGTATGTGGTGTCATTTGGAAACATGATGTATATTCCACTTCTTGCCATTTGTTATGCCTTTATTCCTAATACATCTGTGTATAATCGAGATGACAACAAGACTCCCACTAACATCTGGGTAAATGGACAGAAGTTAGAAGACGTTGATATCTTTAGCAACAGACGCCATTATGTAACTAGAACCGGTAGGCATTTCCAGTCACCTCCGTTACTATGCATCATTATGGAGTCAAACGAAATTAAGCTCATATGATGTAGAATTCCCGCCACACGAAGCTAGGAATATGTTACCACCTAGAGGTCAAATTCCATTACACATTATGATTGTAAGAAAGGAGAATGCTGGCTGATTTTGTCAATAAATTTCTGGAACAACTTTTTACAAAAGTCGTGAATATCCAGTCCATAATTGAGTTGTAACTGCAGGACTTAACTAATGATATGTTCAGTTGGATTAAAGGGTCTGATAATCTTTGCGTATACAGAGTAGAAATTTCTGATGTAATGAGTTTCAATTTCCGACGCCATATTTTACTATCAAATGTAGTACCACGTGGCATGGTAAGTGATCCTCATGGAAAGTAATATCTACATGTTTTAGTTGTTGTTTTTGTGTTTTAGTTGTTGTTATATTATAAGAATGTTTGTTTATTCATTGAATAGCATAAACACAATATGTATCAGGGGTGTCACATGTTGGCATGGAAAATAATGATGTTGTATGTCGATCTAGAACTGGTGTTGGATGGACAGATATTGTATGCAATTTCTTCATGTTTTATTCATTTTTGCAGTCCATATTATATTAGTTTGGATATGAAAAAACATATATACAACAGGAATAGGTATTTAGGAGGATTTTATCAGTGTTGCTACACATTGCTCAAGTATTAGGTGCATCAAGAAATTAATTGTGCTTTTTTTTACAACTGTCATATATCACATATACAACAATTTTTAAAAAAACATGATTATATTCATTATTCACTCCTCAATTTACATGTGCAAAAATATTTTGATATCTATACAAACAAAAAATTATCGCGTTTACCAAACACTCACCACAAATAATGCACATTGTCAAAAAATAATCCAGGCCTAGGGTTATTTTGCATAATTTTAATCTAGGGTCCTAGAGGTTAAATACGTAGGATCTTATATGAGCAGCAATAGAAGCAAAGACATAAAGACTAGTCTTGAAATAGCTTTGGCTGTAATGTCCATATTAAATACCATATGGAAGAGCAGAATATAAATAACCCAAATATCGGAGGATGACCGACAAAAAGGAAGTGCCGCAGTAACCATACAAAAAGAACAGAAGAGCAGAATAAGCACAGAAGTGAAAATTAACCTATAGAAATCTCTAATAATAATAATTCTTTTATATGGATATCAAGTCTAGCCTTCATATCTTCGGTAATACATTCATCGATGCTTATATGAGACTCAATATTTTAAATTATTAATTTGTAGTTTGTGTCCACCCAGCCATTTATCACAGCTATGTGTCGTCTCTGTTCAACATTATCTTGTTGTTCTCGATATTAATTTCCATACTATAACTTTCACACATTTTTTAATACGTAGGATCTTATATGAGCATCAATAGAAGCAAAGACATAAAGACTAGTCTTGAAATAGCAGTGGCTGTAATGTCCATATTAAATACCAAATGGAAGAACAGAATAAGTACAGTAGTGAAAATTAACCTATATAAATCTCTAATAATAATAATTATTTTATATGGATATAAGAGTTAGACAATTACAGCTGAAATGGAGAGGAGATTTTGAAAACAAATGTTACAGATCAATATTGCACATTCATTACACAGAACATATGACTAATATATACATGAGAAACATAATAAATACACATGCAGGATAACAGAAATATATGATAGTGGTGAAACATTGCTAACTTGTATGGTTTGGCCACGTGATAAGGCACAATTCCATTGCCATAACTCTTACAGGGAACAGTTAAGGGTGGAAGAAGGAGGGGACAAAAGAAAGTATGCATTGATAATAATAAAGACTGGGCAGTATTAAGATTCTCCACACATAAACAAGGAACTGAGAACAGAGAGACATGGCAGGATTTTGTTTTGATGTTTCCAGAGTGGCACCCTTATGATCCTGAATGGTTACAGGTGTGATGATGATGTGCACAGTTGAGTCCAAATATTCTCTTGATACTGAGTTTTTTTACTTTTAATGTGATAAATCTCTTTTTTTTTATATCTGTTTCTGTGTGAGAGCTCTTAGAGTTCATGTATGATATTTCAGAGAATATTTATGTAGTTTTTTTGTAGCATGTCCATGGTGCAGTAGATATACTTCATTCATGAAATCATATTCTTATGATTCAGTATATTGAATAAATAATTCTCTTGCTAGGTGGTTTGATTTTTTCTTGGAAGTTTCTTAGAAATAATTTCTTTACAGTGTGTCCCTCTAATCTATTCTATTTGTCATACTGTAATAGAATTATATCTTTTCTGTGCATATCTAAAGGTGTTATGTCAGCAGTTTTTGTATCATTTCTTTGATGGTGTTGGTTGTGATTACTCCAGGCATTATTAAAAGTTCCTTAGTTTGAATTTTGTCTAATTTTATGTGTTTGTTTTGACTGTAGAAGGGCAATAGTTAGAGCCGTATTCCATAGTTGTTCTGACTGCCCCTGTACATGCATGTTTTAATGTTAGTGAGTTATTTGAGTGTTTACCCACCTTTAATCTAAATCCCTAATATTAAATCTCTTCTTCTGCTGAAGACAGATGTGTCGGACCATTTGCACAAATAAAATGACAACACAAGGCATTTCCATTCTTTGGACTACATTCTGCTGGAAATCTAATAGAACCATTGTCCTGCTACAAGAAAGATTCAGCAGGAGTTTGAGAATGAATGCTGAAGAAGAAGAAATGTCATATTCTAAAAAACATGTAACACTCCTCCCACCAATATACACTGACCTGCAGAACATTTCTAGGACACTTCTGTTCAACAACTATAATCAAATTGTTAGACAGCAACTCTATAAAACACTTCTGTTCAACTCTCATCAAATTGTTAGACAGCAACTCTATAAAACACTTCTGTTCAACTTTCATCAAATTGTTAGACAGCAACTCTATAAAACACTTCTGTTCAACAACTATCATCAAATTGTTAGACAGCAACTCTATAAAACACTTCTGTTCAACTATCATCAAACTGTTAAACACACTTCTTTTGCATTCATTCTTAAACTTCTAGTTAGTGGAATTTGTCTGAAGAACATATTTCATTGCACCATGGTTTACAGCTTGGCTGTGGTGTTTGCATCTTATGACCTGTCACATCTTATTTCAATAGGGTTTTTAAGGTTAATTTGATCTATGGGGTGGGATAGCTACTCTATTTCCATGACTTCCTTAGTTGCCTCCTACAATATTTTTGACCTGGCACAGTGTCGTTACTCTTTGCGCCCCTTACAAAGCATGCTGACAGGTACCACTAATACAACCAATCATGCCGCCATACAATATGGATTTGGGAAGGTAAACACAGCAAGGAAGGGAACTGGCCACACCACATAATAGTTGCTGTAACTTAGTACTTGAAGATTTATCTTCATCCCTGATGGCAGGCTGCTGTTATGAGACCTACCTTTACTTTTTACAGTATGGACAGTTAGTTTTCAAATCATGAGGGTGTTTTCCAGCAAGTTTACTGTGTGAGCCTGACCCCACAAACCACTTTACCATTGAACCAACATTCTTCATCTGCTGTATCTATATTCTAATTTTTCTATGTTCATGTTATATTTTTATTATATTGACATTCTGGTCATGTCCATGTTCTAAATGTTTATTTTTATTATATGGACATCAGTAAACAAAAGTGCCCAAGATAAGCTGGAAACAACTGAGATGTAGTTTTTAAGAAGAATGATGAATATTTCATGGACAACCAAGAAAACTAATGTAGAAGTCCTCAGAGATGCTGGAGTAAAACGACAAATTATAGAACAAATTAGTAGCAGACAATCAAGACTTTTAGTGCATGTGATGAGGAAAGTATAACTTGAACATTTAGTAACCACTGGAAAGAGCAAGGGGAGATGAGACAGAGGAAAACAAAGAGAAATTTCTGGTTGGGTTGTCTCTGTGGCACAAAAAGAAGTTACCAACTGAACTTTTTAACAACACAAGAGACAGAGTTGTGGAAAAGCACTATCACCTATGCCACTCACCATGGCATTTGATTGATATTGACATTCTGACCATGTCATGCCCATGTTATGTCTATTTTCAATGTGTATTTTTATTATATTGGCTTTCTGCTCATGTCATCTTCAAGGGTTCTTTCCAAGTAAACGAGCTTACCTTTTCTGTGAAAAATGAAACAAATCAATGTCAAGGGTAGGACATTTTTCAGCAATTTTTTTTCCTTGACTATAATCACTGATCAGTGGTTGAAGGTCAAGATATTAAATTTAGGAGGGTTGTATGGATGGGGCTGTCAGTGGGTGTCACGCCCATGGGAAGGGCTCTCAGTGGGTGGTGTGCACATCTTTGCATCTGGCTCCAGTCCATTGTGACTATAGCACACTAATATCTAACAAACTTACAATTACATTAGCCATTTTGTATCTAGGACTTAGGGACTTAGCCGGCAGTCAGCGACGTCACAAAATTGAAAAAAATATTTGAACAGCACAGATTTTTATAAAAGTTACATTGTAGACACATCTGCCAGGATTGTACCTTTCCACATTCTAAATTTCCATTCTAAATGTCTATTTTAATAATATAGATGCTTTTATTCCAAATATTGTTTTCTGTGTTTCAATTATGAATGGCCTCTGCAGAAGAAGAAATTGAGACACAGTGTAAGTTCTCATACTCTTTCCCATAGTAGTTTACCTTCAATATAATTATTGCTCTTATTATTAACCATTCAGTGAAAGCCCTTTAAGCTCACAATTTTCATGTAGACACTGAAAGCACAACATCTCTGTGGTGTGGTTGTAAACTATTTGCTTTGCGTTCAAAAGGTCAGAGGTTTGATACAGGACCAAGTTCATTTTTTTAAAGATTTCTGGGAGTTACCGGTATTGCTTCAAGCTATGGGATTACGTCTTATTAGGGTTATTGCTTCAAGCTATGGGATTGCGTCTTATTAGGGTTATTGCTTCAAGCTATGGGATTATGTCTTATTAGTGTTATTGCTTAAAATTATGGAATTACATCTTATTAGTGTTATTGCTTCAAGCTATGTGATTACATCTTAGTGTAAACTATATGATTACATCTTAGTGTTATTACTTCAAGACATGGGAATACGTTTTATTAGTGTTATTGCTTCAAACTATGGGATTACGTTTCATTAGTGTTATTGCTTCAAATTATGGGATTACATTTTATTAGTGTTATTGCTTCAAACTATGGGATTACGTTTTATTAGTGTTATTGCTTCAAATTATGGGATTACATTTTATTAGTGTTATTGCTTCAAATTATGGGATTACATTTTATTAGTGTTATTGCTTCAAACTATGGGATTATGTTTTATTAGTGTTATTGCTTCAAATTATGGGATTACATTTTATTAGTGTTATTGCTTCAAACTATGGGATTATGTTTTATTAGTGTTATTCTCAGCAAGAGTTGTTTTGTTGAGACAGACATAATCAACATGGGAACAACTGAGTATAATTAAGTCAAAAGAAAACAGGCAAGCTCAAGAGCACAAATGAGTAGCAGAGACTAAGAGAAAACATGCTGAACATATGTATCGCGAATGGTCGAATTGGAAGTAAGAATATGTGTAATACAGAGAGAACATCTCACAAAATTTTAAAAAAAACACCACTAGATCTAATGTGCTATAATTTATATTGATTATGTGCTATAATTTGTATGGATTAAATTCTATGCTATAATTTATACTGATTTGAACTACTGATATCTATAATAATAATAATAATGAATTCCCATAACCCGCCAGCACCAATATGACATAAGAATGCCATATTCCAGACATCAACACAGAAAAGACATGGTCCATATTATACAGAATCTCCAGTAGTAATGTATCAGTGGGAAGAATTATACTCAATGGTGCCCATCTCCTCTAGACTTGCAGGTTATCAAGAACCACTTTTGACAGTGCTGAAGAGTCATAAACTTGTTTGGTTTTTACATGTAATAATATGTGACTCTACACTATTTTACAAGGAACAGTCTAAGATGCAAGGAGACCAGGCAGACAAAGAAAATCTTGGATTATTAATATCAAGGAATGGTCTGCACATGATTTTTTTCTTACACTTCTCCAAATGTCTGAGTACATGTATTTGGAGGGTATTTTTGTGCTGATATCTCCAGTGTGGCATCCCTACGTCCCTGCATGGGTTATGAGTTTTATTATTATTATTATATAATATATAACTTCAATTAGAAATTGTATCTGCTAAATTAGGTAGTTAAGTTTGCAGTTCATGCATATGAAAGTGCTATGCCTTCAGAATCAATTTCTGAATTTTATCTTTGAACCTTGTGTTACCTTAAAGGGCTTTCAAGCAGAACTATGCACCCAAATATGAGTTTAAAGAACATTATAATAACTACTATATACCGTATATTCCCTAATTTAAGCTGAGAATTTGTGTATTTTTCCCCCTATTGAATTAGGGGGTTCGGCTTATATACAAGCACAATACATTGTTTTAAACAATAATTACCAATAGAAATACACAAATGGTAAAACAGTTACAGTCAAATAGGTCTACTGTTAACAAGATAAAAACTTATCGGTACCAAGAATAACTTAAAGCCGTCAAAATCTGAATCTCTGAATTATGAAACAGTTCACAAAATTCTTCCTCTGTCGTGGGAACATCAGAGTGTATCATGTCTCTGTCTATCGGTATATTGGCATTACCGGCATCATCCTCAAAGATAGTATTGTCCTCACTTTCATTAATTGCAATACTAGTGGAGCACTGTTTGAAAGATTGGACGATCATTTCGGGCAAAATATCCATCAGAATACGATTTTTTGACCCACTTAGCAATTGTAATGATGTAAGTTTTTTTTTCTTTTACTTTGTCACATCTAAATCAGATGACAGTATTCACAGCAGTTTGCCTGAAGTCTGTCCTTAAATGATTTTGATAAGGGAGACATCTAGTGGTTGCAGGAAGGAGGTAAGACTGCCAGAAATTAGATACAGACAATTCCATCTCAAGGCATAATTTGTTCACTTTCTCTGTGAGAGCCCAGGTTAGCATGGATTGTCTTTATATTAGCTGCCCTCTTCCTCCGCACTTTATCTAGCAATTTCTGAGTGTGACTTTCGTGCATCCAACCTTTCATGTGGGTACACACAAACACGCCACTTGGAATTTTGTCCGCTTAGGCAGTCTTGAGTTTTTTTAAAACCTAGAAGAGGGGAGGAAGCAAACATGCCACATCTGCCATGCAACATAAAACAATAGCAAACGCATCTTCTCCTGTGGGAATATTTATTACGATATTTTAAAACACATCTATCAATATAATATTATATTTTTAATTTGTGTCACTACTGCCTACATCTGATCATCAGACTCTCTCTGACGTTCTGGTAGTTACATATTTTTGCTTGGATTTAGTGTAAAAAATTTTTTTTTCTTTTCAACTTATTAACATATTAAACTTTTCTACATATTCAAATTTTCAACATATTCAACTTTACAACATATTCAACTTTTGCACAGGATGCAGAAGTTTATCCATATTTAGCCGGACTAGTAAGATAAGAGGTCATTTGAATATGTATAGTCTATTAGTTACAACTGCATCGTAGGGTGATTTCCTATACCAGGTAAAGCAATCTTTTATGAGAAATATCATGTAGTAGTCATTGCTAGTCAATTATTGTTGATTTTTAGCTGCAATAAATAAATATAATCGTATAGCCAATACATTGTAGGTGATCGACTTTTGAACCACAAGCTAATCCGATCAAGTAGTTATCCACTCAACCACTTAGCCAAAAATGCAATCCTGTCCTCATTAAATTGTATATTGAACTTACTAACCTATTAGTACACAAGTTTTCTAGCCACCAAACTACCAATGCTCAAGCTCATCAGTTCTCTGACTTCTTGACCACATCAGTATTTTAATCACTTGACATTAGTATGCTAACCATGAAGTCACCAATGCTCAAGTTCATCAGTTCTCTGATCTCTTGACCACATCAGTGTTCTAACCACTTGACTCAAGTGTTCTAACCACTTGACACCATTGTCACAACTACTTGACACATATTCTAACCACAAAGCTACCAATGCTCAAGTTCATCGGTTCCCTGACCTATTGACTATATCAGTATACAAACCCCTTAGCATCAGTGTATAACCACTTAACCCCACAGTATTCTTTGAGATCAGTGTTCTAACCGCATCAGTCATCTAATCCCTTAACTACATTATATTTTAACCACTTATCCACATGCTGTTCTAACCACTTAACAATATATTATTCTAACCACTTGACATCAGTCTTCTAACCATGTCAGTCTTCTAACCACTTAACAATATATTATTCTAACCACTTGACATCAGTCTTCTAACCATGTCAGTCTTCTAACCACTTAACAACATATTATACTAACCATTTGACATCAGTCTTCTAACCATGTCAGTCTTCTAACCACTTAACAACATATACTAACCATTTGACTACATATTATTCTAACCATGTAACCATATATTATTAAAACAATTTAAAGATGTGGTATTTTAAACAATTAACCACATCTGTATTATAACCAGATCACATAGTGTTATAGTCATTAAACCACACCAGTATTCTAACCACTTGACTCCACCATCTCTCCTACCACTTGACTACTTCAACACTCTTAACTGTTGGACTACACTTTCACTGTAACCACTTGACCACATCGGCATTCTAACCATGTGACTACATAATCTCTCTAACCACTTCTCTACATCAACATTCCAACTACTTGGCTACATCAGAATTGTAGCCACTTGATTACACCAGCTAACTAACTGCCTGACTACTTCATCTCTCAACCACTTGACTATACCAATCCCCAATCACTTGACTACACCATCTAACCACTTGACTACACCATCTAATCATTAGATTGTACCTGAACTACTTATATAAAACTGTCATTGACCATATTGAAACCATATAGCCTCATTGACTGTGTGGTAAAAAATGACCAACATTGATAATACCAGATGGTTACAGTTTGCCAGTACAAAATGATGAAGCATGCTTTCAGCATACATAGATCCCCTTTAAGTATGAGACAATTTCTCAAAGCATTACACAACACTGATAGTTGGAGTCTTCTGTATATGAAAGAAAGCTCAAAAGAACCCATATCTCCCAACTTCACATTGGAAGCAAGAGCCTGTAAGCCTCTCATAATTCCTGAGATGATGATAATGAAGCAGCAATCCTTTTAGCTGTGAGTAGCTAGTTCTTGACTGCCCATAGCCTTTCTGACAAAATCACAGGTCCTCTGTTGTATAAACCATGGTGACACCCGAACTCGTATTTAAGGTTGTCTCAAATGGAATGGTTATGATATGGAGGTTTATGGATGCATTTGTAATCCTCAAATTGAGACATTCCAGTGCTGCTGCAGTATCCTAGGATCATGATGTCCTGTCAGGTGCGTAACATACACTTTTGGGCCAGTTAGTTCACCATTCTACTGCCAGATCTTTTGACCCATCTGCAGTGATGGTACACTTAGCATTCCCTGCCACCTAGGAGTCTGCCACAAAAGGACAGAGGTGCAATATCTGCTGGCCTGCATCTCTTCAGCATCCTTGGGGACCATGTGACAGAAAACAAAAGTAATAAATCGACAAAAGACACGCAGTGAGAATGATGATTTGTCGTGAGTGACAGGTTTTAAGCCTAACCCCCTACTTTTCTTAATTGCCTTCTATGACATGCGAGGGCAAGAAGACATTGACCCTATTATTTGTACCTTAAACTAGAAGTCCAGGCTTCAGTTGCCATATCCTGTGAATCAAACTAAATAAAAATTGAATTAAAACTTTCTTATGATTAGCCACAAAATATTTATCCATGATTTTATCCAAATTGTCTTCATCTTAGCTCTAACATCTAATGTCCCTCTCTGCGGTAACGGTATTATTGACAAGGAGGAGGACTGCGATGGTGGCGGAATGGGTCTGAGTGGGTTAGACTCATGCTGTTCTATAAACTGCAAGTTCATTGGAAATGCTACCTGCAGGTAAGCACTGTTTGTTTTTATCCCCAGGAATTACGAGCAATACAGCTCATGTATCCTTGTGGGCAGTTTCTCACATTTGTAAACTTGTAACTCTCAGAAGTGTGCAATGCTTTGAGAAGCCTCCTACTCAGAGGGTATGTGTTGCACAATAATATAGTTTGACAATAAGTTATATATGCAAATGCTGTGAGGCTTCCACCAGATGATAGACTCACTGTATAAGCATGTCATCTTTTAGGACTATGCTGTTACATAATGGTTGGTCTTATTGGGACCACTATCTAGCCCGTAGATAAAGGGATTGAATCTCCCCCCCCCCTTAGGAAGTTGGAACATGATATTTAGTATGAAGCAATCTAAAGTAGTGGGTAATAACACTACCCACCCCCTTAATGGTTTTCACCCAAATAGTCACCAAATCCCCATGAAAATGAATCATTTATTTATGTTTTGTATAGATATCCCTCCCCCTTTTTAATGAAGATGTGTTGTACAGACCTTTCACTTGCAGATGTATTGCCGGACATAAGAAGTAGATAACCAATCATAGAATAATTCGAATTTCGAATGTTTCATAATTGAAATTTTAATGTGGTATTCAAATAGTCATTTGGTAACAATAACAAAAATCCACAACAAAACAATTATCTACACCTGAAAAATAGGCCTACATGAAGTACCATTACCATTTGAGAGGACTTTGAAAATTGAATAACTTGTAAAAACAAATATAATATTAACCTTAAGCACACTAGTTTCAATTTACGTAAATTTTCTCCTACAGCCGGATTATTTTTGGAAAATGTTGTGTAATAGTGGGTGGCTATTTTGATAATGCGATAACCTTTTTCTTGTTAGAGGTATTTAAATAATATTTGTACATATAAATAAAGAATTGAATTATGCATATATTAGTGTTTGTATGTGTGTGATATAAGACGTTTGAGAAAGTAATAAAGACATTTTTTTCACAAAAAAGAAACAAATCATAAAAAAATGGGGAATATTTTTTTTTAATTCAGACTTTTTTTTGGAAATTTATTGGAGTGGCAACAGTGGATACAGAGCTAATTTGACAGTATTCATGGTCAAATTGTCATAATTTCACTGGGGAAAATGAATAAACCTTTTAGATTTGTCATAAAATTGTTCTCTAAAGCTGGTAGATCTAGTCCAAAACTTAATTGCTCCAAAACAATTGATGTTTAGCCTCAAAATAAGAAAAACTGCGTGGTCTAATGTATTTTTGAGTGTGAAAACAGCTTACCTCTCAAGAATTCAACATCCGAATCATACTCCATAATGATTAAACTGAAAATATAATAAAACAGAAGTCTATAACACCCTTTTCACTTTCATGGCACAGCTCTGGTTTGAAAGTGTCAACAGTTTGCGAGAATTTTGATATGACATCCAGTCCATGTTGTCACTAAACTTGCAGAAAAAAATGGAAGTCAATTGAATAACTTGTCAGATTTCAAATAATCTGGTAACCAGAATTTATCAAATGTGGCCTCTTTTATTGATTACAAAGGTCTAGAAATGGGGCCTTTGTGTGTCTTGTACACTCGACCGTGGCTATCTTATACAGTGTAAACTGTTGTCGAACACACTCCACATGAGTGTGCATAATGTTAAAAAAAATTCTCCTCACTTAGCAGGGGCTCAAAGTTTACTTTGCATAAGAAAATTCAGAGTAAAAGTACTTTCAATTTAATTCCTTGAAATTTAGGCTGGTTTTATCATATTTTCAGTAGTTTAGAGTAGCCGGGGGCAATGATGCACATTTTTCACTTTTTTGCGTATTCTGATAAATAGACACATATGAGAGACCAAACTAGCAGCAGTGTGTAGCTTATCCATCCATCTAACAATCGTCAGAGTATTTACAACATACAATCACGTTTAGTCCATAGAAATGATATTTTAGGAACATGAGTAAAATCCCACCTTTGCCCCAATTTTTGGGGCAAACACATGCAAGCAAAAACAAAATCATGGAAAAATTGACAAAACCAGCAAAATAACAACGTCACTTCCTATCTAAACATAGCCAGTCATAGTGTGGGAAAATATAGAGCACAAAGACTAGACATATGTATCTTTATGTAACTTTAATATGAAAAAACATAAATATGTAAAAAACCAAATTGATACAGAGAATGGGTGCTTAGATCTGTTTGAAACTATAACAACGTGTAGGAGTGCTCTATAAAGCGTTTGACTATAATTTCAACTATCTATGATTATCGGAGATCGTACAACTATGACAGGCAGAGATCTTGCATCTATGAATAGCGGAGATCGGGCATCTATGAATAGCTGAGATCTTGCATCTATGAATAGCGGAGAACATGCATCTATGAATAGCGGAGAACGTGCATCTATGAATAGCGGAGAACATGCATCTATGAATAGCGGAGATCTTGCATCTATGAATAGCGGAGATCGTGCATCTATGAATAGCGGAGAACGTGCATCTATGAATAGCGGAGATCTTGCATCTATGAATAGCGGAGAACATGCATCTATGAATAGCGGAGATCTTGCATCTATGAATAGCGGAGATCGTGCATCTATGAATAGCGGAGAACGTGCATCTATGAATAGCGGAGATCTTGCATCTATGAATAGCGGAGATCGTGCATCTATGAATAGCGGAGAACGTGCATCTATGAATAGCGGAGAACGTGCATCTATGAATAGCGGAGAACGTACATCTATGTATAGCGGGGATCGTGCATCTATGAATAGCAGATATTGTGCATCGGCAGAGGTCGTGCATCTATTATCGGCAGAGGTCGTACAACTATGATCCATGAAGATTTTGCAGCTATAACCGACAGGGATCGTGCATCTATGAATAGCGGAGAATGTGCATCCATGGATAGCTGAGGAATAGCGGTGATCGTGCATCTATGATCAACGGAGATCATACAACTATGACAGGCAGAGATCGTGCAACTATGACAGGCAGAGATAGAGCAATTATGACCGGCGGAGATAATGCAATTATGACCGGCGGAGATCGTGTATCTATGACCGGCGGAGATTGTACATCTATGAATAACAGAGATTGGGCATCTATGAATAGCGGAGATCTTGCATCTATGAATAGCAGATATTGTGCATCTATGTATAGCGGGGATCGTTCATCTATGAATAGCAGATATTGTGCATCGGCGGAGGTCGTGCATCTATTATCGGCAGAGGTCGTACAACTATGATCCGTGAAGATTTTGCAGCTATAACCGATAGGGATCGTGCATCTGTGAATAGCGGAGACTGTGCATCTATTATCGGCGGATATCGTACAACTATGACCCGTGGAGATTGTGCATCTATAGCAGCGACAGCTTCATTTTCAGTCAGCTGCATCATTTTCTCAATTTTCCGCTTGCAATTCCTTAAAAGAAACATAACGTGACAATAAAATATTGGTTTAAATATTTGGCAATATGAGGGGGAAGTGACTGGGGTAAACATGCGCAGTGAGTCCGCAGTGCATGTTTGCCCCGTCAGTGTGCGCGGCGTTACCCCAAAATCACACTGTTCACAATTTTTATAAAATATCATGAAAACAAAAATTATCTTGACAAGGTAACATGCTTAATAACTTAACAATACAATATAGTTTTCAGTTTAGATATGTAAAATAACATGACAGTAATGATAACAGAGGACAAAGAGTGACAAGTGGAAAAAAAATTAGAACGTTAAAAAATTAATTTACTTCATTGCTCAAAAATGACCTGCCTTTGACAGATGAAAATTCCTTGTGCGACAGAAACGGATGTTTGCGTCCGTCGTGGCCACGTGGTTTGCGGGAAAAACCCATAGTTCCAGGAAAAAACGACTGTGAATCTTTGCCCCCAGCGCATCTTTACCTCTGGCTACCCTATACACAATTACGAAATTTGGCAAATTTTTGGACATCTTCTATCTCAAATTTGGCTATAAACAACTCCAGCCATCTGACAAACCCTGCTTTGTCCTTTTGTTGCAGACTCCTAGATGGTTGGAAATGCGAGTTATGACATCACTGCAGATAGGACAACAAATCTTACAGAATAATTATGTACTAGTTGGCTCAGAAGTAGGCCCTATATGCTATACTCTTGGCAGCACTAGATCCTAGGATGCTGCCACACTGGAAGGCTTCCGTTCTGTGACTAAACATGCATCAATAAACCTTCTAACCATAGACTTTGAAACAGCAATGAATGATTGATATGAATCATTGGTTGTTCAACTGAGGAGAATCTGTGCTTTTGTCAAATACGCTATGGGCTGTCAAGAGCTACCTGCTCACAGCTAAAGGAATTACTTCATCATCTTCTTCTTCTATACACACACTTCACACTCAACATGTTACTTCAACACACTTCACACTCAACATGTTACTTCAACACACTTCACACTCAACATGTTACTTCAACACACTTCACACTCAACATGTTACTTCAACACACTACACACTCAACATGTTACTTCAACACACTTCACACTCAACATGTTACTTCAACACACTTCACACTCAACATGTTACTTCAACACACTTCACACTCAACATGTTACTTCAACACACTTCACACTCAACATGTTGCTTCAACACACTTCACACTCAACATGTTACTTCAACACACTTCACACTCAACATGTTACTTCAACACACTTCACACTCAACATGTTACTTCAACACACTTCACACTCAACATGTTACTTCAACACACTTCACACTCAACATGTTACTTCAACACACTTCACACTCAACATGTTACTTCAACACACTTCACACTCAACATGTTACTTCAACACACTTCACACTCAACATGTTACTTCAACACACTTCACACTCAACATGTTACTTCAACACACTTCACACTCAACATGTTGCTTCAACACACTTCACACTCAACATGTTACTTCAACACACTTCACACTCAACATGTTACTTCAACACACTTCACACTCAACATGTTACTTCAACACACTTCACACTCAACATGTTACTTCAACACACTTCACACTCAACATGTTACTTCAACACACTTCACACTCAACATGTTACTTCAACACACTACACACTCAACATGTTACTTCAACACACTTCACACTCAACATGTTACTTCAACACACTTCACACTCAACATGTTACTTCAACACACTTCACACTCACTGAAATAGTTTAATGTTATTTCAACAGTGCCACCAACTATGAATGCTGTAAGAACTGCAGAATGGCTCCAGTCAACACACCGTGCAGAGGAGAAAGTCCAGAACTATGCCAAAAGGCTGCTGTTTGCACGTATCCTTCCATGGAATTATAGAGTATTACAATTTGCACTGTAATTAGTCTAGTGCTGTGGCTCACAACTTTTTTTTTCACCATGTTCCCCCCCCTTTCCTTTTTTATACAAGATTTTTCACACTGGCCACCATTTAGGATATCCTCTAGTCAACCCAGTTGTAAATGGGTACCTGATGCATGAGTTAGGAAGATAAACACAGCAAGGAAGGGAGCTGGCCACCCAATAGTTGCTGTGACTTAGTACATGAAGCATTATCTTAATCCCTGGTGGCAGGTTGGTGCCATGGGACCTACCTAGTAATGATCTAAGCTAGTAATGATCTACGCTAAGTAATGGACAGCTATAAAAATTAATGAGGGGTTGCTGAAAGAGTTAACTACAAATTGGGGTTACTTACTGTTAAACAGAAAAAAGACAATCTTTATTTTTTGATCCCATTGAGACCGGTATTTTGTGAAAATAGTTACAATAGACAAGAGTGAAGAGACAGATGATGACAGCATGAGAAAATATTTGATAGTTTAACATAGTGGCATAGCAAATAGTCAACAACGATCCTGATACAAAAATATTATAGATAAAGAGTAGTCGAGATCCATGATCAGTGGTTTCAGTTTAGATTGATATCTATGCTCCACTGGGAACAGAAATATTTAGTAGTAGTAGCAAAATACGGTATAGGCCTATGTGATCTTTTTTCTAAGATTATTAACCCATTATTAACCCTTAACCCGCTCTCAGTGGTTTCAGTTTAGATTGTCCACCTATTACGCCATTGAAAGACAACACTTCATGCATTGATAAGTATGTACTTGCGCAACATTTAGATAGTGTTGTATTTCTTAAGAGTCTGGTTAGCCTTGGCACTAACATACTAGCTTATCTGAGGGTCCTGAGTTCAACTATCTGGTTGACCACTCTCCAGTCAACCCAGTGGGTATGGACACATATATAAGCTAGATACATTGGTGAGAAATTCCATGGTTGAAAGCATAATACTGAAAATAAATAGTGCTGAGGAGTAGTAGTAGTAATAGTAGTAGTAGCGGTAGTATTATTATTATTATTAGTAGTAATAGTAGTAGTAGTAGTAGTAGTAGTAGTAGTAGCAGTAGTAGTAGTGATAGTATTATTATTAGTTGTAATAGTAGTAGTAGTAGTAGTAATAGTGGTAGTAGTAGTAGTAGTAGTAATAGTAGTAGTAGTAGTAGTAGTAGTAGTAGTAGTAGTAGTAGTAGTAATAGTAGTAGCGGTAGTATTATTATTATTATTAGTAGTAATAGTAGTAGTAGTAGTAGTAGTAGTAGTAGCAGTAGCAGTAGTAGTAGTGATAGTATTATTATTAGTTGTAATAGTAGTAGTAGTAGTAGTAATAGTGGTAGTAGTAGTAGTAGTAGTAATAGTAGTAGTAGTAGTAGTAGTAGTAGTAGCGGTAGTATTATTATTATTATTAGTAGTAATAGTAGTAGTAGTAGTAGTAGTAGTAGTAGTAGTAGTAGTAGTAGTAGTAATAGTAGTAGCGGTAGTATTATTATTATTATTAGTAGTAATAGTAGTAGTAGTAGTAGTAGTAGTAATAGTAGTAGCGGTAGTATTATTATTATTATTAGTAGTAATAGTAGTAGTAGTAGTAGTAGTAGTAGCAGTAGTAGTAGTGATAGTATTATTATTATTAGTAATAGTAGTAGTAGTAGTAGTAGTAGTAGTAGTAGTAGTAGTAGTAGTAATAGTAGTAGTAGTAGTAGTAGTAGTAGTAGTAGTAGTAGTAGTAGTAGTAGTAGTAGTAATAGTAGTAGTAGCGATAGTATTATTATTATTATTAGTAGTAATAGTAGTAATAGTAGTAGTAGTAGTAATAGTAGTAGTAGCGGTAGTATTATTATTATTATTATTAGTAATAGTAGTAGTAGTAGTAGTAGTAGTAGTAGTAATAGTAGTAGCGATAGTATTATTATTATTATTAGTAATAGTAGTAGTAGTAGTAGTAGTAGTAGTAGTAGTAGTAGTAGTAATAGTAGTAGTAGTAGTAGTAGTAGTAGTAGTAGTAGTAGTAGTAGTAGTAGTAATAGTAGTAGTAGCGATAGTATTATTATTATTATTAGTAGTAATAGTAGTAATAGTAGTAGTAGTAGTAATAGTAGTAGCAGCAGTAGTATTATTATTGGTTGTGGTGGTGTTGGTGTTGGTGGCAGCGGCAGGTGATAAATGAATTTACTTATATTACTTGTATACTTGCAGAGGGAAATGCTTGAATGGGCAGTGTCTTGATTACTGTGCCCATGCAGGTCAGTTAAGGAATGAAACACTGGAACCATGTCGTTGTGAAGATGCTGGTAAGTTTGTCAATCATCATCACTTTAGATCATGTGCCATCTCCACACTAAAAGTCACTAGAGAAATCTATCCTCCATTTTCTTTTTCTTGCAATGCTACACTTATTTTCTTTGCATTTTATTTCTAGCTTACCCTGCATGCAGAATATTTGCAGGTCTTACCAGTCGACTATCAGAATAAACCTGCATGCTGCATTATACTTTTAGCATCTATCTATGTTCCTTCAAAACCGAATATGGTGCATAGGGTAGAAACCAATCCTCTCCAGATTGAGTGACATGATGCTGCTGTCTGTAGTTCTTGCATATTGTTGAGACCCATAGTCATGCCATCTTTGATTGTTGTTCTGCAAAGAGTTTTTCTTGATTTTTCACTATTTCTTTCATCATCTGGTACTCATTTTAATGCTTGTAGTAGCTATTTTCATTCATTCTAAGTACATGTCTGATATAAGTTCACCCTCTTATTATTGTGCTGGTGTTCACTGTTCAAACATTTTATATAACATTATATCAAGTGACATATTCTTTCCAGAACGTTATCTTCATCGTGGATACTCTGATTGCCTCTCTGATCCGGGCAAGCAGGCCTGCATTGGCCAGAGGCATGTGCATACATTCTTCAATGTTGCTGGTCCATCGTCTTCATAGTCTTCCTCTTCTTTCTTCTCTCACCTGGCACTCTGCCCTCCAGAATCAGTCTTTCCATGCCATCATGTCATTTTAAGTGTCAAAAATATTGTATCTTCCTTCTTATGATGGTATTTAGTAGCCACCCTTCATTTAGTTTCAGTAATTTCTATATATAACATTATAATAAAATATAACATTAGAAAGTGAAAATAATCCTGCAAGGTGGAGAGTGCTGCAGTAACAAAACCAAGAAGTGGTAACTAGGATAATGTACTTTTTTTTACTGATTTAACCAGCAAATAATACAACTACCTGTAATGTAAAAATAAATACTAAAAAAACAAAGGAACAATTACATTTTTTACATTACGGTCCAACAGGGACCATTGTCAAAAAAAAAAACATAAAATTAAATAAACACACAAAATGAAGTTAAAATATGGAGAAATGGTTTCATCATCTCCGTCTCATTGTATTAGAAATGGAATTTAACGAATGTATTATAAGATTACAGTAGAATCCCTCTATAGCACATATATTTAAATCCTCCATTTATATTTATTCTTTATTGTTTATACCGAATATAGCAAATTTCTATTTTTTACATAAATATTTCTTGAGTTCAGACCAAGTTGTTATAAAAGGACTTCACTATGTATACAAGATATACACTGTACAGCAAGTCTTTTCCTCCAGTGAAAATCATTCCATCATTCATCTTTTAAGCTTTGTTCTATGTTGTATGTTTTGTTGTTCCCAACTCATTTATTAACCCTTTTCAGTCCCAGCCAATTAGGAAAAATTCACAGCTCAACCTTTAGTGCTCTATGAGTGAGATATTTCTACAAAGATAGTGGCAGCAACAAAAATGGCTGTAGAATTATTTAGTCCGTTGCTATGACCATATTTGCCTATGTGGGATTCACATCATTTTAATGTCATGTGACTGGGAGTGCCTGCGATCGATGCTAGACATACGTCACTTTCACCCTGCCAATGATTTATTTATGAAGTACTGTGTAATATATAGGGACAGTTTCAGTTTTACTTGGATGACATCAAGAATCCATCTTTTCTGAAACATTTATGGATTCTGTTTTTTATGAGGAGGAATTCTTAGGATTTACAGCCGTAAATCTTGTTCCATTACTCAATATTACTAAGGACATAGATAGGCCTACTAGTTCTGTGTTCAGTGGCTGTGAGTAGGACATGTCTGAGAGAGAATATAGCAATCACAGACCTACAAATTATAGTCATGTTTGGCATCACAATTTTTCTGAAGCTGCAGGACCTCTAGATCTAATTGTTCATGAGATGGTATTTTCAACACATTGGTGACTGAAACACATTAGTTTCATTGTACACACTGTAAAGTCTGTTAACAGGGTTTCTACTTCGAAAAATAAGTATTTTTTAATAATTTTTTCCAATTAAAAAAAAAGATGTTTTCCCTTTTCCCATATTTAAAATGTCTTCATGCCTTTGTGTTTGTATCACACATGCACAAATACAACTTACACCAATATATGCAGTATTACATTTTTTGTTTACATGTACAAAAATTATGTAATTATCATTAAAACCAAAAAATGTATTGCATTTTCCAAATAGTACACTCATGTTTGTTTTTTTTATTTTGTGAAAAAAGGTCTTTGCCACTTCCTCTACCTCTTGTATCACACATATAATAATTATAATTACATACTTATTTTCAGTTTGCAATTCCTTATTTAAATGTGCACAAATTATTTAAAAATCTTTAATAACAAAAACATTATTGCATTTTACAAACCTAAACCTGGAAAATGACAGCACAAGACATAAGAAAAATAGTGACAGCAGAAATGACATGTCTATGAAGAATACTTGGAATGTCATTAATAGATAGAATTAGAAATTATAATATCAGACAGATAACCAAAACAATACTAGTATTGGAATACATCAAAAGACAACAGATCAAGTGGTTTTCACACGCTTCCAGACTACCAACAGATAGCATGCCACAAATGGCCATGACACATAGACATCACAGCTATAAAGCCAGAGGCAGACGATGTAAAAGATGGATCACAGAAATCACAAAAGCCACAGGAATTAGCTTAGAAACAGCACACAAGAAGGCAATCTCCAGAGAACTCTTCCACCTCTGATGCCACAGGGCAAACAAGGGACACAGCGTATAGATAGATGTAGCTGTTTTTTTTATTTCGAGCGCTATGTAGCTCTGTTTCATGCAGCGTCACTCCATTTGTCATTGTTTAATCCAAATGATTTCAGTGAAGTCTTTAACAAGTCTATGCAGCTTTTCTTTTGACTACCTTGGGAGCACATGCCCTTCTGTATCTCACGATAGTAAGACAGGATCTTTCCATAGGATCATGAGTTCAGAAAGGCAATGATGACTGTTACGTCATGTCCATGATATGCTACCTCATAATGATGTTTGTCTTGATTGCTCTGATCTTCATGAAGTGTACACACAAATATTTTGTATCTTTTTTAGCCAATTCCTGTCTTCGTTGCTGTAAGTTCAATAAAACTTGCAAACCCTTGACCAATTCTACCAATGACAATTACTTGCAGGATGGGAGACCATGTAACTATGGCTATTGTGAGGTGAGTATTATACAATGGTAAAAAAAGGGCATTAAAAAAATATGCATGTGGTTGTGTCTTTGAATCTCACCAATGGCTCACTAGACAAACCAACCATGCAACAGAAAACCTTAGTAGCTGACATGCCTTTATATTGAGGTTATCTTCGTATAGAAACTTCATGGCATGTCATTTATACAATCCTGTAGTTGTAACCTTCGATAACAGTTACCATGTTGTTCCGACAGGCCAACGTTGTGCTTGAACTAGTTACGGGCACGGCGTGGACGGGCAGAACAACAAAGAAACCTGTCTCAAAGGCCAGAGTTGTGCCCTGATGTCAACATCTGTTTCGGCGACATTAACTCAAAACACCATCGAGTCGAATGGCTGCTGGAACAGAGGTCGGAGCACTTATGTTGGGCTGCCCCATTCTCTAGAACAGTGGTCAGCCAAAGTCCAAGCACTGGTGCGAATAAAACGGATGTGCTGCCCCATTCTCTAGAACAGTGGTCAGCCAAAGTCCAGTCACTGGTGCCAATAAAATGGTGACAATGCATTTAAGTTCTCTGGACTGCATCCTACTGGAAACCTGATAGGATCATTGTCCTGGTAGGACCATTGTCCTGCTACAAGAGAAATCCAGCGGGAGTTTGAGAAAAAATTATTTTTAAATATAGAACAGTGATTCTCAATATTTTTGGCTCATCCCATTTGGAAAAATTGTTCCTCTGTGGTGACCCCTTTTGGGACAGTTTTTCCTCAGTGGCCCCATTTGGGACAATTTTCCTGTGTTGCCCCTGCTTTAGCATTAAAACAAGCTGAACTTTCTCCAAGACTTATTACTATATATCTTATTGAATATCATTCAACTAGTCCCTTTCCTGTAGGACTCCTCCATGTGGAAGTGTAAAGCTCTTTAACTTTTTTCCCATGTCCTCCATGAAAATCACTGTGATTTCCTGAGTGGCCATATGGCTCGTACTGAGAACCACTGTTCTAGAACTTTTTAGTTTTTTATTGACCCAAAAAATGCCATGCCGATGTCAGATGTGTCAGTCCATTGGTGCACATAAAACTGTGATACAACATATTTTCATTCTCTAGACTACATTCTGCTGGAAATCTAGTGGAGCCAGCCTGCTAAAAGAGAGACTAGTGGGAGCTTGAGAATGAATGTTAAAAAAAAAACCCACAATACAACACATTCCATTTTCTTGACTACATCCTGTTAACTGGTTTGGAGTTTGAGAATGAACATAGAAGAAGAATTTCTAATTTGTATCCATGGTTGGTTGGTTGATTGCTGGTCCAACTATCCATGGACTCATGCCCTTTGACTTAATGATATTGTGCCATATATTCATGTGTTTGTAAGCGGTTGTTTTATTCCATGTTGTTGTTGTTGTTCGTCCATCACATGATGATGATGACCATTTGTTACATCCACTTTTGAAAATTCAATTAGAGTTATGTCCTTGATTATGAGTTTGTAGATGGCTAATGAGCTCTATTCGATCTGTAAATGTCCTTGGACAATTCGGACATGGAATGACGACTGATTTTTATCAGTCTTGTTCTATCTGTGACTTTCTAGCTGCTCTCCGCTGTTGAGCTGCTGCATTTCTCCTCTTTTCACAAGATGATGCGCTCTTTTTTATTTTAGAACACCATGTAGATCTATTTTGTGTAAGTTATTCTCATGTATCGTGGTCTATTCCATATACAGGTGAAGACAGATGTGTCGGGCCATGGTGCAAATAAAATGGCGATACAATGCATTTCAATTCTCTTGACTACATCTTCTTGCAATTAGGGAACAAAAGAGAACCGGTGAAAGTTTGAAAATGAACGCTGAGAAAGAAGAATTTCCATATAAGATGTTCCACTTCAATTTATCTGGCCTCGTAGGAAGAAGCATTTTCTGATGTCATCCAGCACTGCCGATTCACCCAAAAAAAGGGGGGGGTTGACAGTTTTTTAGAATTGTGTGCACAGCCGGCACCCTAGATTGTAATGGGGTTTTATTCTGTTCAAGTGATTGTTAGTTTGTATCCATCAGCTTCATAGTTGGCCCCTACGGGTATACCTTCCTTCTCTACTCTTTTATGCCTGTTATTCTTATGATATGCTGTTTCAATCCCCAGGAACTACAAGTGATTAGCTCTGACTTCCTAACTACAATAAGAAGGTTAATCTAGAGAATGTGTCAGATTCAGAAGCATCTGACTGTCAGCAGCATGTCAAGAAGAATCTAACTGTCAGCAGTATGCAAAGAAAAAGTCTCTTACTCAGGCAGGCACATTCTAGAGGTTTTGGGGATTTTATACTTTTTCGCAACATGCAGAGTTGGTGTCATGAGATTCATCTCCCCTTCCAAGCTATCCCTTCTTGTCAGAAATGTTTATAGTAACCTGCTCTGAATGATGGTCACTGGGATGTTCAGCCCTGCTATAAATGATGGTCACTGGGATGTTCAGCCTGCTCTAAATGATGGTCATTGGGATGTTCAGCCCTGCTATAAATGATGGTCATTGGGATGTTCAGCCTGTTCTGAATGATGGTCACTGGTGAATGCTCAGCCTGCTCTGAATGATGGTCATTGGGATGTTCAACCTGCTCTGAATGATGGTCACTGGGGTGGCAAAATATATGGACAGTTCTTTAATTAATGGTCTGTAAAACTGATACAGAAACTGATTGAAACGTATATGGACAGTACGGTCAGAGAGTTTCTTCTTTTTCATATATACTAACATAGACTGAAAACTAAGATTGGGTGTGCCATCCCCTATATCGAGCTGGACCACAGTACTGCCCAAGCAAGTACTGGTACTGAAGTCAGAGATACTAGGCAGAGAGGGAGATCAACAACCATGGTATCGTTGCAATCTGCCTATTTATTTGTGAACGAGGAGAAGAAGATATAGACCGTACATAAGTTGTTTGCGTCGCTTCAGTCTTTGAGAGTTACACCTACTTCATACCAGCCCATTGTTGTGTTACTTGGAGCTAAACCTACTTCATACCAACCCATTGTTGTATTTCTTGGAGCTAAACCTACTTCATACCAACCCATTGTTGTATTTCTTGGAGCTAAACCTACTTCATACCAACCCATTGTTGTATTTCTTGGAGCTAAACCTACTTCATACCAACCCATTGTTGTATTTCTTGGAGCTAAACCTACTTCATACCAGCTCCTAACTCCTAATTGTTGTGTTTCTTAGAGTTAAACCTACTTCATACCACTCCATTGTTGTATTTCTTAGAGCTAAACCTACTTCATACCAACCTATTGTTGTATTTCTTGGAGCTAAACCTACTTCATACCAGCTCCTCATTGTTGTGTTTCTTAGAGTTAAACCTACTTCATACCAGATGATCATTGTATTTTTTTCTCTAATCATAGGCAGGTACATGCCAGAAGATGAGTGCCAATATGATCCAGAGGCTCTTTGACTTTATAGAACACTTAGATTCCAGTAAATTTGGTACGTCTTCGGTTAATTTTTAAATGTGAAATTTAAGGGTCAGCTTGGTGGTAGACTGCGCTGTTTATATGGACTGTAAAACAGACACAACTCAGTTTTACTTGCTTGTGACTCTTTTTATTCCTATTTTTCAGTATTCATTCTCAAACTCCCACTGGATCTCTCTTGTAGCAGGGCAATGGTCCTACTAGATTTCCAGCAGGATGTAGTCCAGAGAATTGAAATGCGTTGTCTCCTTTTTATGTACACCAATGATTTGACAAAAGATCGTGGTATCGAGTGCCTTGGAAATTAAAGTCTGGAAGATCTCGACTTTGCAGACCACATAGCATTACTTAGTTCAACTTACTAAGATGCCCAAGAAAAAATAAACAGCCTTCAATTATTCTCTGCACAACTTGAGCTTGAAATCAACACATCCAAAGCAAAAATATTTGACTTTATCAACAGACTAACGGACATCAAACTAAACAACACTCTTGAAAAATTCAACAACTTCACATAACTTGGCAGCAAGCTATCAACAACAGGAGATTCATCAACATAAATATCACACCATATTGCACTGGCTGCTAACTCATTCAATAAACTATCAAATATCTGGCATTCAAAAACACTAAGAAGTAACTTAAAACTCAAAATCTCCAACTCCTGCATAATTCCAACATTAACATATGAATGCGAAGGTTGGAAAGCAACATCAAACTTCGAACAAAGACCAAACACCTTTGAAAATAAATGTCTTAGAAGGCTACTGAACATACGTTGGTCAGACTTAAAATCAAACACACTTGTCAGACAAGAATCAAAACAAGAATATGTATCCACCTATATTAGAAAACGTCGCAGGAATTGCATCCGAAATGCACTACAAATGGATACCGAAAGACTCCCCGGTCAAGCTTTGATGTGGCCACCAAAGGGCAAGAGAAAACAAGGAAGACCAAAAGAAACTTTATGTAGAACTATAACAAGAGAACATTTCACCATCGGTATCAGAAACAATGAAGATCTAAAGCAAATTGCAATGAAACGAAAGACATGGAAATCTATGACATCCACCCTAAATGCCGTCTTTGGCTCTAGAGGAATAACTAACTAACTAATGGTCCAACATATCCATCTTCGGTGGACTTGTGGTTCAAAATCTGAATGTCTACATTGTATTGATATGATTAGATGTATTAGTAGTGCCTAAAAATGTAGCAGTAGTTCTTCCTTTATTCACCTGTTTTTAATTGCAGAAGTTGGGGCATAATATTCTGAATGCTGTGATACACCTCTTGGCTGGTTGTTTCTGACTTCATACCTTAACATAATGGGACAAACTGTGGTCTTGCTGCTTCAGTTGAGGGTGTGTTTGGAATAATTTAATCCATGCGTGCAACTATTTATCCCACGTGGGGTTTGGGTTAGTGCAAGACAGAATATATTCCAGTCTCTGGTGGGTATTGCTCTTGCAACTTGGAGGGGTCCTAAACATCTCCTAACCTGGTTATACCATCAGGTACTTGATTTTTCTCATAGCAAACTTGTGAGAATAGGGGTATCTTGAGGCGCTGTTGCTATGGACATGTTAGTGTATGTGAGGCCATAGTAGTAGCAGTAGTTGAATAGTGATATCCTATACACTATGCTCTTCAATTGTTATTTATTACTAACAGTTAAGAGGATATTATGTTAATCTTTGTTGGTACCTCCGGGTTCTTATCTTCACAGAACACTGTCTCCCTTCCCTGAGCTATGGTGCAGTCATGTTCAGTGTCAGATGATAGCATGGGGGGAGATGGCTGTAGTGGTTAGACCACTGGCTTCCTTGTTGGGTGATAAGAAGTTCCATTCCCAGTTCAACTAGTAATTAGAAATCTCTAATTAATTAATACGTAAGTAATATTTTCTTCTAGGTAGACCCAGCTTAAGTAAATGGGTATCAGATCTTCTGGGAACATAAAGGCAGCAGTGTGATGATGACCACATCATCCATTGGTAAGCCATGGATCAATGGAAAATATCAGCCTAACACCATATTTCCTGATATGCCTTGGATGTCAATAATGGAAACTTCACTTCTTTTAATTTTCATAGTAAATCATCAAGTGCTGTCTCCAACATCTTCTGTCTCTTGCCTTGGTGGCACACTCCTGTCCATCTTTTGATGTTTCCCTCCCACTTATATCTTTATGTTAATTGAATAAAAAATTAGATAAAATCAGTGTTTCCACACTATTTGTGTGAATCTGGAAAACATAAAATACTCCTCAAGATAATACATGAAAGAATTAAGAACAAGATAGACACGGAGGTCGGTGAAGAACAATTCGATTTTAGGAAAAACAAAGGAACCAGAGAAGCTACACTGAGTATCTTGTTAGTGATAGATAAATATATAGAAGTCCAAAAAGTACCCTATATATATTTGCTTCATAGACTACAGCAAGGCCTCTGACAGGGTCCAACATGAAAAATTAATCAAATGTCTTCAAGAAATAGGCATAGATGGAAAAGACATCAGACTGATTAGAAATATATATTGGGAACAAACTGCATCGATAAGGTGTGAAAACAGCTACTCACCATACATAGAAATAAGAAGAGGGGTAAGACAACGATGCATTTTATCACTAAGACAATTTAATATCTACACAGAGAATATCTTTAAAAATATAGAAGAAATACCAGGACTCAAGATCAATGGGAAAATAATAAACAACCTTAGATATGCAGATGAGACTGTTCTTGTGGCAGAAAGTTAATATGAACTACAAAGACTAATAGATCAAGTCAATAAATCAAGTAATGAATATGGACTCAACTCATGCAGTAATAAATGTCAAAAAAACAAAAAACCATGATAATCAGCAAAGACACAGAAGAACAGGAGGTAAACATAAACATACATGGAGAGAAACTACAACAAGTAAAACATTATCAATATCTTGCATACATAGTCACAAATGATAGCAGATGTGAAACAGAAGTTAAAAGGAGAATAGGAATGACTAAAAGTACCACATCGAGACCAGCACCGTGCAGAGGTGATGGGACTTAGTTCAGCCATCAGGGGCTGGAAACTAAGACTGGTTGGGCAGTCCCACTTGAGCAGGATCATATCCTGCCCAAGTAAGCAGAGTGCTGAAGACGGAGGCATCCAGCCAAAAGGCGCACAGATAATCAGGATGCCACGCACAAAACACAATGGAAACATGTCTGTATTTATAAATAGTTATGGTGCCTGCCCTGTGGCGGACGTTCAGGCAGGGACGGTGCTGGGCCCTATACCTTGAAAGGGCCCAACCTCAGTTACTGGAAGTCCTTCTCAATTGCCCAGAGGAGCCAGGAGGCAAGGGAATAGAGCTACTGGCCAAACAAACTACCAATACAAATAATGCACTGGAATGCTGAGGGTGTCAACAGTAAAAGAGATGGATACAGCAAAAAATTGGAACTTGAAAATGTCCTCAGTGATGAACAAGTTAATATATACTGTATCCAAGAAACACACCTCAGCAGTGACATAGCCTTCAAAATCAGAGGCTACCAGTGCTACCGGTCTGACAGAAAGGACAGGCGAAAGGGTGGAATTCTGACACGTTAAAAACAATATCAGCGCATGTCAGCTGGAAGTATATATGGAGGGGGCAGAATACCAGATGCTCCACCTAAAAACAGACAGTGCAGAATTCCATCTCCTGAACTACTACTGCCCAAATGATAAACCATTGGCACTAGACACAATTCCAGACAAAGAGAGACTTATGGTGTGTGGTGGAGAGCTGGTGCTACGATCGTATCGACAAGAGAGTGAGGAACTTGAGAGCTGGCAGGATGAAAATAATCTTATCCTTATTAACCAGCCAGCAGACTCACCAACCTTCTACTCGAGAGCATGGCACACCACCTCTACACCAGACCTGGCATTCCACTTACCAGGCTTGGAATGGAATATCACACGTGTCATTGGAAAGCAGCTTGGAGGTAGTGACCACAGACCAGTATTTCTGGAAATCCACAATGAATTTACCAAGGAAAGCAGCACACTCACTAGGTGGAACTATAAAAGGGCAGACTGGAAAATGTACCAGCATTTAACCAGTGTTCCAGCTAAGGACATGAACTTGGACAAAGACATCAATAGAGCAGTGAGTGAATTTAATAGATGTATACTACATGCTGCTAGTAAAACCATACCCAGGGGGGCATGCAAAAACTACAAACCCTACTGGAATGATGAACTGGAAAAGCTGCAAAATGAGATGGAAACATCTAGACAGCAGGCTGAGAACAGACCTAGCCAAGAACATCACAACAAATATCAGCAAACAAAGGCTAAATTTCAAAGAGCCAAGTTACAAGCCAGACGGAGTAGCTGGAAAGAAAAAACAGAGTCGCTGAACCTAGAAAGAGATACTAGGAAATTATGGAAACTTGTAAAACAACTAAATGATGAAGGTACAGGGAGAAATACCAGGATCACACTTTATAAAGATAGAAACATTTTAACAGGTAAACATGCAGCTGATTACTTTGCAGATTCCTTTGCAGAAGACAATAACATCAAAGTCAGCCCAGACAAACAACAGGAGGTTCGAGAGAACCAGCAAAACATTGGACAAGGTGAACCTATACCTGAAGTCATGGAGGCACCAATAACAATGAGAGAACTGGAGCATGCAATATCCAAATTGAAAATGAAAAAGTCCCCTGGAGCTGAGCTTAAGGAGTGTCCAATGAAATGATTAGAAACCTGGGAATTGCAGCAAGAGCAAAGCTACTGCAGATCTTTAACACAAGCTGGTCCACAGGTAATGTACCACAGGCATGGAGAGAAGCAATAATGATACCACTCCTCAAATCAGGAAAAGATGGCAACACAGTCTCCAACTACAGGCCCATCAGCCTCACAAGCTGTCTATGTAAAACTATGGAACGCATTACCAATCTTAGGATGCAGCGATACCTTGAAAGTGAAAACCTTCTGGTATCACAGCAAGCAGGTTTCAGACAGTGCTACTCTACTGAAGATCAGGCAACCTACCTCTCCCAAGAGATTGAGGATGCCTTCCAAGAAAAGAAACTGGTACTAGCAGCATGGATAGACCTCAGGAAAGCATTTGATAAGGTCTGGAAAGAAGGGCTCCTAAAGAAATTGTGAAATTGCAGGGTTAGCTCAAGAATGTACAAATGTGTAAAAGCATACCTGCATAATAGAAGAGCCAGGGTACAATTAGATGGTCGCAAGAGCAAGAAAGTTCTACTGTGTCATGGAGTCCCCCAGGGAGGAGTCCTGTCACCCACACTTTTCTTGGTTTACATCAATGACCTAGTTGCTGAACTACCACACGGGATCAAAGTGGCACTGTATGCTGGTGATCTGGTGCACGGAAGAACATGCAACAGTGGCCACTAAACAAATACAAAGAGCTATCGATGCCCTAACCTTATGGGCAAATATAAATGGTGCATCAGCATTAACACAGATAAGTGCAGCACTACACTCTTTACCCTCTCACCAAAACAAAAAGCTGGTCATATCAAGATAGATGGAGAGCTCTTGAAAGAAGACAAACAACCCATATAAATATGTCAGGAAAAAGCTGACATGGAAGCAGCACATAAACAAAGCAACAACAAAAGCCAGGAGGAAGTTAGCTATCCTGAGAAAACTAAGTGGAACCACATGGGGAGCCAGTGGAAATATACTCAGTAAAGTTTAGCAGCAAGGCATAAGACCACACCTGGAATATGGTTCAGCTGCGTGGTGTCCTGCATCAAACACCACATTACATGATCTAGATAAAGTGCAAAACCAGGCACTTAGAATAATGTTGGGAGCAATGAAATCAACACCCATAGCAGAGATGCAGAAAATGGGAAGAATGCAAATACTTGGTGAACGCAGAGACACAAAAGTAATAATTCAAGCAGAACAGTTTCAGTGTATGCCAAATCATCCAATGAAGGAAAGATTCCAAAATTTAGCAATGGGGCGACTGAAAAGGAGCAGCTTTATCCATCAAGCTAAAAAACACTGTAGACAACTTACAGACCTACCTGAAGTTGACAGCCCCTTAAGGTCTGTACCAGAACAAACCCCGTGGAATGAAAGGCATGGAATGCCAATATACATTCAGACCCATGTGAAAGCAATACTAAGCGAGGACGAACAGAACAGTGTGCAGCGAATGACAGTCACCCTCAGTTTCCTGGATGAGGAATATCCACAAGATATATGGGTCAGAGTGTACACCGATGGGTCAGCACAGAATGCTGTGAGGAATGGAGGTGCAGGTGTATATATAGAATATCCACACAAGCCTAGAGATACAATCAGAACACCAACAGGAAAATTCTGCAATAATTATGATGCAGAAATCCAGGCAATTAGTGTGGCAGCTAAATAACTGCTGAACTCCAACTCTGGCCTACAGCCTGTGGTATTCCTGACAGATTTAATGTCAGTTCTTCAAGCACTCCAGTCTGGAAAACTAACAGACTTGAAAAAACTACTTAGCGAATTGTCTTACCAGTATAGGGTAACCATGCAGTGGATACCCTCTCACTGTGGAATACCAGGAAATGAAAAAGCAGACCAACTGGCTAAGGAAGGTGCTGCCGAAGACCACCCAGATATACCAATCACCTACCATCAGAAAAACAGATCATCAAGTCAATAAGAAAGCCACCAACACAAGATGACTATCACATTATGAACAGATCAGAACAAGTTATAATTCTACGTCTCAGAACAGGACACAACCGACTCCGCAGTCACATGTATACAAAGTTCAAGATTGGCAACACGGCCATGTGGACAGGCAGCACAGAGTGCCAAACATATACTTCAAGAGTGTTCTGAACATGAAATGCTGAGGCAGACATATTGGCCAGAGGAAACAACACTGGAATCAAAGCTCTATGGGACACTGTATGAACTACAAAAGACAGTGAGTTTTATTCAGGAGACAGAATTACAGATATAGACATGTTTCAAGTGAACGAAAGAAGAAGAAGAAGAAGACTAAAAGTACCTTCAATGGCATGAGGAAATTATTAATATCTAAACAAATTACAAACAAGTTAAAAATGAGAATTATAAATGGCTGAAAAACATATGGAAAAACAACAAAATAGAAACGAAAGTGCTAATGTTACGAACTTTTATTTTTCCGGTTGCAACATATGGCTGTGAAACATGGACTCTAAGTAAAACAGCGGCAAAGAAGATCAATGCCTTCGAGCTGAAATGCTACAGAAAGATACTTAGAATATCATGGAAGGATAAAATCAGAAACTCAGATATTATAAACACACTGAATATTCCAGAGTGTTCGTTACTAAACACAATAACAAAAAGAAAACTACGCCTGTTTGGTCATATAAAGAGACATAACTGTTTAGAAAGACAAATAATGGAGGGAAGAGTACCTGGGAAGAGGAGAAGGGGCAGACCAAGAAGACGATGGACTGACGACATTAAAGATAATATGAATACATCGCTAGAAAATGCAAGCCACATCGCCCAAGACAGAGAGAGGTTCAGAGAGTTCATTGGGAAGACAACATTCTGGAAGGAATACGTCACATGACATACACATCTATTCTGTATTAATGTATGGCTCAGAAACATGGACACTAAATAAACAATTAGAAGACAAAATTGATGCCTTTGAGATGTGGGTATATAGAAGAATAGGGAGAACATCATGGAAAGAGAAGAAAACAAATAAAGAGATACTAAAAACACTTAATATGAAGAAGGAACTACTAAAAGAAATAAAGATCAGGCAAATAAAATACTTTGGACACATTAAAAGACATATCACCTTATTGAAGACCTTACTTGAGGGTAAAGTCAATGGGAAGCGAGCAAGAGGTAGACAGAAATACAAGTGGAAGAGTAACTGTCCAGTCATTGGTGTTGTCCCCTTTTCTTTGTCCCCCTTGTTCTACTTCCACCTTCGACGGTTCCCTGTAGTATCATTTTTGACAAGGAATCATGTCTGCATACATGTCCAAGCCATCGAAGCTTTTTTGTCATTTCACTATTGAAAGTAGTGGTTCATGTAGACTTGTATGTGTCTATTTTATTTCTTATGTACACATTTGTCTTATGCTCTATATATAAGATTCGTAGAATTTGTCTGTAATATTTGTATTCAAAGATCTGTAATAATCTCAAACTAGGCCAAGGTTCGAACAGAGCTGGAAGGGCTACTGGAAGCCTGAGTGGGAGTAAATTCAATAAACTTGTAAACCAATGTCCTGTATAGGATATGTCTTATTTATTTATTTTATTATGTATTTGTTCAATTATTTTGATGTATTTTTTTCCCTAGTGGCATTCATGAGAAGCAACATTGCTGGAACAGTCATAGTATTCTCCCTTGTGATATGGATCCCCTTAAGCTGGATCATCAGCTGTCTTGTATGTACTGTCACATTGACTGAATTTGTGTATGCGTATAAATTACCTCATCAGTTTTATGTCCATCTATTACTTCTTCCCTCCCTCTTGTCAACTGACTGTCAAGAATTCAGGAACCCTACTACTTAATTATGGGCAAATAAAATGGAAATACAACACACAAGCACACTGACACACACACCCCTCCCCAGCCCCCCCCCCCCTATAAATGTACTGAAAAAGTAAAAAAAATATAAATTTTTTCAAAATTTTTAGAATATATTTTCTAATACAAACAATATATACACACATTTTTTTGGGGGGGGGCATTAAATTTTTGTTTTACCTCCCACCCTTTGTCAACACCTGTTTCAGACCCCCTTTCTCCCTTCTCAACACCTGTTTCAGATCCCCTTGTCAACACCTGTTTGAGAACCCTCTCCTCCTTGTCAACACCTTTCAGATGCCCCACTCCCTTGTCAACACCTGTTTCAGACTCCTTTTCCACTTGTCAACACCTGTATCAGACCTCCTTCCCACTTGTCAACACCTGTTTCAGATCCACTTGTCAAGAACCTTTTCAGATCCCTTTCATCCTTGTCAACACCTGATTCAGACCCCTTTTCAACACCTGTTTCAGACCCCTTTTCAACACCTGTTTCAGACCCCTTTTCAACACCTGTTTCAGGCCCCCTTGTCACACCTGTTTCAGTCCTCTTATCAACATCTGTTTCAGTCCCCTTGTCAACATCTATTTCAGTCCCCTTGTCAATATCTGTTTCAGACCCCTTTCCTACTTGTCAATACCTGTTTCAGGCTCCCTCCTTCTTAGCAACACCAGTTTCAGAACCCCCTCCACCTTAACACCTGTTTCAAACACCCCCCTCCTCCTTGTCAACTTTTTTCAGACCCCTACCCCAATTGTTTATATCATTTATGAAAATCCCTGTATGCCAGCTGTTTAAATGTATACATTTTTATCATGTTTTAAATAGAATATAATAGATGTATGCATAATAGAAATCAGGGATCTCACTACAGGTGTAGTGGCCATGCCATTGTTTTAGGTTCTATAGATTGTGGGTTCAAATCCCACTCATAATTTTTTGTTTACAAAGTGGATTTTTTTAAAGATGCCTGGGGATTATCTCTTGAAGTAACAATGTTGCGGCCTAAGAGTGGTACTTTTGGCAGGTGAAACGCCGCTTTATTGAGAGGGATGGAGTAAACGAGCTACAATGAAGTCAATCCTCTATGCCTTTTCAACTCTTCAAATATAATGAAATAATGGGTAGATAGTGTTTAGACTGGGCTACATTGTTTGGTAAAACCTTAGTATGAAAGACTGTTATCCTAATATCCATACTCTTCAGTGCATGGAATAACCTTGCAGTGTGAAATGAAAGACTTTTATACTGATATCTATATTCTATGTCCTACAGTCAATGGAAAAACTTTACAATATGAAAGATTTTTATCCTAATATCCATACTCTGTCCAACATTGCATGAAAAAACCCTTACAATATGAAATACATTTGTCTTAATATCCTTAACTCTTGTGTCCTATATTGTGTGGAAAAGCCTTACAATTTTCATATTGACTTTTGCTCTAATATCCATACTCTATGTCCTAAAGCATATGGGAAAACCTTACAGTATGAAAGATGTTTGTTTGAATATCCATACTCTGTCCTACATTGTATGGAAAAACTTAATAGTATGAAAGACTATTGTCAATTTGCCAGAGGCCGTGAGTAATTCAGGGATTCATAAGAAGGGCTACATTCTGGAAAGAATATGTCACATGACACACACACACACACTTATGAGAATGCCTCTATCATCAAGCTGTTGATTTGAGCAGAACAGTTATGAGAATGTCCCTGGTGCTGTGATTTGAGCAGAACAATTATGAGAATGTCCCTGGTGCTGTGATTTGAGCAGAACAGTTATGAGAATGTCCCTGGTGCTGTGATTTGAGCAGAACAATTATGAGAATGTCCCTGGTGCTGTGATTTGAGCAATTATGAGATTGTCCCTACTGATGTGATGCTGTTTTGAGCTGAAAAATTATGGGAATGTCCCCAGTACAGTGATACTGGTAATCAAGAGATTATTGTGAAATGTTACATAACAAAAAAGAATATCATATTAAATAACTTGTGACACTATTGATGTTTCTATTTCAGGACAAACGCTTTGAGAGAAAAATCAGAGAACAGGAGGCTGCTCTTCTTAGTCAGCCACTCCAGGTCTGTATTCTTCTCCTATCAGGTCCTAGTATTTGGTTGTTGTTACTATTATATTTGTTAGCTCTGTATCAGAGTTGATTATCATCTTGCCTATCAAACCCAACTCGTCAAATTTGCTTGTGGGTTTGAACACTGATCATCTACATTGTAAAGTAAAGATATAAATAACCAAAATAACAGAGGATGTCTGACAAAATGGAGAGTGCCGCAGTAACCAAACAAATAAGTGGTAAATACTAAATAAAGTAAAAAGGTTACTATAAAATTCTAACTATCAATGTTAAAAATAAATAACTAACAATAAAACAAAGGACAAGGACAATTATCCACATTACGGTCCAACAGGAAACTTTCTCAAGCAACACATAACAATAAAAAAAAAATACAAAACTATAAAAATATTTAAAATTGGGATACCTTGGATACGTTTTTCTCATGACAAAACATTACCAAGTGAAGTTGCGCCTTGCATGTCTGGTAAATGACAAATTTCATGTGTTCAATATGTTTACATATGTTTGCGCATTATTGATAGACAGAAATATCCATAGATCATAATCAAGTGGAAGCCGAATGTAAAAGATTAAAAATGCAAAAGCAGAGTTGGAGGCCACCAATGAGCAATGTCAAGATGGTGGGGGGGGGCAAAAAGGGGAAGGCAAAAAGAAAATGAATAATTTATGAAATTGGTATCTGAGGGGGGGAGGGGGGGCTACCAATAGATGTAGAGACTATAGAAATGTGCAGGGAGAATCAGTAGTGGACAGTGTTTGAAATAGAGGATGCATTAAAATATCCACATACAATTACACAACTAAATACACATATACATACATACCCATCTGAATATACACATTAATACCTATATATATGTGCTCATATACAAAAAACAAATATATATATAACAGTAGATACAAATATAAACGCATGTGTATACATACGTATACGTGTACACAGGTGTACATGCCACAAAAATGCACGTGCCAACAGACACACCTATACATATATATATAAATAGATATATATAGATGGATATTTTTTTTAATAATTAAGCAAGAATGGGTCCCTGTATTCTTGACAGCTGTTGCTGGGAGGGGAAGGGCTAAAATTGGCAAATGATCCTATTGATGTAATTTATTGGCAGCCCCATGTATTAATACGGCCTTAAAGTTCAACATTAGTTGAATAGCAGTGCCCTGTAGCAAGAGGTAGGCACAGATATAAATAGGAGGGAAACATAAGATGGATAGGATACAGTCTAGAAGAGTGCACCGATAAGGCAGAGGATGTTGAAGGACCATTACAGACAACCTTCCATACAGAGATGGCACTTGATGACACTCCTACAGGTTTTGGGTTTTATTATTATTTACTTTCAAACTCCCGTTGGATTTTTATTGTAGCAGGACAATAGTCCTGCTAGATTACTAGCACTACTAGATTAAGTAGTCATAAAGCAGAGATGTATTGTGTTCCCTTTTACTTTCATCAATGGTCAGACACATCTGATTTTGGCAGTTCCTATATATTTATTGACTTTTTCAAGGAATCTACCAGCCACAATTTCTACACAAACTATCATCATTGGTTTCTTATTCTTGACAGAATACTGGATTTGCTGAACACATGAATGATTATAAGGTCAAGGAATCAAAGTTTCATCGCACATTCAGGCCTGACTACCAGGAGTTATTACATCCTAGAGGAGTTCCAAGTCATCCTCCATTTACCAATGTAGAGAAGTCATATAAGCTGTACCATAATCCAGACAGCTCTATCAATGTTGAGACAATTCTTTAAGTTGAGGTATGTGTTAGTGTTGAGACAGTTCTTTAATCTGTGGTATGTGTTAGTGTTGAGACAGTTCTTTAAGCTGTGGTATGTGTCAGTGTTGAGACAGTTCTTTAAGCTGTGGTATGTGTCAGTGTTGAGACAGTTCTTTAAGCTGTGATATGTGTCAGTGTTGAGACAGTTCTTTAAGCTGTGGTATGTGTCAGTGTTGAGACAGTTCTTTAAGCTGTGGTATGTGTCAGTGTTGAGACAGTTCTTTAAGCTGTGATATGTGTCAGTGTTGAGACAGTTCTTTAAGCTGTGGTATGTGTCAGTGTTGAGACAGTTCTTTAAGCTGTGGTATGTGTCAGTGTTGAGACAGTTCTTTAAGCTGTGATATGTGTCAGTGTTGAGACAGTTCTTTAAGCTGTGGTATGTGTCAGTGTTGAGACAGTTCTTTAAGCTGTGATATGTGTCAGTGTTGAGACAGTTCTTTAAGCTGTGGTATGTGTCAGAGTTGAGACAGTTCTTTAAGCTGTAGTATATGTCAGTGTTGAGACAGTTCATTAAGCTGTGGTATGTGTCAGTGTTGAGACAGTTCTTTAAGCTGTGATATGTGTCAGTGTTGAGACAGTTCTTTAAGCTGTGGTATGTGTCAGAGTTGAGACAGTTCTTTAAGCTGTAGTATATGTCAGTGTTGAGACAGTTCTTTAAGCTGTGGTATGTGTCAGTGTTGAGACAGTTCTTTAAGCTGTGATATGTGTCAGTGTTGAGACAGTTCTTTAAGCTGTGGTATGTGTCAGAGTTGAGACAGTTCTTTAAGCTGTGATATGTGTCAGTGTTGAGACAGTTCTTTAAGCTGTGGTATGTGTCAGTGCAGTTCTTTAGTTGGGGTATTTAGTTGTGTATCATTGTTGAGACAGTTCTTTAAGCTGTAGTATATGTCAGTGTTGAGACAGTTCTTTAAGCTGTGGTATGTGTCAGTGTTGAGACAGTTCTTTAAGCTTTGGTATGTGTCAGTGTTGATACAGTTCTTTAAGCTGTGGTATGTGTCAGTGTTGAGACAGTCCTTTAAGCTGTGGTATGTGTCAGTGCAGTTCTTTAGTTGGGGTATTTAGTTGGGTATCATTGTTTAGACAGTTCTTTAAGCTGTAGTATATGTCAGTGTTGAGACAGTTCTTTAAGCTGTGGTATGTGTCAGTGTTGAGACAGTTCTTTAAGCTGTGGTATGTGTCAGTGTTGAGACAGTTCTTTAAGCTGTGGTATGTGTCAGTGCAGTTCTTTAGTTGGGGTATTTAGTTGTGTATCATTGTTGAGACAGTTCTTTAGCTGTGTATCATTGTTGAGACAGTTCTTTAGTTGGATATCAATCAATGTTGAGACATTTCTTTAGTTTGGTATCAGTATTGAGACATTTCTTTAGTTGGGTATCAATCAATGTTGAGACATTTCTTTAGTTGGGTATCAGTATAAAGACATTTCTTTAGATGGGTATCAAGCAATGTTGAGACATTTCTTTAGTTGGGTATCAATCAATGTTGAGACATTTCTTTAGTTGGGTATCAGTATAAAGACATTTCTTTAGATGGGTATCAAGCAATGTTGAGACATTTCTTTAGTTGGGTATCAATCAATGTTGAGACATTTCTTTAATTGGGTATCAATCAATGTTGAGACATTTCTTTAGTTGGGTATCAATCAATGTTGAGACATTTCTTTAGTTGGGTATCATTGTTGAGACATTTCTTAGTTGGGTATCAGTATTGAGACATTTCTTTTGCTGGGTATCATTGTTGAGACATGTCTTAGTTGGGTATCAGTATTGAGACATTTCTTTTGCTGGGTATCATTGTTGAGACATTTCTTAGTTGGGTATCAGTATTGAGACATTTCTTTTGCTGGGTATCATTGTTGAGACATTTCTTTAGTTGGGTATCAGTATTGAGACATTTCTTTTGCTGGGTATCATTGTTGTGGCATTTCTTTAGTTGGGTATCAGTATTGAGACATTTCTTTTGCTGGGTATCATTGTTGAGACATTTCTTTAGTTGGGTATCAGTATCGAGTCATAGAAGCATATATTTGTTCTTTAAATATCTTGTATTTACTTGTTTCAATTGTTTTTGTTTTTTTTTCAGAATCCTACACTAGAAACGTGACACAAACTACGACATAAATATTGAGTATTACAGGTCCTGACAACTACATCTAGTAACTCAAAATCCCATTAATGGCACTGACACAAAACTACCCAAAGAGACTTCCAGTAACACAAGCGCCAGCATAAACATCTAACTAAAAAATCCAAAAAGTAGCATTTAGTAACTCAAGCTCTTAGAAAGATCTTTCATTGGATAAACTTCCAGAAATCAACTTCAGCTGATTCTTCTTATAAAACAAGTTCTGTGGATGTATCTACTAACAAGTTTTCATAGGTGCTTCTAATACCGCAGGTGCTCATACCAACACAGTCCCCTACAGACATATATAGTATCACAAGCCCTCATATACTGGTATGTCTCTAGTAATATAACCCCCTCTCCCCACAAATATATCAATTATCACAAGCCCTCATCTGTATCACTAACGGATGCCAGGCAGTGACCATAGAAACACATCCAGTCTAAGTTGTCAGGTCATCATCCCTGAAAGCATACAATCAAAATCCCTTAACTTATCCTGTTAAGTATTATCATTGTGTCAGTATTCAGATAGAATTAGTTCCAGTCTCAAGCAAGACTTGTAAACCTGATATAATTATGTAACAGGATTTCTCTTATCAAATGTGAACAATGAACAATATGGTTCTACTAGATTTCTGTATGAAAACATAAACCTGAATTCAGTGAATTAGTTAAAAGCTCTCATTTAAATATTGTCTTATCCTATCCTGTCCATGTGCGCTTCTAGGCATCATGGGGAGCCAGCATCTTCTTTCCTTAGCTAACTGTGATGCCGCTTCATAGTGCAGCTTTGGTGTTCTAGTATTTCTCTGATGTCATCTATCCATCTTCATCTGGGTCATCCCATTTCTCTTTTCAGATGATCTTTTATTGGAGGTTATCGATGAAATGCGATCTGGTTCCATTTTATCCAGTTGCCGAACGATTTGATCTTTTGTGTGTCTATGTATGCTTTGTATGATATTGTTTTCACCAGATTTCTTATAGTGTCGTTGTTTATTCTATCTCTTTTTGTTACCCCCAGTGTTGTTCTCAGGCACCTCATTTCGCATACATCCAGTTTTTGTTCTAGTATCTTTGTCGGGGTCCAGATCTGGCATTGGTAGCACAGTGTCAGCACAAACACTGTGTTTATTAAAGTTCTTTTGGAGATCATGTCCATTTTCTGTTGCTTCAGCAGTGGTGCTAATTGATATAAAACTGCATTTGCTTTCTGACATCTTGTTTCTATTTCTCTATCTAGTCTCCTGTCTACCAAGAACATACTTAAATTCCTTTACTTGGTTGAGTTTTGTGCTGTCTGTGTATATTTCTAATGGAGATTGATTTCTGCATACTTCAGTGTTTCCTTTCGTTCATACAACAGCAGATCGAATTACAAAGCACGAGGCAGAGAAGACTTAAAGGCGCTTTCATCGTTCAAGTAACTGTTGTGACCTTTGGCCTGGATTCACGGTGTTTCCTAACCTCCACCATTGTGACTTTGCAGTGTTAGATAAGTTGTGTAAGATTATAGATTTTGGTAAATGGGGGTTAAAAGGATTAGAATTAGTTTTATAGATTTTTTTGGGAGGGGGGAAAAGGGTTAGAATCAGTGTTAAGAATTAATAATTAATTCTCTAAGAATTCTCATTCCTAAAACCACGTCGCGCGCTTGGACCATCCTTTTTGCTTCTGCGGTGTGACGTCACGGCATCCATTAATTTCATTGGCAGTGCGCGGAAATCCATGATGTCTGGTAGTCCGGAATATAAACATTGCGCTATTTATAGCACAGTGGTTACTTGAACAAGAAATTTACCGACTTAAATGTATGGAGACAATCAAATAAACCATTTAAAACAGACTGCCCATAGCCAATGCAACCAAACTTGTTAAATGCAAACAATTCCAACTTCCCTCCCATGATGCTTAATGACACAAGTGGATATGAAAATAGACAGACAGAGTTTATGTATATTTTAATACATATTAAAATATGTAAATATTACATATTAATATGTAATATTAAAATTGTAATGGAAATTAAATAGCATCCTGTTTGTTAGTTGTGTTTTGACAGCAGATATACAAGAAACAGTTCTACCAACAACATGACTTACTGGTGTGATCAGATGTTCATCAATTTAAACCAGATATTATGTAAACATGAATGTATTTTCAAATTGGCAAAAATACCAAAACATAAATACCAATGACATTTTAAAATGGCCAAATTTTCAAACATGGCTACAAAATGGCCAATAAGCAATCCTGTTTTCTAGCTATTGTCTTTTTTTCTGCTTATGATGTTTTGTGTTGCAGGATTGAATGACAATTGATTCTTATGCTATAGCATGTTTGATTGCCTTAATATGCAGTAATATTGTGATGTCTCAGAATGTTAGTAACTTCTTGATCCACCTTCTTCTTGGCTTTCCTCTGCCTCTCACTGCTTCCATTTTAATGTTGTAGACTCTTGCTGCTGACCAATATGGGTTCATTCTCATTAAGTAGATGAACCATTTCAGTTTCTGTCTTAATATATTTGATCACAGATGCTATTCCAACAGTTTTTGTAATCTCTTCATTTCTCACATGATGTCTTTTTGTTCTATTTAATGTTTAACTTAGACATCTCATTTCACATCTATTAAGCTCTATCTCTTCTTTTCTTAGCATCTCTTATAAATCCTGTCATAGTGTTGTTATTATTATTGTTCAATCTAATCTATCTATTTATCTATCCATCTATTTTCATTTCCACTTGTGCCGTTAAGCATCATGGGAAGGAAGTTGGAGTTGTCTGTATTTGACAAGTTTGATCGCATTGGCTATAAGCAGTCTGTTTTTATTACGGTTTATTTGTCTCCACACATTTAGGTCTTCCTCTGCCTCATGTAATCTGATTTTCCACTGTTGTATGCACGAAGGACTGGTTGTGTTGGTTTCATTCTCATGATGTGGCTAAACCATCTGATTTGTTGTCTCTCGACTATAGTCTTGATTTCTTAGCTTTATAGCTTACATTTATAGCTTTCATTAAACATCTCATTTCACACTATGTTTCGCTAGTCTCTTTGTTAAAGGTCATGTTTGACATTGGTAACATAGTTGATATAAAAATACTGTGTATCAAATATTACCATTTTGTAGCCATGCAGGTTGTTGAGTATATAGAATAAATATATTTGAGGATTTTGAAAAGTGTTATGTCGGGAAATTTGTTATAATAAGGATGCACTATAGAGGGATTCCACTGTACTTGTTTATAGAGATAAGCTGGTTTATAAAACTATGCAGGTTTACGGATGTATGCTGGTTTATAGACCTGTCCTGACTGACCTGCATGCTTGTTTATAGAAATGTGCTTGCATATAGAACTGTACCCATCTACTTACAATTCTGACTTGATGATGGTCTTTACAGATGGTCAGAAAGCAGGCCAGTGTAAACTTTCCAAAGGATTATGCGATCCTGAAATTGGTTAAATTGCAGAGAGACATAGTCCCTATGTTTAACACAGGATTGCTTCCCCGGGCAGGTTTCATGGAGTAAGTGCCTTACCCATTTAAACTAATCCCTCTTTCAGCTCTGTTTCCAAGAGGAAAGCAATGCTAATATGCTTGGAAATGAGCAGAACTGCAGGAAATGTCAGAAGATAGTTTAATACAGACTGCCTTAGGGCGTTACTCTCCAGATGTTCTTTATGTGTTTACTTCATTAGTCTGAGGCATACCTGTTGTGCCAACCTTCTAGTCTGTGGTGATTTTTTGTAGGAATTGATTCCCTTAGCCCAAAGCACTCCTGTGCTAACCTATAAGGCAACTGGTGCAAAAGTAAGAAATTGAGACAATTCAAATTCTGGCTTAGGAAAGTAATTAAGTCTGAGAATTCAAAACATAATTACAGATAAGGCCAGATATGAAAATACAGTTACAGATAGGGCCAGATAGGATTTATTTTATCCAGGTTAAATTTAGTATGAAGCAATACAGTAGAATATTGTCTATTGTGCATCCTATTACAACATATTTCTCTAATTTTTTTTTTTAAATACCCAGTTATATTCATTCTCTATTATTTACACTGTCTATAGTGAATTCAGTTATTACATACATATTTTGCTAATTTGTGTGTTTGTCCATATAAAGAGACATAGAAAAAGAAAAATGGAAGTTATGGTTGCTAGCAACAGAGATAGGGCCACCCAAGACGACGATGACTGTGGTATGTAAACTCGTCCAGAATTATGAGGAATTTAGAACATCTATAACGAATATAATGCTCTGGAAAGAATGTCACCTGAATGTTGGGTTTGCCAAACTTATTTATGAGCTTGTTAAAATATACATCACAGTTTATATACACTTTTGTAGTCTTTAGACATTTTATTGAGTCCGTTATCAGCTGATATATATTGTTTGTTCTAACATCCCATGACATTGTTATATGTGATATTTTGTTCCATGAGATTTGATCGCCAGGCCTACATGAAATCCTGTAATAACATTTTTATATCAACCCAACATTTGTTCGCTGTAGTGATTTTCTAGGCAATATAAGTACATTCAGTAGTTTCCTTTGCATTCTGAACAGTCGGGATGCACAATTGTCTGCGCAGGGATTTGAACCTGGTACATTGGCCATCATAGATGTGCTCTGTGCCACAGAGCTGGGACTGTATTCTTTCTGTTTCTTGTGTGTGTGTGTAACAATATCAAAACTTTTATAAATATATATATGGACAACTCTCCTCAATCCCATGACATATGCCAGACAGACACAGTCAAATGCTTTTGTAAAATCAATGAAATTCTGTCATAGGTGCTGAATATGTTCTTCAATTAATAATATTCTGATATTAAAGATTTCTTCTACAGTGATTATGTTTGCTCTGAAGCCAGTTTCTTCTCAAATTACTTCTGACTTGTGCTTTATATAGCTAAAATACTGTTCAGGAGTATTGTTGAGCATTACTTTACTTAGGTTACTGTGAGATCTGTGTTATAATGCTAATGATACACACACATAACACCAGTCTACAAGCTGATTAACCTATTGATAATAACATTTGCATATAAACGTTTCCCTGTCTTCCATATGATCTATATTATTGATATAAATCATATTATTTGTTGAGGAGTAGGTTGGGAGAGTCTATTGTCCAGCTCATTTAGTAAGAAGATCAACATGTGAGAGAAATTAAACAAACTGAAATTACCTTCAATTTGATTGAATCTGAATTTTAAATAATTTTAATGTTATTTTTTTTTTAAAAAGCCAATTATATTTAGAATGTATATTTTGTTGTACGTAACTTATTTTTAATGTCAATTTTCTACTTAATTTTTTCGTGATGTAAAATATTGATTCTAAATGTAAGCTTTAATTAGCAATACCAGTTTTACTATTTCTGCATTCAGGGTTGTTTTACTTGATCTTCAAGCCAGTCACCAAGATGCAAATCAAGCCTTCTCCAGATCAGAGCACTGCCCCAAAGTCTTTTGCCTCAGGTCAGTCCAGTATGGCCATGTCTTGCCTTGCTGTTTATTGAAGTCCAGGCAGTCCATTATCCAGTGACCAGTTCTAAGTCAAGAGATAATGATCTGCTGTTGCCTTTGCAATAACCAAAATTCCACTGTGAAGTAATGGTTGTGGATTAGAATTTTTTGGCCCCACTGTTGACTTTAATGTTTCCTCTCAAATTTTCCAGAATATCAGATCTCTCTTTTCCTGTGATTCCATGGGGCAGGTTGCTGTATTTGAATTATTTACATGTAAACTGTCTTGGTAATATCAGAAAATGTCCTTATGTTCATTTTATATGAGAATTATACAATTGTTATATATCTGTTACATGTCTGTGAAGCAAAAGTGTTGTGTATGTGTTCCTTTTATTCAATGTTCTTAAAATTGCTCATCGGTTTGTTTATTTTATTAATTTATTAATAAAATTGTATTTTTTTTAGATTTTGTTGAGTTTGTTGTCTTGTTGTTTATCCATCAGTCACTGATCATCAGCTCTTGATAAATTCAATTACCACAATATGGAATTGGGCTGTAAGGACCTGCATGATGGTAAGGTATTATGTGCTTGAATTATCACTGCCTAAAATATAGATCAGTGAACGTAAACAAACAGGTTTTCCTTGGGATTAGGGTTAGATATCATCATCAGGTGCCATGCCGGGTGGCGTAGGCGGTCATGGCTCTCCACAGCTCTCTGTCCACAGTATTATGTATCAAAGTCGTTGTTGTTTCTTTGCCGTGCCAGGTTGTCAAACTGTCTAATATTTTCTCACGTTGTCGCCTCTGTCTCTGGTGCCTTCAATCTTGCCTGTTGTGATTATGTTCTCTAAACCTGCCTGTCTCATGAAGTGGCCAAAAAAAGAAGATTGCCTTTTTCTTATATTGTTGATTAAGGTCCGTTTCGCATTTAACTCTTTTAACACCTCTACATTAGTTTTTCTGGCAGTCCATGGTATTCTCAGCATTCTTCTGTAGAACCACATCTCCGTTGCCTCCAATCTCCCACTTTCCAGTTTGTTTATTGTCCAAGACTCGCACCCATATGTTAGTATAGGGGTTATATAGCACTGCAGAACTCTCTTTCTCACCTCTAATGACAAGGTCATATTACACAGTATATTTTTCATTTTTCTGAATGTTGTTTTTGCCTGTCCTATTCTGCATCTTATTTCTGTTGAACTTCTTCCATCTGCTGTTATAATTGTACCTAGATATTTGAATTGGTGGACCTGTTTTAATGCTATATCATTCACTATGATCTTGCAAGGTGTGTTATTTTCTTTCTTTGAAATAACCATTACTTCTGTTTTCTTGATATTTAGGAAGAGGCCTTTCTCTTTGCTTTCTGTGACTACTACTTTAATTAATTTTTGAAGGTCTTCCTCACTTTTTGCAATCAGAACAGTGACATTAAAAACAGATATAGTGACATTAAATGTCCATGTAAACATATCCCTGTCGCTTTGACACCATATTTAGAATATGTACGCTTGCAATCAAGACGTAAGAGATATCTGCAGTAATCGCAGCACATTGTGCCTGTGGTAATTCTTCACACTAATAGTTGAGTTGATTCAAACAGTAGGTCATCACATCATTGTACTGAGAACATGTCACATAGGTACTCCAATCTCTCCTTGAGTAAATCTGAAAGATAATATGTAAATGGGTACTCCGATCTCACCTTGGGTATATCTGAAGAGAACATGTCAATAGGTGTTCCTTACCTGTCAACTTCCCGTAAATGGCCGTAATTTTTACTTTTTTTTTTTCAAGCTGTACAGCTTTACGGGCGTACACCGGCATTTACGGGTTTTTATGTGAATTTCTGCAGTTCTGTACGTTTTGGGTTTTTTTTTACTAAATTTAGTGGTGACACTGATATTTTTGTATATATTTTAGTGGCAACAGTGATTTGTGTGGGTTTCATTCACAATAGTGTCGTTTGCGGGTTTTATTTGATCTGGTCTTGGGGTGAAGTATTGTTGGAAACAATGCTTTTAACACACTACCCAGTACTTTAATTATTCTCTGTGCTGGGGACGTTGTCTTTATACCGAACTTAGGGAATTTTTGTCCACGTACATTGACAGTGTTACTCAGTGTATCTACAGTACACAAATACTAGTAACACATGTATTTTGTTTCTAGGCCTACTATATACATCATTTAATTTATATTGTAAGTTTTTGTTTGCCTCCTAGACCTAGGTAGTGTAGGTAGGTCTATAGTTAAATAATAGAATATGTTATTTGTTTATGTAGGCCTAAATCTGATCTTTAGACTTATCTTAAACCAATATTTTATTGTCACGTTATGTTTCTTTTTAGGAATTACAAACGGAAAATGAGAAAATGAAGCCGTTACTTCTATAGATGCACGATCCCTTCCGATCACTGATGCACAATCTACACAGGTCATAGTTGCACAGTCTCCGCTATTCACAGATGCACGATCTCCGCTATTCATAGATGCACTATCCCTGCCGGTTATAGCTGCACAATCTCCACGGGTCATAGTTGTACGACCTCCGCCGATAGCCGATGCACAATCTCTGCTATTCATAAATGCACGTTCTCTGCCGGTCATAGGTGCACATTCTTCGCTCAATCTCCGCCAGTCATAGATGCATGATTGCTGCCGGTCATAGTTGCACATTCTCCGCCGTTCATAGATGCACATTCTCCGCCGTTCATAGTTGCACATTCTCCGCCGTTCATAGATGCACATTCTCCGCCGGTCATAGTTGCATGATCTCTGCCGGTCATAAATGCATGATTACTGCCGGTCATAGATGCATGATCCGTGCCGGTCATAGATGTACGATCGCCGCTGATCATAAATGCATGATGTGCGCTATTCATGGATAGTTGAAATTATTGTCGAACACTTTATAGAGCACGCTAACTAGTTGTTATAGTTTCAAATGGATCTAAGTATCCATTCTCTGTATTAATTATTTGTTTCCATTTTTTCGTATTAAAATTGCATAAAGATACATAGGCCTAGTCTTTGTGCTCTATAATTATTTTCCCACACTATGACTTTTTATGTTAAACAAAGGCAAACTACCCATAAAAAAAACCTCGAAAGAGCCTTTTTTTTTTTGGGCGGATGATTACCCTCACCATTGGGTATGGTTTTACGGTTTTTCATGCTCAATTACGGTTTTTCATAACTTTTTTATGGTTTTCAGTCTCAACAGGTTGACAGGTATGGTGTTCTGATCTCTCCTTTAGTGTATCTAAAAGAGAACATATCAAATAGATGCTCCTACCTCTCCTTGAGTATTTCTGAAAGAGACCATAAGTGCTTCAATCTCATCTTGAGCTAATCTGAAAGAGAACATGTCAATAGGTGTTCCGATCTCTTGAGTTTATCTGAAATTGCATGACTACTGACAGTCCCAGTTTTCTGTTGGTGAAGTCTTTTAAGTTCACAGTTGTGCTCATTTCTGGTGATACCACATTTAAAAAAGTTCCTTCATTCGCAACATAGAAAAGGAATCATTACCCTCATTAATTTCATTTTTTATCTGAGCTGTTACTAATAACCAGTTCAGTATGTCAGTCCAGTCCATTACTCTTCTGCTTGAGGCACTAGCATACTTTGCCATCCTTCTCTCTCATTACCCTGAATGGGAGTATACATTCCTTACGTTTGTCTTCTATAGCTGGCATCACACCAGACACCATAGCATCCCTGGGATATACATAGATAAATATCCTCTTGGCAAATAAATAGATTAATCTCCTCCAATGCAAAATAGTATTCACACTGATGGTTCTAATGACTGGTTTGTTAAATGCTGTTGTCAATAACCAATTGTTGTGGAGCTGTTCTACAATGCCATTCTTAAAAAAGTGCAGATCTTTCTGAAGTTGACTTATTGGCCCACACAGTGAGTTAATGACTGTTAAGGGTGTGTGTGTAAAAGTTTTTCCCTTGCAATTGAGATGGAAGGGCAGTTAATAGGAATTTTTTCGCCGTTTTGTTGAGATGACAGCAGTGTCTACTGGTAGGTAGTTGCTGGGGTCTTATACAGTCTAAATGGTTAATGATTCTAGCATATCTTGTTCGAATGCTAAATACAATCCGATCTGCATCAGTGTCCAGTCTTACTCACGACCCTTTGATAGCAAATTCTCTTTCGATCACAGCCTAGATACATTATCTATCACAGGGTCCACATCCAGTAAGACTAAGTAGCTTAAGCATATTCTCACATGAGATCAGTATTACAGTAAAGATCAATCTATTCAGATCACTAACTTTAAGTATACATATGTGAAAGTTGGACACCCAATGCAGACATAGAAAGAAGGATTCAGACTTTGAAAACAAGTGTTACAGACGTTTGTTAACACTCCATTGACCATTTTTGACAGTTTTCGAATTTCCATTATATAACCTTGGTGGTCAACTTTGACGGTTTCTACTACCAAAACAAAAGGCTTTCATGCATATTTTGTGTGTATCCGTGCTACATTTCATGAGAAGTATGTTCTAATGATGTGTCCACTAGAAGGGAATACTGCTCTTAATGTTACCCCTCCTACTTGTACCTCAATCACCCTCAACTCTACATTCAAGTAAGCTCTTCAATAAGGCCTTTTAATATACCTATATATTTTTTTATTTTCTTTAATAGTTCTTTTTTCATGAGAAGTGTTGTCAGTGCTCTGTGTTGGTTTTATTCTATTTCCATGTGCTCCCTATTCTTTATATACAGGATATCCAGATCTCAACGGGAGCCGCGTTAGCGCAGTGGTTAGCGCACTGGCTTCGCATATGAGTGGTCCTGGGTTCATTCCCCAGTTGAGGCGGAAATGTTTTCAGATCGCAACGGCTCCCAGGTCGACCCACCCTTAAATGGGTACCGGATTAATTCGGGAAGTAAAGACTGCGAGGGAGAGGAGATGGCTACCGCCTTCATTTGCAGAGCCTGTGAAATGTGAGATCGCTAACATCTCACACCCCTACGGCATTAATAAATGCTATGGATTACTTTACTTTTACTTTTACATCTCAAAGGCATCAATTGTTTTCTAGTTGACTATTAATTATCCATGTTTCTGAGCCATACATTAATGTAGAATAGAAGTAGCATTTTATAATCTCATTTTTAGTTTGTGATTTGTTTCAATGTTAAATTATTTCATGTCATTTCAAAGTACTTTTAGCCATTCCTATTCTCCTTTTAACTTGTTTCACATGTACTATAGTTTTCCTTTTATTGTCTTGTCTTGTCCATATATGCTGCCGCTAAGCATCATGGGGAGCCGAAATCTTCTTTCTTTAGCTAACTGTGATGCCGCTGCCATAGTACAGCCTTGGTGTTCTAGTATTTCTCTGATGTCATCTATCATCTTAGTCTGGGTTTCCCCTGTTTCTCCTTTCAGATGATCTTTCATTGAAGGCTATCGATTGAATGCGATCTGGTTCAATTTGATCATGTGGCTGACCATATGATCTTTTGTGTGTCTATATATTCTTTGCGCGATATTGTCATTGTTTATTCTATCTCTTTATGTTACCCCCAGTGTTGTTCTCAGGCACTTCATCTCGCATACAGCAAGTTTTTTTTCTAATTTCTCTGTCAGGGTCCAAGTCTGGCATTTGTAAAACAGTTTCGGCAATAACATTATGATTATTAACGTTCTTTTGGAGATGATGTTGACGTTCTGATGTTTCAGCAGTTGCTGAGTGGTGCTAATTGATATAAAACTCTTTGCTTTCTGACATCTTGTCTCTATTTCTATATCTAGTCTCCTATCTTCTGAGAACACGCTGCCTAGATACTTAAACTCTTATAAAGTTTTTACTTTTACTCTTTTGTGCATGCGGTTGCGTCTGTGGGTCTCACTAGACTAGCCAACCATGCAACAGAAAACCTTAGTAGATGACATGCCTTTATATCTTCTTCTTCTTCATCGTTCTTCAGTCAGATATCAGGTTACAGCACCAATAGCTTCAATGAATTGTGTGATTCGCTTCAGGTATCCATGGAACCCCTCAAGTCTGGAAGCAGTGCCGTCTCAGTAGGCCATATTTTCTCCCTCTCTTCTTGGTAGAGTTGACAGGCATGAAGCTGCAGTCTCTGGGCTCAGTCTACAGTTATGCCTTTATATTAAGGTTATCTTCTTATAGAAGCTTCATGGCACGTCATCTATACAATCCCGTAGTCATAACCTTCGATAACAGTTACCATGTGGTTCCGACAGGCCAATGTTGCGCTTGAACTAGTTACTTGCACGGCATGGGTGGGCAGAACAACAAAGAAACCTGTCGCAAGGGCCAGAGTTGTGCCCTGATGTTGACGTCTATTTTGGCAACATTGGGCTCGAAATACCATCAAGTCAAATGGCTGCTGGAACAGAGGGCAGAGCACTTATGGGAATGCCCCACCTGCTGTGAAGCCAGTTTCTAATCAAGAAACTCTTTTACAGTCCTTGAATTTCACATCAAATTAATAAACCCTTTTGAACTTCACATATAACTGAGCTCCAAGTATGGTGCTAAGCACCAGTGCAGCAGACAAACAGAATGAACAAGCTGTAACTAAGCAACATATGTAAATACCAGCATATTTATTAAGGAAACAACTTCTGATAATTTGTATCACTTATGTACATTTATATATATTTTTTAAATGAAAATGTGTGTGTATATATGTATATATATATATTTGAAAGTAGTGTAGTAAGCAGTGTTGGAAGATAAGTAGCCCTCAGAGTGACATTCTATATTAATAAAAACATTTTTTTAAATTGCCTCTCTCTGGTTGAGATTTAATGTCCAAAAAACCTGACATCTGGTTGCTTGGAGACCTATAATCCCCTAAAATAATTTCATGTCTGAACAATATCATTGTCCTGGTTTGTAACAAAAACACAGAAATGTCAATTATCAATGAATTGTGAATATTTGATCTTCCTGGTCAACAAGCTCATAATTTAAAAGGACAATGTTACCAGCTAAAGCTTTGGAGGAGGGGGGGTGTGTATGTGAGAGAAAGAGAGATAAAGACCAGAGTACCATCTTCCGACTTCATACACACAACACGTATGGCTTGACAGTCACCTGAACAGAATACAACTGCAACATGCTATATTATGTCAGCTGTGCACTCATCCTTGTGAAACTGTCAACCACTACCTTCTTGCAATGTCCCATGTTGGATGATGTTGAAAAATCTTTCTACTTCCAAGGTCAGAACAAGGCGATGGCGTACAGGCATATGCATACATCACAATTGCATTGGGTCAAAGGGCATGAGCCCATAGTGTGCTAGATCAGCAACCAATCAAGGGACAAAGAAAATTGAGCGGAATGGCAGTTGTGTTTGACAGCAATTCCGCTTGCCGATATGAGAACTTTGGAGAAAAGAGGGCATCACAGAATAAAACTCTGCCCACTTACCATATCATGCAGATATGCTTCATTTTATAGCATTCATAATGCTTATTATAATTAATTTATGCATCACCATCTTCATGCAAGAGCAAGTAGATAGAGATTTTGTAACAAATGTTCAAGATATGTCATATCTACCACACCTGTTCACTTACACAATTATCATTCTGTAATTCTGCTCAAAATAACAGTTCCTCTTCTGCATTGAATCTCAAACTCCTGCAGATTATCAGGATGTAGTCCGGAGATTGGAATGCAGTGTGCCATAGTTTACAGCTGTGCTGTAATATAACCAAAATTATCATTCTGTAATTCTGTTCAACATAACAGTTCCTCTTCTGCATTGAATCTCAAACTCCTGCAGATTATCAGGATGTAGTCCAGAGTCTGGAATGCATTGTGCCATAGTTTACAGCTATGCTGTAATATATGTGCCTTTCTGCCCGACATATTCATCTGCAGCATATAACATCTAAATGATGTATTTTTACTCCATATTGTGTACAGAAAGTATTGTACTGAAGATAAATACAGGTATAGTTCATGAAACTTGAGTGTATAAAAGGTTTCTATACCAAAAAATAAAAAAATATATCTACAAATTGAAAGGTATAATTTACAAGTGAGAACAGTTGTATATAACAATTAACTCGAATATTTTTCTTGTAACGGTAATGAGGCCCATAGCCCATATGTGGGGGTGGGGGGGTCCGGATTGGAGACTACAGTACAAATAGATATGTATTGTATATGTCAATACACTAACAGTAGCATTTCTATGAGCAGAGTTTTATTCTGTGATGCCCATTTCAAACAAAATCTTTTAGACAAGTTTAATACAAATGTATTTTTTAGAGATATTTAATATAAACTTATCTTTTAGACATAGTATAAACTTATATGATTGTCTTTGAGTCTAATCTAACACAAACATGTCAACTTTGATCATAATGTAGCACTAATCTTGTCATCTTTATAATAGATACATCACAAGCTTATCTTAACATCTTTTGGGTTAGTCTAGCAAGGGTTGATTGTTTCAGTCAATAACATTGAAAGATGTTTAAGTCTAACAAGATGAGGCAATCAGTAAAGTTGAAAGAAATTTACAGAGTAAGTCTAACAAGTTGAGGTAATTAATCAGTAAAATTGAAAGATGTTTAAGTCTAACAAGTTGAGGTAATCAGTAAAATTGAAAGATGTTTAAGTCTAACAAGTTGAGGTAATCAGTAAAATTGAAAGATGTTATAAGTCTAACAAGATGAGGCAATCAGTAAAATTGAAAGATGTTTAAGTCTAACAAGATGAGGCAATCAGTAAAATTGAAAGATGTTATAAGTCTAACAAGTTGAGGTAATCAGTAAAATTGAAAGATGTTTAAGTCTAACAAGATGAGGCAATCAGTAAAATTGAAAGATGTTATAAGTCTAACAAGTTGAGGTAATCAGTAAAATTGAAAGATGTTTAAGTCTAACAAGTTGAGGTAATCAGTAAAATTGAAAGATGTTATAAGTCTAACAAGATGAGGCAATCAGTAAAATTGAAAGATGTTATAAGTCTAACAAGATGAGGCAATCAGTAAAATTGAAAGATGTTATACGTCTAACAAGATGAGGCAATCAGTAAAATTGAAAGATGTTATAAGTCTAACAAGTTGAGGCAATCAGTAAAATTGAAAGATGTTTAAGTCTAACAAGTTGAGGCAATCAGTAAAATTGAAAGATGTTATAAGTCTAACAAGATGAGGCAATCAGTAAAATTGAAAGATGCTATAAGTCTAACAAGATGAGGCAATCAGTAAAATTGAAAGAAGCTTCCAGTTCAACAGAGAGAGACAATGTGTAACAGTTACAGGTGTTCATTTCTGATTAATCCATAGAGGACAATAATATGTATATATGAGTTTGGGAAAATGTATGAGGGTTTTAACATGTTAGAAAGAGTGCATGTGTAAAACTGAAAAGAAAAAAAATGTCAATACTGCATTTTTCACGTTAAGGAGTTTCAGGGAGTGGATTGAATAGCTGTGTGCTAAAGGCTGCATGCTCTTGCTGTCGCCACGTCATGTACAGAATGAGTTTTTTAATTTACCCTCCAACAGAAAACAACCCTGTCTTTATCGGGGATCAAACTCTGGACCTCACTAGTATGAGACCAACGCTGTAACCTTTCAGGCATGCACCATACTTGTGCATATGTGTATAAAAAGTTATATTCACCACACATAGTTTATGAATTACTTAAAACTGATATTGTGGTCCAAGCTGTTACAAGAGACCACCAATAAATGAAGCTGTGGTCCAAGCAGGTATATGGGATCACTAACAAATTAAGCTGTGGTCCAAGCAGATACCAGATAAGCAGATATAAGAGACCATTACTAATATTATGGTCAGACTAGTTACATGAGACTGATTACACATGATTAAGTAGCACAAGCAGCTTATGAGTCCCATAACAAATGAAGCTGTGGTCCAAGCAGGTACAGGAGACCACTAAAAAATGAATCTGTGGTCCAAGCAGGTACAAAAAAACCACTAACAAATGAAGCTGTAATCCAAACAGGTACAACAGATCACTAACAAATGAAGCTGTGGTTCAAGAAGGTAAAAGAGACCACTAACAAATGAAGCTACAGTCAAAGCAGGTACGAGAGACTTCTAAAAAATGAAGCTGTGGTACAAAAGACCACTAACAAATGACATTGTAGTCAATGCAATTGCTAGAGCCCATGATTAACACTTTCACTGCCATGGATGACTATTTGTAACACAAAATTATCAGCGAATATGATTTTTTTTCGTGGAGATTTTACTGACTTGACACCAGTTTTATTCTTCAGTGTGTGACTTCCCATTTATTACAAATATCATTTCAAAATGGTGGAGCAGGTTACTGAACCAATTCAGTGCAGATAATTGGAAATTTAATGCTTTTATTGCACTTTTTAATGAAGAATTCAAAATGGATGATGCAGGTGATGATATCAGATTGAAAACGATTCTTATTCTGACTATGTTAGCAAGTAATAGTGATAAAATGGAATTATCAGATACAGAATTGAAATATGATTCAAGTAATGATGGTAATTGGTTGATACAAAATATGTCTATGGTTCAGCAGGCGGCAGTGATGGACACCCACTTCGAAAATAGGCGCATGATGCCAGTAGCCAATCAAAATCATTTCATTCATAAAATAGTTGCAAATCAAACCTTTTCAATAAAAGCTTGAGATAACCGTTTTTGGAAAGTTTATTCTTGTCTGAATGTTTTCTAAACGTTTCAAAGCCCTACCACTGTTGGTTTAAAAAAAATTATTTCATAAAACAATCACCCGCAAAACTTGTCATACCTAACACATAATATCAGCAGCAGCAGGCACCTTTCCTTCTTTCCAGATGATAGTATTATTGTTGTGCTGTAAGAAATATAATCTGCGATCCATGGCGCGATGATGGATGTGACACAAGACCAATCTGAGCCACAAAATAGTATTCTATAGTATGTACAAGGAATTGCAGGCCCTGTTTGTACCATTGTGTGCTGTTGTGTAGCTTCTTAAATGTGCAGCTCTTCAACTATCTCTTATCACTTTGTCTTCATACCATTCCTGATCTTTCCCCTCCATGCAACACATTCCATGGTATCTCCCTTCCATGGGATCCTGTCCCCATGATTCCCTATCAATGCCTGTATCACACATATCACATTTGCATATGTCCTTGTACTGAAGTAGCAGTCGACCCAGAGATATTTTACCAGAGTGTAATTCTCCATAGAGTAGATCTTTCTGTATTCTGCCATCTTCCATCCTTCTAGTGTGCCCCATATGAGTATGCGCAGACTGAGCATAGAATTTACTGTGATATTGCCTGGTATTTCCAATACATCAGTATTAGTGACTTTGTCCTACCATCTAACTCCAAGAATGGCACAGTAAGTGAAAGCCTTTTAGTCATCTCTCGTGGTGCATATAGGTTGCTCATGTTTCACTGTCATAGAGGAGGGTGTTGAGGAGACAAGCCAGGTAAACCAGGAGTTTAGTTTTTATAGTTAATTTTATTTTGCCCCAGAGCCTTTTTGTTAGTCTGTTCATTGTTGTAGATACCTTGTCAATCCTGAAGTTTCTTTCTTGATTCAGGGATAAGTTATTGTTGACTGAGGATCCTAGATATGTAAAGTGGTCAATTACCTCTAGCTCATCACCATTGATGACAACTTGTGACTGCTTGATAGCAACATGTGTCATAATTTGGATGTTTTGGCTGATTGTTAGTCAAAACGCATGGCAGGCATCAGAAAAGGCAGCTAGTACATTTTTCAGTTCTATGGGTGTGTCATAATTTCAGCCTCATCTGCAAATAGCAACTCTTATAAGGACCTTATTTATCCTGGTTTTGGCTTTCAACCTTTGAGAATTGTAAAGCAACAAATATTCTGACAGTGGGTTGTAAAAGGGCATATCAGTGAAAGTGTTCAACAGCTCAAGTAGCACAAGAGTGCAGTACCAAATGAAACTGTGGTCCATGCAGGTACAACAGAAAACTGTTATCTACGCTGTTGTGAGACCACTAATAAATCATATCATTGTCAGAGTAGTTGCCAAAGATCACCAAAGCAGCTGTGGACCTAGCAATAATAAGATATTACTAACAAATGATTTTATAATTCAGTGGCAAGAGACTACAAACAAATAATGCTGTGGTCCAAGCAGACATAGTAATATTGTGCTGCAAGTAACTACATTCATTAAAGTGTACGACAAATTACAAAAATATATGCATCTCAAATTATAATATTCTGAGAACAAATAAATTCATATAAAAGTTTTGCAAAAATGTGTAGGAAGGTCAAAATTTACGTAAATAGCCACTTCAATGATGGTCACTGTCATCCACTACCAGTACTTTGCTGTTTTGGGCGTCATCACTACACACCTCCGCCACTGCGCTCCACTGTTATCTTTTTCAACTTCTCTTCGTTATCTTCTAGAGCTTTGGCGAAACGAGAATGCACAATCACACCATGGTCTATTGCACTCATCAGCTGAAAGATAATAGTAAATGTACAATCACACCATGGTCTTTTGTACTCATCAGCTGAAAGATAACTGTCAATGTACAATCACACTATGGTCTTTTGTACTCATCAAATGTACAATCACACCATGGTCTTTTGTACTCATCAGCTGAAAGATAATAGTAAATGTACAATCACACCATGGTCTTTTGTACTCATCAACTGAAAGATAACTGTCAATGTACAATCACACTATGGTCTTTTGTACTCATCAACTGAAAGATAACTGTCAATGTACAATCACACCATGGTCTATTGTACTCATCAGCTGAAAGATAATAGTAAATGTACAATCACACTATGGTCTATTGTACTCATCAACTGAAAGGTAATTGTCAATGTACAATGTAGGGTCAGTTTTTTAATTCACCCTCTGACAGAAGAAAAACTCAGTGCTTACCTAGGATCGAACTCTGGATCTCACAGGTGTGAGAACAATGCTCTAACCTCGCTGCCATGTGCCACCATTTTTTTGTCACATTACTTTATATGAGATGGAGTAGCCATGATGATCTTCCTTAGTTGCCTCTTATGACATGAATACATGATGGGCATTACTATTCTTCTATCCCTATTCAGGTCACAGACAATTATGACTTTCTGTCCCAGATATTCTTAGTACTGTTCTTTAAAATTTCATTTCCAATGCTGATATTTTCTATTCCATAGAGAATGTCAATGTGACCATGTCCTATAGCTCAAAATTAAGTCTCAATTTAAAATTTCCCTCAGTGCAACAATGCCAATTATCAAATTGGAATCTAGGTCTCTCTATTTATATTGACAGAGACAATTATGGATTGACAGCATCGAGGAATTGATGGAACTTGAAAATTCTATACACTTGTCAGCACTGCAGACAACGAGAAAAATGTAGATCTCTAATGCTGTGACACACCCTCCTAAGAACTGAACCCTAATGGGTTATGGACTACATAACATTACTCATCGTGATTCTTGATTAGGAACCAGCAGGAAGGTAATTGGAGGGCATTCCAATAAGTCCTCATCTCATCAGTCATCTCAGAGTGTAGGAATATATGCTCACCATCCTCAGCTCATCAGCCATATCAGAGTGTAGGTCTATATGCACATTGTCCCAGGCAGTTGCTGGTTGTGTTCTTAAGATATTTCTGTAAAGGACCCACTTTCTTCAGTCTCCCATGGTAACTCCCATTTCTACTATTCTCTGAACATGTACATTGTCTATTTCAGCATTCACTTCATCCCAGTGTCATGTGTCCATAACTTATCAAATTAAACTCAGATCTATCTTTTCTCAAATTACAAGCAAGTTAAAATGATAATTATAAAATGTTACACCTATTCCATGTATGGCTCAGAAACATGGACACTAAATAAACAATTAAAAGACACTATTGATGCCTTTGAGATGTGGGTATATAGAAGAATAGGGAGAACATCATGGAAAGAGAAGAAAATAAAGAGGTGCTAAAGACACTTAATATGAAGAAAGAACTACTAAGAGAAATAAAGATCAGGCAAATAAAATACTTTAGACACATTAAAAGACATGACACCTTATTGAAGACCTTACTTGAGGGTAAAGTCAAAGGGAAGCAAGCAAGAGGTAGGCAGAGATACAAGTGGGAGAGTAACATCACATGATAGACAGGTTACAGTCTAGCAGAGTGCACCACCAAAACAAGAGACAGCAGATGTTGGAGATACGTTGCAGCCAACTTTCGTTGCGGAGACGGCACTTAATGATGATGATGATCTTTTCTCATCAGTGCCATTTACTATAGCATGTCCTGCCAATGCATCAACTCTTTCATTACTCCATCCCACATTACCAGGACAATACATCAATATACTTCCATGTTGCTGCTGCTACTCCTATTACTAGCCTAATCTTGTTGGTTGCACAACAATGCTTGCCTGTATGTTGAAGGCGCCTGAAAGGGGAGAAAAAGAATAGCTGACACTGTAACCAGCCAAGCATGTCATAAGAGGTGACTAAGGAAATTTTGAGGGGAGGAGTTGACTTATCCCATAGAAATAACTGATCCAGAAGCCATGCTAAAGTTAGATGTGTTAGGCTGAAAGGCGCAGATATCATATCCAAGCTGTAAACCATGAAACACATTCTCCAGACTACATCCTTATAATGTGCCCAGAAGTTTGTTTTTTTAAAACAGAAAAATACAACAATACGTGTATCCCACAAACACACAACATGCTGCAAGAAATATTGTGACAGAGAAATAACTCTTACCTGAAGAAATTCCCCAATATCAACTTCAGCATTCCTGTTCAGATCAACTTCACTCAGAATCTCATGCAGCTGATCCTCAGGCAACCTGACTCCAACATTCTGTAGAAGAGACATGTATGGATATCTCAATTATCATGTCATTATTGATGCCGGTGTTCCTAAAATTTCTCAGTGCGCTCCCCTCCCCCATATATTTTATTCCCTCTGTATTGGAAGGTCTGGTCAGTGGCCCACGAGACCAACCACCATGCAACAGCAGACCCAAAGTAGTGGACATGACTTTATATCGAGGCTTTCATCACAGCATTTCATCAAATAAATTACATCAACTTCTGATACTTGCAATAATCTGATCACTCTAGGCTGGTCAATCAAGGACTGTGGTTACCCTTCCAGGCTGGTCAATCAAGAAATGTGGTTTCCCTTCCAGGCTGGTCAATCAAGAAATGTGGTTTCTCTTCCAGGCTGATCAGTCAAGAACTGTGGTTTTCCAAGAACTTGATTCAACCCTGCAATGCTTGAAAGATGTCTTTAAGTAGACTTTTCAATCCTATTTTTTTACCTCCACTTGCATTATTGCTTACACACAATTCATCATAGGACAGTCTCTTTAGAAGACGCTCGTTTGATATGCGGAAAATATGACATGTCCAACAAAGTTATTTTAGACCTGATCAACAAGGCGTGGATGCTTTCCATCTTAGATTTTTCAAGTATTTCAGTGTCAGGAATGTTATTGCACACAAAGAAGCTTTTTCAGGTATCACAACAGATGAAAACAATTAAGCTACCTTGCATGCCTAGCATAGACAGTCCAGGATTCAGCTGCATATAGCAGTGACCACACTGGGTACAGACATTCACAATTAGATCACCAAATGTTGCACTAGTATGCACAGGGCAAAATCCTCATTGATTGTTGCAGTATTTGATAGAGCACTGCAGAGGTACACAAAATTATTTGCCTTGATGAGTTTTGAGCTTTGACAGTGATGGGTGGGGGTTCAGCATAGGGGACTCTTGGTACTGGTTGGTGCATCATGACTGTCTGTGGTGTCTTCTTGTGCGAGACCAAAATCATTACACGCTGAAGTGAGGATATCCATGCTTTCCTAGACTTCCTTCCTATACTTTCAAAGCAGCAGCTATTTCAATTTTCTGTGTTCTCCTTCATTAGCTCTGTTCCTCAAGTAAAGCTCATATGCAAAATTGTTTATTTCAGAATGGATGAAAAGTGGACAATATGACTCGTGATGAACACACAATACTACTGAATGGCTCACCTTAAAATATCTCCTAAGATCATTGATAGAAATGTACCCCTTGTTTTCCACATCCAAGGATTTGAACCTGCGCATGTAGTTATTGATTTCATCCTTTGTAAAATTCAGTTGGACATCTTTCTCAGTCAAACGCTTCACATCTAAACCCATCTCAGTTCTCAGGTAACGTTCAGCATGAGCTAACTCAGCCTGCACAAAGTACATCAGAACTAGTTCATAAACTTTTACAAGGATAACTTATTTAGAATCCTATCTGTGTAGATATTAAGCTACAGATTTCAATAATCTACACATTACAATAACTGAGATGAATCAATTATTCCTATCAGTGTGGGCATTAAAAACAAATTGAAATGAAAGAGACTGATGTAATTAAGATTGTTGAAATTAAGTTGAAATTAAGTTCTGCCAACCAAACATGTAAAGACTGGTCTTTACAATCTTTGTAAAGATTGGTAGAGTATGTGGATAATGCCACTAGTATTGGTCTATGGATTTTAATAATCCATGACTTGCAATAACTGAGATCAATTAATCTTTGAGAAGCCTCATACTCAGAGTGGGTAAAAGACATTTGATTGAAACATTGCTACTTTTCTGTTCAGTCAAAGCTACTAGATTCTGTTTGAAACATTGCTACTTTTCTGTTTAGTCAAAGCTACTAGATTCTGTTTGAAACATTGCTACTTTTCTGTTTAGTCAAAGCTACTAGATTCTGTTTGAAACATTGCTACTTTTCTTTTAGTCAAAGCTACTAGATTCTGTTTGAAACATTGCTACTTTTCTGTTTAGTCAAAGCTACTAGATCCTGTTTGAAACATTGCTACTTTTCTGTTTAGTCAAAGCTACTAGATCCTGTTTGAAACATTGCTACTTTTCTGTTTAGTCAGAGTGAGCAGATTTTGGAAACAAAAAAAGGGGACACCCATTAGTAAAATAATCAGGACACCTATTAACAAAATAACTGGGACATCCATTAACAATATAACATTGCATCAAAAATAAACCAGCAAAACATTTGTATTTATTAATCTATTTTACTCAGAAATCATGATGTGAAACAGATGAATAACATCAGATAATTAATTATACAAACCATGAGACCATTTTATTGACAGTGTATTTAGATCAAAGTTAAGTTTTGTTTTGATGGAAACATTTCAACAATTTAACTCCTTTATGTTGTTAAAAATTTGATGGAAACATTTCACCAATTTAACTCCTTTATGTTGTTAAAAATTTGATGGAAACATTTCAACAATTTAACTCCTTTATGTTGTTAACATTTTGATGGAAACATTTCAACAATTTAACTCCTTTATGTTGTTAAAAATTTGATGGAAACATTTCAACAATTTAACTCCTTTATGTTGTTAAAAATTTGATGGAAACATTTCAACAATTTAACTCCTTTATGTTGTTAACATTTTGATGGAAACATTTCAACAATTTAACTCCTTTATGTTGTTAACATTTTGATGGAAACATTTCAACAATTTAACTCCTTTATGTTGTTAACATTTTGATGACCAATTACAAAAATGTCAAATGTGCTATGATACTTCAGTAATACGGCAACCATAGTAATAGTACTACCAAAAATAGCTCATCCTGGGTAGTAGGTCATCCAAAATGGTTGCGTCTAGAAAATAGTTTTACAACGTGGTTTGTGAGTAATTTTTTTTAATAATTTTGAACTTATTGCAGGTGAATTTGTGTGATATGTTGGATGTAACATAGAATTTGTGTGATATGTTGGATGTAACATAGAATTTGTGTGATATGTTGGATGTAACATAGAATTTGTGTGATATGTTGGATGTAACATAGAACTCAACGTCATTATAATAATTATGAAATCTAATTCTAAGTGTAAACACGGTAAGTTCAAATTTCACTGCAAACAGAAACAATAGAGAATCCATGTCGCTGGTATACAATGTGGTGATGCGATTGCATATATTAGTAGCATCTGGACATTCAACAAAAATTAAAAATCCAATGTCGTATTTAGAACATGCTCCAAATATTATTACGAGGCGTGTTCAAATGAAAACGGGACTTGTGGATTTATTTAAAAAGTATCATACGCAATTTAATATTTTCAACGGAATTGAACAAAGCAACCACTTGTGAATAAGAATGCACCTGGGTTCATCAGAAAAAATCTCTGTATGCATTTAGGCAAGCATCCCACTGTTTAGGTAGACGTCGAATGCCGTCCGAGAAAAAGTTGCTAGTTCAATTTCTTCCGAACAACCATGTGGGCTGTCCCAATTGACATATGGAATTCTTCTGCAAGCGAACGAATGCTCCGACGACGGTCAGTCAGTACTGCTTTATCAAGCACGGCTATGGCTTCTTCTGTTGCAACAATATGCGCCTGACCTGGCCGTGCAAGATCTGCCGTTAACTCACGTCCGTCTTTAAACATACGCACCCACTCCATCACTCTAGTCCTCGACAAACATTTGTCACCATATGCTGCCTTCATTCTCCGATGAATGTCTACTGCTTGACATCCTTCAAATGAAAGAAACTGGATCACAGCACGCTGATTCACTTTGGCCGGGTTCGGAATCACACCCGCCATATTGTTAACAGTCTTCTGCAGCACATATGCATGCTGGGAAGATGAACACGTGACCGTATGTAAATTATTGGATACTCATTACTAGTGCAAAATGTCATCAATATCAGTGCGTTCTATCACGCGTGGTGTAACAAGTCCCGTTTTCATTTGAACACGCCTCGTATTTATTATTTTTTTAAATTTAATAATTAGAAGTGTTAAAATATAAATAAATTGTTGACATGTAGCCGCAACATGTTCTCTAAGAGGCACCACTGTTTCATGGATAGTTTATACAAACTATAACTATACAACAAATGAGAATGTGAAAAGAAATACTAATTTTAACTATACAACAAATGAGAATGTGAAAAGAAATAATAATTTTAACTATAGAACAAATGAGAATGTGAAAAGAAATACTAATTTTAACTTTATAACAAATAAGAATGTGAAAAGAAATACTAATTTTAACTAGAGAACAAATGAGAATGTGAAAAGAAATACAAATTTTGGTGAATTGTTTTAAATGAACTTAGAGCAACAATAAATAAATTTAAAAATAAGCGTAACTGTTCTCCCAACTACTTTACCAATTTTCAATTCCTTATACGCGATCACAACCAAACTTTTGTGGAGGTTGACGTCTGAGTGGGGGGTTAGAACTGGGTGGAACTTTAGGCTTAAAGCTATCTTCATTGATAGGGGGACATGCAAGGCATGGAGGAGAGTCATCACAAGGAGGAGGAATATCAGATGGAAACTCTTCTGATGAATCAGGGCATGGACCATTACAGTCTGGCTGTGACGGCTGGTATACAATCCTACATGGAGATATATCTGGTTCAGATCCATCTTGCAAGCCTTGACAAACTGAGCACCTAAAGGTATCTATTATTGATTTTCCCATCTCACTACATATAAATGTCTCCGCTTCTTCTTGTTCTTGCTGCAATGTGTTATAACAGTTAACTTGCTGATGTCTACAACCAAAAGTTATGTGTTATGATAGTATGTTATGATAGTATGTTATTGATGTCTAGAACCAAGAATTATGTGTTATGACAGTTAAGTTGTTGATGTCTAGAACCCAGAGTTATGTGTTATGACAGTTAAGTTGTTGATGTCTAGATCCCAGAGTTATGTGTTATGACAGTTAAGTTGTTGATGTCTAGAACCCAGAGTTATGTGTTATGACAGTTAAGTTGTTGATGTCTAGAACCCAGAGTTATGTGTTATGACAGTTAAGTTGTTGATGTCTAAAACCCAGAGTTATGTGTTATGACAGTTAAGTTGTTGATGTCTAGAACCCAGAGTTATGTGTTATGACAGTTAAGTTGTTGATGTCTAAAACCCAGAGTTATGTGTTATGACAGTTAAGTTGTTGATGTCTAGATCCCAGAGTTATGTGTTATGACAGTTAAGTTGTTGATGTCTAGATCCCAGAGTTATGTGTTATGACAGTTAAGTTGTTGATGTCTAAAACCCAGAGTTATGTGTTATGACAGTTAAGTTGTTGATGTCTAGAACCCAGAGTTATGTGTTATGACAGTTAAGTTGTTGATGTCTAAAACCCAGAGTTATGTGTTATGACAGTTAAGTTGTTGATGTCTAAAACCCAGAGTTATGTGTTATGACAGTTAAGTTGTTGATGTCTAAAACCCAGAGTTATGTGTTATGACAGTTAAGTTGTTGATGTCTAGAACCCAGAGTTATGTGTTATGACAGTTAAGTTGTTGATGTCTAGAACCCAGAGTTATGTGTTATGACAGTTAAGTTGTTGATGTCTAGAACCCAGAGTTATGTGTTATGACAGTTAAGTTGTTGATGTCTAAAACCCAGAGTTATGTGTTATGACAGTTGAGTTGTTGATGTCTAAAACCCAGAGTTATGTGTTATGACAGTTGAGTTGTTGATGTCTAAAACCCAGAGTTATGTGTTATGACAGTTAAGTTGTTGATGTCTAAAACCCAGAGTTATGTGTTATGACAGTTAAGTTGTTGATGTCTAGAACCCAGAGTTATGTGCTATGACAGTTAAGTTGTTGATGTCTAGAACCCAGAGTTATGTGTTATGACAGTTAAGTTGTTGATGTCTAGATCCCAGAGTTATGTGTTATGACAGTTAAGTTGTTGATGTCTAAAACCCAGAATTATGTGTTATGACAGTTAAGTTGTTGATGTCTAGATCTCAGAGTTATGTGTTATGACAGTTAAGTTGTTGATGTCTAAAACCCAGAGTTATGTGTTATGACAGTTAAGTTGTTGATGTCTAAAACCCAGAGTTATGTGTTATGACAGTTGAGTTGTTGATGTCTAGATCCCAGAGTTATGTGTTATGACAGTTAAGTTGTTGATGTCTAAAACCCAGAGTTATGTGTTATGACAGTTAAGTTGTTGATGTCTAGATCCCAGAGTTATGTGTTATGACAGTTAAGTTGTTGATGTCTAGAACCCAGAGTTATGTGTTATGACAGTTAAGTTGTTGATGTCTAGATCCCAGAGTTATGTGTTATGACAGTTAAGTTGTTGATGTCTAAAACCCAGAGTTATGTGTTATGACAGTTAAGTTGTTGATGTCTAGATCCCAGAGTTATGTGTTATGACAGTTAAGTTGTTGATGTCTAGAACCCAGAGTTATGTGTTATGACAGTTAAGTTGTTGATGTCTAGATCCCAGAGTTATGTGTTATGACAGTTAAGTTGTTGATGTCTAAAACCCAGAGTTATGTGTTATGACAGTTAAGTTGTTGATGTCTAGAACCAAGAGTTATGTGTTATGACAGTTAAGTTGTTGATGTCTAGAACCCAGAGTTATGTGTTATGACAGATAATATGCTGATAGTTTCACACAAGCGCAAAGAGCAAAAAAATACTGAATGTGTTAAAGGATAGTAAAAAAAAGGTGCAGCGCAAGTGAGCTTATAGATTATGAGCTTGTTAGGTTCATCACAACTCAGCCAATCAAATATGGGTTTCTTACATAGGAAATCTCACTTGATGCACATTTTACAACTGGTAGGAACGATGTTCCTTCTAAAATGTGATGGTGTGTAGCCTCACACATCCTTAGAAGTTGCAGCACTTAATATAACATTCAGCACACAAAATCCATAACTGTGGACCTAAAAAAACAAGTACTGCCTAAATATAGGTTTACGTATGCAGTTCCAAGTCTGCCCAAATATCTATCTGATCTACACATGCAGGAATATATTATGGGAAGATGTTTAAAGCTTCATATTTCTGCCTGGGAGAGGAAGCTCTGTGCATCTATTTATGTTTTCACTGATTTTCTATATTTTCTTTTAAAGAGTGATAGAGGTATAGAGGATTGTCTTCATAGTACTTGGGTTTTCCCATATGTACTTCATCCTTCTCAACAAAGCAGTACACTGCTGGCCAAGAGTACCACTCATAGCACTAACTCCATAACTCAAGCTATAATTCCCAAGTAAAAAATTAACTTTATTAACTTTATGTCACATGCTGGATTTGAACCCATAACCCCTAGAGCACAAAGGGCTTAACCACTATGTCAGAGAGATCACCTATTACTTCCTTACTTACTTTACTCATTGCTACTTACAGCTGCCAGTGTGAAATGTTTTTAAGTCAAAATTGGACGTATTAGGCCAAAAGGCAGAAATTTCACATCTGCATTGTAAAAGTGGCAGCACACTTAACACTCTCTGACTCAAATCACATGATTATTTGTGTGTGGTTTGAGCTAATTATTTGTGTAATTTGTACACAACTCATTTGTTGATATAACATCCATGGTATCACAACTCATTTGTTGATATAACATCCATGGTATCACAACTCATTTGTTGATATAACATCCACAGTATCACAACTCATTTGTTGATATAACATCCATTGTATCACAACTCATTTGTTGATATAACATCCACAGTATCACAACTTATTTGTTGATATAACATACACGGTATCACAACTCATTTGTTGATATAACATACACGGTATCACAACTCATTTGTTGATATAACATACATGGTATCACAACTTATTTGTTGATATAACATACACGGTATCACAACTCATTTGTTGATATAACTCTCAATGCATGCTGTGCATGATAGAAAATTCATGCTGAGAAAAGAATGGTGGGACTTATTGAACAACTCAATTGTCCAGAGCATTACATGGATATACTGCCTTGGTCATGCTGGAGTCAGAGGGGACGAGAGAGCCCACTTATTGGCAGGCAATGCGGCGACAGATGGCACAATGCTGAGATGAGATAAAGCAGACTTGATCAAGGCAGTAATAAATTCACTTCAAGATGAAGATGGCGTCAATGAATCTGAGAATGTACACATACAATAGAATGTCAGAAATGGGACTACTAGATGGGAGGGAAGGAAATGTAATTTTTTTTAAAGACCCCGAAGATCATGCAATCAACTCCTGACCGGGACTCTGAGTCTATATACACTTGGATGACTGCTGGAAAGGAGGGCGGTGCACTTATGGGAATGCCTAACATGCTTTGAAGCTATTTATATTCAAGAATCCAGAATTTGTTGATATAACATCCATGGTATTACAACTCATTTGTTGATATAACATCCATGGTATTACAACTCATTTGTTGATATAACATCCATGGTATTACAACTCATTTGTTGATATAACATCCATGGTATTACAACTCATTTGTTGATATAACATCCATGGTATTACAACTCATTTGTTGATATAACATCCATGGTATTACAACTCATTTGTTGATATAACATCCATGGTATTACAACTCATTTGTTGATATAACATACACAGTATCACAACTCATTGTCTGATATAATATCCACAGTATCACAACTCATTTGTTGATATAACATCCACAGTATCACAACTCATTTGTTGATATAACATCCATGGTATTACAACTCATTGTCTGATATAACATCCACAGTATCACAACTCATTTGTTGATATAACATACACGGTATCACAACTCGTTTGTTGATATAACATCCACAGTATCATAACTCATTTGTTGATATAACATACACAGTATCACCTGCTCATTTCGTGATATAACATCACCTAAAAAAACTCTCTCAAACACAGCAGCGTCGATCATAGCTCCTGGGAGACTACAGCTCGATTGTTCAGCTTGGTACACCCAGATCACTGCTGGCATCACTAAATTTGAAAAAGAATGAACACTGCGGGCGATTTACAAGCGACGGAAGCGGAAGGATAAATTCAAAAACTCTCCTTCCTCAAACCCTCTACACTCCTGCATGCACTACAAAAGAACTTTCCTGGCATCACATTTGAATCAGGCTTATCACATTTACAGCAGGTCTGCTAAATATGGGAGGACTAAGGAGCACATCTATAACAGCAATGGTAGCAATACAGGGTTATACAATCTAACAAACTGCAGGAATGTGAGAATCACAATGACTGAAACTTTTTGCTGCCTGAAATATCACCCTATGCATGAGAAAACAAATTATCTAACATAAAATCAATTGAAAAGACTAAGATTCAAATACCCATTAAAGAAACTGATGAAAACCAATGAAGAAGTAACTACCACCATCCTGCATGAATGGGAACCGCTAGAAGCATATTATAACATCGCAAATACCTCATCCACATATAACATATACTGCAAGATTTACGATCCTAGGCATTGAGACCAGAACTATGGAAACACATACAGCTCTCAAGGCAAAAACACTTGATCACTTAGACACCCAATATCCAAGCTCACGGTGGATCCATGTCTTCACAGATGGATCATCAAGGGAATAAAGAAAAGAGGAGCTGTGATACCAATACTTATACCAAACAACCCAAAACTAGAACTCTCAACAGCTACTGGAATTTCATTAACAAACTACAGGGCAGACACAGTTTTCTTGTGTGACTGCATGTCAGTTCTTGAGACGATCCAAATAAAACTAAAGATCTCTTAACCGTTTCCCCCTTAGAGCGCCTCTGCGCTACTTCTACTGGCTGCCTCCTAGAGTGCCTCCGAGCCACTTTTTTTACTTGTTTCGTTGCAATCGATATGACATTTTTTTTGTGGGCCGGGACTATTCGAAACCATGACCTTTGCATAGATCAGTATTTTAGCTTCTGTTTTATGTTTTAATCGGAGCAATCAGACAAAAAAATGGTTTATTACAATTTTTTGTAATTAGCGGCGTTTTAACCAATTTTCGAGCCCCTACCGCTCGATTTTTATTACTTGTTTCGTTGCGATCAATATATTACATTTTTATTTTGCGCTGGGACCATTAAAAACCATGACCATTGCGTAGATCCGTGGTTTAGCTTCCTGTTTTATATTTAATCTAAGAGATCGGGGAAAAAATGGATTTTGTACGATTTTTATTTTAAATTAGCGAATTATTAGACCTAATTTTGGAAATGGAAGATATTAATCATATGTACACTGATGATGACAGCCGTAGTTATGATGGAAATATGCACGATGTAGATAATTTGTGTATCAAATATAACGTAGAAAGTGACAGTGAAGTTCTTGTTAGATAGGCCTAATGTTTTCAACAAAGAGATGGACATGTGTGGCACTAATTGTGATACCGCAAATTTCGCTGTAGTGATGTAGTTTTTCGAGTAGAAGTTGAAAGTTGTGTACAAAACATTGGGTCTGTACATAATCTTGATCAGATTGCCACACGTTATGAATACTTTAGCATCATTGTTAACGATGAGTTTATCAATTTGCAGCCAATTGGACAAATTTGTATGTAATATAACGCAAAGAACAAACAAGGAAAGAAGACACGCGCTGAACATCTGTAACCGTCATTGAAATAAAACGTCATTTTTAAAATTTATATTATGATGGAAATGTGTATTCTGTTTGAGCATGGCATGTACTGGAGTACAGATGACAGGTTCAACGTTTTGGGCATCTCACCCTGTTTGAAAAAAGGGGATTTGAGAATATATCTCAATATTTTCGTCTCAATAGGACTCCTCTACTAAACACTCCAAAGGTAAAAAAAATAATTTTCCCCACATTATGTTGAGTTTGACAGTTTATTATTTAAAACATATATGTATTCAATTATCTTTGATATAGGTTTATGCAAGACTATTCATTTTTTTGTTGATCTGCCAAGTTTGAGTGTGATATGATGAATAGTTTGAAAGAAAATGCAATTTTGTCATCATCATATCCATATTTTGGAGGAATTGTGCCCCTTGCCTTAGGGATCAGGGATTGACAATTGGGAAATCTCATAAGTGTGAAAGGGTTAACAAAAACAATCTTATAACTTTTAAATCAACTGTCTACTAACAACAAAATGGTGTTGCAGTGGATTCCTGCACACTGAAGAATTGTAGGAAAGGAAGCAGCTGAGAAACTGGCAAAAGCAGGTACCAAAAAAAGGAGCAATTCCATCACAGAATATCACTGACTGAAGCAAAAACTCTCCTAAAAAGACAATAAATACATGGAGTCAGAGAACAGGCAGCAACTTTCCACAAGACCTTCATCTTACAGCTGAACAAAGCACAGCAAACTACCATCTTTCGACTTTGCAAGAGATACTATAAACTACAAGCACATCTCCACAAAATAAAGGCTATCCAAAATGACCAATGTTTATGTCAAAAGGGACCCCAAACTCCAGAACACATTCTGCAGACATGTCCACTCCTTGGCAACCAGTAGAGATGCAGAAAATGGGGAGAACGCACAGACACACAGGTACTAGTACAAATAGAACAAATTCAGTGTATCTCAAGTCATCCAATGAAGGAAGGATTCCAAAATCTAGCAATGGGGCGATTGAAAAGAAGCAGCTTTATCCACCAAGCTAAACAACTCCTTAGACAACTTACAGACACTTACCTGCAGACTTACTTGAAGTTGACAGCCCCTTAAGGTTTGTACTAGAACAAAACCCTTGGAGTGAAAGGCATGGAATACGAATAAACATTTAGACCCATGTGAAAAGGAAGAAGACAAACAGAACAGTGTGCAGCGAATGGCATTCACCTTCAGTTTCCTGGATGATGAACATCCACAAGATAGATGGGTCAGCACAGAATGCAGTGATGAATGGAGGTGCAGGTGTATATATATAGAATATCCACACAAGCCTAGAGATATGATAAGAACACCAACAGGGAAATTCTGCAATAATTATGATACAGAAATCAAGGCAATTAGGGTGAAAAACTGCTGAACAACCCTGGCCCACAGCCTGTGGCCTTTCAGATAGATGCACGGTCAGTGCTTCAAGCTATCCAGTCTGGAAAACTAACAGACTTACAAAACCTACTTAATCAACTGTCTTACCAATACAGGGTAACCATGCAGTGGATACCCTATCACTGTGGAATACCAGGAAATGAAAAAGCAGACCAACTGGCTAAGGAAGGTGCTGCCGAAGACCAACCAGATGTACCAATCACCTACCATCAGAAAAAAACAGATGATCAAGTCAATAAGAAAGCCACAAACACCAACACAAGATGACTATCACATTATGAAAAGATCAGAACAAGTTGTAATTCTACGCCTCAGAACAGGACACAACCAACTCCGTAGTCATATGTACACAAAGTTCACGATTGGCAACACTGCCATGTGTACAGACAGCACAGAGTGTCAAACATATACTTCAAAAGTGTTCTGATTATGAAATGCTGAGGCAGACATATTGGAATGAGGAAACAACACTGGAAGCAAAGCTCTATGGGCCACTGTATGAACTACAATAGACTGAGTTTTATTCAGGAGACAGAATTACAGATATAGACATCTTTCAAGTGAACGAAAGAAGAACACCCTATATGGAACAAAGAGTTTACAAAAATATTTGCTATTTGGGTCAAAGAACATGATTCCATGAGTCTCTATGGATCAGCAAACAAACCATCACATGCCTCATTCAACAATAATTGCACACATGACAAGACTCCAACAATAAATGCACACATGACAAGACTCCAACAATAAATGCACACATGACAAGACTCCAACAATAAATGCACACATGACAAGACTCCAACAATAAATGCACAAATGACAAGTCTCCAACAATAAATGCACACATGATCAAAATTAGCAACGCAGATGGGATCCTTTACCTTCTTTGTTTCTTCATTCCAGCCCAGTTCCTTGGCCATTATATCTATAATCTTAGGTAGAGCTTCATTAGCTGCGTGTACATTGATGAAGGAGAGACGCGTACGTCGTGCAATCACATCAATTGCTCTGCAAGCATATTCTCTCATAGCATATTTCACCTGTTCAGATAAACACATATACAACATTAGCATACCACATAAGGAAAGAGGAATTTTATGTATAACATGGACAGCTTAGAAAAAAAAATCAATAAACATCGAAGAGGGCTGGCTCCTTAACAAGATAGCTTGGTTTTTTTGTGTATTATAAAGAGACGCAAAAGCAAGCAAAGATTAATAGCTGAAGGCATAGTTAACAGCAAGAGGGTAAGAGGGCAGCCAAGACTACGATGGTGCAATGATATGTCAGATTGTTTGAACATGTTTCTGGCAGGTCTACTCGCCCATAATCACAGCATGTTCAGAAAATCCATAAGGAAGACAACATAATGGAAAGAATAAGTCACATGATCATATAAGGAAAAATGATTTGTCTTCTACAACGTGCTTTTGTACGAGGCGTGTTCAAATGAAAACGGGACTTGTTACACCACGCGTGATAGAGCGCACTGATATTGATGACATTTTGCACTAGTAATGAGTATCCAATAATTTACATACGGTCACGTGTTCATCTTCCCAGCATGCATATGTGCTGCAGAAGACTGTTAACAATATGGCGGGTGTGATTCCGAACCCGTCCAAAGTGAATCAGCGTGCTGTGATCCAGTTTCTTTCATTTGAAGGATGTCAAGCAGTAGACATTCATCGGAGAATGAAGGCAGCATATGGTGACAAATGTTTGTCGAGGACTAGAGTGATGGAGTGGGTGCGTATGTTTAAAGACGGACGTGAGTTAACGGCAGATCATGCACGGCCAGGTCAGGCGCATATTGTTGCAACAGAAGAAGCCATAGCCGTGCTTGATAAAGCAGTACTGACTGACCGTCGTCGGAGCATTCGTTCGCTTGCAGAAGAATTCCATATGTCAATTGGGACAGCCCACATGGTTGTTCGGAAGAAATTGAACTATCGGAAGGTGTGTTCACAGTGGGTCCCACGGATGTTGACAGACCACCATAAGGAAGAACGGATGGGGTGGAGTTTGAACCACCTGATGCGTTACAGGGCAGAGGGGGATGCATTTCTGTTGAGCATTGTGGCAGGTGATGAATCGTGGTGCCACCACTATGAACCGAGCAGCAAAATTGACAGCATGCAATGGAAGACGTCTCGGACGGCATTCGACGTCTACCTAAACAGTGGGATGCTTGCCTAAATGCATACAGAGATTTTTTCTGATGAACCCAGGTGCATTCTTATTCACAAGTGGTTGCTTTGTTCAATTCCGTTGAAAATATTAAATTGCGTATGATACTTTTTAAATAAATCCACAAGTCCCGTTTTCATTTGAACACGCCTCGTAGCTCATACAGAGGCCAGTGAGTTTAGCTTCTAATGTTCTTTCTGTTAACAGTTTTGCTGAAATTATTTACCAATTTAAAGGTCTTTGGTTCAAATATCAATTTGTGTGTGTTATATATGTTGCCTGTGATTAACCTTACGGGCTCCATAGGCGTCTATAGTAGTCGATACCATTCCATAACTAAGGCCCGTAGGCGTCTCCAGTAACCACCGTTGCTATGCCCCGATTTCAGGTACGGAACTTCACGAAGCTGTGATGGCATGATGTATAATTCGCTACACGCAAAGCTAAGATATGCAACTTCCGTCCAAGTGTCACATTTGCCAGCTAAATTGTTCGATAGAGCAGTCCTGTGCCATTTTAGATTGTCTGTTCTTGGGAAATTTTTGGAAAAAAAAAAATTTCTCTCATACTCAGGAGACTTCAGTTTTCCACTTGGTACAATGCCTATTGAAGGAGCCTTCTACTCAGACAGGGTACGACATGGCTTTGGGTCACTTTGACCATATATGAGATGGGACAGCAAACTCCACCGCATAACCTCCTTAGTCGCTTCTTACGACATACATGGAAGGTACAAGTGTTGCTATTCTTTGCTCCCCTCTCAGGCACAAGCACAAACACACGGGCACATAGGTGTTCTAATTCCCACCCACTCTCATAAACCCATCAGCATGTAGTGGCTCATAGTCTCAGTTGAGCATTGATTTATCAGTCATTTTGTATGTATATATATATATATTCTACAGATAAATATAAAGCCGTCCTTGTGTTGCCAGGCCCAAAAGAGGAGCAAAGAATAGCAACACTGTTTACCTTCCACGCATGTTGTCTAAGAGGCGACTGAGGAAGTTATGGGGTGGAGTTGGTTGTCCCATCTTACATGGGGTCAAAGTGACACAGAAATCACATATGTCAAGTCAAAAGGTGTAGATATCACAGCAAAGTTGTAAACCATGACATTCTCTGGACTACATCCTGTTGATGTTTGAGAACAAATGCAGAAAAAGAAGAAAAGAAATACATACAAGAATCTCCAAAAACTAGCACTAAGTAAAGAGGGACAATTGAAGGAAATCCCAAATTATGAAAACACATCTTAAATATGACACCTACCTCGGCTTCAATATAAGGATACTCTTCATGCAACCTCTTGCCGACAACTGGCCATCGTTTACCGGTTATATTAGACAACTTTGCCACTTTGAAAGCTTTATCTCCGTAAGTTTGAGCCAAATGTTGAGCTACCTGCAGAGTACAGACATATTTGTATTCAATGTGTCTAATAGATAACCTGTTGAGGCAAAATTATAAACATTCTATCATTAATCATGTTTTAATTATTCTGCCTTTTACTCTAGCACAGCAACCTAGATTCTTATTTGTTATTTAACCATATGTTATGTTATACTGTGATTTTATAGCCACGTTCAATATTTGTACATAGTGGTTAAGCAATTATATTTTCCTCAAAATATTTGTAAGAATCCGTCAAAAATATTGTACACAGTGGCTTGCTGACATCTTTTAGCTACATTTCATCACTACAAATGTGTCAAGTCTCAGTGAATCTCATCACTTGTTTTTTTGTGTGTGTCCGTAGTTTCTTCTTTTCTTGATTTTGAATGTGCTTATATTTAAGTTTTGTCTTGTGTACACTGGACTAGTCAGTGTGGCCACTGTGGCCTAGATTTCTATCTAGTTCAGGGTGCAAACAATTGGTCCAGTCTTCTTTCCAGCCATGTTGTAGGAGGTGACTACGGAAAGTTGGGGGATAAGCTGACAACCTGTTACCTGTTAAAAATAATCATCATTACATCGTGTCTTAATTTCTTACCTTTATCCTCTATCAAATAATCCCCATGGATGATGAAAAGATGCAGGCCAGTGGACATTGCACTTTTGTGGTAGATTCCTAGATAATGAGAAATGCTAGATATGTCATCACTGCGGATGGGTCAACAAATCTGACAGAAGAATGATGAGATAGTTGATCCAGTAGTGTGTTCTGTGCTTCTGGACAATATGACAATACCAGGATACTGGCACAATGGAATGCCTCCCTTCGGGGACTAAATATGCATCCATACATCTCCCTTACACGGGCATGTCTTTGAGACAACCTTACATGAGTCTGGGTGTGACGTTAGTTAAAAGAACCTGTGCTTTTGTCTGAAAGACTAAGGGTTGTCAAGAGCTACCTGCTCACAGCTAAAGGTATTATTTAATCATCATCATGTACCAGACTGTGTTTCGTAACTCGTACCATAGTGTCTTCTACTGTTGTTTCTCTGAGCCAGTGTTTGTCTCAGCACTTTGTATTTTCTGTCAAGGAAGCAATTGCCATCAAGTCAAGAGCATCTGCAATGTCAGTATGTTTAACACAATGTAAAATGAAGGTTTAACAGCCAAAGCTGCATTCAGAAAGTCTGGAAATCTCACTATTAGCTTGTCACACCAACCATTATGTAACAGTAAATTTGCAGTATGCTAGTATTGTGAGGTTACCCTCTTGTGGAAGCCCCCACAGTATTTCATCTATACAATTATGTTTCCCATTGTAGTACAACATTCAGAGAATACAGGGTTGCACATTACACTGGTGGAACCAGATGAGCTCTAGACTTGTCCATGATCCTAGCTGCCAACATGTAGTGAACAGGTGGTACATGGGGAGTGGTGAGGGGCAATTCTGCAGGACATGACAATTCCCTGGAAGAGCCCAGAATCAGGTAAAATGTTAGACATACACAATTAGAGCCCCTTTGATTGTGGACAATGCATAGATGGCTGTCCTGCCCATCTAAGTGACCATGGTCCAGGGCTGGGTTGCTTGTCTTGTCTTTGATCTACCAGTCACTGAGTATCAGCTCTTGATGACTTCAATACCACAGTATGGAACTATACTTTATTTTCTATTGTTCAGGGTTGCTGTATAAAATGTTCTCTGTTCTCAATGCCTGGATTATTTTTTGTATAGATGGGTTTGTATAAAACACATATCAAGATCAAACTTTTCAACTCATGTGCGATCCCTGTACTAACCTACAGAAATAAAGTTAGAAACCCACTCTTCCATAGAAAAAAAAGACTCAATCATTTTGAGAATAAATGTCTATGAAAATCCTTAACATAGATTAGACAAACTTTGTGACAAATGAATCAATAAATGCCATATTCAAACAAGAATATGTATTAACTATTATTAGAAGAAGATGTTGGCAGTATTTTGGCCATGTGATTAGATCAGACAAGAATAGACTTACCAACTAAGCACTGTCATGGTCAACAACAAGAAAATGAAAACATGAAAGACAGAGGGCACACTATGAATAACAATCAAGAACAAGGCAATGACAATGGGTATTAACACCAACAAAGAACTTCTTCTCTTCAGCGTTCGTTCTCAAACTCCTGCAGATTAGCAGGATGTAGCCCAGAGAACGGAATGCGTTGTGTCATAGTTTACAGTATTGCTGTGATATCTGCACCTTTCGGCCTGACACATCCGACTTTAGCAAGGCTTTGGGTCACTGACCCTATATGGGATGGGACAACAAAGAACTACAAAAGCTTACAGTGAACTGCAGGAAATAACTATGTCAAATCTTACAGAGCAGTACAGAATATCAGGTAGTATACCACTGTCTCACTATTGTTGTGCTGGCAGTGTTTGCATTGTGGTCTCTGCTTGAATGTCATTTCTAACTAATATCAGAATTCCTTGACAATTATTTTAACATGGGCATTTGTACACTGTGTAGGGAGAGATGCTACGGATGTTAGGTTAGGAACCTGATTTGAACAAAGTTCATTCAGTCGAAGAAATGACACTGTGTATGCAGAGATGCTATGGATACCTCAGACAAGAAAGAATATTGTCAAGTGAGTTGAAGCTCATTACTCCAACTATGCATGTTGCTGAAAGGTAGAAAAGCCACAAAGTCCCTAGAATTTATCCCAAATTTGGAAAACTCTTCTCAAAGCATTGCACACTGTTAAGAGCTAGTCATCTATGTATGAGATAGAGAAACCAGCTCATTGCACACAAGCAAAAAGAGTTAATTGCTCTTAATTCCAGGGGGATCAGAACAACAGCCAAAAAACTGAATACTTGTTATATTCATTATCAATTATGGAGATGAAACTAAACAAAACTACTGTGACAAATAGGTGGTCAATATAATTGTGTGAATCAGAATCTCACAGGAGTCAACCAGGTTTGTGAATGCTGAGAAACATCAATAGAATTTTGATGAAATGATTCAAAGAAACTATAACATAATGCAACAACACACTGTCACTCATCTAGGCATATCAAAAGAAAGAGTAGGACATGTTCATCAAGCTAGTGGGTTACTGTAAAATATTTTGCAGTGGGTGTCATGCAAACTTACAGAAAGTAGGCTCTTCAAGAACAGGAAATTTAAAAATTGTTAAGTATCTTAGAGAATGTTTGACTTACTGCATTTTCCAGCCCAAAATCTTGGACAAGTCTAATAAATAGTGTGGGGGACCATCCATGAGCACCATCCAATAAAAGACCCTTCGTTCTGCAGGGACCCTTGGGACTGAGACCACATGTTATGACTGCCTTATCTACAGTCTCCTCAGCCATGGATCTGTAGGTTGTCCATTTACCTCCTGGAGTGAACAAAAGTTAAAGATGTTATTTCAGAACATACAAACATGATACTGTGGCCATGACTACATTAATTAAAACGTGTTTCGCTGTTCTTTAATTGTCAGTATTTAAATTTAGTACTTTGCCAATGCTTTTTGGATGGTCAGGAAGCATAATATCTAAGGTGAGATTGAAACCCAGTACCTTAGTTGTCATAGATGTGCTCTGCACTTTGTCACCATAGAGTAGGACAATTTAAATGGATGACCAGAAATGTTATCGTGCTGTGCAAGCAATGTTGATAACTATATCACTGTAGACAAGCTGACCTACTAGCAATATTGCTATAGACATCAACTATTTAGTGGAACTGGTAAAACATTGAAATTATAACATAACACTGTGGAAGCTGGATGTGTTGTTGCAAATAAAATCATGGCATAACACATCTTCATTCTCTGAACTACATCCTGGTAGAAATCTAGCAGCTATTATCCTGTTTCAAGAAAGATTCAGTGGGAATCTAAGAAAGAACACCGCCAAAAAATATTAGAAAAAAGAGAACAAAGGTGACAATAAGGATACAAAGATTATAACAATAACTTGAAATGAATAAAGATGATAATAAATTTAAAGAAACAATGATAATTAATAGCAATAACAAAAGGAATAAAGATGATTAATAACAAAATAGATGGCAATGTAAAGAGTGAAAAAACAAGAATTCAAAAAAGCCAAATATGTAAATTATGAACTTACACATATCTTGAAACACAAATCTATCCCTACGGAAGCCAAAAGACAAATAAATTCAATCTTGATACCAACATTGTGTTATAAATGTCAGACATAAACACTAACAAAAGAACAAGAGAGAAAGCTTACTATGTGTGAAATGAGATGTCTAAGAAAAGCAGCAATCAGAAAAACAAGAGATCATGTAAGGAATAAAGAGAATACAAGAACTGCAGGAACATCATCTATGGTCAAATATATTTTAAAACACTCTGAACACTTTGGCCATTTAATGAGACTGAATCTTTATTGTCCAGTGGCAAGAGAATACAACATGACAATGGAAACAGCAAGGCACAAGAAAAAGGTGGATAGAAAGAGTTACCAACAATCTGAGACGCCACAATATTGCGTATCAAGCGACCAAACGTGCCATAACACGAAAACCAAATTTCATTCAATCCTGTGCAGCAAAAGCAGAGAAACGGCAATAGATAGATAGATAGATTAATAATGACAAATACTTTTAATAACTAAAAAAAAATAGAGATAATTAATAATAAAGAGGGGTGCAAAGGGAACGCATTGCTCTAGGCGGACCCAGGGTTAGCAGATAACCAATATCCCAAATCTACCTCCACGCGGTGCACCCTGGAAACAGAAATACAGCAGCTCGAGCTGATTCTGGCCAAATCATTTGGGGATCGTGTCCGAGAATGTGGAGGTAGCAGATGGAAAGAGATTTGACTGCACAAGAGACAGACAATATCCCTGACACCACCAGCAGCACCACATATAGCGAAACTGTCGACATACAGTGAAGCTAGTCAGTCCAGTCCGAACATTGGAGGGGCGGCCAATGTAAAATGCACGTAAAGGTAGATGCATGGCGAGAGACAAATAGATTTCATACCAAGTACAATGAAACAATGAAAGGGCAGAACAGCGCGAACTGCAAATAGAAAATGAAAAGTTCCTAGGAAAGGGGAACTACAAGCTCCGTCAGCTCGAGTCGAGCTTCTAGTTACCTGTGTTCCTTACAGGCAGAGACCCAGACCCATTCATTGGCGTTTGGTAAAGCAAGAAGACCTAATCCAACTCTAATGTCGAGCCTTCCTAAACCGGAAATATGCTCGCGAAGAGAAAGTGTTCCGTACTCGTAGCGCTCAGGCACAAAAGGGACAACGATTTAGCCCTGGCCCAACTCTACTGTCAGGTTTTCCTACACCGGAAATACACTTAAAGAGAGAAAGGGTTCAGTACCTGATGGGCTCAGGCGCTATTGGGACAAGGAGGCTCAGCTCGAGAACGCCTTGCTCTCAAACGCGTGGTGTGAGACTCGAACTTGGACAAGGAGTACACAATGTCGGTGAATGACACCTCGGCTAAGAGGGTGAAAGAGCCAGGGTCCAACTCCTCTGTTGAGTTCTTCCCCCTTAAGGAACCAGGCTCACAGATGAGAAACGGTTCAGTACCCAATGGGCACAGGCACAGCACGTCCAATTACACGAGGCAAGTTCATAGACAGTTCGAGTCGGACGAGAGCAAAAAATCGTCTGGGCGAAGAGTCTCCACTACGCGTGCCTGGAGACAGATATAGAGGCTGTCACAGGCTAAGGGTAACCCACCCGAATTGTCAATGCATGCCGAAATCGGATGTGCTAGGCCTACAAAGTGCATAACGGTGGCACAACGTAATCACGCTGCCGGCAGAAATCGCACGGATATCCGTGATGGGTACAATGGAGCGAACGAAAAACAAACACACAATAATAAAGAAACAAAGATTATTCATAACAAAAGGAACAAAGATTATTAATAACAACAGCAAAGATGATTTATAACAATAACAAAGATGATTAACCGTTTCCCCCTTAGAGCGCCTCAGCGCGCCTTTTACTGGCTGCCTCCTGGAGCGCCTCAAAGACGCTTTTTTAAACTTGTTTCGTTGCGATCGATATTACATTTTTTGTGTGTGTCGGGTCTATTAGAAACCATGACCATTGCGTAGATCCGTGGTTTAGCTTCTGTTTTATGCTTTAATCGGAGAAATCGGACATAAAAATGATTTATTACGATTTTTTAAAAATTAGCGAAGTTTTAACCGATTTTCGAGTCGCTGCCGGCATTTAAAATTTTTTTTTTTTACTTATGTCGTTGCGATCGATATGACATTTTTAGTTTGCGCTGGGTATATTAGAAACCATGACCATTGCGTAGATCCGTGGTTTAGCTTCCTGTTTTATGTTTTAATCAAAATAATCGGACTTAAAAATTATTTATTACGATTTTTTGTAATTAGCGGAGTTTTAACCGATTTTCGAGCTGCTGCCGCTCGGTTTTTGTTACTTGTTTCGTTGCGATCGATATTACATTTTTAGTTTGCGCCGGGACTATTAAAAACCATGACCATTGCGTAGATCCGTGGTTTGGCTTCTTGTTTTATTTTTAATCTAAAGAGATCGGTGGAAAAATGAATTTATCACGATTTTTTAAAAATTAGCAAATTATTAGACCTAATTTGGGAAATGGAAGATATTTTCCATATGTACACTGATGATGACAGCCGTAGTTAGATGGAAACATGCACGATGTGGGTAATTTGCGTATCAAATATAACGTGGAAAGTGACAGTGAAGTTCTTGTTAGATAGGCCTAATGTTTCCGACAAAGAGATGGACATTCGTGGCACTAATTGTGATATCGCAAATTTCGCCTTAGTGATGTAGTTTTTCGAGTAGAAGTTGAGAGTTGTGTACAAAACATTGGGTCTGTACATAATCTTGATGAGATTGCCAGACGTTATGAATACTTTAGCATCATTGTCAACGATGAGTTTATCAATTTGCAGCCGATCGGACAAATTTGTATGTAATATAACGCAAAGAACAAACAAGGAAAGAAGACACGCGCTGAACATCTGCAACCGCCATTGAAATAAAATGTCATTTTTAAAATTTATATTATGATAGACCTGTGTATTCTGTTTGAGTATGGCATGTACTGAAGTACATATGACAGGTTCAACGTTTTGGGCATCTCACCCTGTTTGAAAAAAGGGGATTTGAGAATATATCACAATATTTTCGTCTCAATATGACTCCTCTACCCAACACCCCAAAGGTAAAAAAATAATTTTCCCCACATTATGTTGAGTTTGACAGTTTATTATTTAAAACATATATGTATTAAATTATCTTTGATATAGGTTTATGCAAGACTATTCATTTTTCTGTTGATCTACCAAGTCTGAGTGTGATATGATGAATAGTTTGAAAGAAAATGTAATTTTGTCATCATCATATCCATATTTTGGAGGAGTTGTTCCCATTGCCTTAGGGATCAGGGATTGACAATTGGGAAATCTCATAGGGGTGAAAGGGTTAATAACAATGGGAATAAAAATGAAAAAAATTATAAATTTATCTTAATGAAATATGGTCAGTAAAATAAAATAGATTTTCAATATATGCAGACAAAAACACAAAAAAAGTCACCTGCGATTGTTATGAGCTTATTTCTTGACACTTCAATTACATGGTTTCGGGCGATGGACTGTGTGTCAGACTTGTTGGGATCTGAGACGAGAGGACGAATCCCAGACCAAGCAGACAGGACATCTCCACGGCGGACTGTGAAAGGAGAAATAAGATGAAAAAAATGTCTAGATAAAATACTACTCTAGAGCTACAACATTTTTCCTGTATTTTCTTAAATCTTTGACAATGACTAGTTAATACAAATAAAAGATGTTTTACTCTATCCTCTATTCTACCCATTTCCAAACTATGTGAAATGTGAGACCTCTGGGGCTATCTAATGTTGTTCTACTGCAACATGGACCATCCAAGAGACAAATTTTCCACCTTCCTTGACAATCAATCCTCTTACATTCTCCGATGATCGCCGAAGAAGAAGAAGAATCCTCTTACATTCCACACCAAAGATGGATGTGTCAGGCTATTGGGGCAAATTAAGCGGCATCACAGCATATTTCCATTCTCTGGACTACATCCTGCTGGAAATCTAGTAAGACCATGGTCCTGCTACAAAGATGATCCTGCAGGAGTTTGACAACGAACGCTGAAAAAGAAGAATCCTCTTACATTCAAAGACGTCTGCAGATTAGGAACTGGGTACTTTCATGTTATGTGAGCAAAAAAATGTGTATTTTTATGTTACTGCAAAGTTATATTTTTTAGATATATCTTTTAGATAAGACCTGTTTGCCAACAGTATGTCCAACTTCTGTCCATGTTTGCCAACAGTATGTAAATATCAAGCCCTTTTTCATTTCACCTTGCGATGATAACCATTGAATTTTGCGAGCACAGTGAGGGGGGGGGGGGGGGGGGGGGTCTACATTTCTGCTTAAATCTAGAGGAACACTTCTGTCCATGACATTTTGCAGCCTAGGTCATACTATGAAGATCTACTTCACAGGTGATAAAATATGGTGAATATGCAACATGGGTAAACATCAACAGTGGCTCTACATTGCAATAAAAGGTTACTTGCTTGCAGAAATGATTGCTGTCCCTTGTTGTTTTGTATGTTCGGTTATGCCCGTTGCTGATTTATATTTCATTTCATCATACAATTTAAACAGGAAAGTACCAGAACTGTTCAACTTCATTATAGTATGTACAAGTTTTAAATAGCATAGGAACACTGCAGGCGATTCGAAAGAGACAAAACTTAAAGAAGAGATCAGACTGTCTGCCTTCATCTTATAACCTACTACATTCCTGCTCACGCTGCAAAAGGTCTTTCAGAGCCCAGATTGAACTCATCAGCCATCATAAAACTCTCAAACAATGAAACTTGACCGTTTTCAATTTGAATGCTCATCTTCACTTATGAAAGATGAGCATGAGACATCATCATCATAATCTGTACATGTTGAAGACCACGATATTTTTTCTAGTTTTGACTTTGTAAAGACTTTGTTTTGACTCTTGTTCCTACATGTTTCACAATCTTCCCTATTTTCTCATGTGACTCTATTGTATTACATAAGAATCACATATGATGCATATAATGCATCACAAATCAGTGAATTAAAGAAGGACAATGACATGCTGAGTTATGCAACAACTGCTGAATGTGGATATTGCAACAGATGACGAACCTATGCAACAATTTAGAAAATTCTGTATAAATAGTGGCACATTATGGCTGGAAGACTGTGGGGCAGTGATATGATTATTTTTGATTAAAGAGTCACAGGAACTATCTGAATGCCTTGAACATCTGCTGGTGGTAACAGAAAGTTTATACGTTTTCAGAATGCAATGATATCAGATCACAAGCAACATCTTGTTCTTCTTGATTATAAACTGGCCTCACAGCACGTGGGGTATTCCCATAAGTGCTCCTCCCTCTGATCCAGTAGCCATCCGACTCGATGGTGTTTCAAGTCAAATGCCGCTAAAACAGACATCGACATCAGGGCACAACTCTGGCCCTTGCAACAGGTTACTGTGTTGTTCCGTCCACCCATGCAGTGACCGTAACTAGTACAAGCACAACGTCGGCCTGCCGGAACAACATGGTAGCTGTTATCGAAGGTTACGACTGCGGGATTGTATAGATGACGTGCTATGAAGCTTCTATAAGAAGATAACCTCAATATACAGAAATGTCATCTACTAAGGTTTTCTGTTGCATTGGTGGTTTATCTAGTGGGACATTGGTGAGACCCACAGATAAGCAACAACCCATGGCAATGCAGGTTTTGAGGTTAATGAGTGAGCTGACAGGCTGGTGAGCATGGCACAGCTCATCTGTGTGTTGCCATGACCTGAATGGAGAGCAAAGAATAGTGCCAATGTTTACCTTCCCTGATGTCATAAGAGAACACTAAGGTGGAATCAGCCATCCCATCTCATGTACAATCAACGTGACCCAGAAACCCTGCTGAAGCCGGATGTGTCAGGCTAAAATGCACAGATTTCACTGCTACACTGTAAATCATGACACAACACATTCTGTTCTCCAGACTGCACCCTGCTAATCTGTAGGAGTTTGAGAAGAAACACAAAGGAAGATGGTCACAGTATCAAAATTGGATCAATGGATCATTCTGACATAATGCACTGAGGGACCTTGTCTGTTCAGAAGATTTTCAAAACTAAGAATCCTGGTCACTCTCAAAATTGCGGAAGATTGGAGAGGCCCTGAAAGAGAATCAAATTAGATATACAAAGTGACTGATAAATCAACACCGAACTGGAATTGTGGGCTGTTACACTCCAATAGATTTAGTAGATGGCGATCAGAACACTTATGGACCTGTGTGTTGATCAGTGGTGTAGCAGGAATTTTTAGAGTGGGGATGCTGAGTGACCATTTTTTAGTAGATAGGTAGCTTCTCCCCTGTTTTTTTCCTACCAGAAACTAGTATTTACAGCCCTATATAAAATATTAACTAGTTTAAAAAAATATACTTTACATAATCTTGTAATGCAGCTCCAGGCATCTGTTCTATTCTGTGAAAATGTTCAGTACAGATACAGAATTTCCGTTTCAAACTAACATCATCATAAATTATTTCTATGCATAAGATTGGTCTGAAGTCAGTGTCTAAAAGCACACTACAATTGATATTAAAAGATCAAAGGTCAAGTCTTAAGCAGCCAAGGAACATTTCCACTCTGAAAGGATATGTACTCTAAAACGTATGTGAAGAACTGATAACTTTCAAAAATAATATTAACCTGCGTCATGCTGTGTTACACATAGCATGTCTGTGATAGCAAAAATACCGGTTATTAAACCCTCCTCCGGCAATTGTTCATTTCGGCCATTCAGAAAGCAATGACAAACTATTAGATGTAAATACTGCCAAGAAAATCACCACAGCAAAAAAATGCTGGGATAATGGCTACATCATGTATAGGAAATGCTAGCAATTTTTTATTTTGTTGTAATGTGTATAGTAAATAACTATACACTTATGTGTGCTTGCTGCAGAGATAATTAAAAACACAATGAGCCAATGTCAACAGGTGGTGTTTCTTGATGCAATGTCTTTCCTACAAGTTGTTTAATTCTGTGTGGGAATGTCAAGAATTTTGGTGTCTATTGATGCTACACAACTGGTGTTGATAACTTGCACTCATAGCCACCAGCAACAGACACATAAACTACTAGCAACAGAAAATATTAATGGCAACACTAACACAGATACATGAACTAACCTTCAACATCAGGACTCAGATAGTTCCTAATCTCATTCAGGATAAACTGTATATCCTTCTCAGTTGGCTGAGGGTTATCCATGACCTCACAGGGTGTATCTGTGGTACCTATGACAAATAATACTGACCCCATTATTTCTGGGGATATACGTTATACCATAACAAATGTTGTATATACTTCTATATGTGTCCTTTGCAGAAAATTGACCTTGCTCTCTACTTGGTGTCTGCACTGTCAGACAGGTTTCATGGCTAAACTCTACAGTTGTCTGGAGCTCTTCTTTAGCTCCATATATCTTTACTTGCATTGCTGAGCTGTTGGGCCAGTACATCTCTTTTAGTTGTTCATATTTTAGACAGTTCTGCAGAATATATTCAGAGGTCTGTTAATTGTTCCAAAACTGCACATTGGTGTGGCACAGTCACATTCTGAGCATGTCTTTATTCAGTCTGTTGTGCCCTGTCCTTGGGAAAAGTATGATGACCTGGCCCTACCAATTTAGGTAGCAGCAGAAGTATTGTGTCACCCTATGTTCACTTTTGATTATTTGTATAGTTCTCTACTTTTCTTGATATGTGACTTCATTGTCTTCCTGCATACACTCTCCTCCTTATTTGTCCAACTCATGAGCTGGCTCATTTCCCTGTACAACACAATGTGATGGTGCCCACTGATGTACAGTTCTACTCTTCTTACTTGCTGTGTTGTTTAGTTTGTCTCTCAGGTGTTTCATTTTACCACCATTGAGAGCCTGCAAAATAGATAGCACATCTGTGAAAATGACCACTTGTTGACAGTCACAGTGTCAAGTATCATGAAGGCAGATTGTTCTATTGCTTATCCGCAAGCTGTCCTACTTCTTGCAGTGTCACATTTATAGATTTCTTAACTCCCAGAGGACCAGAGACAATAGGGATATATAGGAAAAAATGACAAATAGGTTGTCGCTTAGTCCACTACAAATTAATTTTGTGTCCATCAACATTCAAGGTATCATTTTAACTATTTTCTTAAATATGTCCTTCCAATATGAGGAGGTGAAGCAAAGTCTTGACTAATGTTACTGACAAGTCCACCACCGCGAGGAGGTGAAGCAGTCTTGACCAGTGATGCTACTGACAAGTCACTATCACGAGTAGGTGAAGCAAAATCTTGACTAGTGATACTAATGATAATTCCACCACATTGATGAGGTGAAGCAATTCCTTGACCACCATGTTTGATGATCCTGATGTCTCTGCAATCTGACATGAGTATATGACGTACAATTTTGGCAAAGGTGTATTTTCTGATCCTCATGCAAGTATTTCTACATAGAACATCAAAAGAGTGTATCTAAATAAATATACACTAACTGGAATTATAGCAAACAAAACAGCAACAGTATAGATTATCAGTATAGAACAGTTCTTGAATCTCTAAAAAAAACCATATAGCACCAACCATAATTACAGCAATTAAAACTAAAACAGTATAGAATATTCTTCTTCTTCTTTCCTTCCTCTTTTACCCTTTACGGGTGTCGATGGAGATACAATGCTCTTGCTTTTCTGGCAGCTTCAGATAATGTTATTTGGTGTTCGTGTAATGCAGGGCTATTCAATTGGCGGCAGGTGGGCCAAATCCGAGTGAGGCCTAGTAAGTAGCCCGCGAATCATTGCTAAAACAGTGAAATAAAGTTATAAAAAAAGGCTGGGATTCAGACCTATGGCCCATGATGATCCCCATTTTCTACATTTTGGCCCCCGAGTAAATATAATTGAATAGCCCTGGTGTAATGTCTCTTTGATGTCGATCCAGCATACTCTAGGTCTACCCGTGGCTCTTCTTTCTGCTTCTCCTCTCTTCGTATATGCTTTATAAACTAATGAATCACACAGCATTCTTTCCAGGTGACCAAACCATTGTATCTGTTGGTTTTGTATGTATTGTAGAATTGATATGATACCCACTCTTTCTCTTATGACATCGTTTCTAATTCTGTGTTTTCTGGTCACTTCTGTGGCTTTTCTCAGACATCTCATCTCTGTTATAACCAGCTGTCTCTTATGTTTTGTTGTTAATATAGAATATCAGTATAAAATATTTCTTGAATCTCTAAAATATATATTCCACTTAACTAGAATTACAGAAATTGGTAAGACAGATAAAGAGTTGTAATTTACCTGCAACTGTCACATTCTGCCAAGGCAGGAAGAAAATGACTCTCCCATCAGAAGTTGAAGGGTCAAGCAAACCCATGCTTGATGGACTGTAATAATCTGGTAGGACAATGTGGATACCGGAACTGGGCTGGCATATTGGTTTTATCTTACTGTCTCCCATTGTTCGAATGGAATCAGTATATGGGCCTGTGGCATTGATCACACACTTTGCCCTGATGCTATATTCTTCTCCTGTGACGTGTAGAAGAACAGAGAAATGAAAATTGTGGATTTCATTATTAGACAGAACATAAAGAGAACACACACAAGCTATATGGAACTATCTGCACACAGATGAATCTCTCAGCTCTGCCATTTACCATCCACTGTGAGATGAAAAACCAACAATCTTTGATCTATGATGAAATAATCACTTCAGCTGTGAGCAGGTAGTCCTTTACACATAATGATGATGAAATAATCCTGTTAGCTGTGTGCAAGTAACTCATGACACATGGTGATATGAAATAATCCCTGTAGCTGTGAGCAGGTAGCTTGACGTGATGATGATAAAATAATCCCTGTAGCTGTGAGCAGGTAGTTCTTGACACATGATGATGATGGAATAATCCCTGTAGCTATAAGCAGGTAGCTTGACGTGATGATGATACAATAATCCCTGTAGCTGTGAGCAGGTAGCTCTTGACACATGATGATGATGGAATAATCCCTTTAGCTGTGTGCAGGTAGCTTGAAGTGATGATGATATAATCCTTTTATGTGTGAACAGGTAGCTCTTGACACATGATGATGATGAAACAATCCCTTTAGCTGTGAGCAGGTAAAGGCATAGCCTTTGACAGCCCATAGTCTTTCTGACAAAAGTATATCTTCTCCCAAGTTAAAGTAACCAAGGTGACAACAAGACTTCTACGAGATTTGTCTCAAAGGCATGGCTATGTCAGAGAGGGTTTATGGATGTTTAGTCTCCAAAGAAGGTAATCCAGTGCAGAAGTATTTGAGGATCATCACTTTTAGTTCATCATTCTTCTATCAGATCTGTTGACCCATCTGTGTAATGGTACAACTAGCATTCCCTGCCACCTAGGAGTCTCTGCCACAAAAGGATAAAATAGCTCAGTTTTCTTAGTCTGATGTTTAGGGGAGCCAACATTCTTACAACTTCAATTTTCATACTTCTTTTTGTTTTTGCTGTCTGTGGTATTCCCAACATCCTGCTTGAAATGGGGGTTGACCCATCCTCATGAAATGGGAATGAAAACAAACTTGGGGAAGCAAAAATGACCATACGTCTGACTGTCAATTACATTGGTCACACAAAGTATGAACACTGTGTTCTGTATACATCTCAAGCATACAAAGTAACTTTACTCATATTTATTTTTAAAATGGACTCAAAAGGCATGGAAAATTGACTTCACTGTACTCAAGTTACCGCCATATGTACTTGATCACTCTCACAAATGAAGCAGCAATCCACAGAGAGCAAACCACTCATAGCACTAACTGTAAAGCTTTAAACCATAATTCTTTGAGATCTCAGAAAAAAATCCACTTTATAAACAAGACGTTGCAAGCAGGATACGAATCCGCTACCTATAGAGCAAATAGTGAGCTCCATAACTACTACACCAGAGGGATCCAATATTTACTTACTTTCTATATTGAACATTTTATGCAACAACAAGCTTAACATTTCCAGTTTAGCATGAACAACAAAGAAAATAGAGGCACTCACCTGTCAATGTGTTCTTGACGCGAGCACCACAGACACGTTCCTCTCCATTGACATGAGACTTCAGCAGACTCTCCACCCGTGTGTAGTTTAGACAGTGTGCCCCGTGTCGGATGGCAGTAACAGCCAATGAAATAGCCATTCTAGCATCATCGTGTTGGCCTGATAAATGTATAATACATGCTAACTCAATATCACGCAATCAAACACAACACTAAAAACAATGGAGTTTTGTTCTTGATTATCTACAATTGGACACAACATAAATTTAGTTACTTGAAATGGTTTCATTTGCTTAAATCAGGGATGGACAACCTTTTGCATCAAATAAGACGTTTTAGCAGTAGTCATTTTTTAGGCATTATTCACATTCAGAAGGTTGCCATTGCTTTTGGAACAGTACGGATGCACAACTGCCTGCAGGCAGAAAATTAACCTGTTACCTTTGTCGTTCAACATGTGCTCTGTACCTATCTGCTACAGTGCTGGACTTTATGATGTTCTATAATAATATACACTTTTTTTATTCCATTAAAATATACAATTTTTTATTCTATAAAAAAAGGAGGAAACAAAAGAAATTATAACCATTTATCCACGACTTCCATTTGACCGACAGCTAATAGTTATAGAATTCAAAAGATTTTGGATATTCAAAAGTTTTGAGAAACAGAAAGAAGATTAATGAAAGACTATGTGATTATATGGTTCAATGTCATGAAATGGATAATAGATGACTGACTCAACAATGTGGTTATATGGTACAAAGTCATGAATTGGACAGTAGATGACTGACTTAACAATGTTTCCATATAGTACAAAGTCATGAACTGGACAGTAAGTGATTGATTCAACAATGTGGCAAGATGGTACAAAGTCACGAACTGGATAGTAGATGACTGACACAACAATTCATAGATGTCAACAGCCCGTAAATCGCCATATTTTTTACAGTTTTTCCAAGCTTTACAGCTGTACGTGCGTGCACCAGCATTTATGGGTTTTACATGAATTTCTGCAGTTCTGGACGTTTTGGGTTTTTTTAAACGAAATTTAGTGGTGACACTGATATTTTTGTATATATTTTAGTGGCAACAGTGATTTGTGCTGTGTTTATTAATTCACAATAGTGGTGTTTGCGGGTTTTAACATCTGATGCAGGTCCTCGGGCTGTAGTGTTGCTGGAAATAATGCTTTTAACACACTACCAGTACTTTAATTATTCTCTGTGCTGGGACGCCGTCTTTGTACTAAACGTAGAGAATTTTTGTCCACATGCATTGACAGTGTATCCACAGTACACATGTATTATCTAGGCCTATATACATCGTTTAATTTATATTGTAAGTTTTTGTTTGCCTACTAGAGCTAGGTAGTGTAGGTAGACCTAAAGTTAAATAATAGAATGTTATTTTTTTATGTAGGCCTAAATCTGATCTGTAGACTTATCTTTGCATAATACTTTTATGATAATTTGTATGGTATAAAGTTGCAAATCAGCTGCTGGAAATTACAGAACAAATACAATATATGTATAGGCCTACATCATTGTGTTGTGTGTTTGTTCTGTCATATATGATGCTGGTAATAAAGTATTACACTTTATTTACGGCATATAGAAATATTATATATTTTTATACATTAGATCTATAATCAAATATATATTATCCTTTATTAAGTAATGGTAGCATGGTACAGATTGTGTCTGATGGCTGAGGTACAGAGTTCGATCCCAGCAACAGGCGGCCGCACAAAAAACAAAGGTAAACTATTGAACATATTTATAATTGCCTAGAAAATCATCATCACGTCCCGCCTCCACAACGAAGTCAGCTGCAACATCCCCTGCATATTGTTTTGGTAGTACACTCTGATAGATTGTAACCTGTCCATCTTGTGATGTTACTCTCCCACTTGTATCTCTTCCTACCTCTGTAATTTGTTTAGATGTTACTATTTTCCTCATGTCATTGAAGGTACTTTTAGCCATTCCTATTCTCCTTTTAACTTCTGGTTCACATCTGCCATCATTTGTGGCTATGTATTTGTGTCCAAGATATTGATAATGTTTTACTTGTAGTTTTTTTCCATGTCTGTTTATGTTTAGCTCTTGTACTTCTGTGTATTTACTGATTATCATGGTTTTTGATATTTTTATCCAGTCCATATTCTTTGAAAAGAATATATTCCTAGTCTAGAAAAGACCATATTCCTAGAAGATCACTACATTAAAAAAAAGGATGGGTTGATGGCTGTGTCCTGAATCAGTTTGAATACAATCTATTTTTTTTATATTAGGGCCTAAATCAGATTTGTATATTTATTGGTAGTGTGTAACAAAAACATCTGCTAAAGGAGTTTGTGATGCTTGGTGTTGTCATTCAAACCCTTTTTTGTAAAATGTTTGTAATGTCAATGTAAATCATGAAATTTACATGTCAATCATGACACTTACACATAGCAACAAGTAAGGGACAAACCTGCACACACAACTAAACTTTCACAAACAAATGTGGACAAATGTACATTCCACAAAAATATAATAATAGGGTTTTAAAAATAATAAATTGCTTATTGTGCACAACAACACGCCCTGACGACAAGGCCGTAGATAGATGTCCACACACACCCCCAGCAAAACAGATTATGAATTTGAGCAGGCTATGTTAGTTGGCACAGCCCAAAAGGTGGCAAACAAACCCAAAGGACCTTTTTTTTCGGTGTGGATCATGGAGCCCCCCCCCCCCCTAGCCATTGTGTATGGTTTTTCATGCTGAATTATGGTTTTTCAGAACTTTTTGTATGGTTTTTAGTCTCAACTGGTTGACAGCTATGACAATTGTTTCTATATGGTACAAAGTCACAAACTGGACAGTAGATGGCTGACTCTACAATGTGACTATATGGTACAAAGTCACAAACTGGAAAGTAGACGACACAACAATTGTTTCTATATGGTACAAAGTCACAAACTGGACATTAGATTGCTGACTCAACAATGTGACCATATGGTACAAAGTCACAAACTGGACACTATTCTACTTTAAAGGGGACTTTCTTGAAATATCAAGCATTCTGCAAATGACAGTTTCATTTCTTCCCAGCAGACTAAGAATGGATCTTCAGAGGCCTTGATTGCACAATTGATCATGTGGTGGGAGCAGTCAACTTCACGCAGAACATCCTTAATCTTTCATGGCAGATAGCAGTGTTACTATCCTTTGCTCCTTTGTTGTGCCTCACTGAACTAGAGATGGTCAGAGTATATTTAACACCAATTCTACTACAGATTGGAATTTACTGTAAAATCATCAATGTTTTGTTATGATAAACTCTCTTACCATCATAATAGACAAGGGCTGCTTTTAACTTGTCCTTCTTCAACATTGGAAAAAGTTCAAGAGCTTTACCCTTGCTAAGCAAATAGCTTGGCTTGAGTAGTTCACTTCCAGCTACAAAATCATACATTTTTATGCCTGCCCAAAAATAGGGAACCTGCCACCATCTGTAATATAAGACAATCTTTCAATAAATTGTAAAGCTTGTCTCACATTTATTGATGTGTCATCATCTGTAAAAAAAAAAGACAATGTTTCAGTAAATTGTAAAGTGTGTCCCATGTTTGCTGATGTGTCACCATCTGTAAAAGACGACAATGCCTTAAATAGTAAATTGTAAAGTGTGTCCAATGTTTGCTGATGTGTCACCATCTGTAAAAGATGACAATGCCTTAAATAGTAAATTGTAAAATGTGTCCATTGTTTGCTGATGTGTCACACCATCTGTAAAAGATGACAATGCCTTAAATAGTAAATTGTGTCCTGTGTTTACTGATTATCACCATCTGTAAAAGATGACAATGCCTTAAATAGTAAATTGTAAAGTTTGTTACATGTATAATGATGCGTCACCATCTGTAATTAAACCTGTTATCACATGCCAATATGACTATGACTTCTCTCAGTTTGAACAAGTAATGAGACATGATTCACTTTCCAAAACTATTTTGCAAGGAATAGTTTAGGGAGATGGAGAAGAGGTAGAAAGAAAATCTTGGATTGACAAAATTAAAGAATGGTCCAGGCATGATTTTCTACATTAGTCAGAGAGGCTCAGGACAGTAGTGTTTGTAGGGCTCCTTGTGCTATCTACAAAATGGTCTTACTATATTATTATCACTTTATCACTATAAAGGAGGAGTATGGTAGCCTAGATGATAGTGAGCTTGCATGGTATCACCAGGTTACAGCGTGTCAGGGTCAAAACCATGTCCGAACAAGAAAAATATGGGCTGTGATTTCTCACTTGACACGACCACTCCTCCAGTCGACTCAGCTGTAAATGATTACCTGACGTATGAGTGTGGGGAAGTAAAGACAGCAAGGAAGGGAACTGGTCACCCCACGTAATAGTTGCTGAGGTTTAGTACTTGAAGAGTTATCTTCATCCCCACATACATTTACCTTTATCATTATAAAAATTATTTGTGCTGTTTCTTTTTTATTAAGAATTTTGAAAACAAAATCAATCTGATAAAGTAAAATCTGGAGAACGGACTTCTGGTATAACAAAGTGGTGAAGCAGTCCGAAGATTTTTGACGTTCTTGTCTCATATCATGTCCAAAAATTAAAGATTGTCTCTTTACGATTTTCTCTCACATTTGATTCTTTTAACATTTCCTCATTAAGTTTTTCTAGCTGTCCATGGTTCTCTCAACATTCTTCTATAGAATGACATCTCTGCTGCCTCCAATTTTCCACTATCTTATTTATTTATTGTCCAAGACTCACATCCATGTTAGAATCAGTGTTATGTATCTGTGAAGAATTCTCTTCATCACCTCCAAAGTCGCACATATTAAAAAGTATATTTTTCATTTTCAGGAAAGCTGCCGTTGCTGGTTCTATTCTGTTTAATTTCTGAATACTTCCTAATAATATTTATCTCCCACTGAAGACGAATGTGTCTGACCATTGGCGCAAATGAAACGGTGGCAAAATGCGTTTCCATTCTCAGAACTACTTCCTACTGAGAATCTAATACGACCATGGTCTTACTACAAGAGAGACCCAGCAGGAGCTTGAGAATGAACGCTGCAGAATATTCATCTCCCTGTAAAAGAAGTATTTCTTAATTCGAATGAAGATATTAAAGAAATATTTTAGAATTTGAATCACATGAAAAAAACTACCCTACAAAAAGAACAACTACTTACTGATAGACTGGCAGCATTATGGGAAGAGGGTAGGCCAAGTGGGGAGCTATCTCAATTAGGTTAGCTCGTTCTGACAATGCTTCCTTCACCATTTTGTACTGCACAGATGGAGATAGACAAGATACCAGAAACATATGCCATTTTGTTGTTATTATACATAAAATAAAGTAAACAAAAAGAAAGCAAAACATTGAAACTGTCTCATCATCATCAAGTGCCGTCTCCGCAACGAAGGTTGGCTGCAACGTATCTCCAACATCTCCTGTCTCTTGTCTTGGTGGTGCACTCTGCTAGACTGTAACCTGTCCATCGTGTAATGTTACTCTCCCACTTGTATCTCTGCCTACCTCTTGCTCGCTTCCCTTTGACTTTACCCTCAAGTAAGGTCTTCAATAGGGTGTCATGTCTTTTAATGTGTCCAAAGTATTTTATTTGCCTGATCTTTATTTCTCTTAGTAGTTCTTTCTTCATATTAAGTGTTTTTAGCACCTCTTTATTTGTTTTCTTCTCTTTCCATGATGTTCTCCCTATTCTTCTATATACCCACATCTCAAAGGCATACATTTTGTCTTCTAATTGTTTATTTAGTGTCCATGTTTCTGAGCCATACATTAATATGGAATAGATGTAGCATTTTATAATTCTCATTTTTAACTTGTTTGTAATTTGTTTAGATATTAATAATTTCCTCATGTCATTGAAGGTACTTTTAGCCATTCCTATTCTCCTTTTAACTTCTGTTTCACATCTGCCATCATTTTGACTATGTGTCCAAGATATTGATACTGTTTTACTTGTAGTTTCTCTCCCTGTATGTTTATGTTTACCTCCTGTTCTTCTGTGTTTTTGCTGATTATCATGGTTTTTGTTTTTTGAATGTTTATATCCAGTCCATATTCATTACTTGATTTATTGACTTGATCTATTAGTCTTTGTAGTTCATGTTCACTTTCTGCTAAAAGAACAGTGTCATCTGCATATCTAATGTTGTTTATTATTTTCCCATTGATCTTGAGTCCTGGTATTTCTTCTATATTTTTAAAGATATTCTCTGTGTAGATATTAAATAGGCTTGGTGATAAAATGCATCCTTGTCTTACCCCTCTTCTTATTTCTATGTACGGTGAGTAGCTGTTTTCACACCTTATTGATGCAGTTTGTTCCCAATATATATTTCTAATCAGCCTGATGTCTTTTCCATCTATGCCTATTTCTTGAAGACATTTGATTAATTTTTCATGTTGGACTCTGTCAAAGGCCTTGCTGTAGTCTATGAAGCAAATATAGATACTTTTTTGGACTTCTATATATTTATCTATCACTAGCCGGATACTCAGTATAGCTTCTCTACCACGAGGTTAATGAAAATTAATAAAATAAAATAAAAATAGTTCATATCAGTTTTACAAATATGACAAATACACTGGTTCAACATGTAGAGTAAGGCATGAATATAATCTACATGTTGGGATAAGTAAGTAAATTCATGTAAATATAGAGATTAGTTATGAGAAGTAGTTTTAGCAAATCATTGGTAGTTATCTAGTAACCAAAAAATATCATAGTTTAATCACTGTACTCAAAAGCTGTGATGTGATAACTGAGACTGGAACCCATGCTGATATTGTTCATTGTCTCAAAGTGTGGGGGGTCATGGATACACATTTGGACCCAAAATGAGGTATTCCAGTGCAGATGTATGCCATGATCGTCACATTCTGTAAGAAACATAGTATAAGTTTCTATGACAACTATTTCATCATTCTTCTGTCAGATTTGTTAACCCATCTGCCATCATAATACAACTGGCATTCCCCACCACCTAGGAGTATGTTACAAAATGACAAAGATGCAATGTTTGCATGTCTTCATCATCCATGCGGATTATTTCATAGAAGACAAAAGTAAGAAATGAAGACAAGACACACATTCAACCTTTTGCACTCTGCATTAAAATTGAGTAATGTCCATCTGCCACTGCATTCTTTTTTGACCTTATGGGATATTTATGGAGGATATGTGGAAAATGCAATAACTTGTTTGTTTTTAAAGCTGTGTGTATAAATTGTGTGTGTAGAATAAAGGAATGGTTACTGAATGTAACAATGTAAGTTTTGTTGGTGTATGTGTGATATCTGAGATAAATTGTGAACTAACATTATCACATAAGCCTAGAATTTCAGTGAAAATTTCCATAAATTCAATCCAGGATGAAATGCTGCTAACTAGACCTAGATTACTCTGCTGTATTTTATAACCAAACTAATGTGTTCATATAAGATCACCTTTGAAAACAAACGAACCACGTTGATCGAACTAACATTATTGGCGACATAATAGAAATCAGAATTTAGTAAAACATCTATCAAAAATTGTAATTTCGAACAATTTTGACGGAATATATCAGCATCTCAATACGGTTACAACTCCTCTATAACTCTTCAAATTTAGTTGAGAGCTAACGGAAACTGAAGCTAATTATTATGTCTACTTTCATTTCCTCGATTAACCGGATGATGTTTGTTTATAATCACGATATCCTTTTTCAAAGATGTGTGTAGTAATGGGCGACTGTAGTCACCGGACAGATATGGAAAATGCCTAGTTTCTTTACAGGGTAACAGAGTTTATTTGTAGATTAGTTTTGTCATGTGATTCAAATTCTAAAATATTTCTTTAAAAAGTCCAATTCAACTAGGCAATGCCTATAAAGTATTTTGACTATAGTCGCTCACAGCATGGTAAGGTTAACTCATGAGTGGAGGACAACAGGACATACAACATCAAACTTATAAATGTAAAGATGAATGAGAGAGTGATTTTCACTGAAAGGAAAAGCCTCACTATAAAGTTATATCTTCTACTAAAAGTATAAATAGCAACACAACACATCTCTAGTCTTCATCATGATGACATAGGTGTCAACTAATACACATTTTCCATACTAGTACAGAAATGGACTAATATTTCTTGAACATGGCCACATCGACAAAAATAGGCATTTATTTAAATATACAGAATTCAATTTTAGGGGGCCGATTTTTACGAATATAAAGGTTTCACCTAATAAAATTGTTTTTGGTTATATATGACAAAAGACTGCCTGGGAATTCCCTCCCTACAAAAATTACAACAATCAATATACGGTAATATTGCGTGAAACGTAACAACAATTGTACTTAGGTAAAACACAGGTTTTTATAGCGTTCCGCTTAGACAAGACGGACTATCACTAAAACTAGGGGGTTATGGTTAGTAAACAAGAAAACATACAAATTACAATACACAAAAGCGCCTTTTGTGTCTATTTTTAGTAACTTCTGAGGAAATATTGTTTGCAACATGTCTGTTTTATGATTACTTTTAGACTTTAACATAGTTAAATAGATACTTAATAGGATTTTATTTATGTGTGGTGAGCGTACAAAAGTTAGATAACTGATAACTGTGTTCCTATTGTAACAGACACTGGTCACACCAGAAGTTTATCTAGCTATTGGGTTGATATTCTCAAGCAGTCATGTCTGATAGCTGTGTTCCTATTGTAACAGACACTGGTCAAACCAGAAGTTTATCTAGCTATTGGGATGATATTCTCAATCAGTCATGTCTGATAACTGTGTTCCTATTGTAACAGACACTGGTCACACCAGAAGTTTATCTAGCTATTGGGTTGATATTCTCAAGCAGTCATGTCTAATAGCTGTGTTCATATTGTAACAGACACTGGTCAAACCAGAAGTTTATCTAGCTATTGGGATGATATTCTCAATCAGTCATGTCTGATAACTGTGTTCCTATTGTAACAGACACTGGTCACACCAGAAGTTTATCTAGCTATTGGGTTGACATTCTCAAGCAGAAGACTGCTACTGGTGACATTCAATTTCCTACTATCACTTGTGATTCAAAGATTGCTCACACTACCACATAGTAATGCTGACTAAAGGTGATGAAAAAAGATTTGTAGGGATTGCATAAAATCCTTCAATTCACACACTGCAACATCATTTTTACAGTGTAAAATTAATACTGACACATGTCGAAATTTTCAGACCCCTGACTCTTCAAAAGAGCAAAGGGTGCAAGTGTTGCCCATGTCAGGTCAGGCTAAAGAATTCATATAAAATTGTTAGAATTATAACATATATATAAATTGTGTATTTTACAAGTCTATTAGCAAGATTGTTCTATATATTGGTCATTGTTATTTTTTCAAGGATATATGTGTTGGTTAGTAAGATAAATTGGTATGTCCACCATGGTGTTTTTGATCTTTATGCAAAGGGGGACAACTGCAACAATTTGTGCACACTGAATATTTATACAGAATAGTGAGATGAAAATACAGATAATACTTGGCAGAAATACAGATTGAGCCTTCAAAAAGTTGATACCTATGCGATAAAAAAAATTTCGTACACCATTGCCCTGCTACTAAAAGAGATCCAGCAGTATTTTGAGAATAAATGCTAAAATATATATATATATAAAATCAACAAAACCAAAGTGTACTTTACCTGTTCAATATCTAAATTGAAAACAGCCTTCTGCAAATATCTAACACCTCCATGGATAAGTTTTGTGCTGCGACTACTGGTCCCCGATGAAAAATCAAACTTTTCCACTAATCCAGTTTTTAATCCTAGAAATATAAATTCCTCCTATTTTATACATCGATATCATATGGAACTATAGTAAAGCTACAGTATAAAATGCAAAAAAATGAAACAATGTAATAGTTCCAAAAAAAAGGCATAGAGCATCGACTTCATTGTACTTGTTTCGCCATATGAGCTCCATCCCTCTCAACAGGTTGTCTGCCAAGAGTATCGCCGAGAACATGCAATTTCAGAGCTTCAATAGATAACTCCCAGGGATCTCTGAAAATTATAAGTTACAGGTATCAAACTTGGTCATGGGGTTTTAGGTTTGATACCCACAATCTCACTAATACAAAGTAAATGGTTCTTCTTCTTCTGCGTTCAGCATCTGTGGTCATGCTATACCGTCAGGCCTGTCGTCAAGACGAAGTCATCTTCTCCAGGTCAGAGCGGCTGCCCCATAGCTTTTGCCTCAAGTCTGTATCCTCCGGCCAGGTCTGCTGTCTCTGCTCTTTGTATGTTGCTCTTTGTACAATACATATATATTTGTATCTTTGTATGTAGTCCTGAAGTATGTGTTCCGGGGTCTGGGTTCCGGATTCACATGGACATTCATCTGTGTATGAGATCCTTAATCGGTAAAGGTGACAAGTAAATGGTTGATTTAAACAACTATACATCAAAGTTTTGAATCACTATAAAAACAAAACATATTAGACAACTTGATAAACATATCATTATCTAGAACCAAACATGAGATATAGCAGGTAGAATAGAGTACTGTCTATAAGCACAACATTGGATGTATAATAATATAAACAGATGGAGAGCTAAGGGCTCTTAACCGCAACACTCACCATTCCTGCATGCAAATATCCTTCACAGAACTCTATCTCAACCCCCCCCCCCCAAATCAGTATTTTTTACTAGAAATTTCAAGATAATACCACTGATACTGCATGAAAAAAAAATTACTTTTAAAAAGAACTAACCTCTTGTTGTTGCATCCAAAGCCACGCCCAGTCCTGTGGCTCCACCACCTATAACTAAAACATCAAGTTCCTCACATCGGATTGCATTGGTAAGTTCCTCTCTGGTAGGTAAAGGGGCATTCATTTTCTGTATCTCCTCTGGATTACATTTCATGACGTAGCCATTCTAAAACATGAAAATCGAGCCATTTAAAGTTGGTAGCTAATTCTATTCATGAAGTAGCCATTCTAAAATATGACAATCAAGCTATTTAAAGTTGGTAGCTAATCCTATTCATTAAGTAGCCATTTTACAACATGACAATCAAGCTATTTAAAGTTGGTAGCTAATCCTATTCAGAATGTAGCAATCAACATTACACTTTGATTTTTGTAATTTTTGTATACAATATTTACATTCAGCAGGTTAACTAACCACAGACACTTACTAAGGTAATGGCAAAGTGAATTTCTTCCTTTAAAATATGCTACAAAAGAATATTGTGAATGCCACGGACAGCAGAAAAAGAAAATCAAGAAGCATTAAGAACATTAAATGTGGAAGAGAGTTGGCTTCTAAACATTAATGTTATTTTACCATATCCACTTCTTTATTCAGGTCTCAGTAGACTATATTTTCTTCTGTTCTTGGTATGGCTGACATGCATGAATTGGGAGTCACAGTGCTGTAATTGTTAACTTTTTCGCACGATGACTAGCAAACCCGGGTTTTGAATCCACTCATTTATTCATGGTTTGAAATAATTATTACTCTCGTTCACCAAGAAGTACGGTGCCAGGGCTCATGATCTGAAATGGTTGAGGAGTAGCATCATCACTACTGAGCAAATGCTGAAGCTGATCAACCAGTGATTAGGCAGTTGAACACTTATGGGAAACCATGTGCTATAACACTGGTTCATAATCCATAATGCAATAGTCTTTCACATGTATGAATGTTTTCTGCAGTATTAGGGATCTCCCTAGCATAGTAGTTAAGCTGTTCACCTTGTGTTCTTCTTCTTCAAAATTCATTCTCAAACTCCCGCTGGATCTCTCTTATAGCAGGACAATGGTCCTACAAGATTTCCAGTAAGATGTAGTCCAGAGAATGGAAATGAGTTAAGTCACCATTTTATTTGCAACAATGGCCAGACACATCTTCAGCAGTTCCTTGTGTTCAAGAGGTCATGAGTTTGAATCCGTCTTGCTTCTTCTTGTTTATAAGGTGGATTTTATCAGAGATCCCTGTGGATTATCACTTGAAACTACGGAGCTATGTGCTATGAGTGGTGCTTTGGCAAGCGTTGTGTCGCTTCGTTGAGAGTGACGGAGCATATATGGGAAACTGAGTACAGTGAAATCAATCCTCTATGACTTTTGAACCCTTTTTTATTCCTGTAGTTTCTGGGATTAGTCCAAAGCGCAGATGATGGTTTTGGTTCTATGGTGGTTTTTTTTATATTTGTGACGTTCTCTCTCAGGGTGTGACTATCCTCACTCAAAATTCATACATCCTCAAGATCTGAAAGATTATGCACTCTTGCAAAGCAATGAGTATGTCTGCTCTATCCATTGGTTGAACATGTTATGGTAGCAGAATCATCCAATTCATTGACTCGCTCATTTCCCTCCACACCTGCATGTCCAGGAAAAGAGATGAAAGAGATTTTGCACAATTCTTAGCCCTCTCCAATGACTCCACCAATCACCTGAACAAAACACTTATTCCAACTTAACCATACTCGGTCACTCAGTATGTATGATTATAGGCTTGTAATTCCAGCCAGTGCAGGGTCTTTTTTACAGCAAACATCCCCATCATTAGACTAATTTCTATTGCTATGAGAGCCCTGGTATCTTTGTAAACTATTTTTCCCCTGTATTCTGGCAATAAACTGCCTTGCACAATTTTTAATAAAATACTATAAAATGAATTATTGGTGTCAAATCTTCAATACAAAAAAATTATGCCTGTTATACTAGCACACAAATTCTCCAAGTATTTCCTGTTAAGAAGTACAGGTAAGGCTTATAGGGTGGTAATAACGGTCATTTTATTATGCAGAATTCAATTTTATATTTGACTTCTAAAAGAGAAAAATCCTGGTCCCTACCATGATTTTAACCAATGATGCTAAGATCAGCATTCTAACCATTTAAACAAGTGTCACACTCATCAGAAATATGTATAAGTTACCTTATACCGGGAAGCTAATGTAGGATACAGTACAGCTGCTACATAGACACCTCCAATTCCAGCAATGCCGAGGTAGAACAATCTCTTGGCATATTTAAATGTCTTCATGATTGAACTGGGAGCTCAAGACATACTTAATACCTTGATCTGTTTAGACATACAAGAACATGCAAATCTTATTTCAAAATATGCTTAGGTAGAGAGAGAGAGAGTGTGTGTGTGTGTGGTGTGTGTGTGCGTATATATATATATAATATAGGCCCTATATATTTGTCACTAAGTAAGCACTTTTAGGCCAATCTATCATCTTTTCTCTGCTTTTGCTGTAAAGCGTCACAGGATTGAAACACGATCAGTTTCTGGCTATGGTACATTTGGTCACTTGATATTATTGGTTGGTTGGTTGGTTGGTTGCTGATCCAGCGGTCTATGGGCTCATGCCCTTTGACCCAATGCCAATGTGTGATATATGCATGTGTTTGTGAGTTGTTGTTTTGTTCCATATAATGTGTTCCATTTATCTGGCCCTGGAGGGAGAAGCATTTTCCTGATGTCATCCAGCGCTGGACATTCAAAAAGGTGGTGGTCAACAGTTTTATATGGATGAGTGCACAGCCGGCACCCTGGAGTGTGTTGTGGTTGTATTCTGTTCAGGTGATTGTTAAGCTGTACATGTTGTGTGCGCAGTCGGAATATGATACTCTGGTCTTTTCTTTCCAGGAGGTTGATATTGTCTTTAGGATTTGGGCTGGTCATATATTTATAGATTTCCCTCCCAGTGTTTCCCATGGCCCATCTGTTCATCCAATTTTCTATGTTCACAGATTTCAGAATCATTTTAACTGTGTGCATTGCTGTTTCTGTATAAGGCTGTTCTTGTTGTGCTCCCCTCTTTGCTAGTCTGTCTGTCTTATCATTACCAGGTGTGTTTGAGTGGCCAGGAATCCACTGCATAACAATGTTGACATCATAAGATGTGAGCAGCTGGTTTGCATGGTGGTATATTTCAGCTAGCTCGGGGTTAGAATGTCCATCACATTCCAATGCTTGGAGCGCAGACATAGAGTCTGTAAAAATAACAATGTTTTGGACTTTTGATGGGAAGGCATCAAATATGGTCTTCAGGTGGTACAAGGCAATTTCTAGTGCTGTTATTTCAGCTTCATAGTTAGAACATATCTCCCCACAGGCATCAAACAACTCATCAGATGTTTTGTCTGGATATTCTATATAGACACCATAACCTACTTTGATGATGGCTTTGAAGACAGACCCATCAGTATAGACATGAATCCATTGTTCTGGGTAGGTGTCTATTGTTTTCTGTGTTGCTTTCATAAGACTTACTGGGTCGGAACGTTTCGTTGCATTATCTCTTAACTGTGTTTTGATTTCTGGCAATTTAAAGCCTGTGTGTGGTGGTAAACATTTTTCTACTCTTTGCAGTCTTTGTCTCTTGTCTGGAAGGTGGTAACTGTCTTTTATTTCATTGACATGGCTCAGGACTGACTTTTGTTTTATTCTGTGGTTTGGTTCCCAGTTTTCTACAAGTTGTTTATTTGGGTGGTCTTTGTTCATTCTTTTGCTTCTTTCATAAGTCTCCATTGCAGCCATATCTCTCCGCATCTCAAGGGGTTCTATATTCGTATGTATTTCACATGCAGCCGTCGGTGTAGATCTCATTGCTCCACTAATAAGACGTAGGGCATTGTTCTGCACTCTGTCTAGGGATTCTACATTTGTTGTGGAACATGTTGTGAGGAGTGCACTGTTGTATTCTAAAGCAGAACGTATGTAACCAAGGTATAGTCCTCTAAGGGTATCCTTGTCTGATCCCCAAGATGTGCCAGCGAGTCTTTTCAGTAGTTGTAACCGTTTGAGTGCTTTATTTTTGATATTTTTTACATGCTTCTTGAGGGTGAGCTGCCGATCAAGCGTGATTCCAAGATATGTGGGTGTTCTTCTCTTGGCAATTTCTGTGTATCCAACCATAGGCTGATATTTTCTTTGGCTACCTTATGACTCTTGGTAAAGATGGTATAGACAGTTTTCTCACAGTTTATTTTTAGCTTCCATGTTTGACAGTATTCATGTAGTCTTTTTAAATCTCCATTTAGTCTTTTGGCAGCACTTTCAACATTCTCATGGCTCTGCCATATTGTTAAGTCATCAGCATAGAGGGCTTTTTCAGCTTTGATATGTTTGGTACGGTCATTGATGTAAATGAGAAAGATATTATTGGTATGCGTAATAATGCTTGTAACTCCTTCAATCCATATTCTTCCTGGTCTTTCTCTGTTTCTTGCTGCTCCCATTTTCATGTTGTATGCTCTTGCCAATAGCCATGTCTAAGTCTAAGAAATTAATATGTCTTTATTGTATAAATAACTTATTTCACATTGCTTTTAGCATTTTAGTCCCTGATCACTCAATGTTTGAATATTTTTTTCAGCAAGGATTGAAAGACTAAATAGTAAAAATGCATAGGCCTATCAAGTCCCATCAAAAAAGTTTAGGTCTAAAACAGTAAATCTGACTTTTAAAGTCTAGGCCCAAAATAAAATATGCAGTTCAATTTAACTAAATCTTGCAGCAATTTGAATTTAAAGCGCAAATTCGTAATCATAATACATTACATTATATAAACTAATAAACTATAAACAACAATTCAGTTATCTGTTGATGCTATCATAATCATCAATTTTCCATAAGCAAATAATACTATTAGTGATGATACTAGTTCTCTGTTCGACATGTCTGAGGAAGACGATCTTGTTGTTAGTAGTGGTCTTATTTTCCAAACACCCATCATGTCTGGAATTGTATTTTTGTGACAACTTCCTCACACATTGTGTATGATACATACATAAAAAACAAATTACACACTTATTTGTAATATGCAATTTCTTATTTAAATGTGCACAAAATATATTTTAAAATCTCTAAAAACAAAAAAAGGGTGACCTATGGGAATCAGTGGCCACATCACATGACCTAATTCCAACTTTTAAATATTATGTGCAGTTTAGTTCAGCTTTCGCGACAAGAAAAATCACTATGCCTGCTTCCGGTAACATAAATGTGCATGCTACATGGCTGCTGTGACGTCACATCCCGACAATCACTGAGTTCAACTCTAGACACAGATGAACTTATGCATAATCTGTTTCTTTTCCAATTTACATATTTTTAAAAATTTCCTATGATTTGTACTGAGCGATCATTATTTCTGCACGCCACACACGGAGTGAGGTGTACGCACACATTAGAAATATTATTTCTAATCCTAACCGTACTCTAACTCTAAGTACTTAATAATTTAACCCTAAGTTGATCCGTAATTGCGCCCTAACCCTTACCACCATCCCTAATGGGCGCAACTACAGTATAAGTCTCCACTGTGGCCTTTGTTCTAGTTTCGAATTACTACCTAACCTTTGCAGTGTGATTGTAGAAGTTATAATTAAAATTAAAGTATGTTATTTGAAATGGAATACTAATTTAGTATTAGCATTTACATTAGGAAGGGTTAGGATCAATTGTAAATTAAAAAATTAATTAGTTAAAACAGTTATAATTATAAATGTGGTTGATATCGTTTGCGTCGGGAGATGTGACGTCACTGCATTAATTTCATTGGTGTTACACGGAAATCCATGACATCAGATAGTTAAAAATTTAAACATTTTGTGCTATTTATAGTACAGTGAAGACTTATTCCGTAGTTTTACCCCCTAATGTAAATACTAATACGAAATTAGGCGCAAGTAAAGTATAGTTCTTCACTGTGACCTTTGTTCTAGTTTCAAGGTATAACTTAACCTTTGTTGTGTGATTTGGCAAGCTTACGGTTAAGTACTTAACTCTTTCCGGACCAATCACCACTATACTGGCTTTATAGCATGGGTCTACAGGACCTTTCGCCACTTTACTGGCTTGGATTTGATATTTGATTAATTCACAAGGCTAACTGTAACCTTGTGAAGCAATCAAATATCATCAATGTACTTATATATTCATATTATGTATCCATTCCCCTTTCCAATGATGTATTACACATACACTATTTATCAATATTAGTATGTCAAGTAATACAATAAAAAACACATATATAAAATTAATTTGGTCCAAACCTAAAAATAATCAAGTCCTGAAAGAGTTAAGAGGTCGGTTAGGATTAGAAATAATATTTCTAATGTGTGCGCGCACCTCGCTCCATGTGTAGCAGGCAGAAATACTGATCACTCACCACAAATAATAGGAAATTGGAAAAAATGTGTAAATTGGAAAACAAACAGATTATGCATAAGTTCGTCTGTGTCTAGATTTGAACTCAAGTGATTGTCGGATATGACGTATGGCAGCCATTATTTTGATTGGCGTTACACAGGAATCCATGACGTTGGATAGTTAGAATGGTCAACAGTGTGCTATTTATAGCACAGTGAAGACCCAATCGTCGTCTGACCTAGGTAGTACGACGTTCGCGCAGTAGTTTGTCTTGTCACAGTTCGCGCGATATTGGAAGCATCGAGAATGTGAGAGTAGTTGTGACATCAGGGTTTGCGCGGAAATAGTTGGTAAAAGTTGGGTTGGAGGAAGGTTAAGGTTTATGGACGGTAAGATGAAGGTTATGTAAGAAAGAAAGAATCATTTCCATCACAATTTTAAAAAAAACAACGGGGGCTTTCCTTCCGAAAAAGGGGGGACTACATCACCAAAAACTTCTTCCGGAAAAAGGGAGACATTTAGAAAATAGCCTGCGCGTTCATTAGTAAAATACTGTAGTGCATGACAAACGAAATTTCATAAATTTACGTAGTGGTGTAATAAGTGCATATTTGGATTGCTGCATTCGTGCAGATTTTATATATAACTATTATGTGTGTCGGGTGGCAAATATATACAATTTGCTATCAAAACTGATAGCAGAATTGACGGATTCAATGGTTACAACGGATTTGGCAGAAGTCGGCAGATATTTTCTTGGAGTTCTTGTGCGTGCGGTGTGAAATAAAGCTCGGTTTATCCGCCAAGCCAAGCTGAATGAGGTACGTATTTAATGTAATATTTTGAACAATGTTTATATTTTGAACTAGCCGACTATGGATTTCGCCGTATTCCACGCAAAGCGAATGAAATGGATGATCTGCCATTCCCAAAGCCACATCGCGCGCAAACTCTCCTTTTTGCTTTCGCACTGTGACGTCACGGCATCCATTAATTTCATTGGCAGTGCACGGAAATCCATGACGTCTGGTAGTCCGGAATATAAACATTGTGCTATTTATAGCACACTAGCTACTCGAACAGCCTTTTTACCTCTTTACTTTTACCCGAAATTAATGTCCTTTTAATTAATATACCTTTAATTGTAAATACAAATTCTACTGATCACACTGCAAACAAAGGTCAGGACATACCTCGAAGTAGAATAAAGGTCACGTTGGATATTTAAAATGGTCAACAGTGTGCTATTTATAGCACAGTGAAGAACTAATTTTTACTTTTACCCGAAATTAATATGCCCTTTTAATTAATATATCTTTAATTGTAAATACAAATTCTACTGATCACGCTGCAAAGGTCAGGACGTACCTGAAAGTAGAACAAAGGTCACGGCGAAGACTTAAAAATCTGGCCATCAGACTTCATAATTAAATAATTTAGTAAACTAATTCAACTGTCTCAACATGTGTCTGCAGCACACCTCACTGTCACTACGATCTATGAAAGTTATTATTCAGAACTAGAAATTAATTAAAATAAGCAAACCTTATTGTAAGTATTTTCACTCCTAACCAGACACTATGGCTGAAGTCAATGTTTTGATAATCGTCCTACCGGCTAGTGATGGAAACTCCGGAAGTGCCTGAACCGAACTTTGCAACCTTCAATTCTGTGATTTAACCTTCACCTTGGGTTCCAATCCAACCCTACATTTCAGTCTCCCTGTAATGTATAGGCCCTAATTGTATGTTGATTTGTAGGAAAGTTGTCTTTGTTGATACTCACGCTCACAGTCAGCTGTAGACATGATTAGATTTGGGTTTTAGTAAGGCGTATGACTATAACATATGTAGGTCAATGTTTAGGTTATTTTGTCATACAAAGATAATTGTTCACTGGCAATTTACTTGACAATCACGTGCGTGCAACACATAAGCAGCGAGGGTTTATTTCCAGTGTATACATGTAGATAGCAACAGAGATCAGCACAGGTCATTAGTAGATCTACACACACAAGTAACCCACAAATAGGGCCTATTTGTTTCTGCCTAAAAACTGACTCTCTGTGCATTGCACCACACCGTAGGCTATGTCAAACAAATCCAAAGTTTCTGATGCAATGTGGGATAGCGTAAAATAACGAGATGTAGATGCAACTTTGCTTCGTGATCCCCAGATTCGTAGATTAAAAGGGGGCGGGGTTACGAACAACCAAGGGCGTAGCGTGACTTTTTAGAGTAGGGACGCCGAGAGACCTTTTTTTTAAATATGTAGGTAGCCCCCCCCCCCCTTTTTTTGTGTGGCCACACCTGAAACACATTTTTATTTGTGTGTCCACGAAATACTAGCTCCAGTTTACTTAAATATATTACGGAGTGAAACAGTCGCTGCAAGTATTGCCTGCTTGAAGGCACAATCTCATTAAGTTTTATTGCAGCTTCCGAAAAAGTGAAATATCTTGACACCCTGTTAACATCAGAAGGTAGATGCTCAAGTGAGATAAAGAGCCGAATAGCACAATAGTACATATAAGCTACACAAGCTATAGCTTAGGGCCCCACTTTTCTGAGCAATTGTCATATATACTTAAATATATTGCAGCATTATTTGTCCCAATGCCGCACGTCTGGTAGCTTATGGCCTTATCAAGTCTAAATCCGGCCCTGGGGATGTGTGGGGCTTGTAGGGTTAACAAATCTCACTAAGCCTTGAAATGATATTTGTTTGGCTTGTGTCTTTTTCAGAAGCATTACATCTAGATCGTATGCTAACCGTTCCAGTTCCGGGTCACGTTGAAAGGTACTAGAGTAATTTCAATACCCAATGTTGACATTATTCAGATTTCTGATATTTTCCTTTATGCTCTTCTCTTTTCTGCCCTTCCTTTCGAAGATCCTCCTAGGCGTGTGCGTTCTCTAATTCGACGAGAACCTGAGCCTATATCTGACGGAACAGATATTGACTGCAGAGCACGTACTCCTACGTTCCGGCGACTGCTCCTTTTGTCTTGGGTGCTGTCAATGGTGCTGTCAGCGAAATGTGAATTTAAACATTCAGACATGAAGAAACATCCATCACCATCTATCACACACTCTGCACCAAGATCTGGAAAAGTGAAGTTTGGCCCAAAGAAATTGATACAATCAGTCTACATACCGCTACCGAAGAAGAGAAATATAACACTATGCACCAACTATAGAACCACTATACTGATCAATCACGCCAGCAAAATACTACTTCGTATCATTATGAAAAGACTACAACATAAGCTGGAAGAATAGTTAAATGAAGCACATGCAGGTTTAAAACAGGGCAGAGACACCAGAGACCATATTTTCAATTTACGAAACATAATAGGGAAATGTAGAGAGTTTAATGTCGAACTCTACACATGCTTGTTTACTACATCAAAACATTCGATTGTGAACAACATACAAAAACTTTGGAATATAATGAAGGACATGGATTTCCTGCTATACCTAATCCGTCTCATAAAATCATTATATCAAGAGCAGCAAGCAGTCGTGAGAGTAAATAGGGAATCATCTGACTGGTTCAGCTTGAAAAAAAGGAGTAAGGTAGGGATGTGTCTTACCATATCTCTTCAACATTTATGCAGAGAACATAATGAGTAATTTAAGAAGTGACCAATGGAGGAATAACTTGAACCAACTAAACATTGGAGGTCGCGAGATACCAGAACTAAGATATGCTGATGATACAAAATTATGGGCATACAGTCAATTAGGTCTCCAACACCTCATAAACTCAATTATAGTACCTAGTGAAAAAAACACAACCTATTTCTGAATGGAAACAAGACCAAGATTATGACAAGCGACACAACCACTAACAAATTCTCAATCAGTATCAACAACAGCGAATTAGAAAGAGTCACCAATTGTGAATACCTTGGTTCTCTTATCAACAGTAATGGTGAATGCTATGAAGAAGTCAGAATGATGTTGGCTACCACGTCAAAGAAGCTGATACAAATGAAACAAAATGGCTGAGCTGCAGTAAAACAATACAACTTACATTCCTAAGAGTTTGTATATTCCCAGTGGCAATATATACGTGTGAATCCTGGACAATTACCAACAAAAGTTAAAAATAAAATAGCAGAATTTTAAACAAAATATTACAGAAAAATCCTCAGAATACCATGGACCAAAAAGATCACAAATTCAGCTATCCTGAGAGAAATTAATGTAAAAGAAAAGTGTCTAAACAGCATGATTCTTTCCTGAAAACTACACTATTTTGGCAATATTTAAACGCCGTGATGGCCTACAGAAAACCACAATGGAGAGGATGATGCCAGGAAGATGAACAAGAGACAGACCAAGAAGAAGATGAACGAAAGACATAAAAGACCACTTGAACATGACAATAACAGAAGCAGGAAGACTGGCTCTAGATAGACAGAAATTTCGAAAGGCTGTGGTGACTGCTTCATCTTGTTACATCCAGAGTATGCTACCTGATGAGATGATTGATCTAAAGCCAGCGTTAGCACACCAGTGTGCGGTGTTCAGCCACGGAAAGGGCTAAGCGGCAGCGATCCAAGTCTCCTCGGAAGCCAACATCCCCGAACAAAGCTAATCTGCAGTAGCTCTTGTTTCCGTGAGTTGGAGTTGTCAGATTTGTCATGACCCGTAAGGAAAATCATCTGGAGGGGAAAGTAGCTTTCACTTCCTAAAGGGGAAGGAGTTGAACTTCCTAATAGGCATATTCCTTCCCTCTACTTTTTTAATCTGTAGATACATTCACTTCAAGGAGGAAATAAAGGGCGAGGGGGAGTTTGCCTAAACAAAAAGTCATTAGTATGTTTTCGGGCGTCAGATTATTTTTTGATGAAACATTTTATGACCTTTTCAGACTTTTAAAATCGTTGTGGGGGGGGGGGGATTTGGCTTTTGGTGTAATTCCTAGTACTAAAAGTAATGATCGGACTTGATAAGGAGAAATTTAAACACAATCCCCCACTTCCCCCCCCTCCTTATATACGTGCATGCCTACAAATAGGCCTAGGATACAGTCGCACAAAATATGGGGTGCAGAGACGTTGAAGCGAGCAACTGCTCGCTTCGCTCGCCAGGACTCATACTGGTTCAGACCTTGATAGTCCTCCACGTGGAGTACCCCGGGCAACAGAGCAATCTGGCTAAGTTATCAAGGATCGAATGATCTCCAACTGAGGTGGGAACCTGCTGTGGACTTGGAAACTTCCAAGAGAGAAACGACTCTTCTTATTCGCAGTACGTCCCGGGATAAAAAGCAAGCTTCAGCAAACTTTCGACAGCTTTTTGCGTCATTTTCGCCAAGGCTCAAGAACATTTCGTCAGTTCCCTGTCTGCACCCAGCGTCGCGAAAAAAGTCCTTCTTATGACTAGGTGACGTGACTAGGCATCCCGAGATGACCTAGTCGAATCCAGTACTCAACAAACAAAATCGCACAAAATATAGGCCTACCAGTTATAGGCCTATATAGGTCCTATAGCAGGTAAATATAGGCTGTTACCAGTTATATTGGATAACATCCTTTCGTCGAAGACGTGAGTAAAATTTGGGTATATCAGAGCGTATAACCATAACAAATAATGGAGTCGTCGTTTGGGTAACTACGACCTCTGATGAGGTAATTAATATTTGAGCCACTGCTTGTATATTTTGGGTTTTCATTTTTAAACAAGAGAACAATCACTTCCGGGTTATGGATGATGAAAACGTAAATATTGGTATCAACTTTCATGCAGCAGGTTTTGCACAGTAGTTTTTACTACTCGTTGAGTAGGCAATTATTCATCATCACATTGTGTATTTCTTTAATTACTTGGCAATTGTAATTTTCATATCGCTTAGTAAACTATAAAGGTAATATATAGTTGCAGTAGTGTCGAATTAGCTTGTAGTCGTAGTTTGCAATGAAAATTAATGGAATTGAGCAATCAATGTTTTTGTTTTTATTTATTTCCCAGGTGACATAGAATAGTAATAGTATAGTATAGAGTATAGACTATAGTTCTATAAGAATAAGTATAGCCTATTATTATATTATATTTGTATTTTTTTGTGTTAACAGCAAGTGGTGGATGTGATCAACTATACTGTGGTGTTATGTTTTAAAACTATAGATTCGTTTTTTTTGGTTTTCCACGTTTGGTATGTTAAAAGCCTTATTTATAATTTAATTTATAGTTATACTTATATACTATTTTTAGCGGCTGAATCCTAGTTTGATTCTCCTCTGTGACCTTTAGTCTACTTTTGAGGTATTTTCTGACCTTTGTTGTGTGATTTGGCTAACTTACTTAGAATAGGGTTTGGATTAGAAATAATATTTCTAATGTATGCGCGCACCTCACTCCGTGTATAGCGCACAGAAATACTGATCGCTCAGCACAAATCATAGGAAAATAAAAAAAATTATATAAATTTGAAAAGAAACAGAGTATGATAATAAGTTCGTCTGTCTAGATTTGAACTCAGTGATTGTCGGGATATGACGTCACAGCAGCCATTAATTTCATTGGTGTTACACGGAACTCCATGACAACAATGTGCTATTTATAGCACAACTGTGACTTAAACTAGGATTCAACCATTTTAGCTTCCTGCAACTTTTATCTAGGCTATAACTGATCAGTTTTTCAGTCAGCACACGTTATGATAACATAACTTTAAATTTTAGAATATGTGAAATATTACAACTGAACTTTGATACAAATATATTTTATTATAGTGTTACCCTATTGGAGTGCTTTAAACGGTTGAATCCTAGGTCAAGTCACCATTGTGCTATAAATAGCACACTGTTGTCACGGATTTCCATGTAACACCAATGAAATTATTGAAAATAATGGATGCCGTGACGTCACATCTCCCAACACAAACGACATCAAGCACACTTATAATTACAATTTTGTTAACTACTTTATTATTTCATTATAACTGATCCTAACCTTTACCCCCATCCCTAATGTAAATACTAATACATAATTAATATGCCTTTTTAATTAATATACCTTAATTTTAAATACAAATTCTACTAATCACGCTGCAAAGGTCAGGTAATATCTCGAAAGTAGAACAAAGGTCACAGTGGAGAATCAAACTAGGATTCAGTCCTGTAAACTATACACACTACACAGTCTTCTTCTGCATTTGTTCTCAAACTTCTGCAAATTAGCATGATGTTGTCAGGAGAACAGAATGGTGTTGTATCATGGTTTATAGCATTGCAGCAATATTTTACAGAAGAATATTACACATCATTTATACAGAACATAAATCCATTGTATATATAAGAAATGAATGTATGCTCTTGCAGGCCAACAACAATATCTCTTCACAATGGTGAAACATCACAAACATGTGTAGTTTGGGCACATGATGAGGCATTATTCCCTTTCCACGTTGTCTTGCAGGGGACAGTTAGGTGTGAAAGAAAAGTAGAAAGTCAAAGAAAAGTATAGATTGATAATATAAAAGATTGGATAGGATTAAGTTTCTTCACACTCAAACAAGGCACTGAGAATAGAGAGGCACAACAGGAGTTTTGTGGTAATGTTTCTAAAGAAACACTGCTAGTAGCCCACAACCCTAAGTGGTTGTGGGTGTGATGATGATTCAGCTATTGTTGAATATTTAGATGCCACTTATACATGCAAGTGTACCACCAATATATTATTGATGATCAGGATTCAAGCTAATACCATGAGCTAATACATATTGATGATCAGGATTCAAGCTAATACAATGAGCTAATACATATTGATGATCAGGATTCAAGCTAATACCATGAGCTAATACATATTGATGATCAGGATTCAAGCTAATACAATGAGCTAATACATATTGATGATCAGGATTCAAGCTAATACCATGAGCTAATACATATTGATGATCAGGATTCAAGCTAATACAATGAGCTAATACATATTGATGATCAGGATTCAAGCTAATACCATGAGCTAATACATATTGATGATCAGGATTCAAGCTAATACCGTGAGCTAATACATATTGATGATCAGGATTCAAGCTAATACAATGAGCTAATACATATTGATGATCAGGATTCAAGCTAATACAATGAGCTAATACATATTGATGATCAGGATTCAAGCTAATACAATGAGCTAATACATATTGATGATCAGGATTCAAGCTAATACAATGAGCTAATACATATTGATGATCAGGATTCAAGCTAATACCGTGAGCTAATACATATTGATGATCAGGATTCAAGCTAATACAATGAGCTAATACATATTGATGATCAGGATTCAAGCTAATACCATGAGCTAATACATATTGATGATCAGGATTCAAGCTAATACCATGAGCTAATACATATTGATGATCAGGATTCAAGCTAATACCATGAGCTAATACAATTGAGTTAGGATTATAAATCATTCTTACTCTATGCTCTACAACTGAGTTTTCACAGTAAATTATGCATGTACAATTTGGTAATATAGAAGACATTAATCTGGCACTTGTCATTATTATTGTTTGTACCTTGTCAAAACTGTCAACTACCAGATTCATCACTGTATTTAATCACAAATGACCAATACAATTCTGTATTTCAAGCCCAAATTCTGTGCACAGATTACTTTACTAATAGGAAATTTTAAATGTCAATTTAGATGTATTAAATACAATTTTAGTATTTTCTGAACAGCTGTGTGGTGGAGAATCGCTCTCACCTCCAACGCCTTTAACAAACTCTCAAACATTTGGAGATTGAAGATCACAAGTAAACACATCAAACTGCGACTATTCAATGCAAGTGTGATTCCATCATTGACATATGGATGTGAAAATTGGAAATCTACCGCAATAATGGATAAGAAGTTAGTTGCCTTGAGAATAGATGCCCCAGAAAAATCACAAATACGAATTGGAAAGACTTCAAATCACATGACATTCTAAGAGAGGAGACAAAACAAGAATATGTGATGAACATCATCAGAAAACGCTGTTGGACATACATCGGCCACATACTTAGAATGAAGGAAGACAGAATTCCATGACAAGTCTTCATGTGGACACCAGATGGGAAAGAAAACAGGGAAGACCAAAAACAATGCTCAGAAGAACATTTATGAATTAATTAAAATCAACAGGCATAAATGCACAAGACCTGCAATCCCTAGCAACTGACAGGCTGGATAGAGTCCAGAATGCAGCAATGCGTATCATTTTGGGATGCACAAGAGACACATCAACAAGAGCTATGCGATACCTGTTTGACTGCCCAACAACTGGGCATAGATTACAGTATTGCCATGCACTGACGTACCTTCAAATACATGCAGATAAGGAACACCTGTTGCATTCCGAAATACAGAAAGTTAAAAGCAGCAGACTCAAGAGAGGAAGGTCATGGATGGGACGTGCTGAGGATGTAATACAAAGCGTGTGCAGATTACAGGATGTGGCAGCAGGTGTGGAATGGATAGGTCTACCCACAGATTTCGAAACTTGTTTGAGAGTAGTAATATCACTTAGCAGGGAATGCAGAGAATGGTGTCCCACAGCTGTGTAGAAAAAAGTGCAGGCTTTAATCAGTGAGAATACCAAAGAGGGGGATGTGATTATATACACTGATGGATCTGTAATTAGGCATGCTTGCAGTGCTTGGGCCTGTACAGCTCAGTGCGCAGGTAAAACGATCAAGGAGGAAAGTGGTGCCTTTGCGGTCACTACGAGTAGTATGACCATGGAGACTATGGCGGTGACCGAGGCATTTGAGTGGCTACGCACACAGAAGATAACGCAGGTCTGCATCTTGAGTGACTCTATGAGTATGATTAAGAAGGTACAAGTGGGTCTCGTTAGTGAACAGTGGATTGAGGCCTTGAGAAATGCGAGCTTGAAAGCGGTTACATTTATTTTCGTGCCGGGACATGTGGGCGTTCGAGGCAATGAAAGAGCGGATCAACTGGCATCGTGTGCGATTGTGGCACAGGGCGATGGGGCAATGGATCGCGCTGACGTTTTAAACTCAGTGATATAACTTAAGAGATATAACACGCGAGAGTGAGACTAATGTGGATGATGATTCCTTTTCAATGGCTAGGATTAAAGATCAGGGATTGAGATGCGGTGTTGCTAGAGGTGAACATTTTGGAGGGCGCAGAAGAATGATGGTCAACCAGCATAGGACCGGTACTGTCAGCAGAAGTGTGATGGCGGATACACTCAAGGAGAGATCGGAGCAACTATGGATGTGTCCAGTTTGCAGTGATGATGATCCGACGACTAACTAACTAACTGACAGGCATGGAGAACTATGACATCCACCCTATGTGCCAAACTTGGCAAAAGAGAAACTGACTGACTGTGTGGTGGAGAGATGCAGAGCAGTCTTGGATGGTGAATGTGCCAGGCCCAATAACCACAACAGGAAGTTGTGCATTCAGAACTGTTCAGAAAACAATGGCAGCTTACTGAACGTAACTATTTTTGAAAGAACACTCCCATTAAACGTTAGCACGCTGTAAACAAAAAAAACACCTTCCTCCTGCCGCTGTATTATTTTTTGGTAATATTATGTACGAGTAATAGGTGGTGGCCGTTTTGAAAACGCTATAACTTTTTTGTTGTTAGAGATATTTACATAATATTTGTACATCTAAGTAAAGAATTGAATTCTGCATGTATTGGTGTAAGTTTTTTTTGTGTGATATGAGACATGTAAGACAGTCGCAAAGATGTTTTATCACAAAAACAAGCAAATTATAACTCACAAAAAACGAGTTTATAATAATACTAAATTTCTGACTTTATTTTGCAAATGTCCTGGAGTGGGAGCAGTGTATTATAGGCCTAATTCTGCCATATTTATGGTCAAATTGTTATAATTTCATGGAGGAAAAGGATTAAACTTACAGGTATGTCATAAAATCCTTCTATAAACCTAGATCTAGTCCAAAACTGTATCGTCCGAAACCGGTTAATGTTTTAATATCAAATTAAATAAACCAACGTGGTGTAACCGATTTTCAAGTGTGAAAACAACATATCTCTCTATAAATAATCATATGAATCACAATCCATAATGATTTTAACGATAATACGATAAAATGAAAGTCTATAAAACCCAATTCAATGTCATGGCACTGTTCTTGTTTGAAATTGTCAACATACTGCAAACATTTCAATCTTTCAATGAATATTGAATAGAATTTATTAATGCTAGGGGTGTGAGATGTTAACCATATGGTTGCCACTAAAACTGCAGGAAAAGGTAATCAATTGAATAAAATACCAGATTTTTCTAATCTGGTCACCAAAATATTAAAAATTGTGTTTTTAAAAATTGATTTCAGGAGACCTAGCAACGGGGCGTTTGTGGGGCTTGTACACGCGACTGCAGATATTATAGATAGCGTAAACCATAGTCGAACGCATCTACGGCCGCACGCTAAAGGTTAAAAAAATTGGGGATTCATTTAGGTACTTGGACACAATTTTCAAAATAGTGTTACATCATTTAAAATACTATAGTTAGATAGCCCTTGAAAAAATTTTAATTCAACGATGCCTCAACTAAGACTATAGGTCAATCATGAAAAATATTATTCTTTTTTTTTTCTAATTAATTTGGCAAAAAAAATAATTTACATGAAACGTAGTAAAATATAAATTAAACTTGTGCCCGCAAAATGTAAGCCGAGGTAATAATTTAAGAATTATCTTTGTTATTTTCAATAATACAATACAAACTATACATTTTTGTATTTGTGAAGATAAGATGCTTATGTTGATCACATTTCTGGAATTTTCAAATGGATACAGAACTAACTGATATTCAAAATGGCAGATAATTAGCATAATTATAATGAAAATAAATTAAATATCAAACATAATAAAATACGACAGAAACTATATGCTTTTGTATTTACAAAGACAAGACACATCTATTGATCACATTGTTGTGAATACCAGATGCATGTATAATTAATTAATATTCAAATTGGAGGCCTAATGTGCATAATTAAAACAAATTGTTGGTTTTTTAAAAACTTAAGTGCTGTTTTCAGCAATCCCCATCACTTTTAAAAGTTACATATTTAAAAAGAAAAATGGTTAAAGAACTGAATAAATCTAGTAGAAAACCATTGCAATGATGTGCCCATTAAATGTAAACTCTGGTCACAAGAAATGTATAACCTAAGCAGAATTTTCCATACTCCCGAATCCCGGATGTCCAAGTGCTTCATTATGCTACCAATATTCCGTACAAATTCATGAAAACTGTACAAGTTTACTGATATGATTTGTCGCCTTTCAACAGATTATCTTACTTATCCCCATTTGATTACTTTCAGCAGGTTCAGAATAAACTGGACAGGTCTGTGTGGTTAGGAGTCATTATAAAACAGACATCCAGGTCTTGAGGTATGGAGTTATAACACATTTATGGCAGTTTATACATGTATTATTAGGAAAGTTGAGGACTAGGCTGACAACCTATCATGAAAGTTGAGGACTAGGCTGACAACCTATCATGAAAGTTGAGGACTAGGCTGACAACCTATCACTTGTGAAAATTTATTGTCACTATATGTCTTGTCTGAATTTCTTACCTGTGTCTTAGGCCTATGTGTTACTTATTCACCCGCTGCTTAACGGGTTAGCACCAGAGTGCTTTAGTTTGCAGGAGTAAACCCTACAGAAAATCTGAACATAGGGGAAACCCTAAAGCAGTTGATGGTCTATTAAACCATCTTCTGGCATCTCCTTAATGTTTCCAAGCATATTGGCATTGACTTTCCTTAGAACTAGTCAACAGATCAGAGAATGGAATAGTGCAAATGGACATGGTGCTTTATAAAATCTGCCTAGGCAAGCAGTTATGTTTGAAATGTAGTAACTGTCTCATCAATTCATACTAGTCTACTTTTTGACAGTCTGCAAAGTTGAAATAGGCTATCATTACAGAACTCAGCTCAATACAGCATCATACCGTAACCATTTGAGGACAGAGCTAAAAAATGCTTGTACTGCCCAAAAAATGGAGCCATTTCCAAGGTGAAAAAAAAGGGAACATGGGTTCATTTTTGAAAATTCTTTTAAAACATAAAAACTAGGTTTAAACATAGTAAAAGTATATATATTCTTGGAGGGAATATTGAAGTACCTTATTATGAACTTCTGAAGGTTGAAAAAACTCATATAAATTAGGTAATCTAGTTTGCATATGGTAATTAATTATTTTTTTCATTTCCAACCTGTGACATATATTTGGCAAAACACATCAAACTCACAAAATAAAGTATTTATTTTGTCTGAACAATACAAACTAATACTATCTACATTTTTGTTTTTGGGGATATTGGCCATGGACTTCCTTCTGACATTTGCTGTATTTCTTGAAGCTTTGTTTTCTTCCTCTAGAACTTTCCTATTGCAACAAAAATACAACAATCTTTATCTTTATTATTTTGGATCTCTGACACTCCTGCATATGCATCAACTATCTGGCTTGATTTGTCTTGTTTGTTTCTTTGACAAACAGTTCAGTTAAAGCTACTGTAAAAAAACCAACTCTAAATATGTTATATGCTGCAGGAGGACTGTTATCTGTGGACATATGCTTAGGTCCAGTTATTTCCATGAGTGAATAGAGGTCACATCTATCCAATTCAGTTCCATGTAACTCTAAACCATAGGAAAACATGATCGTAATTTCCTCCTAATGTTTCCTTAGTATTGCTACCTCCATTGATATCTAGGTTACTATTAGTAGCATCTGATACATAAATCTCGGTCATATCTGAATCACTGGACATCCATCTCACTTTCAAAACCTCAAGCAAATAATCCTGAAAAGTGCACCCTACTTGAGCGCGGATGAATATTCATAACAATGACCAACCATGTGTGTAAACTATCCAGTAGTTTCTATTGATAGACTAGAATACGCAGCAAACAAATGCGATCATTTGATTGTTCAATGTTGTTCATAGTTAGCCATACAAAAATGATCTTTCTCTGGGCCGATAGTCGGCCCAGATTGTCCCAAGACGGTTAATACTGTATCAGAGCTTAATACAGCATCAGAGTTCAATACAGCATCAGAGATCAATACAGCATCAGAGCTTAATATAGCATCAGAACAATGATGAATATGTACAGCAGCTGGGTATGATGAACATTACTATGTGAGTCAGATTGCTGGACACTAACAGGATAAGATAGTCCAAACTTTCAACCATTCACACAACATATCTGTAGAGAATCCTGTACCTATTCTGCAGAGGACTATTTAAAATCAGAGCGTCTTATTCCAAAATCGAATGTGCTGGGCTGAAAGGTGTAAATAATGCATCTCGGCTGTAAAACTATCAGCACAATGTATTACACACTCCTCTGCTCATATCACAAATAAATTTGTGCTGATTATGTGAGAACGAACACAGAAGAAGAAGAAGATGAGCTTCTTGCCCAAGGTCAGCAAGATTACATTCTTGCTATATTTTCAGGCCATTTGTCAGGTCGAAGTTCCCAGTCCTCTCCATCAACCCCAAAGGTTTTGCCGTACCTTAGCTCATTGTTACCATGTCAGAGCTCATTAAAGTCTGCAGTTTAAAGTATTGTTTCCAAATTTATAATCCTGTTTCATATGGAAATTAATTTGTGTAGGTCATCCTGATCCACTACAGGTGGTTCTGTAATCTGCAGTGGCCAGTTCTAAATTGAAAGATGATGGTCTATTGTTGTCTATACAGTGTGGGGAGCTGCGCTAGCGCATATGGCTTCGCATATGAGTGGTCCTGGGTTCATTCCCCAGTTGAGGCGGAAATGTTTTTCAGATCGCAACGGCTTCCGGGTCGACCCAGCCTTAAATGGGTACCGGATTAATCCGGGAAGTAAAGACTGCGAGGGAGAGGAGATGGCTACCGCCCTCATTTGCAGAGCCTCTGAAATGTGAGATCGCTAACATCTCGCACCCCTACGGCATTCATAAATGCTATGGGTTACTTTACTTTTTACTTTTTTTAACTATACAGTTGATGTATAGGGTCTGGTTTCTGATCAATATCGATATTTTTTTCCCACCATGATGTAGAAAGTTGCAGAATAGCATTTCAGCCTCAATCTGTTGAGTGGATAAGTAAATTGTTTCATATTCCTCTAGCTATTGCCTGGGCTTCCCACAGTGGACAAGTAGCTATTGAAGTGCCTGTTTGTTGCCTGGGCTTCCCACAGTGGACAAGTAGCTATTGAAGTTCCTGTTTGTTGCCTGGGCTTCCCACAGTGGACAAGTAGCTATTGAAGTGCCTGTTTGTTGCCTGGGCTTCCCACAGTGGACAAGTAGCTATTGAAGTGCCTGTTTGTTGCCTGGGCTTCCCACAGTGGACAAGTAGCTATTGAAATGTCTATTTGTTGACTGGGCTGAAAAGGGAGCAAAAAATAACAACACTGTTTACTTTCCATGCATGTCGTAAGAGGCAACTGAGGAGGTTATACGGGTGGAGTTGGCTGCCCTATCCCATATCCCAATGTGACTCCGTCGCCATGCTAATGTTGGACATGTCAGGCCAAAAGGTGCAGATAGTAAAACAAATCTGTAAACTGATACAACTCATTCCGTTCTCTCGACTACCTGGTACATCCGGCTAATCTGCAGGGTTTTGAGAATGAACCCGAAAGAAGGATAAGCTCTTGAAGAATGAGGAAGATTACATGAATGCCATCATTAGTAAGAATGATTTGTCTTCAATTGGGGCTCATGGTACACATGAGAACTGGTTCCATTGCTAGAACTTCTCTAAGATTGTCATTTCAGAATATGAGAAAGTGTGTCATTTCAGAATAGGAGAAAGTGTGAAAGTCCTAAGAAAGAATGGAGGAGAACAGTAAAACAGGAGTTGAAAGATCAACCACATTTGGAACACAATACAAAAATAGCCAAATGGGTGAAACTTGGAAACATGGTAACAAAGTTTTGTTAATCACTTGAAACATTCAGGATAACATGACATTTTGACCAAAAGGCCTTTATCAAGTACACAACATAGTGCATACCAAGTAAGGATCACTGTCGACGACCACACCATAAGATTAAAATGGAAAGATATTGATTTTAAAATTGCTGTTATTGTTTATGGTGTTACATATGTGCTATTGACCCCAGCATTCATAGAGTATTGGGTGGTATGATAGTGACACGGTGGAAATGACTACCTCAAACTACCTAATGAAAAGAGGAAAAAACCCTGTGTGGTGCAAGTCCCTTAATTATGTGTGTAAATATTAAACCCACCTGCATGCGAATATCCTGCAGGTTACAACATACTGCAGATTAAGACATGCCCATTGAAGGCAGGGAGTAAATTCTACAATTCTACCAGCAAATCAGTGTAGATAGGGTATGTAAGTTTTGGCTGAAAATCCATCTCTGAGACGGTGAACTTTATACATATCACACAACACTTTTCCATTCTCTGGACTACATCCTGCTGGAAATCTAGCAGGGACATCCTGCTATAAGAGAGATCCAATGGGAGTTTAGGAACCAAACCCCAAATAAAATATACATACCGTGACAGAAAAGGCTCGTTAGTCCAGAAGAGTTTTCCTGTTAGAGAACATCCTGAATCAAACAATTGCTATCTTGTTAAAGCCATTGAAAGATGGAAAAGCTATGTGAGACATCCAAGACACAAAGCACAATCCAGGCTGTAGAAGATGGAATATGGCAGTCAGTGATGGCACAGATTCTGGGCACACATGCAATTACAGAAATGCAGTCATGCAATAGTCAACCCTACCATCATATTGTCACTTCGATCAGTTAAAACTGGAGAGAAGCTGAGCTCTACCCCCTGCCTTGAAAGAGCCCACCTAAGCGACCCGCTGTCTCTGCTAACTAATTTGTTAAAGGAAAGTAGAGTAGTAGAGTTGAGGCAAAAGTTATGCAGCAGCCGCACTGGCCCGGAGAAGACAGTAGTCTACAACCTGGTGACAGGAGTGACAATTTAGCATTACCCCAAAAATTATATCAGAAGAAGTAGAAAAATATTTTTTTGTATTTGGCAGTTCTCTGTATATTTGATCTCAATGATCAATAACTTTAATGCATATTGTTTATCTCATGTTTTGGACAGTGATCTGCAGATGTTTTCTGTTGACTTGGAATGTGGTTTGTAATGGAGCAGGCTCAAGAGAAACACAGACTTTCAGACAGACTGATCAGAGCAATCAGCAGCTGGCCTCTAGCTGATATAGACGAAGATGACATTGATGCTCTAATAGAATCTGGTGAGGTTTGATATTTATCATTTTTGTATTGTCATTGCTAAACTTATGTTGTTGAATGACTTTTTTAATATGGCATCTGTTGTTTAACCCTATATTATACCATTAAGGTTTTCCATAATCATAATATATTCAGGCATACGTAATAGATAAACAAAATTAGGAAAAGTTTTATAGTAATGTTTCTATAGGCAAGGTATACATTTCTCTATAATGTGCTTTTTCTTTGGTACTATAATCGTAGTCCAACCTCCGTTGCACCAATTAGTGTCTACCTGTGTGATTACTTCCCTTGACTGTGTTTATCCTTTTATGTTTATCATTTATTAATTCTTCTTCTTCTTTTGCGATCAGTTTCCTATGCTCATAAGTCTATACAGGAAGGTGGGCCGCCTCCATGAATTCAGTCGTCAGCTGGAGGTCCTCACGGTTGCCCCACAGCTTCACCTTCAGATCTGTCTCTTGAGGCCATATTTTGGTTCTCACGTCATCAAAGAGTGGGCATGTCTGCAGAATATGTTCTGGAGTCTGGGGACCCTTTTGACATGGGCATTGGTCAGTTTGGGCAGCCTTAATTTTGTGGAGATGTGCTTGTAGTCTGCAGTGTCCTGTGCGAAGTTTAAAAATTGTGGTTTGTTGTGACCTGTTTAGCTTTAGAATAGGGTCCTGTGGAAAGTTACTGCCTGTTCTCTGACTCCATGTATGTTTGTATATTCCTTTGATGAGGGTTTTTGCTTCAGTCAGTGATATTCTGTGGTGGAATTGTTCCTTTTTTGCACCTGCTTTTGCCAGTCTGTCAGCTCCTTCATTTCCTGCTATTCCACAGTGTGCAGGGATCCACTGCAGCACAACTTTATTGTTGGCAGATAGTTGATTTAGAAGTTCTACAGTTGTTTTTGTTAGGAGATCTTTAGGTTCCTTTTGGATGGTTTGGAGTACTGACATGCAGTCACACAAGAAGACTATGTTAGCTCCTTTGAGCCTCCGTTCCTCTAGAGCCTTTGATGCTTCCAAGATTGCTTGTAGCTCTGCCCTGTAATTTGTTGATAATTTGCCAGTAGCAATTGAGAGTTCTAGTTTTGGGGTGTTTGGTATGAGTATTAGTATCCCAGCTCCTCCTTTCTTTACTGCACCCTCTGATGATCCATCTGTGAAGACATGAATCCACTGTGAGGTAGGGTATTGGGTGTCTAGGTGATCAAGTGTTTTTGCCTTAAGGGCAGTAGGGGTTTCCATAGTTTTGCTCTCAATGCCTGGTATTGTAAGTTTTGCTGTATATATGGGTGAAGTGTTTGTGATGTTGCAATATGCTTCTAGCTGTTCCCATTCATCCGGATTGTTGCTGGTTACTTCTTTATTGGCTTTCATAAGTTTTTTTGATAGGTGATTGAAGCTTGGTCTTTTCAGTCTGTTTTTTGTTAGTTCTTTTGTTTTTTCATGCATAGGGTGATGTTTCAGACGTCTAAATTTTTCTGTCATTATTGTGATTTTCTCATCCCTGCGGTCTGTTAGGTTTTGTAATCCTGCTGTTGCTTCCATTGATGTTATAGGTGTGCTCCTTAGTCCTCCTGTTATGATTCGGAGACCTGCATTTTGAATTTTGTCCAGCTTTTGAAGATTGGTGTTTGCTGCTGTTGCATATGTGGTCAATCCATATTCCAGAGTTGGACGAATGTGACCTACATAGACTTTTCTTATGGTTTTTATGTTGGCTCCCCAATCTGTCCCAGATAGTTTTTTCATTATTTGTAGTCTGCGTGTGGCTTTATTTTCTGTCTCTTCAATGTGTGATCCCCAAGTAAGTCTTTTGTCAAATTTTAGCCCCAGGTAGACTGGGGTGTTTTCTTTTGGGAGTGGGGTGTTGTCTAGAGTGAGAGTATAATTTTCAGGCTTTGTGGAGAGGGTGAAAAGTGTAGTGACGGTCTTACTTTTGTTTATTTGAACACCCCAGGTTTTTGCCCACTCTTCAACTTTGTTTATTGCCTCCTGCATTCTAACTTTTGCAACTCCAATGTATTCTGATTGGGTCCAGATAGCAAGATCGTCTGCATGGAGAGCTTTATGTACATATGGTGTGAATAGTTTTGGCAGATCGTCTATAAAAACTATAAAGAGTGTGGGGGACAGAATTCCTCCCTGTGGGACACCTTCTGTTATGTTGACCATTTTACTTTTCATTCCCTGGAGTTTGACTCTTGCATGTCTGCCTCGTAGGAAGCTTTTTATCCACTGAAACATTTTGCCTCTGATTCCTTTCTGGGCAAGTTTTAGCAATAGCCCCTCTTTCCAGACTTTGTCAAAGGCCTTTGTGAGGTCAAAGAAGGTGGCTAGGAGTTTTGATTTTTTCTGGAAAGCATCTTCTATTTCCTTGGCAAGGTAGGTTGTTTGGTCCTCAGTGCATCTGTGTTTTCTGAAGCCTGATTGGCAGTCATCTAGAAGATTGTTTTCCTCCAGGTAGTTTAAGAGTCTGTTATTCACCATTTTTTCCATGACCTTTCCTAAGCAACTAAGTAGACTGATAGGGCGGTAACTTGTTTTGTTGGTTTTTGGTTTTCCTTTCTTGGCAATTGGAATTATTTCTGCCTCTTTCCATTCTTCTGGGAAGATCCCTTGCGCCCATGATTCATTAAAAAGGTCTAGGATTCTGCTTCTACCCACAGGACCTAGGTGTTGGAGCATTTCATTTGTGATTCCATCGGGTCCAGGGGCTTTCTTCTTTTTTAGATTTTGAATTGCCATGTTAAGTTCTGATTTGTGAAAAGGTGAGGTCATTGTGCCTGGGCAAGGTTGATGTTTATTTACAAGGTTTTTTGTCTCTCGTCTTACTTCAGCAGTTCTTGTTCTAGTTATCTTAATTTTGCTTTCTTCAGCATAGGAGTCTGCTAGAATATTTGCAGCTTGTGTGCCAGTGTAGGACTTCCCCTTGTCTTCTATGATGATACTACTTTGGGGGTTGTTTTCTTCATTGAGACACTTGATAAGTTTCCACATTTTTGTTGAGTCTTTTTCCATGTTGAGTGTTGCTGTTTTTTCTTTCCAGCTGGATCTAATGCTGTTTAGCTTTTCTCTCCTGAAAATTGCTTGCAGTCTATTGTGTTCAGTGATATTGGTTTCTGTTGGTCTAGTTTCCATCTTGGATCTTGCAGCAGAGGCTTCATCATGCATAACCTGGAGTTTTTTGTTCCAGAAGGGTTTGTAGTTTTGTCTTCTTCCTCTAGGTATTGTAGTTTTGTCTTCTTCCTTGTTGGCAGCTTCCAGGATTATTCCTGTTATTAATTTTGCATCTTTCCGTATATTTCTTGCTGTAAGATGTGTTAGTAGTTTTTCCTCTGTAAGGCGTTGGTAAGTGTCCCAGTTAGCCTTTTTGTAGTTCCAGCTAGCGATTTTGTGTTGTTGCTTTTCTGTCTTGTGGTTCCCTTTTATTGTTAATATTACGGGCTTGTGGTCACTCCCACCAAGCTGTTGTGCCACTACTCTTTCTGTCACACGTTGGATGTCTTCTGTTGCAATGGCCAGATCTGGAGTGCTCTGAGATTTCCATCATCTGGAGTAAAAGGTTGGCTCTGATAGATGTTCATTTATAAGGATTAGCCTATTTTCTATCATCCAGTCTTCTATTTCTTCTCCTCTCAAGTCCATAGTTGGGTAACCCCAGCTTGGGGAATGACTGTTGAAATCTCCAACTATAATATGATTTGATGATGTGAGAGGTATTGTCCTGAGGTGTAATTTTTTGTTGTTTGGGCAGTAGAAATTTGTGATAATCAGTGGTTTTGGGGTTGTATGTAATTTGATGGTGAGATGTTCTGAGTCCTCTGGGTTACGTGCGATTTCTGTAGTAGGTATGTTATTTCGTACCATTGTGATGATCCCTCCTTTGTGGCCTAATCTATCTAATCTGAAGCATTCAAAGCCTCTGATGGAGAATCTGTTGCTGTCATTAAGATGTGTCTCCTGAATGCACAAGACATCAATCTTTTGCTTTTGAAGGAAATTCTGCAGTTCTAATTTCTTCTTAGCCACACCCTCACTGTTCCACTGCATAATTTTGAATGTGTTTTTGTTGTCATGATTGGTTTGGCCGGTTGCTCTACTCTGTTTAATCCCAGGTCCCCGATACACAGAGTCATCATCAGTAGCTTTTGGTGGACCCATTCGAGGCTGGGGGTCCGGAGCTCCTCCTGCCTGGCGATGAACCACAGGGGCAGCCCCACTTCGTGTAATAAATCCGAGCATAGTCATTAACTGTATAATGCGTACATGTCCCATTTCCATTGCTGGGTACCCACGCCTATTCAGGCTGACATGTTCCGTCTTCGGTGAGGGAAGTTATGGAGTCTTCCTATCCATGTTCTTGGACATCCTAGCACTGCCCGCAAGACATCGGAGGTTTGTGGAGTGGCCTTCTCCTATTTTACTGTCAGGGTTGTCTCCCATAGCCTTTCCATCTCCCGATGGTGACTGCAAGGCAGCAATTTTTTTGGGGAAAAAAAAAAAAAAAAAAAAAACCCAACGCGCTCCTGGCATGGAGTTCATTACTCCACGCCAGCAGCGTGAGCTTATAGCGGCTCATACTCGCTTGAAGCTGCCCGTCACTGGACACATGGGGTATTTCAGTGGGGATATCAGCACCGACTGATATCCCGCCCCGTCCTGGTAGGCAACAGCACCGGTTTGGTCCGCGGCTGCTTAATTGCAGCAAACACTCCATATATGGACATTTATGGAGTGCCCTCCACCATCCGCCACCTGTGGACGCGCCTGGTAGGGGTCGGTAGCCCCCCCAAGATTTATTAATTCAATATAATTATATTTAGGGTTAGGATTAGTTATATAAAACATGACAAAATATCCTGAAAATGAATATTTCAATTAATTATTGATTATTTATTGATATAATATTTCGATCAATAAACCACAAAATATGTAGGTAGGCAGGCACTAATGGGAAACAATAACATAAAGGAGGGGGGGGGGTTGGACTGCAATCATAGTACCTTTTTCTCTTTAAGAAGGAAAGAAGTGTATTTAAAAAAACAACAATAGATAAATAAACTTAACCCTTAGCACCCTCTGTTTACAATTACGTAACTTCTCTCCTGCCGCGGAATTAGTTTTTGGAAATGTTATGTAATCGTTGGTGGCTATTTTGAAATCGTGATAACTTTTTTGTTGTCTCCAGTTATTTATCTCCAGATATTTACGGTCCTGTTCTCTGTCGATTAATGAACCCATGCAACTGACATCTGGCAGTGTGTTATTGCCTAGATTGTTATTCAATGAGTACCAGACAACCTTTGCTTTCAAGGGAATTAATCACAGCTTTGTGTGTTATTCACGATAACAACAATTGATCTAGTCCACTCTGTACACTGTAAGCGGTAACTGTATAATTGTTCCGTCTCAGCCCATGCTGTATAGTGGATATCATCAGCATGTGTTAGAACTCTACAAGACCCTGAGATTTGCAGTTGAGAAATGTTCAAGGTGTACACATTAAACAGCATAGAGCCACCGAGTTCTATCAACAGCTTATTGTCCATGTGGGTGCCTGGACTTCTAGTTCAGAGTGCATAGAATAGGACCACTGTCTTCTATTCAGACATGTTATAGGAAGTGACTGAGGAAAGTGGTGATGGGCTGACAGCCTGTCATCTGTGAAAATATCATTGTCACTTCATGTCTTACCTCGATTTTCTTACTTTTGTCTGCTATCAAATGGTCCCCATTGATGATGGAGAGATGCAGGTCAGTAAACCAAACATTGCACCTTTTTTGTCATTTTATGGCAGCCTCCCAAAGCGGTTTGGAATGCTAGGTGCCAGTGTGCCATTAATGCTGATGGTTCAAAATATCTGATGAAAAAATGATGAACTGGTTGACCCAGACGTATATGCTGGTGTATATACCATGTATATACCAATATATACATATATATTGATGCCTGACAGGTTGTGATGATCTTGGAATACTGCCACACTGGAATGCCTCCCTTTCGGGACTAAAGATGCATCCATAAACTACATAACACAACCATGCTTTTGTGACCAGCAAACCTAATGCGTTTGAGTGTCACTTTGGTTACTCAGCTATGAAGGACCTATGATTTTGGCAGAAATGCTGGAATAAGCATTTCGGAATAAGCACAAATGTAGAACTTGAGGTGCAGTTCAGAAAGGGGTATCAGCAGTTCTAGCTTCAGAAAGATATACCTGTTGCTTATCCAGCATAAAGGACTATTACAAGATAGATTTCATAGTTTTTTCATCTCCATACCTCGTGGAAAGATGTTTTATTGCGGTTGCCAATCTCCTTACGATAAAATTGAATGTAAATCATCATACATGGAGATTTAAGACTATACCTCACTAAATGTGACAAAAAATATGGAACAATTGCTATCAGAGCATCAGGTCCATCCCTTTCATTAACATCATTATTTGTGTAGTAATTTTCTGTAAGAATTTTACTATGTTCTGTTTTGTTGCATTCCAAATCTAAATATTTACTTGTATTGTGTGTATTATCAATAAAGGTATTAATACAAATTTTACATGTTCTTCTTTTTTTACAATTGTCCATTATACAAAAAAATACCAATCAAAGTTAGTAGCACTGTGTCAGCTATCAAAAACACATTTTAAGAGAATATGTTTAGGTAAATACAATATTAGGCAGGCAGGGGTCTCTGGAAAACAAAAAAATCGGCAAGGTTTTTACGGGGCAAAAATATTTGGGAACCACTGCATTAAATCATAAATCGTCGACAGCCATTTTTGATTGAATATTTTTAAAATTCCAATGCCAAGTTTCTTGGTGTCACTGATGCAGATATTGTTTCCTGGGCCTAGATAGGTGACAGTGTGAGGCAGCTTTGTCAAGTGTGTTCGTAAAGAAAAGTATCATGAGCATGAATATAGTTGAATAGCACCTGTTCAGTTTACAATCATATCTGCCGTAGCAATTTTTCAAAAGTTGAAGAAACATTAGACATAGCAGATACAGTAAGTGAGATTAATGTGTTTCGTTTGCTTTCACAGAAGATATTTATGAAAACTTTAGATTGCTAATGAAATGACAAATGTAAGCCCAGGCAACAAACAGGCACTTCAATTAGATTGCTAATGAAATGACAAATGTAAGCCCAGGCAACAAACAGGCACTTCAATTAGATTGCTTGTGAAATGACAAATGTAAGCCCAGGCAACAAACAGGCACTTCAATTAGATTGCTAGTGAAATGACAAATGTAAGCCCAGGCAACAAACAGGCACTTCAATTAGATTGCTAGTGAAATGACAAATGTAAGCCCAGGCAACAAACAGGCACTTCAATTAGATTGCTAGTGAAATGACAAATGTAAGCCCAGGCAACAAACAGGCACTTCAATTAGATTGCTAGTGAAATGACAAATGTAAGCCCAGGCAACAAACAGGCACTTCAATTAGATTGCTAATGCTAATGAATTTTGCAGCATTTCCGCAAGTACATCAAATTTTACAGCAGCATTGACATGAGTTAGATCGATGTGTTTCGTTTGTTTTTACAGACGATATTGTATGAACATGTTTTTAAATAACATCAGATATATTATTCTTCTTTTGTTCACTATCAGATATAGTATAAGTCTATGCATTTATCCTGACTTGAATATATCGCCGCCAAAGACGGATGTGTTGGGCCATTGGCGCAAATAAAACGGCAACGCAGTGCATTTCCATTCTCTGGACTACATCCTGCTGGAAATCTAGTAGGACAATTGTCCTGCTACAAGAGAGATCTGGCGGGAGTTTGAGAATGAACGCTGAAGAAGAAGAAGAAGAAGAAGAAGAATATATCGGACAAGAATAGCACTTTGGACAATCAGTAGCTTGTCATCGATCAATCAACCAAATTTTACATATAATACTAATTTGATTGAACATTTTGTGACTGCATAATAATAAATGTATGTATTTTGTGTAGGTGCAGATGTTAACCACAAACATGGAACATTGCTGCCTCTCCATTGTGCTTGCATGGTTGGTGACTCGGACATACTAAGACTGTTGCTGAAGAAAGGAGCCAGGGTAAATTCTATATGATGATTCCAAAACTTTTCTGGTAAATCATGATGTCTGCAAGGATGGGTTCTTAGTGGTTTTAAGAAGTGACCAGATTCTGAGGGACTTTCTTGTCCATAGTTGGCTCAAGACATATATTTGTGACCACAGGGATACAGCACGTTATGGTAGACCATATAAGACTTGTGAGTTAGTGATTAATACTAACACAGGATTTTTTCCTAAGGCCACCTTGACAGTCCATGAGAGTTTTACGTGAATACCTTTTTTATTTGTTTTTATGAAACTATTCAAACTAGTGGTTCTAAGCTGAGGCCATCTGAGAGACAAGTAAAAAGTTGAACTTGAGGGCTTGGCCTCATCTAGGATGGCCACACAAAAATATAACTATTTCAGTGATATATTGCAATAATAAGCTTTAATATTTGTATATTCAGCAATTAAAAACACATATCCACAACTACTGCACATCTACAGAACAAATTGTAGCTCATTATTTCTATTTGTGCGAGACCGATTCTTATGCTCATCAGAAGTTTGAATTTGTTTTAGCAATGTGTTTTGAAAAAAAACTATGAAAACATGAACAAGCATTGTCTCTAAAGCTATATTACATACATAAAAGATCTGATAGATTAAATAACATGTTTCTCTCCTATGGCTATGAGCATGCATAAATGAGAAAAGTTGCTCCACATTTTCATTGTTTTCATAATCACTTTTATACTTGTGTTTTCGATTGTGCTCTTCATTTCAATTTTCCTTGTATTCTTCATTTTCTCTAAATGTAACCTTCCACATTCCCTTTGTTCTTGCATCTCTTTGTTATATTTCTGACCCTATCAATTCCCACATGGCTGACATGTTGTTGTCCCTTGATTTGGTGATTCCATTCTGTGTTTGTTTGCCCCTATCTTGATAAAGATTTTTTAGTCAAAATGTTGATTCCGTTTATTGTTCCACATAAAACTACTATTTAACCCTTTTTATATTTTTGTTCTATATTTATTTACAAATTAGTGCACACTTCTACTGTAGTCTACTGTTTACTCAATTTTATACTGTATGTAGTGAAGTTCTGTTGTTGTATAACATATTGTTATTCTTTTATTGGTCTGGATCAAATTGTTATAATGGGATTTCATTTGTTTGTAATGTTGGTCACCTATATTTGCATGCTTATTGAGGTACTCGTAAAAAGTTTTGTCTTTCTGAATGGTTTGATGAATAATTTGTATCATTCATAAATTTTGAATAACACTAGAAACAAAGAAAGCGCTATTCAACACCATTTTTCTACCAATGTTGTGTTATCAGTGTCAAACTTGGACATTGGATTCCAGAACAATTCATAAGATTAACACCACTGAAATTAAATGTGTAAGACATATGATTGGAGTTAGCTTGAGAGACAACATCAGAAATGAAGAACTAAGAAAACAATTAGGGATCACATCAACATTAGAATATATTCATAAACAACAAGTAAAATGGTTCGGCCACACAACCAGACAAAAAGAGCAAAGTATTATTCAAGAAACCCTTAACAAACAATACGAAAACAGTAGACCTATTGGACAACCTCGTAAAAGGTGGATAGATAGTGTATTAGAGACACATGGAAATATAACAGCAGAAGAGGCAAATAGAAGGGCAAAAGGCTGTATACACACTTTCCTCTCAACAACGAAAGGTATGTGAGCACAGAAAGAAGAAGAAGATAAGTTATGCAAATTCAATAAAATTCAGTGTACCAACTAAAATACTAGTAAAAATTTTATCCAATTATAATTTTGGTGATTTCCCCATTAAAACCTATGTTACATGAAGTGTGCCTATAGAAGGATGTTAAGCGTTGATAGGAAATACTTCTGTTTCTAAACTACTATCACTAATCTGAAAAGAAAAAACATCTCAACCTCACATAGATACCCTCTATTGTTGTCATTTCTGTAAAAGAACATTTTGTGCGCGCATTAGATTTGTTAGTCATTTAAAAACGCACTATTAACTTTATTATTTTTATTACTTATTGTTATTATTATTATGGTTGAGTTTTTGGTCATCGTCAATTACGACGGACGAACATCATCACTGATCTGACAGAATGGAACTCATTGACACATGCACCAGTTACAAATGTGCAAATTCATGTAGCGATAGTCTGTCACAGTTTAACAAATAGTGATTTACATTTTGCTTTACTTTACATCCATATTAAGGGTCACCTCTATGTAGTATAGATGTTAGTGAAGGAAGCACACTAATTCTATATTAATTCACTGTCAAAGTTGGATGTATATGGCCATAGACACAAATAAAATGGCGACACAACACTTTTTCGTTCTCTAGACTACATTCTGCTGGTAATAAAGCAGGACCATTGTCCAGCTATAAGAGTGATCCAGTGGGAGTTAGAACATATGCAAAAGAAAAATATTCATTCATCTTTAGTTTGATGTATTATAGTTGCATCTGTCTTGTGAAATCACCAAGAAATTTCACTTTTGTTTAAAATTATGCATCAAGATAAATAAATTCTGGTCTTTAAGACTCTAGCATCTCACAACACTTCACAGAATTTGTGACCAGTCAATTGGAAGAGAATGCTGATACATCTATGTGTTCTTGTTTCAGGTAGATGAGATTGATGGGTATGAGAGGACTGCCCTGCATTACGCAGCAGAGAGGGATGAGACCTGTGTGAGAATCTTGCTACAGGTTTGTCAAGTTATATGCACTCTTAGACTAGTGTTCATTTATTTTATGATGACATTAAAATTAGTTGGTGAAGCTAGGAACAGGATAATGAAATTTTGCTAACCGCTGAAGACACACATAATAACGCACACAAATCGATGTTTCAACAAAAAGGTCTCCATCATTTGAGTTATTGATTGTCTGATAGTTGGTAGTTTAGCATGAGCACGGTTCATTGGCTGAATGTAGAGGGAATTGTATTAATGAGAGAAGTAGTTCATTCAGTACAACAACATGTAGTATCATGATGGCGGTGGTGAGGACTGAACATGCTGAATGTTGAAACTGTGTTTTCTGACTGATTCCATGATTATGCTTCGAGGGATACAGTCGGATTTTCTACACAGACATTGGCTAGAGTCATGAAGTCTACTTCTTCGTCTTCACTGGTCTTTTTCAAACTCCTGTAAATTAGCAGGATGTAGTCCGGTGATCAGAGTGCGCTGTGTCATGGTTTATGGCATTGCTGACACATCCTTCTTCAGCATGGCTTCTGGATTACTTTGACTCTCTATAGGATGGGACAGTATGAGATGTATTACTTGAAGACACAAACATGATGACCATTAATTTTTTTCTTCAACACATTTCAGACATGGGTTCTTGCCCTTGTAAAAAAGATTTATATAAAAGTTTTAAAATAATTTGTAAAACATTCATATGAAAAGATGCAGCAATGCATAATATATCATTTTTTTCAGAATGCAATGCTCTATGTATCCTGAGCAAAAAATGATCTTACATGAAGTGTTTGGTTTAGAATTTAATAAAATATAACACACTATTATTTTAAAATTTTTGTCAAATAAAAAAAAAACTCACAAAGAAAAAAAAAATTGAGATGGAAAACATGCAAAGTCTAGTTTTTAATACACCTGATCCATTTATACACAATATATCCATACACACAAAACAGATGTATCAATAGATGTATGCACAGCACACACTAAACAAAAAAAATAGTAGGCCTATATGTTGCAAGACTTTTTGCTTTATTTAAAAAAAAAATTGTTCAACTTATGTATATTATAAATTGTGTACACAGCACATATGTTTGTAGCATTAATTCAAACATTGCTGAGTATATTACTACAAAATACTAATGTAATGTTGTTGTGTTTGTGTGTTTAAACTCTGATAAATAAAAAAAAATATGAGATAATTGTTTGTTGTTTTATGTTTTTATACCTTGTGATATTCTAATATGAAAACATAAATATGTATCACAGACTTTAAGTCTGACTACTCTTTCTCTCCACTTTGATTTATTATAGCAGAGTTTACAATTTCACTTTAATTTGGTAAATTCTGGGTCCATTGCACGGCTTGAGAAAGTAGCCGCCTTTCTGCAACAGGAACATCATCATATTCTCCTATATTTCCTAACTCCCAAACAAATTCCTCTGTAAAATTTCACTGACTATATCTGTCTGGTCTCTTTAAAGCTTCTACATCTGGACACAGCCTGTCAGTTGGTATCTTAGCTGTTGGTATCTTATCATCTGGACACAGCCTGTCAGTTGGTATCTTAGCTGTTGGTATCTTATCATCTGGACACAGCCTGTCTGTTGGTATCTTATCATCTGGACACAGCCTGTCAGTTGGTATCTTAGCTGTTGGTATCTTATCATCTGGACACAGCCTGTCAGTTGGTATCTTAGCTGTTGGTATCTTATCTTAGACTGCCATTGATTTGTATTTAGTCTTTTGGATAAAAGGAAGGAAGTTGTTCTTCACAAATGTGACGATGATATAGAAGTTATCCCTTTAGCTGTGAGAAGATAGATTTAACAGCACATATCCTTTCTAATAAAAGCATAGGTCTTCCTCAGTTGAGTAACCAAGGTGACACCGGAACTTGTGTAAGGTTTGTTGTCTTAAAGTCATGGTTGTATTAGGGCTGGGTTTAGTGATGCATATTTAGTCGCTCATGTGCAGCATACACTCCTGGGCCAAGTAGTTCATCATTCTTCTGTCAGATCTGCTGACCAATATGCAGTGATAACACATCTAGCATTCTCCATCACCTAGAAGTCTGCCATGAAAGGGTAAGGGTGCAAGGTCCGCTGCACATGTTTTAACCATCCATAGGGACATTTGATAGAAGACATAAGTAATAAATTGAGTCAAGGCATGCGGTGACAATGACTTTTTCACAGGTGACAGGGTGTCAGCAAATCTCTTAATTTTCATCAGTCACAGCCTCTGACATACCTGGAAAGAATATTGTGGCTCTCTTCTTTGCATCCTGAACTAAAAGTCCAGGCTTGGTTGCCACATGAGCGTTTGTCATCAGTAGGGACCATTTGATAAAAGACAAAAGTAAGAAATGGAAGCAAGACATGTGGTGACAATGAATATTTCACAATTGACAGGTTGTCAGCATAGGCTGAAACTGTTCCTAGTTACCTCCAAACAACATGCCTGGAAGTAATACAGTGACCCTATTCTTTGCACACTGAACTAGAAGTCCCGGCTGCCACACTCAGAAATGTGAAGACTTGAAGAAGTTTATAAAATCTTTTCAGAATGGAGCTAACATGAGGTTTATAAGATCTTATCTTTTCTGAATGAAGCTAATATAAGGTTTATAAAAATCATATCTTTTCAGAACGGAGCTAATATTAATCAAGGTGATGGTAACCATGATACTCCACTTCACTGGGCTTCATACAAAAATAGTGTGGAATGTGTAAAGTTACTGTTGCAGAATGGAGCAAATGTCAATGCTGTTGATTATAACAATGATACACCATTAAGCTGGGCAGCTCGGAAAGGTAAGAAAACTATCTATGTTCCTTCAGCGTTGAATGCATAACATGGAGTAGGAAACGGTGCTCTCCGGTTTTGAGTGATGTGATGCTGCTGTGTGTAGTTCTTGAACGTTGTACCTATATTCATATCCTCTTTGACAATAGTACTTATGTAAAACGCAAGGTCGATTAGCTTTACAATGAATACAAAGACTATCAGACTATAGGGTATATACTTCTTATTCTAATTGTTCTTCAGTCAGATATCAGGTTACAGTGCCATAGCTTTAATGAATCGTGTGATTCGCTTCAGGTCATCCATGGAACTCCTCAGGACTGGAGGTAGCTGTCTCAGTAGGACATATTTTCTCTCTCTCTTCTTGGTAGAGTTGTCATGCATGAAGAATGTATTCTTCTCTGGGCTCAGTCCATATTTTCATAAGACTGTCTCACCAATTTTGATTTTGAATTTGTGGGCACACTATCATTATACATGTGTTGTTTGTCCATCACAAGTGATGATGACCATTTGTTACATCCAATTTTGAAAATTCAATTTTAGTTATGTCCTTGATTATGAGTTCGTAGATGGCTAATGAGCCCTATTCGAGCTGTAAATGTCCTTGGACAGTTTGGACATGAAATAACGACTGTAGACGGATCTTGGTCTATCCGTGACTTTCTAGCTGCTCTCCGCTGTTGAGCTGCTGCATTTCTCTTCTTTTCACAAGATGATGCGCTCTTTTTTATTTTAGAATGCCATGTAGATATATTTTGTGCAAGTTCTTCCCATGTATCGTGGTCTATTTCAAAGGCTTTCAGTGAGTTCTTTAATGAGTCCTTGTAGCGCTTCCTTTGGCCACCTTGAAATCGTATACCCTTCTCTAGCTCACCATAGAGAAGTATCTTTGGCAAACGATGGTCTGGCATACGCACCAAATGACCTGCCCAACGAATCTGTGCCTGCATCAGGATCGTGTCAATGCTTGGGATACCAGCTCTATCAAGGACAGTGGTATCTGGAATCTTGTCTTGCCTTCTGATGTTCATAACTTTTCTGAGACAATTTGTATGAAAAAAGTATTTAGTTTTTTCACATGACGTCTATACACAGTCCATGTTTCACTAGCGTATAGCAGCACTGGAAGTACCACTGCTCTATAAACTTTCAGCTTAGTCTGTATGTTAATGCCATTTCTACGCCAAACATTTGCGTACAATCTGCCGACAGTACTGCTTGCTTTGGCGATCCTTATATACACTTCATCATCAACGTTGCTATTTTGTGATAACGTACTGCCTAGATATGTGAATCTATTCACAACTTTCAGTGCTACACCATTTACCTTTATGCAGGGCTCGAGATAGCTTTTGCCAAGTGCTGGTTGTAACATGACTTCTGTTTTCTCTGTGTTAATGGTAAGCCCAAAGTTGGTACAGGCTTTGGAGAATCTGTCTATAATACATTGTAGATCAGCCTCAGAGTTGGCATTTAGGGCACAGTCATCAGCAAATAGAAGATCCCTTATTGTGTGTGATTTAACTTTGGTTTTTGCTGGAAGCCGCCGGAGGTTGAACAATTTTCCGTCTATGCGATAGGTGATGTTTACTCCCAGGTCTAGATCTCTGAAAGCATCATCCAACATAGCAGAGAACATGATGCTAAATAGGATAGGTGCTAATACACATCCTTGTTTTACTCCATTTGAGACAAGAAAGGTTTCAGATAACTCTCCATCATCCTGAACTCTACCTTGCATTCCATCATGCAATTGCTGCACCATTGAGATAAATTTCTGTGGACATCCATACTTTGTCAGAATCTTCCACAGACCCTCTCTACTTACTGTGTCAAATGCTTTTGTCAAGTATATGAATGCTGTGTACATGTCACAGTGTTGTTCTTTACATTTTTCTTGAAGCTGTCTTTCAGCAAAGATCATATCAGTTGTTCCACGTTCTTTTCTGAAACCACATTGGCTTTCAGGTAGTAGTCCTTCATTTAGATGAGATGTAAGACGGTTCAAAAGGATTCTGGCAAATCTTTCCAGCAATGGACAGTAGAGAGATACCACGATGGTTGTTACAGGACTGGAGGTTCCCTTTACATTTATACAGGTGTATAATTGTAGCATCCTTAAAATTTTGTGGAATTTTTTTGCTTTTCCATGACTGTTGGAAAATTATGTGAAGTTTCTCAATAAGATTTTTACCACCATATTTGTATATTTCAATTGGTATTGAGTCGGAGCCAGGTGCTTTTCCACTAGAAAGCTGATGAACTGCTTTACGAGTTTCCTCCAAAGTAGGGATGTCACCTAGCATTTCATTGAGAGGAACCTGCGGTAGTCGGTTGATCTTCATTTATTGATGATGGTTTATTCAAAATGTGCTCAAAGTGTTCTACCCATCGCTGCAGGATTTTATCTTTTTCTACGATTAGTTGTGTTTCATTTGCAGTGAGAAGTGGAAAAGATCCCGATGAGGTTGGGCCATATAACATTTTAAGCGCATCATAGAAGTTTCTTAAATCGTTTGTGTCTGCAAATCTTTGAATCTCATCTGCTTTCTTATTCAGCCATGAGTCCCTCATATGGCGTAGTTTATTTTGAATTATTTTCCATTTGCAATTGAGTGCTTCTTTTTTAGACATCGATTTTGGATCATTTAAGTATGCTTTGAAAAGGTGGTTTTTTTCTTCCAACATTTCTTTTTATTATCATTCTCATCAAACCAGTCATTTTGTTTTTTGATAGAATGACCTAGTTCCTCAGTAGCAGTGTCGTAAATAAGTCCAATATGCTCAGATATGTCCAGTTCGTACCTACATCTTGCTCTAGTTGTGCAGATTTCAGACATTCATCCAGAGTAGAGGCTAGGGACTGTTGTGTGTTTACATTTGATAACTTTCTGACGTCTATACGTTTCTTTGCTTTGCTTCCTTGTGGGAGTCTGGCAGGCTGTATGAAAATTCTTAGTTTTGACACAATAAGATGATGGTCAGTCCAGCAGTTTGCACCGCACATGGATTTTGTCACTCGAACATCTTGGCTGTCCTTTCTTCTTACAATTATATAATCTATAAGATGCCAGTGTTTTGATCGAGGGTGCATCCAGGAGGTCCGGTTTCAGATTGGGAGTTGAAATATGGTGTTGGTAATGAGGAGGTCATGTTCGCCACAAGTTTGTAACAGACGAAGTCCATTGTTGTTGCACTGACCCACTCCATATTTCCCTATTACACCGTTCCAGGAGATATTGTCTTTACCCACCCTTGCATTGAAGTCTCCAAGTAATATGAGCTTATCAGTTTTTGAAACTGCACTGATAGCTGCATGAAGTTCATCATAGAACTTATCTTTAACTTCTTCTGGATTTGCCAGTGTTGGTGCATACGCGTGATGATTGTTGCATATTTTTTACCAGAGAGCAGGGGGATTTTTACTGTCATGAGGCGGTAATTTATTGCCTTTGGTGGGCCTGCTAGTTTGCCAACGAGTGTTGTTTTAATGGCGAAGCATACTCCTGCTTCACGTCTTTCCTTAATATCTCTTCCGCTCCAAAAGAATGTATATCCTGCAACTCTTTCACAGAGCTGACCGACTCCAGCAAGTCGTGTTTCACTCAGAGCTGCTATGTCAATATGGTACCTTGCTAACTCTCTCCCAATCAGGGCTGTTCTTCGAATCGGTCCATTTGTGTTAGAGTCATTGTCGAGGAGTGTGCGTACATTCCATGCTCCTAGAGTCAGTGGGAAAAGCTTTTCCCTTCGGGTGAGTTTTCGTGAATGTGAAAATGACTTGCACTGGGGATTTTGATTAAAGTGAGGAAGAGTTGTGCAAATCGTAACCTCACTCTCTTGTCGGACCTCATTTGAAACCAGTGGCAAGATTAATCGAGACGACTGGAAGTGAAGTATGATGCAGTGGATGACCATGGTTTTCTACGTGTCTCACCATGCCCAATGCGGTCCACACCGCGTTGCTGGCGTTCGCCTACATTACCCGGTGGTTCGATAAACCATCGTACCTCGTACGCGTAAATTTGCCGAATATCAGACTTTACGTGTTTAGGTTGACAAGACCATTATGCTTTTTGAGATAGTCTCAGCACAATATCACCTACTTTATGACTGCCTAACAGGCTGTCAGTTGAGTGTGGAGCCAGAACACGCCCCAGACAGTCCACTGGTGCTGTGTTCACACGACACGTCAAGCCTGTTGTTGCAGCTACATGGTGAATAGTGAGCGATTTCAATGTGTTATTGACACCGAAGTAAATTTGTTCATCACATAAACTTCAACATTATTATATATAATCACTCTTTACACATCACACAGATATATCCAATTGATAGCCTCAACTAGACTGTCTTAAAATACACAATTTGATATTATACACTGGTTATGATGTTAACACAACTTTGAAAACATTAGCACAACTGGCACTGTGGAAAAAATACTGTGCCATATTGGCGTGACGTAGAACACACCATATACATAGAACCTTCTCCTAGTCAGAGTTCATCTTCTCAAAGCATTCGCATAATGCTGAGAGTGGAAGTCTTCTGAATATGAAAGAATGCCTTGGAGAAAGCTTCCACTCTAAAATTGTGTTTAGGAAACACAAGCTCGCCATTTATAATTTCTTTGTTTTCATAAATAGTAGTTTATATCATATAATAAATGTATGTTGTGTTAATATCATACAAGAAATATATGTTGTGTTAATATCATACACGAAATGTATGTTGTGTTAATATCATACAAGAAATGTATGTTGTGTTAATATCATTTAGGAAATCTGTGTGTAGTTATAGCATTGCTGGAATATAATGCAGATGTCGACGTGAGGAACAGCAGAGGTCAGACTGCGTTGCAGAGATCTGCTGCTATACAGGTACGTTCTCTGAGTAAGTGTAATAGAAGTCTTTGATTTCTTCTTCATTATCCATTTGTCGATCATTAGATTCCTCCTTCCTTTCTTTGTTTACTTATAGTATGTCTATATCTGTAATGTTGTCACTGTGTTAATAAACGTCTGTTTTTTGTAGTACATACATAGGTCCACAGAGCTTAGATTCTAGTGTTGTTTCTAAGGGCCGATATATTTTTCTTAGCATCTCATATTTGGAATATTCTTGATGTGTTCACTCTGTAGTTGGAGATTCTTGTCGACATGTACACATAGCTGTGTTGCCAATCTTGAATTTTGTATACATGTAAATGTAGATTTGGTTGTATTCTGAGGTGTAGAATTCTGAGGTACAACTTGTTCTGACCTGTTCATAGTGGGATAATCCTCTTGTGTTGATGTTTGCATTAGGTCGCAACACTAACAACTTCGATGAATCAGTTTTTGGTTCGCTTCAGATCCATGCTGAAATATACTGGAAAGCTTTGGTTTCTGCCCTATGTACCGTATTCAGCACAGAAGGAATATAGATTGATAGATATATACCAGTAGATAAATATGGCATAAATAAAAGGATAGTACAGTCCATTCACACTCTTTCATTCAAATCACATGAGAAAAAGTCTTGGTTATTTGAAATGCTCAAATCACATGGGAAAAAGTCTTGGTTATTTGAAATGCTCAAACCACATGAGAAAAAGTCTTGGTTATTTGAAATGCTCAAATCACATGAGAAAAAGTCTTGGTTGTTTGAAATGCTCAAACCACATGAGAAAAAGTCTTGGTTATTTGAAATGCTCAAATCACATGAGAAAAATTCTTGGTTATTTGAAATGCTCAAATCACATGGGAAAAAGTCTTGGTTATTTGAAATGCTCAAATCACATGAGAAAAAGTCTTGGTTATTTGAAATGCTCAAATCACATGAAAAAAGTCGTGGTTATTTGAAATGCTCAAATCACATGAAAAAAGTCTTGGTTTTTAAAAATGCTCAAACCACATGAGAAAAAGTCTTGGTTATTTGAAATGCTCAAATCACATGAGAAAAATTCTTGGTTATTTGAAATGCTCAAATCACATGGGAAAAAGTCTTGGTTATTTGAAATGCTCAAATCACATGAAAAAAGTCTTGGTTTTTTAAAATGCTCAAATCACATGAGAAAAAGTCTTGGTTATTTGAAATGGAAAACATATACAGAAAATGCTTCAAATCATATATGGAGCGCCTAAAGTTTGGAAGTTGACACCATCTTGGTAAGTAACATTTTCTCCCTCTCTTCTCTGTAGAACCACATTTTCTGAAAAATGTGTGGATATTATGTGTGGACAAATGTGAGGTGTGGGAACATGGTGAGGGTGTGGGAACAAGGTGAGAGTGTGGGAACAGTGTGAGGGTGAGGGACAGGTGAGGTTGTGGAACAAGGTAAAGGTGTGGGAACAAGGTGATGGTTTAGGATAAATAACCAAAATGTCAGAGGATGTCCGACAAAGTGGAGAGTGCCACAGTAACAGAACAAATAAGTGATAAAGACTATATTAAGTTATATAGTTATAGCTATATAAAACAGTGTAAAAACTAAGTAACAATAAACACAATAACAAGGGCTGTTTCCACGCTGTTGTCCAAACGGGACCTTTCTTAAGAAATGAAAACACACGGAAATAACACAAACTTATTTTTATGTACAGAGATGTTTATACCAAGACATTTCTGCACATGAACAGAAAGGAATAAATATTAGGGGAAATGTGTTCAATTATGTTTAGAACTGTATGCAAATTTCTACACACTATTAATAGATTAAAATAGCGATGTATAAAGAGATGCCAAAGGTTGAAGAAGTTATAAGTATTAAATAAGATCAATAGAATACTTCATTTCAAGGATGATAACTTAAAACATAAACCACACAAGCACTCTAAATAGTGTGTGTGGAAGGTCACACAGCATAAAGCAGGGGGTACCAATAAACAACGTAGAGAATTGGGGGGGGGGGGAGGAGTGGAGTTTGAATGGGTAGTGGGAGCAGTAGTTGACAGTATTAGGAATGGAGGTTGGATCAATTTAAAAAAAAATTAAAAGATGTTGATATATATATATATATATATATATATATATATATATATATATATATATATATATATATATATATATATACATATATATATATATATATACATACAGAGAGAAATTGACATACGACCTATGCAACTTACAACCATTCGACTTTACGACCACAATCACTAGCCATACATGTATTCGATTTCAGATTTATTTCTGCCTCAATTATCAGTCAAACAGCATTGTCTGCAATCATTGGTGGTCGTTAACTAAGGAAAGGGAGGCATGATGCTATGCTGCTAGCCAGCATCATCATTTTCTAAGAAATAACACTCAATAACCTTAGGTCGATTGACTTCCCCAAGCACGGCTAAAGCTTGTTGATTGGAGAGCTCTTAAGAAATTGAAAATTTTAACTTGTATTTTGAACTTCGCAAAGAGTGGCAGAAGCAGAAAGAAGAGAAGACAAGAAAGAAGAGGATAAGTCAGAAAGAAAGAACCACTAAGGGATTATCAAAAGGTTTATCTTTGCTGAATAAACTTCTTATATATTTCGAAGCAATGGACCCAAACATCAAACGATTTGCAAGGATTGAACGGATGGACACAATGTGTTTCATCCATATCATGAAATTTATGATGAAAAAAAGAAGCATACAATTCAGACAAAGCTCACCATGTTTATGAAAAAAAACCAACTCCTGGTACCCCCAACTGCTGCCTTAAATGACAACATTAATGATCTGCATCCAAGCTCCAGTGGCTAATAAAATGTTTCGTAAATGTTTATATATTTTGATGTTAATGACAATCTGATGTGTCTTGTGATAGGGAAAATGTTTCCTATAGTATTTTCCACACCTGTATCTTGTATGTTTTGCAAATATTAAACCAGTTGTACATGTACATTAATGCAGTGTTTTTAACCTGACGATGTAAAAATATGAAACAAAATGGTGTAGAGATAACATACAAATGGCCCATAATGAACTGTGAAAATTATGATTTATAACAATAATAAAATTAATTTATGATATAGTTTAACTTAAATATTTTTATAACATTACTTCACATTACTGTACGCATAGCGTACTCAACGTATGACCAAATCATGTTATTACTGGTCTGTTGGAACCGATCATGTATGTAAGTCGAGCACCAGCTGTATTTTATATATATATATATATATATATAAATATACATAGATTCATTCACTTTCTTTTAATGCTGAAGTTAGCGCATAGGGCAGAGGTCAGATCTCTCCAATTCTGTTTGTTAAAAGCTATTCTGTGCAGTTCTTGAATAGCATGAATATTGTTTGTTTTAATTTCTCTAAGTATTGTTCTTCTGAGTGTTTCCTTTGGTATACCCCTGGCTTTTCTGCCTGTTGGTATCCGTGCAAGAGATTGGTGGTGTATTGTGTTTTTATCTGAGTGTAGGACATGTCTGATGTAGGACCAACAGCGTTTCATAATAACATCTGCGATGTAGTTTTGATGTGTCTCTTCTCTGATTTTTTTGTTTTTGAGAGAATTTTTGAGAATTCGCTCTAGTGGGTGTTAGTTATCCTATGAAGGCATTTGTTTTTGAAACTCAATAGCTTCTTTTCTGAAGAAGAACTTTTCCAGCTCTCACACATATATATAGACATCACATATATATATATATATATAGACACACAGACACACACACATATATATACATAAATATAAATAGCAAACATTAAGAAAATGAAACATACATATAATAAATATATGTAAATATAAATAAATACATATACATGTCTACACATATATATATATTCGTACATATGTGCATATTCACAAACAAAACCAGCATACAAAAATGTACACATACATATGTTAGCACATATAAATATACACACATTTATATTTATATATATAGACAGTAAATATATGTGTAATCATAAGTAAAAAATACATGTATGAAAGTTACCCACACAGATATCTACAAGCATGTAAATGCATCCACACACAAGTAAGAGCTCACATAAGAATTTGTATACATCATCACACAAAAGGTAAATAAATGCATTAACATAAACACCCACATAAGATATATACTTTCATTCGCATGAACATTTGCCCACATAAAAATACATACGTACATTAATATAAACATTAATTCACATAGAGATATATACATGTATTAACATAAACGTTTATCCACATAAAGATATTAACGTACATTAACATAGAACATGCACTCAAACCTATTTTATGTACATATACAAATATGTGACCCCTAGTTGTTGTATGGATACATTTAACAGCCCTTCACATCAAGGTAGTGCTGATGTTTCAGTAAATCGTTTGCTACCTTGCTACTCTTGTGACCGGCAGCATTAGTCTTTAGAGTATCAGTTGATTTGTCTTCTTGGAGTCCTCCACCCACACGGAATGAACATTAATCACTGATTTGTTTGATTTACCTACTTCCTATAAATAACCTCAACTTCCGTTACTTTACTGGTTCTTGTAAATGTTTGTATCTGTGCACATTTATTAGTAAATATTTATCTTTTTAATATAATATTTGCATATTTGTGTTGTTATTTTGGTGTTTATGTTTGTAGGAATATTGATATTTTATTTTCCCATCTATTCAACATTAGTGAATTATACAAGTGTTTCTTCATTTACATGTCACTACATTTGTAATTGTTTTGTTTTGTATATTAATAAAGAAGGGCCCATGCATGTATATGTATTATAGGCATTTGTGATTATATGGTTCAATGTATCCATACAACAACTTTGGGTCACATGTTTGTATATGTACATAAAATAGGTTTGAGTGCATGTTCTATGTTAATGTATGTTAATATCTTTATGTGGATAAACGTTTATGTTGGTTGGTTGGTTGCTGATCCAGCGGTCCATGGGCTTATGCACTTTGACCCTAAATGTTTATGTTAATACATGTGTATATCTCTATGTGAATGGATGTTTATATTAATGCACGTATATATTTTTATGTGGGCAAATGTTCATGCGAATGAAAGTATATATCTTATGTGGGTGTTTATGTTAATGCATGTATCTACCTTTTGTGTGATGATGTACACAAATTCTTATGTGAGCCCTTACTTGTGTGTGGATGCATTTACATGCTTGTAGATATCTGTGTGGGTAACTTTCATACATGTATTTTTTGACTTATGGTTACACATATATTTTTTGTTTATATGTATAAATATATATGTGTGTGTACATTTTTGTATGCTTCTTTTGTTTGTGAATATGTATGAATATATATGTGTAGGTATGTATATGTATTTATTTATATTTATATATATTTTTTGTATGTATATATTTCCTTTTGTAAATGTTTGTTATTTATAATTATTTATGTGTGTGTGTGTGCATGCGTGCGTGTAACATACATAGGAACAGGGTGATTATTGAAACCTTGTGAAATAGTGGAAAGCAAGATGAAGTGTGGGAAGTTGTGAGGTTGAAGTTTTTCTAACTTTTTTTTCCAAATATTTGTTTCAGGCTAGTGGTTTAAATAATGATCATGATGATAAGACCCTTGAACTTCTTATACAAGCATCTGGTCAGTTTGACCTTTTGAATGAAGATGGTCAACCATTTTCCATCATAGCCAGAGACAACAGACTCAATGATATAATGCAACCATTCTGTCGGAATGCTCGACCATTGCTGGACTTGTGCAGGAAGAAAATTAGAAAATCTATAGGTCCTAAGTTTTTACCAAATGTTATTCCAACTCTTCCATTGCCATCAAGACTTCAGGAGTTTCTTCTGCTGAAATATAACAAAAATATCTTCCGCTGCCTTGATAATCGTGTTTTATGACATCCCGTAACCATTTATGGCCAAATCAAAGCCAGTTATTTCTAATCAGACCAAGATTAATAACTAAGCTGAGGTTAAGTCACCATAACTAGATCAATGTCCTTGTACATGATTAGCTAAAATGTAGAACATAAATTATCATTTCTCTTTTGCCACATAGTGCAAAAGGTGACCACTCATTCTTCTTTGCAATCGCCTGTTATGCTCTATTCTCGTATGCGTCATAAGAAGGATGGTGCGCTTGAAGTCTTCACACGTTTCCCCACAGTTGGTTCTGAAAGATTAACCCTGTGTGCCACATTTTCATTCTCATTCTGGCAATGTTGAATAGCCTCATAAGATTTAATCTGGTAATGTTTAACAATTAACATGCATGCGGCAACTATATTCACCAACATTTTCCCTTCTCTTATTAGCAAGCGGCAAGTATATTTGCCGCCGTAGACCAAAATTGCTAGGTACACTTAAATTCATTAAATATCCCCAATTTTTAATATTTTTTAAACCAGATTTAGTAAATCTGGTATTTTATTCAATTGACTACCTTTTCCTGCAGTTTTAGTGGCAACCATGTGTTAAATGTCATTTAAATATCGATATTTTTGCAATATATTGACAATTTCAACAAAAGCATCACCATGACAGTGAATTAAGTTTTATAGACTTTTATTTTGTCAAATTTTCATTAAAATCATTATGGATTGTGATTCAAATGATTATTTATGGAGAAAGTTATTTCCACACTCTAAAATCAGTTACACCACGCTGCTTTATCTAAATTGATATTAAAACATCAACCAGGTTCAAACAATACATTTACAGACTAGATCTAGGTTTATAGGATTTTAAGACATACCTGTAGGTTTAATCCTTTTAATCCTTGAAATTATAATAATTTGACAGTAAATGGTGCGCTATTTGGTCTATCTTATACTGTTTCCAGTCCAGAATATTTACAAAATAATGTCTGAAACTTCTTACTTTTTATATATTATCTTTTTAAAGGTCAAAATTTGCTGGGGTTTTGTGGAGAAACGTCTTTGAGACTGTCTTACATGTCTCATATCATACACACATAAACAAAACCTACACCAATATATGCAGAATTCAATTCTTTATTTATATGTGCAAACATATTTTTAAATATCTATAACAGCAAAAATGAAAACACGATTTCAAAACAGCCACCAACTATTACGTAACATTTCCAAAAATTAATTCAGCGGCAGGAGAGAAATTAGGTAATTGTAAACACAGAGTGCTAAAGGTTAACAATCTTGTAAGATAGTCTCTGATATTGTTGAACAGTCTTGTAAGATATATTCTGGCAATGTTGAACAGTTGTGTAAGATATATTCTGGCAATGTTGAACAGTTGTGTAAGATATATTCTGGTAATGTTGAACAGTTGTGTAAGATATATTCTGGTAATGTTGAACAGTTGTGTAAGATATATTCTGGTAATGTTGAACAGTTGTGTAAGATATATTCTGGTAATGTTGAACAGTTGTGTAAGATATATTCTGGTAATGTTGAACAGTTGTGTAAGATATATTCTGGTAATATTGAACAGTCTTGTAAGATATATTCTGATAATGTTCAACAGTTCATAAGATATACCCGGTACTCTGGCTGCTATTTTTGTACTCTTAAGGTTGACCACTGAAAAACTGAAAATAATTTTTTACATTCTGAGTTAATCATTGTTTGATACAAAGAAGTAATTCCTTGTTTGCTAATAAAACGTTTGAGAACCGCTATTTGATACAAACAGGTAATTCCTTGTTTGCTAATAAAAGGTTTGAGAACTACTGTTTGCTACAAACAAGTAATTCCTTGTTTACTATAGAAACAATTGAATATCCTGTATATGACAGTGTTTTTTCAATTTTTCTTGAATTATGAGACACCATTCAAACAAACTTTTCACTGCTCAAGCAATCATTTTCCCAAGGATATTCACTTGGCAGGTGGATGGCTCTCATCTGGTGGATGACAAAGATAAAGACCAAAAAAGAGATAAAAAGGCACCTGCAAAACAGTCTGTGAACAATTTTATGATTAAAAATAAATTCTTAGTAAGAATAGACTGAGGCTTGTACAGCACTACATCGAGGTAACCAATTGCCTGAGAGAACCTTGAGGGAGATATATGAAGACCTGCTATAGAGAAAATACATCTTTGCCCAGAATTGTTATATCTTCTATATACTGCTCTCTCTCCCGAGGATCACAAATCGGCAATATCGTTCTCCAGGGAAGTTGTAATTTGACGACTTCCTAGCCCATTTGTCACTGTTATATTAGTCTCCTTGCTTACTGTCTGTAAATATATTAAATGCCATCATCATCATCATTTAAAACTACTCCAGTGTTGACAAGGGGAGCAAAATAATAATGATACTGTTACCTGTCACACATATCTAAGAGGTGACTAAATAGGCTTGACATTTTTGGGTCATTATCACCTTTTATGGAGAGGGATATTCAACACCAAAGTAGCCCTCTTTATTGACTCTTACAACTTGCATGTCTGTACCCTCTCTAGTAAGCTTCTCAAAGCATTAAATCATTAAACACCACTTGATAAAGACCTTTTAGTCAAAATGTTGATTCGTACTATTTTGTTTTTGTTCTTTGTAAAACTGATCTAACCCATTTGATATTTTTTCTTCGTCTTTTAGAGTGCATTCTCAAACTCCCGCTTGATTTCTCTTGTAGCAGGACCATGATCCTACTAGATTTCCAGCAGGATGTGGTCCAGGGAACGGAAATGCGTTGTGTTGACCATTTTATTTGTGCCAATTGCCCAACCAATCTGCTACTAATGAATAAATTCATAAAGATAGGGCAGGGTTACCTGGTCTTCTTTGACCTATGCTGTGGGTGCACTCGATGACAGGTCACAGTGTCACTCTTCTTTACGACCCCTTTCAGAGCTCTTCAATACATGCAGGGCTATAAATACGTCTTTGAAAGGATGGAGGGAGGGGGCAGGATGGGGAGGGGGTGTTTGCCTAAAAAAGGGCCCTTTCCTCCTTTTCTTGGGCAATTCTTTCATGTTCATGTGATTATGGTGACCTTCCTTTTGGAAACCAAAAATCATTAGTCTTAAAGGAGTGGGTGGGGCCTTTTACCACCATTTGGCTTTATCCTGAGTATTAAATGTCATGTTTGAATTTCCTAGGGAAAATCTCCAGAAACCATGAAAACTTTTACTGGTTAAAAAAATAGTAAAATTGAAATTTAATTTCAACATTGACATAAAGAAAAACTCTCAAATTTTGTCAAGGGAGCGAAACTAGACACACAAAAAAAACACCATTTCATCTAACACATCTTTTTTGTTTCAAGTATTATCCAGCTTTAAGAAATGTTAGCTTAAATTCCTTCTTCTGCATTTTTTTCTCAAACTCCTGCAGATTAGCAGGATGTAGTCCAGAGAACTGAATAAGTTGTGTCATGGTTGACAGCTTGACAGATCTCTTTGCCATTCAGTCCAATACATCAGATTTCAGACTAGTTTTTAGGCCACTGTGACTTATGAAATGGGACACCCAACTAGATCTCCAAGACCTCCTTAGTCACCTCTCATCGCAGGTCACAGTGTAGCTATTGTTTGCTTCTCGGATCCAGCAACACATGAACATCATTAAAATCTGTTTGACTTAGATTTGTAATCTTGCATTGTTTCATGGATTTTTTTGCTTATGTTTTTCATGTGTCCTGTACTTTATAAAGTACTTTTGATCAAAATGTTTGTTTTATCTGTATTTTTTATCTATTGCTGAAATTGGTAAAATTGCATCTTTTGGCATGTGGTGAAGCATGATTCACGTTTTGAGTTGCCCTCCAGTATAAGCAATCTTGTTGTGACATATGGCTGGCATACTAGAATTATGGCTATAGATGTCTACCCAGAACACAACATTTATACATGCCTATGCCCCATGTAACACACCAAACAACGAAAATGAAAGAGAGGAATATTTTGAGGATGTAAACAGATTAATAAATAACAGCAACAATGAAGATGGCCTATATATTTTGGGAGATATTAGCGCACATCTTGGCACAAATAGACAAAGAATAGAGGAATATAAAGGACCTTTTGGTGACATAAGAAACAAGATTAACAATAATTGTTATAAACTAATAGATACATGCATCCAGCACAACCTCTTTATAACAAACACCTTCTTTAAACATAGACAATCACAAGTGTACACAAGGTATAAATGGAACAGATTGGAATACAAGAGACAGATAGACTTTATACTCACAAAAAGAAACAATAGATGACAAATGACAGACACATGAGTAATACCTAACATGTGTGCAGACACATACCATAAGGCAGTAATAATAACAGTCCACACAAATAAAGCAAAAAATATCAAGCAGAACAGCTCAAATCACCAAGGTCAACTAGATAACTAGATATACTGAAATAAAAAAAAACTAAACATGCACAAAAAAAATATCCAGGAATTTAACGAAGAATTCACAAAGCTACCAGAAAAAAGCCAGCAGATAAAAGAAGAATGAAAATATTCCAAAAATGCCATCATACAAACAGGAAGCATCATCATCAGGTGCCATGCCGGCTGGCGTAGGCGGTCATGGCTCTCCATAGCTCTCTGTCCACAGTATTATGTATTAAGGTCGTTGTTGTTTCCTTGCAGTGCCAGGCTGTCAAACTGTCTAATATTTTCTCATGTTGTCGCCCTCTGTCTCTGTTGCCTTCAATTTTGTCTGTTGTGACTATGTTCTCTAAACCTGCCTATCTCATGACGTGGCCAAAAAAAAGAAGATTGCCTTTTTCTTATAGTGTTGATTAAGGTCCATTTCACATTTGACTCTTTCAACACCTCTACATTAGTTTTTCTGGCAGTCCATGGTATTCTCAGCATTCTTCTGTAGAACCACATCTCTGTTGCCTCTAATTTCCCACTTTCCAGTTTGTTTATTGTCCAAGACTCGCACCCATATGTTTCTATAGGGATTATATAGCACTGCAGAACTCTCTTTCTCACCTCTAATGACAAGGTCATATTACACAGTATATTTTTCATTTTTCTTAATGTTGTTTTTGCCTGTCCTATTCTGCATATTATTTCTGTTGAACTTCTTCCATCTGCTGTAATCATTGTACCTAAATATTTGAATTGGTGGACCTGTTTTAATACTATATCATTCACTTTGTTCTTGCAAGGTGTGTTAGTTTATTTGAAATAACCATTACTTTTGTTTTCTTGATATTTAGGAAGAGGCCTTTCTCTTTACTTTCTGTGAACTACATTAATTAAATCTTGAAGGTCTTCCTCATTTTTTGCAATCAGAATAGTGTCATCTGCATATCTCAAATTATTTATGTTATGTCTTCCCACTGATATTCCTGGGATATCTACTATTTCACACAATATGTTTTCACTGTATAAAGAGAACAGGTCTGGTGAAAGCACACATCCCTGTCTGACTCCTTGTTTTATTTGTTGAAAAGGGCCAAATTGATTTCCTACTCTTATTGCTGCTGTTTTTGCCAGTACATGTTCTTGATGATTTTTAAATCCTTGCTGTCAATGTTCAAATTCTCTAGCATGTGTATAATTTCGACGGGAAACATATGCTTATATAAAAACCATAAAGGTACTAAACAAAAAATAACAGTTTGATGGACAGAAGAGGTAAAGAACGAAACGAAAGATAAAATACAAAAGTAATAGAAATGGGCAACAAACAAAATGCATGAAGATTACTTAGCATACAAGACAGTAATGATAAACAGCAAGAAAATCATTAAACTTGTAAAAACTAAGTCATGGTAAGAATATTGAGAAATACTTAACAAAGATAGACAAAGTGCACCAAAGATGTTCTACAAGAAAGTGAAAATATCATGAGAAGCAAAAAGACGCGAACCAACAGAAATAATCAGCGATGAACACAGCAACATACTAAACAGTTAAACATGCACCAAATAACAAAGCACCAGGAATGGATGGCATACCTATAGAACTAATACAAATGCTAACAGGGACAGGTATAAAGTGGCTACATAGACTGTTCATTGTGATATGCATGACACAAAAGACACCACGAGAGTGGAATACAGCGGTCATTGTTCCCATCTGGAAGAAAAACGGCAGTAAGAGGGACTGCACTAAGTATAGAGGCATATCACTCTTAAACCACATAGGACAAATCTTTCACAAGATACTAGAGAGGATTTGCGCATATATAAAAACACAGCTCAACAACACACAGTTGGGCTTTCGAAAAATTAAAAGCTGTACAGATGCAATCTTCGCCTTTAAACAATTTTCAGAAATAGCGACAAAAAAATAACCAAGTCTTATATTTGGTTTTCATGGGCCAAGCGAAAGCTTTTGACAGAGCTGATAGAGCACAACTATGGATAACACTACAGACATATGAAGTTCCCCAACATCTGATAAGCCTATGTCAGAGCACATACACCAATAGTGAATGCGCAGTAAGAACGAGAACAGGCACATCCGATAATTTCCAAATTCACTCAGGTTTGAGACAGGGATGTGTACTATCCCCTCCCCCCATTGTTCATAACATACATAGATCCCATCTGCAAAGTAGCACAGACAATAGAAGAAAACAATTTGAAGGATAACTTAAACGAATTGCTATTTGTAGACGACCAAGCACTAGTAGCATCACCATAAGAGCAACTACAAAGACAAATAGACAGATTGCATCAAACATGGCACATCTTTAACATGAAGATACATATAGAAAAGACCGAAGTAATGAAGATATGAGGAACAGAAAGAAACACCAATATATAAACATATATATATATATATATATCGGAAACGAGACTTAAACAAGTGACAGAATTCACATACCTAGGAAGCAATATAACAACAGACGGCAGGAGCAGCAAAGAAATACACAATAGATGTAGTAAAGCATACAAAGCTCTAAGGCAAATGACACCAATCTTCAGAAACAAATGTAGATGCCAAAAAAATGTGAATGCCAAACATGGACAACGACAGCACAAGACAAATGTAAACTTGTGAAAGCTGAAATGGTGTGCTTACACATAATCTTAGGAATATCGCTAAGAGGCTGAGTAAGGAATAAGGACATAGACAAAAAACTGATAACACCCCAATCTTGAAATATATTAAGAGATAACATATCAAATGGTTTGCACACATCAGCAGACTACCATCAGACAGCATATCACAGCAAGATATGCTACACAGATACAGCGAAGGCAACCTAGGGGCAGACCACGAAAACGATTGACCATCGAAATAAAATAAGCAACGACTTCCACAGTATAGACCTACTCAACACACACGAGTTGTTTGTCTGAGAGCCATGGACACTACATATTTTGAAAAGTAATTCTGTGAGAGACATACATTATGTTTAAAACTAAAAATTAGAGTAAATGTGTGCATTTTGTGTAATTTCAACACTAAAAGTACAAGAATTATGTCTCTGAATTCTTTTTAATAGCATTGTTATGATGTTGCTAATCAATAATGAGTATTTCTTACCACTAATGCAACTTCTGATGCTGAGCTGCAGTAGACTTTAGCTCATTTGTAGAATGAAACATTGCTATGCAATTAATATGTAGATCAAAGGAGTCTAAAATAACATTTTGTTTAATAATCGAACATTTGTCTGGGAGCCAGATGCACCCATCAATAGAGCCACATCTGGCTCGCGAGCCATGGGTTCCCGACCCCTGAGATGGCCAAAAAGACGTAGAGGATTGACTTTATTGTACTCGTGTTTCCACATATAGCACGTAGCTTCATATCTTTAAGTGATAATCTCCAGGTATCTTCGAAAAACCCTCTGTAAAAAAGACAACACGAGCCGGATTCAAACCTGTGACCTCTTGATCACAAAGTAAACAGATTAGTCAATACACTAGGGAGAACCCCGAATGTATTAGTTACCACTGCCGACGTTGGATGTGGATGGCCAATCGTGCAAATTTAAAAAAACAAAAACGGCAACAGACACATGTCCGTTCTCTGGATTCATCCTTCTGGAAATCTAGTAGGACCATTGTTCTGCTACAGGAGATTTCCATCGAAAGTTTGAGAATGAACGCTTAAAAAAATACTAGCGCAAGTGCCCTCTCATACGAAAACAAAAGGTGAGAACTAGGTAACTATATTCTCATGTCAAAAGGTGAGAATTAGGTAAATGTATTCTCATTTCAAGATAATCGTATTTCAAGTATATTTATTTCCAAGACCAGCAGAGAACGTTAATGTCATTAAATACTTGTAAACAACAGAGTACTAAACATATTTTCTAGATGACATTTATAGCAAATTTGACTTTATTCTGTCATTGCTTCAGTAGCTCAGTTAAGATAATGGCGCACATAAATATGCCATTGTGGTATGTGGACGGTGCTAATAAGGAATGTCTGTCATTATAAATGTTAAGTTAAAACATGATTGGAATGAAGGTCTAGGTATAACCAGAGTTCCAGAAAGTGAAACGATTCCTATCAAAGGAACACATCTATTGAATATGTGTCAATGTGCAAAAAAAAACCCCCAAAAAACAATCATATCCCCATTGAGGCCAGCTTCTTGATACGGAGATGGGATTAGTCCAGCCAATAGAAGCTAGAAACAGACTGGTCAGTCCACTCCTTACATCGAGCCGGACCGCAGTCCTGTCCTAGTAAGCAGAGGTGGTGAAGTCTGAGAAATCTGACCAAGAGGCGTACCAGCAACCTATGTACATGCAACCTTCTAAGCTGCAAGCGAGAACACGAATATAAACATAATACAAGATTACAAGATATTGATGTTCATACATTTCTTGTGTGTTGCTGGGGTCTTAAAGGAAGCAAATAATAGTAGAGATTGAGACATTGCAATCACATTGAGTCAAACATCAATCTGGGACTTGCTGAAACTCTGGAATACCTCCTTCTGGAGTAGATGAATGTCCAGATTGAGACATTGCAGTCACATTGAGTCATAGGCTACATCAATCTAGGACTTGCTTAAACCGTGAAATACCTTCCATCAAAAATTAAGTTAGAGATGTACCAATCTTGAACTGTAAGCCAAACTCTACTACTTGGTATGGAGAACATGACTGGCATACTCGTACTGTCTTGGATTATATCATCATCACCATCATTATCCCATCAATAATCACCATCATTGGTATACTCGCATCACCATCATTATCCCCATCAATAATCACCATCATTATCCCATCAATAATCACCATCATTGGTATACTCGCATCACCATCATTGGTATACTCGCATCACCATCATTATCCCCATCAATCAGGGTGGGATTTAGACTTGATAGGGCCCTAAGCTATTTGAGATATTGGACCTGAAGCTATTTGAGATATGGGACCCGAAGCTATTTGAGATATGGGACCCGAATGTATTTGAGATATGGGACCCGAAGCTATTTGAGATATGGGACCCGAAGTTATTTGAGATATGGGACCCGAAGCTATTTGAGATATGGAACCCGAAGTTATTTGAGATATGGGACCCGAAGCTATTTGAGATATGGAACCCGAAGTTATTTGATATATGGGACCCGAAGCTATTTGAGATATGGGACCCGAAGTTATTTGAGATATGGGACCCGAAGCTATTTGAGATATGGGACCCGAAGTTATTTGAGATATGGGACCCGAAGCTATTTGAGATATGAGGCTCTTTAACGATTAAGAATATATAGATAGTGTAATAAATTTTTTGGGGGCGCCTAAGCTATAGCTTGTTTAGCTTATAGGTAAATCTGGCACTGCCATCAGTCATCACCATCATTGGCATACTCTCATCACCATCGGTCATAATCACTCATCGTCATTATAACCACCATCAGTCATCGCTACAATCGTTGTCATCATCGTAACCATCATACATCATCACTCACCGTCATCATCACATCACTCATCATCGATTCAATCACTGCCATCATCATCGTCACCATCATCACCACCACCATTCGAGGAATATCGGTATTCTTTTTCTTTCTGTCCTCATGTACATTTCGGTGTTGAGGGGAAAGTCAGTGTACGGTCTTCTGCACTTCTTTTTGCCTCTTCTGCTGTTATATTTCCGAATGTCTCTAATACACTTATCCACCTTTTACTAGGGTCGACTGTTTTCGTATCTTTTGTTAAAGACTTCTTGGATGATACTTTGCTCTTTCTGTCTTGTTATGCGGACGAACCATTTAACTTGTTGTTTCTGAATGTATTCCCCGCCGAAGACGGATGTGTTGGGCCATTGGCGCAAATAAAACGGCAACACAACGCATTTCCATTCTCTGGACTACATCCAACTGGAAATCTTGTAGGACCATTGTCCTGTTACAAGAGAAATCCAGGGGGAATTTGAGAATGAACGCTGAAGAAGAAGAAGAAGAAGAATGTATTCTAATGTTGACCTGATCCCTAATTGTTTTCTTAGCTCTTCATTCCTGATTTTGTCTCTCAAGCTAACTACAATCATACATCTTACACATTTCATTTCAGTGGTGTTAATCTTATGAATTGTTCTAGAATCCAATGTCCAAGTTTGACACTGATAACACAGCGTTGGTAGAAAAATGGCGTTGAATATCGCTTTCTTTGTTTCTAGTGTAATATTTTTGTTTTGTAATAAAGTTGTTAGTTGATTGCATGACAGACCTTATTACATCTTGCATCTATTTCTACTTCTTGTTTGTTGTCATATATCATTGTGCTGCCAATATATTTGAATTCATCTACTTGTTTTAGTTGTTTGTTGTTTACCTGTATGTTGATGTTCTCCTTTTCTCTTGTAATATTCATTACTTGTGTTTTGTCTATGTTTATTTTCATTCAAAATTGTTTGCCTGTTGTGTCTATTATGTTAAGATGGTCTTACAGATTTTTTAAATGCTGTTGTGGAATAAAGCCTGGTCATCTGCAAAAAGCACTTTTGCGTGTGATGTGCCTTCCTCTCCATTTACATTTCTTATTGAGCACTTTGTGTATCCCCTGTCGACGTGCTAGGTCAGTCACAGGTTAAGGGCTGTGTAATAATAAGTTTACTCGGGGTCTCGCATTTCCCCTTGCTGGCCACTAGCTGGTCACGGCCATAATTGTTGTTATCTTCTCCACCGATGTTTACATATTCACTCTTAAGAACTTAGGAATATCAGTGTGTGGGCACAATATACATCAAGATATGCAGACGATACTGTTGTGATTATCAAAACTGACGAAGATCTATAAGATGTAATCAACGTAATGGTAACTAGGACAAAGGCACAGCACTTGCCTAAAAATAACCATAAGTCATACGTAAAAACAATTCCACTCCCCAGCATGCTGGATTACAGAGATACTACGTCTGTTCGCTCTTATAATCCTGCAGATTAAGAGGGTGTAGTCCCCCAGATAGCAGAATGTATTGTATCGTAGTTTACATCCTGGCTGCGATATTTCCGCCTTTCAGCTTGACACAAGCTACCTGAATCCTCTAGATTATTTAAAGTTAAGCTGAATTGCAATCCAGCTTTAAAGTAGTTTCCTATAAATACTCTATTGCCTAGTGAATAGCTGACCAAAAGCGTCGGACTTTGGTCGCTCACCGCACTTTATAGTTATGGCGTCCATCCCAGACCATAAGCCACGATACTCTAATTCCTTGTGGCTGGTGAATCATGGGAGTAATTCATATTTCCAACCAAGAGTCAACTGGAAATTCAGTTCTGCTGGATACCTTGTTGAATGCTTTACTTCATGGTAGAGTTGAGGGGGAGCAAGAAGTAGATAGAGATAGAAGTGGGAGAGAAACATCGCGAGTTGGATAGGTTACAAGTGAAGCATCGGACACCACCAAATCAAGGGACAGTGGATGTTGGAGATCCGTTGCAGCCAACCTTCAATACGGAGACGGCAAGTGATAATCACGTGGTTTGCAGTACATGAATAATATACGTGTATTTTCGATTAGTCTACGCCAGGGCTATTCAAATATATTTACTCGGGGACCAAAATGTAGAAAATGGGGATCATCACGGGCCAGATTTATAAAAAACACATTGAATGATTTCATACATTGAGTTTTTTTATAACTTTATTTCACTGTTTTAGCAATGATCCGCGGGCCATTTACTAGGCCTTCTCGGACCGGATTTGACTCGCGGGCCGCCAATTGAATAGCCCTGGTCTACGCAGTATAAAATATTGACTTTTGAAATGATGATAGTTGATGGGTGGTTACTTCCTAGCAACATAGATCTCGAGAACGTTTATCAGTGATTATTTTCAAGAGAAAATTTCAAAGTGATTTTTTGAAATATCAGGTTCACAATTAATACAATTTAACTAGACCAGGTATTTTACAAATAAAGGCTTCACTGGCAGGTATTTGACTAAATATGACCTAGGCCTAATACTTCACTAGACCAAGTATTTTACTAATAAATACTTAATTGAATAAAGTATTTTACTGATAAACGCTTCATTGAATCAAGTATTTTACTAGTAAACGCTTCATTGAACCAGGTATTTTACTAATTAATACTTCACTAGATATAATACTTCAATAGCATCATGTATTAATGCCAAAGGAAGCTCTACAAGGACTCGTTAAAGAACTCACTGAAAGCCTTTGAAATAGACCACAATACATGGGAAGAACTTGCAGAAAATAGATCTACATGGCGTTCTAAAATAAAAAAGAGCGCATCATCTTGTGAAAAGAAGAGAAATACAGCAGCTCAACCGCGGAGAGCAGCTAGAAAGTCACAGATAGACCAAGATCCGTCGACAGTCGTTATTCCATGTCCAAACTGTCCAAGGACATTTACAGCTCGAATTGGGCTCATTAGCCATCTACGAACTCATAATCAAGGACATAACTAAAATTGAATTTTCAAAAGTGGATGTAGCAAATGGTCATCATCACTTGTGATGGACAAACAACACTTCACTAGACCAAGTATTTTACAAATAAAGGCTACACTGGCAGATATTTTACTAAATAGGATCTAGGCCTAATACTTCACTAGACCAAGTATTTTACTAATAAATACTTTATTGAATCAAGTATTTTACTAGTAAACGCTTCATTGAATCAAGTATTTTACTAGTAAACGCTTTATTGAACCAGTTATTTTACTAATAAATATTTCATTGGACCATTTATTAAAATAAATATTTCATTCAACCAGGCATTTTACTGATAAATACTTCATTGGCCCAGGTATTTTACTAATAAATACTTGTATGGAAAATACTAAATATGGGAGAATCGCAGTATCCTAGTTGATAGTGAGCTTGCTTGCGAAACCACGTTCGGACAAAAACATCCTTGTTGTGATCTTTCAATTTACACGAGCACTCCTTCAGTCGACTCATCTATACCTGACGCATGAGTTAGGGAGGTAAAGACGGCAAGAAAAGGAAATGACCACCCCACCTGATAGTTGCTGCGACTCAGTACAAGAAGAGTTATCGTAATTCCCTACGGATGTTGCCATGGGGCCTACCTTTATCTTACTTCATTGGACCAGGTATTTTACTTTTAAATAAATTAGAGACTACTTTATCATACCATGTATTTTACTAACAGGCCTAATACTTCACTAGACAATATATTTTACTAACAGGCCTAATACTTCACTAGACAATATATTTTACTAACATGCCTAACACTTCACTAGACAAGGTAGTTTACTAAAAGGCCTAATACTTCACTAGACAAGATATTTTACTAATAGGCCTAATACTTCACTAGACAATATATTTTACTAATATGCCTAATACTTCACTAGACAAGGTAGTTTACTAAAAGGCCTAATACTTCACTAGACAATATATTTTACTAATAGGCCTAATACTTCACTAGACAAAATATTTCACTAATAGGCCTAATACTTCACTAGACAAGATATTTTACTAATAATACTTCACGGGATCACGTATTTTACTTATAAACGCTGGACTTGAGCGTACACTACGTATAACACTTATAAATATTTCAGTTAACAAGTCCGGATTTTATTGAAACATTAAACGTAGAACCTATCAATTATGTAGGTTATTTAAATTATGTATGTGGACTTTGAGATTTAAAATATCCAACTTGACATTTTTTTCTTAACATTGTTTCCAATGACGGTCAGTAAATGTTGTATTCGAGATATGCAGTCAGGAAACCTATGACTGTCACACATGGAACTGGTTTATGTGATTGATCTCACTGAATAAAAGTGACTCAGACAGAAGGACCTGTCAGTGCAGGATCTGTTTATGCGAGGTAACTTGGTTTGATTCGCGCGTTTGCAATTAAATGTTCAAAATTTTTTTTTGTGTGTTCCTGATCTACTATTTATTGATTTTGCGATCTTCGAAGGGTCATAGATGCGACATTGCTAAACGATTTGAAAATGGGAAGGGGTTTTAAAATTAAGGTTGTATGCTAATTTACGGATCCAGCCTACCGGTAAGGAACAGATGACGTTTCGACTAGGAGTCTTCATCAGAACGAAAACAACAAACGAAGTGTCTTATTGCTAGTATGTTTCCTTTATACATATAAGCACCTGAAGCCGCCCGTGTTTTGCCGGGGCCCGAAAGGGAAGCAAAGAATAGCAACACTGTTTACCTTCCACTCATGTCGTAAAAGGCGACTAAGGAGGTTATGGGATGGAGTTGGTTGCCCCATCCCATATAGGGCCAGTGACCCAAATCCATGCTGAAGTCGGATGTGTCAGACCGAAAGGCGCAGATATGGCAGCAATGCTGTAAACCTTGACACGACTCATTCCGTTTTCCGGACTACATCCTGCTAATCTGCAGGAGTTTGAGAACGAACGCAGAAGAAGAAGAAGAAGAAGCACCTGAAGTGACACGCAATTTGTCATGGCAAATTAGTTAAACCCTTAAAGGAGTAATGCACAGAAAATTGCGTACAACAATAATATCTGTTAGTTAGATACTTGTGTAAATGTAGATAGTCGAGACATTTTTTAAATATGATTATTTCCCTTTGATGAATTTGAGATGTGGGTATATAGAAGAATAGAGAGAACATCATGGAAGGAGAAGAAAACAAACAAAGAGGTTCTAAAAATACTTAATATGGAGAAAGAAGTACTAAGAGAAATAACGATCAGGCAAATAAAATATTTTGGACACATTAAAAGACATGACACATTATTGAAGACCTTATTTGAAGGTAAAATCAAAGGGAAACGAGCAAGAGGTAGGCAGAGATACAAGTAGGGGAGTAACATCACAAGATGGATACAGTCTAGCAGAGTGCACCGCCAAGACAAGAGACAGGTAATGTTGGAGGTCTGTTGCAGCTAACCATCGTTGCGGAGACGACTCTTGATGATGATGATTTCCCTTTGATATACTATTCATACATTTCCGAGTTTCTCAAAATGGATATTATTTATCACCGGGTGCCATGGTGACTGGAATACCAGAACTGCGGCTTCTATTTTTTATGGTTAAAAGCTCTTATATAAAGCTACAATGGACTAACTTTGGTGGTTGAAAGGAATGTACATCACATAGGAGCTACTTTTAATTTAATCCACCAAAACGGATAGGACACTTCAAAGCCGCGTTAAAATGTTAAAGATTGATAGGGAGCCGGGAAACAGTCGTTACAGTTAAAGTTGTCAAGAGGCACAAACAGATTCAAGCAACTATCTATTTCATTTGTTGTTTGCTTGATAACCATGAACAATTATCTAAGGCCTATTAATTTAGAGAGATAAACAGATTCTAGCAACTATCTAATTCATTTGTTATTTGTTTTATTTCCATTAACTACGATCTGAGACATAGTAACTTAGACAAACAGATTCAAGCAACTATCTATTTCATTCGTTATATGTTTTATTTCCAGTAATTACGATCTGAGACCTAGTAACTTAGAGAGACAAATATATTCAAGCAACTATCTATTTCATTTGTTATTTGTTTTATTTCCATTAACTAAGATCTGAGACATAGTAACTTAGAGAGACAAAATTGCTTGGAATGTGGTTGTGCATACATATCATTCTAATATTGTTATGACTTCCAAAGTTTGAGGGGCAAAAATTATTGATACAATAACTGTCTACCATAAATGTCGTCTACCTCCATTATACGAGTGGTCCTCAAATCTATTCGACCCTATAGGTAGACGTCCATAAATTATGTCTACAATTTTTTGCTCATTTTTGACAACCAGATAATGAGGTTTAGTACTTGGAGCTTAGCAAATCAGAACATGAGATCTTGTACATGGAGCGTAGCAAATTAGAACATGAGATCGTCTACTTGGAGCGTAGCAAATTAGAACATGAGATCTTGTACATGGAGCGTAGAAAATTAGAACATGAGATCTTGTACATGGAGCGTAGAAAATTAGAACATGAGATCTTGTACATGGAGCGTAGGAAATTAGAACATGAGATCTTGTACATGGAGCGTAGCAAACTAGAACATGAGATCTTGTACATGGAGCGTAGAAAATTAGAACATGAGATCTTGTACATGGAGCGTAGGAAATTAGAACATGAGATCTTGTACATGGAGCGTAGAAAATTAGAACATGAGATCTTGTACATGTAGCGTAGAAAATCAAAATATGAGGTTTAGTACTTGGAGCTTAGCAAATCAGAACATGAGATCTTGTACATGGAGCGTAGAAAATCAAAATATGAGGTTTAGTACTTGGAGCTTAGCAAATCAGAACATGAGATCTTGTACATGGAGCGTAGAAAATCAAAATATGAGGTTTAGTACTTGGAGCTTAGCAAATCAGAACATGAGATCTTGTACATGGAGCGTAGAAAATCAAAATATGAGGTTTAGTACTTGGAGCTTAGCAAATCAGAATATGAGATCTTGTACATGGAGCGTAGAAAATCAAAATATGAGGTTTAGTACTTGGAGCTTAGCAAATCAGAACATGAGATCTTGTACATGGAGCGTAGAAAATCAAAATATGAGGTTTAGTACTTGGAGCTTAGCAAATCAGAACATGAGATCTTGTACATGGAGCGTAGAAAATCAAAATATGAGGTTTAGTACTTGGAGCTTAGCAAATCAGAACATGAGATCTTGTACATGGAGCGTAGAAAATCAAAATATGAGGTTTAGTACTTGGAGCTTAGCAAATCAGAACATGAGATCTTGTACTTGAAGCTTAGCAAATCAGAACATGAGATCTTGTACATGGAGCGTAGCAAATTAGAACATGAGATCTTGTACATGGAGCGTAGCAAATTAGAACATGCGATCTTGTACATGGAGCGTAGCAAATTAGAACATGCGATCTTGTACTTGGAGCGTAGCAAATTAGAACATGAGATCTTGTACTTGGAGCGTAGCAAATTAGAATATGAGATCTTGTACTTGAAGCTTAGCGAATCAAAATATGAGGTTTAGTATTTGAAGCTTAGCAAATCAGAACATGAGATCTTGTACATGGAGCGTAGCAAATTAGAACATGAGATCTTGTACATGGAGCGTAGCAAATTAGAACATGAGATCTTGTACTTGGAGCGTAGCAAATTAGAACATGAGATCTTGTACTTGGAGCGTAGCAAATCAGAACATGAGATCGTGTATTTGAAGCTTAGCAAATCAGAACATGAGATCTTGTACTTGAAGCTTAGCGAATCAAAATATGAGGTTTAGTATTTGAAGCTTAGCAAATCAGAACATGAGATCTTGTACATGGAGCGTAGCAAATTAGAACATGAGATCTTGTACATGGAGCGTAGCAAATTAGAACATGAGATCTTGTACTTGGAGCGTAGCAAATTAGAACATGAGATCTTGTACTTGGAGCGTAGCAAATCAGAACATGAGATCGTGTATTTGAAGCTTAGCAAATCAGAACATGAGATCTTGTACTTGAAGCTTAGCGAATCAAAATATGAGGTTTAGTATTTGAAGCTTAGCAAATCAGAACATGAGATCTTGTACATGGAGCGTAGCAAATTAGAACATGAGATCTTGTACATGGAGCGTAGCAAATTAGAACATGAGATCTTGTACTTGGAGCGTAGCAAATTAGAACATGAGATCTTGTACTTGGAGCGTAGCAAATCAGAACATGAGATCGTGTATTTGAAGCTTAGCAAATCAGAACATGAGATCTTGTACTTGAAGCTTAGCGAATCAAAATATGAGGTTTAGTATTTGAAGCTTAGCAAATCAGAACATGAGATCTTGTACATGGAGCGTAGCAAATTAGAACATGAGATCTTGTACATGGAGCGTAGCAAATTAGAACATGAGATCTTGTACTTGGAGCGTAGCAAATTAGAACATGAGATCTTGTACTTGGAGCGTAGCAAATCAGAACATGAGATCGTGTATTTGAAGCTTAGCAAATCAGAACATGAGATCTTGTACTTGAAGCTTAGCAAATCAGAACATGAGATCTTGTACTTGGAGCTTAGCAAATCAGAACATGAGATCTTGTACTTGGAGCTTAGCAAATCAGAACATGAGATCTTGTACTTGGAGCTTAGCAAATCAGAACATGAGATCTTGTACTTGGAGCTTAGCAAATCAGAACATGAGATCTTGTACTTGGAGCTTAGGAAATCAGAACATGAGATCTTGTACTTGAAGCTTAGCAAATCAAAATATGAGGTTTAGTATTTGAAGCTTAGCAAATCAGATCATGAGATCTTGTACTTGAAGCTTAGCAAATCAAAATATGAGGTTTAGAATTTGAAGCTTAGCAAATCAGAACATGAGATCTTGTACTTGGAGCTTAGCAAATCAGAACATGAGATCTTGTCCTTGATGCTTAGCAAATCAGAACATGAGATCTTGTACTTGATGCTTAGCAAATCAGAACATGAGATCTTGTACTTGGAGCTTAGCAAATCAGAACATGAGATCTTGTACTTGGAGCTTAGCAAATCAGAACATGAGATCTTGTACTTGGAGCTTAGCAAATCAGAACATGAGATCTTGTACTTGGAGCGTAGCAAATTAGAACATGAGATCTTGTACTTGGAGCTTACCAAATCAAAATATGAGGTTTAGTATTTGAAGCTTAGCAAATCAGAACATGAGATCTTGTACTTGGAGCTTAGCAAATCAGAACATGAGATCTTGTACTTGGAGCTTAGCAAATCAGAACATGAGATCTTGTACTTAGAGCTTAGCAAATCAGAACATGAGATCTTGTACTTGGAGCGTAGCAAATTAGAACATGAGATCTTGTACTTGGAGCTTACCAAATCAAAATATGAGGTTTAGTATTTGAAGCTTAGCAAATCAGAACATGAGATCTTGTACTTGGAGCTTAGCAAATCAGAACATGAGATCTTGTACTTGGAGCTTAGCAAATCAGAACATGAGATCTTGTACTTAGAGCTTAGCAAATCAGAACATGAGATCTTGTACTTGGAGCGTAGCAAATCAGAACATGAGATCTTGTACTTGGAGCGTAGCAAATTAGAACATGAGATATTGTACTTGGAGCTTACCAAATCAGAACATGAGATCTTGAACTAGAAGCTGAGCAAATTAGAACATGAGATCTTGAACTAGAAGCTGAGCAAATCAGAACATGAGGTTTAGTACTTGGAGCTTAGTAAATTAGAACATGAGGTTTAGTACTTGGAGCTTAGTAAATTAGAACATGAGACCTTGTTCGTGGAGATTAGCAAATCAGAACATGAGATCTTGAACCTGGAGCTTAGCAAATCAGAACATGAGGTTTAGTATTTGAAGCTTAGCAAATTAGAACATGAGGTGGAGTACTTGGAGCTGTGCGAAAGGTGGATAAAACCCCTCCTTCAGTGGTTTTTCACAAAATGGTTATCAAATAATTTTCATTAAAGATGGAATTTACATACGATAACGAGTGACATATCTGTATTAAAAATTATTTTCCAAATTAAAAAAAAAAAAGTCTTATTGAAAACGTATCTACAGCCCTGACAAGATGGAAGGGGGGGGGGGATAATAAATTCTCAAAATTTGCTATTTAGCAAATCTTTCTCTTCCAGTTTTCGAAAATTCTCTAACGATTCTCGGAACTTCATTGTATTTATACAGAATATAAAAACTTTCATAGAAAAACTAGCATGGTTTGGACATGTATGCGGACATGATTCCCTGTCAAAGGTGAAACAGAGGAGGACAAATAAAGACATGGTTAGACATCAGGAATGGAATGGGAAAGATTTGATTGACTCATCCTCATTGTTGAAGATATAAATTACTGGAGGACTATGTGTGCTGAAGCATCCAATGTGGTACCCCTACGACCCTAACGGGTTACGGGTTTATAGATATATATATCTTTGTAATTCTTCTCTGCCACCGTATGGCGACTGAAGCCTGGACGTCTAGTTCAGAGTGAAAATAATAGGGCCACTGTTTCTTTTCCAGGCATGTCGTAAGAGGCTACTAAGGAAAGTTGGGAGATTGGTTGACAATATATCACCTGTGAAAACACAATCATTGTCGATGCATGTCGTGTCTAAAAATCTTACTTTCGTCTTCTGTCACAATACCCCCATAGAAGACAAAGAAGATTCATTCCCAGAGATCATTTTACTTGCGTTCTTTTGTGCCAAACCCATAGCAGGTAGGGAATTGCTAGATGTACTATCACTGCAGACAGGTCAACAGATAGATCAACTGAATAATAATGAAATAGTTGGTCCAGAAGTGTATGCTGCACACAGGGCATGACGAGATGGTCGTGGGTTACTGTCACATTGGAATGCTTCCCTTCGTATACTTAAGGGGGCCTCCTAACGCAGTGGTTAGCGCCCTGACTTCTTATATAAGTGGTCCTGAGTTCATTCCCCAGTTGAAGCGGAAATGTTTTTCCGATCGCAGCGGTTTTCGAGTCGACCCAGCCATTTCGGTACCGGATTAATAGAGAAAGTACAAACAGCGAAGGATAGGAGATAGCTACCGACCTTATATAGCAGAACCACTGAAATATGATATCGCTAACATCTCACACCCCTACTGTAGTTAAATGCTATGGGTTGACTGTACTATTACTTTTACTTCTGATACTAAACATGTATACATAGAACTTTCTAAATCAAATATGCCTTTGAAACAACAATCATTATACGAGTCTGAGTGTCACATCTGTTGCTCAACTTAGGAGGACCTGTGCATTTGTCAGAAAGGCTATCATTCCATCCCAGCATCAGAAGATTCAGTTTATTCAGAAGTTCAAGGATATAAACCATATATACCAGATGTATAATCCATTTTTAATCATCATTAAGGCAAAAAAGTGATATAAACTACACTTTTTCCGGAAAGACATCGAGCATGTATGCGAAACAGAAGTAAATGATAGCCGACATCCGTGTCAATATACAGTTGCTTGAAAACAGTCGCTGATAACACGTCTTGTCACACAATTTATAATTTAAAATATGTGATCTAAAACCTTCCCTGGAGGAGCTGAAACTGTTTTTAAGGCTGACGTCTGCCGACGAAACATACGAACAATATCTTTCATATTTGGAGCAGACTTTTTCATGCTAGCTTAGAACTCAGATTTGGTCTCCCACATGGCCGGTGCTCCATATGTGCAAAACCCACACACATTATCTCATACAACCCACACACATTATCTCACAAAACCCACACACATTATCTCACAAAACCCACACACATTATCTCACAAAACCCACACACATTATCTCACAAAACCACACACAATTTCTCACAAAACCCACACACATTATCTCACAAAACCCACACACATTATCTCACAAAACCCACACACATTATCTCACAAAACCCACACACATTTTCTCACAAAACCCACACACATTATCTCGCAAAAACCACACACATTATCTCACAAAACCCACACACATTATCTCACAAAACCCACACACATTATCTCATAAAACCCACACACATCTCACAAAGTATTTTTAGATTTTAGAGTATAAAAGATTATACTCCCCCCCCCCAATATCTAAGGCCTGGTAGTTGGTTCAAGCTTAAAACAGAAGAGAACATCCTCTTTAAATAAACGTGAGCACATTTTGCAAACGTCAACAACTGGGAAACGATGTCACATCAATCGATTAATCAAACTGAATTTAACATAAATCATAAATAACTTTATAAAATACAGTACAGAAAAACGTTTCCCTTTTGTTAATTCTTGGTTTATGTCGTGATCTTTGACCTATCACCGGCCATATTTGTAGCTGCGTTTATTTTAGCCCTGAAATTTAGGTTTCACATGATGCAAGAGATATGATGTGGCTTACCATTGAATTCTATACTCAAAGTTCTTGATATGTCACAAAGAGGAGAAAAGTTTTTCCAAAAACCGGAAGTTCCTTGAGATACTTAAAAAAAGAAACCGATGAAAGGTTTGAAGGAAATCTTACACAAGTCTGATTACTTGGCCGTTCACAAATACCACGTGACGTAATATAGAACGTTAGCCAACCAAAACGGTAATTGCTTCAAACGACTTCTGTTATTAGATTCAATGTTATAGTTGATACAATCTGAATATCACAACTTGCTCAAAGATTTGGATTAATATGGCATATTTTGAGTCTTCTTCTTCTTCTTCTTCGTTCTCAAACTCTTATAGAATGTAGTGCGGAGAACAGAATGCGATGTGTTGTGATTTACAGATTGGCAGCGATGTATACGCCTTTCGGTCTGACACATAAGACTTCAGCATGACTTCAGTGACATTGACCCTCAATGAAATTGGAAAGCCAACTCCACCATCGAACCTTCTTAGTCGCTTCGTATGACATGCGTTGCAGGTAACATTGTCCTTTTATTTGTACCCCCATGTAGTCCCGGTAACACAAGGGCGTGTACGAGTATTATTACTATATTGCTTATTAGAGAAATCTCATATATTGGACATTATATAATTTGTTAGAGAAATCTCATATATTGGACATTATATCATTTGTTAGAGAAATCTCATATATTGGACATTATATCATTTGTTAGAGAAATCTCATATATTGGACATTATATCATTTGTTAGAGAAATCTCATATATTGGACATTATATCATTTGTTAGAGAAATCTCATATATTGGATATTATTATTATATCATTTGTTAGAGAAATCTCATATATTGGATATTATTATTATATAATTTGTTAGAGAAATCTCATATATTAGTTATTATTATTATATCATTTGTTAGAGAAATCTCATATATTTGACATTATATAATTTGTTAGAGAAATCTCATATATTGGACATTATATCATTTGTTAGAGAAATATCATATATTGGACATTATATAATTTGTTAGAGAAATATCATATATTGGACATTATATAATTGTTAGAGAAATCTCATATATTGGACATTATATAATTTGTTAGAGTTATCTCATATATTGGACGTTATCATTATATTATTTGTTAGAGAAATATCATATATTGGACATTATATCATTTGTTAGAGAAATATCATATATTGGACATTATATCATTTGTTAGAGAAATATCATATATTGGACATTATATCATTTGTTAGAGAAATATCATATATTGTATATTATTATTCATCAGTATGGGACGACAACAAAATAAGCAAACGCATATCACAAATAATGTTCTAAAAATTACAATTAGATGATACTCGTGTAAAAATTACAATTAGATGATGCTCGTGTAAAAATTACAATTAGATGATGCTCGTGTAAAAATTACAATTAGATGATACTCGTGTAAAAATTACAATTAGATGATACTCGTGTAAAAATTACAATTAGATGAAACTCGTGTAAAAAAACATTGATATTAAACTCTTGTTAAATTTGTAGGCACCAATAATGCATATAAATCTTCATACTGATATTGTGTTATTAATGTCAGATATGGACACTAATTAAAGAACAAGAGAGAAAGATTACTACGTGTGAAATGAGATGTCTAAGAAAAGCAGCAAACAAAGCCAGAAGAGATCATGCGAGGAATAAAGAGATTACAGGAATTGTTGAAAAAACGTGTCTATGATATTTAAAAAAAACAGAGACTGAAATGGTTGGACTACTTAATGAGAATAAACCCATATATACCAGCAACAAGAACATACATCGTGAAAATGGAAACATCAAGAAGCAGACGAAGAAAGCCAAGAAGAAGGTGAATTGAAAGAGTTAAACACGATCAAAGCAGCTAGGACGTCACGTTATTACTGCATATGAAGCGACCAAACGTGCCATAGTACGAAAAACAACCGATCGTTAATCAATGATTGGACTCCTTACAGCAAAAAACTGGAAAAAAACAATAGATAGATGGAATAATACTTGGTCTGGCGTCGCCAATACAATGTAGATCATCATCATTTGCGCATGCGGTTGTATCTGTGGGTCTCACCAATGGCTCACTAGACAAATCAACCATGCAACAGAAAACCTTAGTAGATTACATGCCTGTATGTTGAGGTTATCTTCTTATAGAAGCTTCATGGTACGTCATCTATACAATCCCGTAGTCGTAACCTTCGATAAAAGTTACCATGTTGTTCCGACAGGCCGACATTGTGCTTGAACTAGTTACGGACACGGCGTGGGTGGGCGGAAAACAAAAAAACCTGTCGCAAGGAACAGAGTTGTGCCCTGATGTCGACGTCTGTTTCGGCAGAATTAGACTTGAAACACCATCGAGTCGAATGGCTGCTGGAACAGAGGGCGGAGCACTTATGGTAATGCCCCACGTGCTGTGAGGCCAGTTTCTAATCAAGAATCAAGATCATCATCTTTCGAATCACAAGATAAATAACAAGTGACAGAATCGACCAGACGTGTCAGTGATGTAAATACTGAACAAGTTATACCGAGTTATGTGCGGGAAACAGGTGAACTAACCTCATCAATAGATTGCAGTCCGCTTTGAAACTGTACTAATTGAGTCTGTTGACCACAAGAAAATACAGGAATCATGGGGTTATCACTGGGATAAAGTAGCGCAGGAACAAGAGAAACGTGGTTTAAAATGTGTACAAAATAGCACAGGAACAAGAGAAAGATGGTTTAAAATGTGTACAAAATAGAACAGAAACAAGAGAAACATTGTTTAAAATGTGTACAAAATAGCACAGGGACAAGAGAAACATGGTTTTAAATAATTTACACCTGTTTCAGAAAGTTAATTATAGCAGAAAATGAGTCACATTTTTTAATGGTTAAATTTGTTACAACAACACTGAATGAAGTCGCTGAAAACATGTTGATTTGATGAAGACAAGAGAAGTGTACTTCATTTTTGTTACAGCTGTTGTGAGTAAAAAGAGTGACGGAAAATGTAATTCCCCGAAACCGTCATTTTGAACAGGAGACACTGAAGGTTAAGTGTGTAAAAATTGGTGGCATATCCTTAACAGGACGTAGCTATCAACCCAGCATTTTGTTGGCTGTGGTGATTTTCTAGGCAATATAAATACGTCAGTAGTTTGCCATTGCTTTCTGAACGGTCCGGATGCACAATTGCCTGTAGCGGGGATCGAACTAGGTACCTTGGCCGTCACAGACGCGCTCTGTACCACTTCGCCACAGAGCCAGTTAAATAAGTAGTGGGCAAAATATGGCCCGCGGGTCAAATCAAGCCAGCTAAGCCATTCTTTGTGGCCCGTCAGGATGATCTAAACGTACTATGTGCGTCTGACCAGAAGCAAGAAATCTTTCTTTTTTTTCAAAAAACACTTCTTGAAGATCACTAAAGACCTTTTTTTTTAAAAAAAATTCCTTACATGAAAATACCCCAATCCGGCTGCCGACCCAATTAGATTGTCAACCGTAGTTTAAGTCATAATCACTGCAACATTAATCTAACGCCCTAACAAATAGACTCCCAACTTTTTTCTATTCATAACTCCATCTTATAGAAGAAAGTGACTCCAATACATTTAAAAAGACCTTTTATCTAGGAAAACTAAAACATATGGAAAATACATTTTCCAATATAAAAATATAATTTAACTTAGGCCTACAACATATTTAATGCGATGATTGCATTTCTTTTCTTAATAACAAGTTTGAACATTCACAGTTGAGTTTTCGTTAATGACAACCTCATGTCAATGTCAACATTTAATGTTTCTTGTTTTAGTTTTTTTTTAAATGAAGAAACAGCGAAAATCCACTCTCAGAAAAGTAATTGGAAGCAGAAGTAAGTGTAATTTGAATGATAACTGCTTCAAAATCAATATTTGTTTCATTTACTGTTTAAGCCATCAACCCCTTCATAAAACCTTTAGAACCGCAACTCGTGAATTGAGAATCAGTGGTCTAAAAAATGTGGAGAAACAACATTTTATAAAATCCTTCATGCAACATAACTGAAAAATAGAATTTCCCTCATACAACTTTTCTTTACCTCTCTTCAGTTTGTAACCACACAATTCGAAAATCATAAACAAAAAACACAGAGGACGTGCACAAGGTGACTTTCAAATGTGGAATATTTTTTGCTACCAATTTTTAAAATGTTTATGTTAATTATGACCTTCGTGATGCGGTGCATTAAAAACTGTGCCAAATTTGGACCAAGGAATGTCCTCCATTTTGTCATATGACTGTGAGAGCACAAGCGGAAGTTGAATTGGTACACAATATTACATAATGAATTTGTTTTGAAACGTTTTTGAGAATAATTTTTAATAAATATTTACAGACAGTTTTCATGGTTGATTGGTTATGTTTAAATAACTCATTTCAGTGAGCGCTTGCTATTTGTTTTATGTTGTTCTACTGCTCGTAAATTGATTTTCCACACTTATTTGGTATGATACTACAATGACTTTCTATTATTTTTCTTATATTTTCCATGATTGTTTAGTAGTTGCCACATACCTGGATTTTTTAATAGTTGCTAAGTACCATAATTGTTTGATAGTTGCTAAATACATTGATTGTTTGATAGTTGCAAAATACATTGATTGTTTGATAGTTGCTAAATACATTGATTGTTTGATAGTTGCTAAATACATTGATTGTTTGATAGTTGCTAAATACATTGATTGTTTGATAGTTGCTAAATACATTGATTGTTTGATAGTTGCTAAATACATTGATTGTTTGATAGTTGCAAAATACATTGATTGTTTGATAGTTGCTAAATACCGTGATTGTTTGATAGTTGCTAAATACCATGATTGTTTGATAGTTACTAAATACCGTGATTGTTTGATAGTTGCTAAATACCGTGATTGTTTGATAGTTACTAAATACCGTGATTGTTTGATAGTTGCTAAATACCGTGATTGTTTGATAGTTACTAAATACCATGATTGTTTGATAGTTGCAAAATACATTGATTGTTTGATAGTTGCTAAATACCGTGATTGTTTGATAGTTGCTAAATACCATGATTGTTTGATAGTTGCTAAATACCATGATTGTTTGATAGTTACTAAATACCGTGATTGTTTGATAGATGCTAAATACCGTGATTGTTTGATAGTTGCTAAATACCGTGATTGTTTGATAGTTACTAAATACCGTGATTGTTTGATAGTTGCAAAATACATTGATTGTTTGATAGTTGCTAAATACCGTGATTGTTTGATAGTTGCTAAATACCATGATTGTTTGATAGTTGCTAAATACCGTGATTGTTTGATAGTTGCTAAATACCGTGATTGTTTGATAGTTACTAAATACCGTGATTGTTTGATAGTTGCTAAATACCGTGATTGTTTGATAGTTACTAAATACCATGATTGTTTGATAGTTGCAAAATACATTGATTGTTTGATAGTTGCTAAATACCGTGATTGTTTGATAGTTGCTAAATACCATGATTGTTTGATAGTTGCTAAATACCGTGATTGTTTGATAGTTGCTAAATACCGTGATTGTTTGATAGTTACTAAATACCGTGATTGTTTGATAGTTGCTAAATACCGTGATTGTTTGATAGTTGCTAAATACCGTGATTGTTTGATAGTTGCTAAATACCGTGCTTGTTTGATTGTTTGATAGTTACTAAATACCGTGATTGTTTGATAGTTACTAAATACCATGATTGTTTGATAGTTACTAAATACCGTGATTGTTTGATAGTTGCTAAATACCGTGCTTGTTTGATAGTTGCTAAATACCATGATTGTTTGATAGTTACTAAATACCATGATTGTTTGATAGTTGCTAAATACCATGATTATTTGATAGTTGCTAAATACCATGATTGTTTGATAGTTGCTAAATACCATGATTATTTGATAGTTGCTAAATGTCATGATTGTTTGATAGTTGCTAAATACCATGATTATTTGATAGTTGCTAAATACCATGATTGTTTGATAGTTGCTAAATACCATGATTATTTGATAGTTGCTAAATACCATGATTGTTTGATAGTTACTAAATACCATGATTGTTTGATAGTTGCTAAATACCATGATTATTTGATAGTTGCTAAATACCGTGCTTGTTTGATAGTTACTAAATACCATGATTGTTTGATAGTTGCTAAATACCATGATTGTTTGATAGTTGCTAAATACCATGATTATTTGATAGTTGCTAAATACCATGATTGTTTGATAGTTGCTAAATACCATGATTGTTTGATAGTTGCTAAATACCGTGCTTGTTTGATAGTTACATAATACCATGATTGTTTGATAGTTGCTAAATACCATGATTATTTGATAGTTGCTAAATACCGTGATTGTTTGATAGTTGCTAAATACCATGATTGTTTGATAGTTACTAAATACCGTGATTGTTTGATAGTTGCTAAATACCATGATTATTTGATAGTTGCTAAATACCATGATTGTTTGATAGTTACTAAATACCATGATTGTTTGATAGTTGCTAAATACCATGATTATTTGATAGTTGCTAAATACCATGATTGTTTGATAGTTGCTAAATACGATGATTATTTGATAGTTGCTAAGTACCATGATTATTTGATAGTTGCTAAATACCATGATTGTTTGATAGTTGCTAAATACCATGATAATTTGATAGTTGCTAAATACCATGATTGTTTGATAGTTGCTAAATACCATGATTGTTTGATAGTTACTAAATACCGCGATTATTTAATAGTTTCTAAATACCATGATCGTTTAATAGTCTCTAAATATGATGATTTTTTAAATATTTGATACACACAATGATTTTGTGATGGTTGCTATATACCATGATTGTTTGATAGTTGCTACATATCGTTACTGTTTGATAGTTGTTATGTATGAAGTATTTTGATTGGTCGGAAGTTTTTGCCAAGTCGGGTAGAACTTAACAATTAGGGAATTGGGATGGAGGTTAGAGATTCGAGATTCGGAGAGTTAGGAGCGACTAGGTAAGTCGCACAAGTGTCGGCTGTGAGCCGAATAGTGTAGCACGGGAAAGAATTGCCGTCTAGCTAGGAGTTTAGTTAGATTTTTAGTAGAAGTTCTGATACGTTTTATAATATGATTTGTTAGGTTCATAGCTTGAATAGCTCTAAGTTGAGAGACGATGTAAGTCTCCAAGAAAGCAGACTTCTCGCTGGATAACGGATAATCAGTACAAATTTAAGGTGTTGAACCGACAATGGGAACCTAAAATTCCAGGACGTCAAAGTAGTATCGCAGAAGTATAGGGACCTGAACTTAGAAATTGTACATCATCTACAGGCAGATAGGCCCTATGATCCAACGATTGTTATTACGATCACCGCACGGCCATTTAGAATAGATGAACATCGTGATATATGGACCGCAGGTTGTAAATTCTAGTCGCGCACGATAGAAGAGCAGTGTTCGAAGGTTAGGTAGAAGAACAATCTTAGCTTGCGGAACAGGACGTATGAATGTATTCGCAGCAAGCCAGTGAATGAAGAATATGTGTGATATGCCTATGAGGATGTACAATCAAGTTATAAATGTTGTAACACTAGACTTTGAAACCTTGATGTTGTAACACTAGACTTTGAAACCTTGATGTTGTAACACTAGACGTTGTACCTTGATGTTGTAACACTAGACTTTGTACCTTGATGTTGTAACACTAGACGTTGTACCTTGATGTTGTAACACTTGACGTTGTACCTTGATGTTGTAACACTAGACGTTGTACCTTGATGTTGTAACACTAGACGTTGTACCTTGATGTTATAACACTAGACGTTGTACCTTGATGTTGTAACACTAGACTTTGAAACCTTGATGTTGTAACACTAGACGTTGAAGCATTACTGTTGTAACACTAGACTTTGAAACCTTGATGTTGTAAATCAGGACCTTGTAGATAAATAAACTGGCTATATATATTCGAACGCATCTGGTGTTTCGCCTCTACATATACTGTACAAGTATAATGATCATATCTACACCCCCCCCCCCCGTCACAGTGGTGCAGTGACCAGGACGGATCAGAATTCTCCCACTTCCTCAATGTTCTTTATTATTCATAGACTATGTCACACCGTTTTCTCTATTCTTCAAACACTCTGTCCCAATGTTCTTCTCCATATTCTTCAAACACTCTGCGCCAAAGTTCTTCTCTCTATTCTTCAAACACTGTATCAATATATTCTTCTAACTATTCTTCAAACACTTTGTCCCAATGCTTTTCTCTCTATTGTTCACTCTATATTCTCTTCTTTGTTCTTCAAGCACTCTGTCCCAGTAATCTATTTTTCAAACACTCTGTCCCAATGTTCTTCTCTCTATTCTTCAAACACATTGTCCCAATATTCTTCACTCTATTTTTCAAACACGCTGTCCCAATGTTCTTCTCCATAGTCTTCAAACAATCTGTGCTAATGTTTGTTTGTTTGTTTTGTGTTCGCTCCATTGTAACCATCACGGATATCCGTGCGATTTCCGCCGGGAGCGTGATTACGTTGTGCCACCGTTATGCGCCTTGTAGGCCTAGCACATCCGATTTCGGCATGCCTTGACAATTCGGGTGGGCTACCCTTAGCCTGTGACAGCCTCTATATCTGTCTCCAGGCACGCGTAGTGGCGACTCTTCGCCCAGACGATTTTTGCTCTCGTCTGACTCGCACGAGGTGTTCCACTGTCTATGAACTCGCCTCGTGTAATTGGACGTGCTGTGCCTGTGCCCATTGGGTACTGAACCGTTTCTCATCCGTGAGCCTGGTTCCTTAAGGGGAAGAATTCAACAGAGGAGTTGGACCCTGGCTCTTTCGCCCTCTTAGCCGAGGTGTCATTCACTGACATCGTGTACCCCTTGTCCGAGTTCGAGTCTCACACCACGCGTTTGAGAGCAAGGCGTTCTAGAGCTGAGCGTCCTTGTCCCAATAGCGCCTGAGCCCATCAGGTACTGAACCCTTTCTCTCTTCAAGTGTATTTCCGGTGTAGGAAAACCTGACAGTAGAGTTGGGCCAGGGCTAAATCGTTGTCCCTTTAGTGCCTGAGCCCATCGGGTACGGAATCCTTTCTCTCTGCAAGTGTACTTCCGATATAGGAAACCTTGACAGTAGAGTTGGAACAGGACTACCATCGTTGTCCCTTTCTTGCCTAAGCCCATCGGGAACAGAACCCTTTCTCTTTGCGAGCACATTTCCGGTTTAGGAAGGATCGACATTAGAGTTGGATTAGGTCTTCTTGCTTTACCAGCCTCCAATGGATGGGTCTGGGTCTCTGTCTGTAAGGAACACAGGTAACTAGATGCTCGTCTCGAGCTGACGGATCTTGTAGTTCACCTTTCCTAGAGACTTTTCACTTTCTATTTGCAGTTCGCGCTGCCCTCTAGCGCTGTTCTACCCTTTCATTGTTTCATTGTACTCGGTATGAAATCTATTTGTCTCGCCATGCATCTACCTTTACGTGAATTTTACATTGGCCGCCCCTCCAATGTTCGGACTGGACTGATTAGCTTCACTGTATGTCGACAGTGTCGCTATATGTGGTGATGCTGGTGGTGTCGGAGATATTGTCTGTCTCTTGTGCAGTCAAATCTCTTTCCATCTGCTACCTCCACATTCTCGGACACGATCCCCAAATGATATGGCCAGAACCAGCTTGAGCTGCTGTATTTCTGTTTCCAGGGTGCACCGCATGGAGGTACATTTGGGATCTTGGTTATCTGCTAACCCTTGGTCCGCCTAGAGCAACGCGTTCCCTTTGCACCCGTCTGTGCTAATGTTCCTCTTTCTGTTCTTCAAACACTCTGTCCCAATGTTCTCCTCTTTAATCTTCAAACACTGTCCCAATGTTCTATATTCTTCAAACACTTAGTCCCAGTGTTCTCCTTAATATTCTTCAAGCACTCTGTCTCAATGTTCTTCTCTCTGTTCTTCAAACACTCTGTCCCAATGTTCTCTCTGTTCTTCGAACACTCTGTCCCAATGCTGTCCTCAATTTTCATTTCATACTCCTAAATACAGACAACTCCCTACAAATCTTAACAAATACAACTTCTAACAATGCCTACAAATCCTAACAAAGACAACTCCCTACAAACAATAATAAAGACAATTCCTAACAAATACAACTCCATACAACTCTTAACAAAGACAGCTCCCTACAAATGATAACAAATACAACTCCCTACAAATCAAAACATAGACAACTCCCTTTCAAAATTGTCCGTCTCTTGATTCTAAATTTTGTAAATGAAAATCCCATTTCAGTAGACAGTCAACTTTTACAAGCGGAACAAACCGTAGCAGGGACAAACAAGCCGTAACAGAGCCAATCAAACCGTATCAGGGATAAACAACCGTAGCAAGGCCGCTATCACTATTTCGTTGAGAATTTCTAAAACAATTCATAGCAGGGCCCCTATAATTATTAGGTTGAGGATTCCTAAAGTAAACCGTAGCAGGGCCCCTATCATTATTAGTTTGAAGATTCCTAAAGTAAACCGTAGCAGGGCCCCTATCACTATTATGTTGAAGATTTCTAAAGTAAACCGTAGCAGGGCCCCCTATCACTATTAGGTTGAAAATTCCTAAAATAAATCGTAGCAGGGCCCCTATCACTATTAGGTTGAATATTCCTAAATAAACCGTAGCAGGGCCCCTATCACTATTTAGTTGAGGATTCCTAAATAAACCGTAGCAGGGCCCCTATCACTATTTAGTTGAGGATTCCTAAATAAACCGTAGCAGGGCCCCTATGACTATTAGGTTGAAGATTCCTAAATAAACCGTAGCAGGGCCCCTATCACTATTTAGTTGAGGATTCCTAAATAAACCGTAGCAGGGCCCCTATCACTATTTAGTAGAGGATTCCTAAATAAACCGTAGCAGGGCCCCTATCACTATTAGGTTGAAGATTCCTAAATAAACCGTAGCAGGGCCCCTATCACTATTTAGTAGAGGATTCCTAAATAAACCGTAGCAGGGCCCCTATCACTATTTAGTAGAGGATTCCTAAATAAACCGTAGCAGGGCCCCTATCACTATTTAGTAGAGGATTCCTAAATAAACCGTAGCAGGGCCCCTATCACTATTAGGTTGAAGATTCCTAAATACATCTTTTCTCATCGGTGTTGATACTGTACTTTGTGTTAAAGAAAGGAAGGAGGTGGGGGATTGACCGCTTCTCTCGTCAATAACAGGCTCATAGTTTCATCAGGAATCAGCCTTCTAAAGTGACGTTATTTGATTTTTCTCGCAATTTTCGTTGGCTGCCTACACAAAGTATACAGAAAGTGACCAATTAAAATTACGGGACATGCCAAACTACGTCAATTTAAACGTATGATTCCCCGTGAGTCTATATGACTGTAAATGACGATAGAAACAGGTGAACCCCACAAGCCTCCCCCTTACCACGTAGCTACGGTCTTAATAATTGTAAATTACTATATAAATGAAATGCTACCAGTCAGTACAAACACGAAGCATGCTACCATCCCTCGATCTGTCACTTTTAGTTTTTGGTGACAATGAAAGACGCAGGTCAATTGTAAACATGGGAAATTTGATATTTCAGGAATGTTGTCAAGGAATGCAGACAAGGACAGTTCAAGGAAATACTTAGGTCTAGTACGTGTAGACATAGGTACAACACGATATTTCAGGAAAGTTGTCAAGGAATGCAGACAAGGACAGTTCAAGGCAATACTTAGGTCCAGCACGTGTATACATAGGTACCACAGTATATTTTAGGACAGCGTTCAAGAAATGAAGACACAGACAGTTCAATACAATACTTAGTTCCAGTACGTGTAGACATAGGTACAACACGATATTTTAGAACAGTGTTCAAGTAATAAAGACACAGACAGTTCAAGGCAATACTTAGGTCCAGCACGTGTAGAGATAGGTACTGATCACATCTCAAACATGCCTCAAATCCATTTTCTCCTGAGAATAACACTATACCAATAAACACAAATATATGAGATAGGGGTTCCGAGATTCATATAGATTTTAAGCACTCATATGGATTTTTCTAGGGTAGTGGTTACGTTGTTTATTAGTTTTATATTGAGTTTTATATTTATCCGACCGTGTGAAAATGATTTCACATTGCTCTCGTGCGGACCCGCTATTAGTAGATAATCAAGATCCTAAATGTACCTCCCAGTGGTATACAATGGAAACAGAAAGATAGCTGCTCTTGCTGTATTTCTGGCAAACACTTTTAGGTTCGTGTTCGTGGATGTGGAGGCTGTAGATGGAATGAGAATTGCCTACGAAGAGACAAGCAATATCTCCGAGACCTTTTCGTCTACACACCTAAGATCACTGTCAGCACACTGTAACGTAAGGCAGTTTACCTGGGAGTAAACATCACCTATCGTATAGATGGAAAATTGTTCAACCTTCGGCGGTTTCGAGCAAAAACCAAAGTTAAATCACACACAATCAGGGATCTTCTATTTGCTGATGACTGTGCCCTAAATGCCAACACTGAGGCTGATCTACAATGTATTATAGACAGATTCTCTAAAGCCTGTACCAACTTTGGGCTTACCATTAACACAGAGAAAACAGAAGTCATGTTACAACCAGCACTTGGCAAAAGCTATCTCGAGCCCTACATAAAGGTAAATGGCGTAGCACTGAAAGTTGTGAATATATTCACATATCTAGGTAGTACGTTATCACAAAATGCCAACGTTGATGATGAAGTGTATACAAGGATCGCCAAAGCAAGCAGTACTTTCGGCAGAATGTACGCAAATGTTTGGTGTAGAAATGGCATTAACCTACAAACTAAGCTGAAAGTTTACAGAGCAGTGGTACTTCCAGTGCTGTTATACGCTAGTGAAACATGGACTGTGTATAGAAGTCATGTGGAAAACTAAATCATTTTCATACAAATTGTCTCAGAAAAGTTGTGAACATCAGATGGCAAGACAAGATTCCAGATACCACTGTCCTTGATAGAGCTGATATCCCAAGCATTGAAACGATCCTGATGCAGACACAGATTCGTTGGGCAGGTCATTTGGTGCGTATGCCAGACCATCGTCTGCCAAAGATACTTCTCTATGGTGAGCTAGAGAAGGGTATACGATCTCAAGGTGGCCAAAGGAAGCGCTACAAGGATTCGTTAAAGAACTCACTGAAAGCCTCTGAAATAGACCACGATACATGGGAAAAACATGCACAAAATAGATCTACATGGCGTTCTAAAATAAAAAAAGAGCTTATCATCTTGTGAAAAGAAGAGAAATGCAGCAGCTCAACAGCAGAGAGCAGCTAGAAAGTCACGGATAGACCAAGATTCGTCTACAGTCGTCATTCCATGTCTGAACTGTCCAAGGACATTTACAGCTCGAATAGGGCTCATTAGCCATCTACGAACTCATAATCAAGGACATAACTAAAATTGAATTTTCAAAAGTGGATGTAACAAATGGTCATCATCACTTGTGATGGACGAACAACAACAACAACGTAAGGCATCAAGACCGGATTTAGACTTGATAAGGCCCTAAGCTATTTGAGATATGTGGCCCTTTATACGTCCAGATATTATATGTCAGTGCCAAATATGATTTTCGGATATGATTTTTTGGGGCCCCCAAGAAAGTGAGGGCCCTAAGCTTTAGCTTGTGTAGCTTATAGACATCTCCTGCACTGAACGCATCTGTGCATTCTGTCTCGGACAGCAAATAATGCAGAAACATTGGAGGAGCGGCTAATGTCGATAACCAGATATGGGTAGATCCCACTAAGAAGCGGTGATCCTATGAGTACACATTGATTTCGGAAAAAGGCAACATGCGCTAGAGGGCAGCGTTGTGTATGTGAAACGATATAGTGGCAACGAAGCTACAATTATCCATCACGAGACCGACTGGTGCTGTTCATGCTCAAGAACACACAGAAGCACACATGTTCCATCATATTTCACCCCCATTAAAAGTAGGAGTCATGACTTACTTAGGTATTGGATACGCGAACTTAAACATACACTCCTGGGTATGAAAAAACAGCTTTGAATACAGATCCCCACTGCACGCAGGAAAAGAATTGAACAAATGATTGGGAGCTCATTGTTCAAATTTCTAACCGAAGTAGTGTTGAGACGCGGACTCTGGACGCTATCGGCAACATAGAGGAAAGCAAGTCATTGTGGATACTGCAAACCTAACACAACTCGACTGTCCCCGTTGTCCAACACGGTACATACAGAGAGAATTGAGTTCAGTACCCAAGGACACACTGCAGAGCTCTTCGTCTGAAATAGGCGCAATCTACCTACTTGTTTGGGTGATATGCGCAATGGCGATAAGTAAAAAAACAAAGGCCGTGCCTTGTGACGAATTTGAAGTCCATCTCAAACGGACGAAACAAGTGCGTGAGAAATGCACAGATCAAATCTTCAGATCCCGATGTGTTTGGCAAAGCAGCACCTTATCTAAGAAGGTGTATCAACCCTGAGCTTAACTCGAATGTAGCCGTTGTCCGACATGGCTCAAACAGAAGAAATTAAGTCTGTGACCTAGGGACACAAAGGGTTTTTAATAAAATGGTCTTCCTAAACGAGGCCTAGCTTATTGGCTGTGAAGCGCTACGGGGATTAAAGTATCAGCTTGCCTTGTGACACATACACCTCTGAGTAGAAGACTCCTTCAATAGGCATTACAATAAGTCCAAAGCTGAAGTCTCCTGGGTATGAAAGAAAGCTCAGAAAAACTTCCCCACTGCGCATAGGAAGTAAGAGCTAATCGCTACCAATTCCTGGGGTTATTGACAAACACAAACAAACAAACACATATTTGTGCAAACAACTAAAATTAATGAACGTTTTATCTCCGCACGAACCTCCACTTAGACCATCATTTGGTTGGTAAGCCAGTAAAATCTCCACGTTTGTGGTGACTTCTAAATATATTGCGCCAAGACAGCACAGTAAAACTATTTCAAAGATAAATGTTAAGTTGAACAATTATGTTATGAAAAGTTCAGTTGATCAATAACATTATGAAAAGTTCAGTTGACCAATGTATTTCAATTGTAATTTTAATTATACTAATAAAAGGTCAGTTGATCAATTATATTGTGAGAAATTCAGTTGACCAATTATATTATGAAAAGACTGAAAAGTTCAGTTGACCAATATATTGTGAAAAGTTCAGTTGATCAATAACACTATGAAAAGTTCAGTTGATCAATAACACTATGAAAAGTTCAGTTGACCAATTATATTATGAAAGGCTGAAAAGAAGTAGAGTATTCACTTCATTGCAATTAAGATTCCCCTTTATGTACACTGTGTCTCTCAACCAAGCTGCATGCCGTGTGCCGAGAATAAAACTCCTGGCATGCAGCTCAGTAACTGCAAATAAATACCCGGGTATCTTTGGAAAAAAATTGCATTAGTAAACAAAACGACCCTGAATCAAAGTCGAGCCATTTTGAACACAAATTATATTATAATTTGATTACCGTAATTTTATTTTTGTTTCGTGGGGTATAGTCTTATTTACACCAATCTACAAAACGTTCTTGTTTTATAATCAATCGTTTATTGAAGACTTACTACACTGAATATTTCATTGTAGAAGCATTAACTTGACGGTTTTTGTCAACGAAAGAAACCCGTTATATTTCAAATTGATTTACCGCATAAAACTGCTTCGTTATACATATCTGGAATATATGTATGGACATAAAACAGTATTACAGCCACATATACTGTTAGTTCAGCTGAAAGATACTTTATCAAGCAGGTTTACAACTCATGATTCACAACCAAGTTTGTTTATGCTGTGGGTTCGACAGATGAAATAGTGAACTAAGAAAATATTGTTTTTAACGTAATTTTCATTTTTAATCGCTTCTCTAAAGTATAAATATCATAAATTTAAAATATCTAATATGTATATATATAAAATAACATATTCTTTCCAGCACGTTGCCTCCATCGTGGATAATCTGAACGCCTCTCTTTCCCAGGCAAGGAGGTATGCATTGGCCAGAGACATATGCATACATTTTTCGATGTCGCTGCCCCATTGTCTTCATGGTCTACCTCTTCTCGTCCCTGGCACTCTGTCCTCAAGAATTAGCCTTTCGTGCCATCATGTCGTTTTAGATGTCCCAAATACTGTAGCTTTCTTCTTATGACTGTATTTAGGAGCCTCCCTTCATTTAGTTTCAGTAATTTCACAATTTCTATGTTCATCTTTTTCTCTGCCCACGCAATTTCAATAATCATCCCAACATTATACATTGCATTATGCCAACCAACAGATTGACAGTCAATAACATTTCAAACATTGGCAGTAACACATTGACAGCTCATGCATTGATAATCAACACACTGACATCTCATATATTGACAAACAAGACATTGACATCTCATATATTGACAAACAAGACATTGACATCTCATATATTGACAAAGAAGACATTGAAATCTCATATATTGACAAACAAGACATTGACATCTCATATTGACAAACAAAAGTTATCAATGTCAGACATGGACATTGACTAAAAATTAAGAGAGAAAGCTTACTACGTGCAAAATGAGATGTCCAAAAAAAAAGGCAGCACACAGAACAAGAAGAGATCATTTGAGAAATATGAAGGTTATAAGAAATGTTGGAACAACATCAGTGGTCAAATATATTGAGAAACAGAGATTGAAATTGTTCACCTTCTTAATGAGAATAAACTCTTATTGATCTGCAAGAAGAGCATACAACATTAAAATGGAACCAGAAAGATACCGAAGACCAAGAAGAAGGTGGATTGAAGGGGTTACCAACATTCTGACACGGCACAGTACCACTGCATATCAAACGACCCAACGTGCAATAGCCTGAAAACCGATCGTCATTCAATCATTCCACGACTTACAGCAAAGGCAAAGACAATAGATAGACAATTTTTGTAGGATCTTTTTGTAGCACTTCATTTCAAAAGAATTTATACTTTTTTGATATTGTCTTGTTTAAAGTCCAAGTCTCGCATCTATAAGTTGTCACTGGAAAAGCTCATGATTTTAAATTGGTTATTTTAAAAAGATTACTTTAGTGTCCATTATTACTACTTTACAGCTTTCTGATTTGTGTTAATGTTGATATTGCCATTGTGAGTCTTCATTGAATCTCTGCTGAACAATCTCTGGAACTGTTTTATTCACTCGCAGATATTCGAATGTGGTTAAAAATTCTAGTTCTATATTATCTATTTTGATTATTGGTTTGATTTTTGTTCTATGTGTTCGCATAATTTTAGTTTTCTGTGCATTTAGATATGGATTTAGATATAGAATCCAGACGTTTGAAAACAAATGTTATAAGACGTGTTTTGAGTATCTGTTATCCAGAATATAGGACAAATGTGTTTGTGAAGGACTGAAATTAATTTATTATCTATTCAACAAGAACCACAGTTAACATTCGTGAAAATTCGAAAACTCCGGTGGTATTTGCACGTGATGAGACATTCCTCGATGGCAAGAGATGTTCTTCAAGGTACGGTGGAGGGTGGAAGAAGACAAGGTGTAAAGAAGAAGGAATGGGTGGATAATACGAATAACATCAAAGACTGGACAGGGTTTTGAAGTTTTCAAATTCATTAGGATGGTAGGGGATAGATATGCGTGGAGGTCTGTCTGCATCAAATGTCTCAATACTACGACACTCACTGAATTTATTGTTATTATTATTAATTGGTTTTATCCTTCTTTTAATAGTTATTTTTTCATACGAAGTGTTGTTAGAACCTCTCTGTTGGTTTTCTTCTCTCTTTATGATGTTATCCATATTCTTCTATATATCCACATCTCAAAGGCATCAATTATGTCTTCTAGTTGAACTACATGTGTCATGTGCCTAGAAATTCTATTATGGATATTCTGAACACACATGCGTATTTCCAGTATCGATACACGCTTGTGAGGCATGGGTATTAACAAAAACATAATAGCACAGAGAATCACTGCTTTCAAAATGAGATGCTACTGAAGATGTTTACGTATACCTTGGACAGCTAAAAAACAAATCAAAAAGATTTAAGATCAATAAACGTCGAAGATGGTTGGGCTCCTTAACATCGTAATCAAAAAGCTGATTTTTTTGGGTTATAAAAAGGGACATAACAGCATGGAAAGATTAATAGGTGAAAGCAAAACTAACGGCAACAGGGGAAGAGGACGCCCAAGACGATGATTGTGCTGTAATATATCATATTGTTTAAACATGTCTCTAGCTGCGGCTGGTCAACTCGTCCAAAATATCGGATTGTTCAGATAATCCATAAGGAAGAGCACGTTCTGGAAAGTATATGTCACATGATAATGATGGTTGGTTGCTGATCCAGCGGTCCATTGGTTCATGTTCTTTGACCCAATGCCATTAAAATGGCATTATATTGCTGGGAAGTCTGTGGATTTTCGGCCCACCCGGCCCAGAGCCAGAGAATAACTATCACACCACCAGGAAGGTCGGTTTCAACCTATGCACTGCTCCGCGCCGCTGCAACCACGATAGGGTTCACTGTGTCCATTTCCCGCCACCAATTGACTACTGGTTATGCCGAACTTCTCTATTGCTCCATACATGCAGCCAAAAGTTCAAGTCAAATGGATTGTCACGTCCTGAGTCATTGTTCCTCTATGATGGGCCTCAGCCATAGGAAAAGCAGTGCTGTCAGTTTCCTCCTCCCCAATGCTGTACAGTACATCTCTGGCTCTCTCCCAACCACAGAGGGTTCATACTTATATACAAACACACTGCAATATAAAATAAAAGCATGAGAAGCATAATTGTATAGATGAACGTGCCATGAAGCTTCTATAAGAAGATAACCTCAATATAACGACATGTCATCTACTAAAGTTTTCTGTTGCATGTGTGGTTTGTCTAATGAGCCATTGTTGAGACCCACAGACGCAATCATATGCGTACATGATAACGATAAGCTGTTTGTTTATTATCAATGTTACGTTAATTCTAGCTCTTGTCAAAATTTGTGTTCTACGTAATTACTATTGTTATACAGTTTTACAGCAGTCTCATATATTATCGATTGTTGTTTGTGTGAAACACATGAAACGCACCTCACTGATGTCATTTGACAAGGTGCTTAAGTGTGCATATTGACTTCATTGCACTGGGATTATTTAGAACAAACGTCGGCGTGCAACAAGTCTGCATATTGTTCTCCAGCACTTTTCAATTCTTTATGAAAAACGTTATGCCTGAAACACTATAACAAGATATCAAACATCAACCGCGCGCGTGGTAATCAGAGCCTTGACTTCTCTTTCAGGGTACCAAGAATAGGGCCACTGTCTTCTTGCCAGGTATGTCGTCAGAGGAGACGAAAGAAAGTTGGAGGTAAGGCTGACAACCTGTCACATGTGGACAAACCATCATTGTCACATTTTGTCTTAATTTCATAAATTTGTACTCTATCAAATGATCCCCACGGATGAAGGAAAGATGCAGGTCAGCGAATATTGTAACTTTGTCCTTTCGTAGCAAACTCCTAGGTCATCAATCAATCAAGTACCATGTGGAGTGGCGTAGGCGATCATGCTTCTCCTCAACACTCTGTCTCTTGTGTTAGTAATAAGTTCAGTTGGTGACTTGTTCCACAGTGGCAACCAATCCAGAAATATATCTCTTTGTCTTCTTATCCCCTTGAATTTTAATAAATGTTTTTACTAAATGGTTACTAAATGTTCAAATTTTACTTTTCTCATCATATGTCATAAAAATCTTGATTATCTGTTTCTAATTTTCGTTAAAATTTGTCGTTTTACCCGAGCATCTGTGAGAACTTCTACATTAGTTTTCTTGGCTGTTCATGGAATTAATTTTCATAATTCTTCTTAAAATCCAAATCTCAGTTGCCTCCAGCTTATCTTGCGCACTTTTGTTTACTGTCCATGCTTCACTTCCATAAAGAAGGATTGACTCAATATAACATCCTAGCTCTCGAACTAGGTCATAAATGTGCCGTCATTGCCGATGTGTCAACAAATCTGTCAGGAGAATGAGGAAATAGTTGTCCCAGAAGTATAATATTGACGAATTGGAATGTAGGCCTATTCCTTCGGGGACTAAGCATGCATCCATAGTCACACCCTCCCCCTTTTACACATCAATGGCTTTGAGTCTGGGTTGTGCCTCATTTTCATAACTGAGAAGAGCTTTTGTCAGAAACGCCACGGACTGTAACGTGTACCTGCTCACAGCTAAGTGGATTATTTCATCATTACGATCATCAAACAACAACATCTGTTGGGAGTCGACTACTTTGTAATCTATGCTTTGCCAAACTAACTATATCGATCTGATGGCTGCTTTCGAGATTGTACTTCAGGAACTCATCTCAAGATTGCTGGAATCTGGTCCAAAAATATGACATGGGGATAAACGTAGAAAAGAACAAAATACTGGAGATCAAAAATATTGTTCCGGGTATAACTAGCATACAACTCAATGTTCATATATAAGAAGTAGATCCAACTAACATCCAACTCAATGTTCACATATAAGAAGTAGATCCAACTAACATCCAACTCAATGTTCACATATAAGAAGTAGATCCAACTAACATCCAATTCAATGTTCACATATAAGAAGTAGATCCAACTAACATCCAACTCAATGTTCACATATAAGAAGTAGATCCAACTAACATCCAACTCAATGTTCACATATAAGAAGGAGATCCAACTAACATCCAACTCAATGTTCACATATAAGAAGTAGATCCAACTAACATCCAACTCAATGTTCACATATAAGAAGTAGATCCAACTAACATCCAACTCAATGTTCACATATAAGAAGTAGATCCAACTAACATCCAACTCAATGTTCACATATAAGAAGTAGATCCAACTAACATCCAACTCAATGTTCACATATAAGAAGTATATATATATATATATATATATATATATATATATATATATATATATATATATATATCTTTACATGACTCGGATCACAGATATGCAATGACGACGATTCTATTGTAGAAGTCAAGAAAATACTCGTTATGGCTATTGATGAACTGGCAGGGTGGAATGCAACATGGAAAAAGTAATATTAGCGCCTTAGTCAAGATCAGTCTATACAAATCACTGGTACTATCTATTCTTTTGCACTGGTGTTAACGTATGACACTCACTGCATATATTGAAAGAAGGATTTAGACATTTGAATACAAGTGCTACAGAAGTGTGTAACAAATTTGCCTGAGACAGCATAAAATAATTGCACTTGTCGGAGACTGAACTTTCAGGTCGACAGAGACCAACTGACAGAGACGAAACGGTATATGAATGTGTGGCTTGAACATGTAACCAGATACTCTTCTCTTTCACAGATCATCCAGTACGAAACAGTGGGAGAGTGAAAGGAGAGTAATAATAATAATAATAATAATAATAGCAGTAGTAGTAGTAGTAGTGGTGGTGGTGATGGTGGTGGTGGTAGTAGTAGTAGTAGTAGTAGTAGTAGTAGTCGTAGTAGTAGTGGTGGTGGTGGTGGTGGTAGTAGTAGTAGTAGTAGTAGTAGTAGTAGTCGTCGTAGTAGTAGTAGTAGTACGAACTCACAAACCAAATTAGACAATTACCACTATTTTTGTTTTGTTTTTTCATCATCGCATTAATTGTTTTTCATGTCATGCTGATCTTCGCTTGCGAAGGAGGAACCACATGTGGTTCTATAGAAGAATGTTGCGAGGCAAGTGAGATGTGGTTCTATATAAGAATGTTGCGAGGCAAGTGAGATGTGGTTCTATATAAGAATGTTGCGAGGCAAGTGAGATGTGGTTCTATAGAAGAATGTCGAAAGTACAATGGTCAGCTAGAAAAACTAGCAAGGGGTGCAGAAAGAGTCACATGCAAGACGGAGGTTACTTAATAATATCAGAGCCAGCGAACAAAAAAAAAAAGAAGAAACATATCAGAAAGAACATCTTTATTATTTTAGTCACATCATGAGACAGGGGGGGGGGTCAGGAGAACATAGTTACAAAGTCATGATACAGGGAGTCTGGAGAACATAGTTATTACGTCATGAGACAGGGGGGTCTGGAAAACATAGTTACAAAGTCATGATACAGGGAGTCTGGAGGACATGGTTACTACGTCATGAGACAGGGGGTCAGGAGAACATAGTTACAACGTCATGAGACAGGGGGTCTGGAGAACATAGTTACAAAGTCATGGGGCAGGGGGTCTGGAGAACATTGTTACAACGTCATGGGACAGGGGGTCTGGAGAACATAGTTACAACGTCATGAGACAGGGGTCAGGAGAACATAGTTACAACTTCATGAGACAAGGGGTCAGAAGAACAAAGTTACAACGTCATGATACATGGGGTCTGGAGAACATAGTTACAACGCCATGAGACAGGAGGTCTAGAGAGCATAGTTACAACGTCATGAGACATGCGGAGTCTCTAGAATTAGTTACAACGTCATGATACATAGGGCCTTGAGAACACAGTTACAACGGACACGATTGAATCACAAGAAAACATTAGATAGCCTGACATCTTGGTATGACAAAAAATTCAACTTCGATCCTGATTTAAAAATTACTGGTAATAGAGATTCGTGATCGCCTACGCCAGTTTGCATGATTCTTAGTGATGATAATGGTGATGACTAATAACTCGTCACTATTGGATTTCGAACTTGCAATCTTCTTGAACGCAAATCAAATGTCTTGACCACATTTCAACTGAGATTGATACACAAAACTGTCACATGATCGTGATGTCACATGATACGCAACTTACCGTTTAATTATTAAACAATAAACCGAACAAATGGAATATTATCCTGATAGTGTTTACAATTTTCAGACGTTACACAGCAGGTAACTTACATGGAGTTATTGTAGCTGATATATATATACAAATATGTCTACTCACGTTCCGTAAATATCGAGCCTTTATCAGACGACCTGGCCTAGAATACAATACAATGAGGTAGTCTTTTCAAACAGGGGTTCTCAAATAGTGGTTAATGACCGAGGCAGGATTGTTGGTATGGATGCAAAATAGGGGAAGGGGTAGCTTGAGGGATTCAAAGCAACTCTTTAAATTGAAAATGTCCATACACGTTGGATATAAAAAATACTCAAGGTGATCAAGTGAAGCGCTATAAGGACGCATAAAAGACCTCACTAAAAGTCTGTGAAATAGACCATAATACATGGAAAGAACGTGGCACAAGAGATTCATGGCGATCTACACACAAAAAAATAGGAGAAATGCAGCAGCTCAACAGCGGAGAGTTGCTAGAAAGTCACGGGTAGACCAAAAAATAAAACCGTCTGCAATGGTCATTTCATGCGCGAACTGTCCAATGACATTTTCGGCCCGAATAGGGCTTATTAACCATTTACGAAATAATAATAAAGGACACATCACTAACTGAATTTTCATAAGTGGAAATAACAAATGGTCATCATCATTGTGATGGAGAGAAAAACATACACAATATTTTTCTTATATAGAAAACGTTAGCAGAACGCAACAATCATATTCTTGACGTCATTGTTGATAGTCTGTGACATTTGGCATTGGTTATCATGTCTGTCCGCAGCCTTATGTTATCATCATCATCATCATCATCATCGTCAAGTGTCGTGACGAATGGCGTTGTCATCATCTCTGTTGGTGTCGTCAATCGAAGCTATTTAGTCAAACTGTCCAATATCTTTTCTCTAGGTCTTCCCCTTGATATTTCCTTCTATCTTTTCTGTTGTCACTATTTTCTCAACTCCTCCTCTTCTCAATATGTGGCCAATAAATGTTGACTGTCTTTTTCTTACATCATCAATAAATACATCTTTTCACATTCATCTTTCTAAGACATTTTTCATTAATAATTATCTTTGCTGTCCAAGGAATGCGCAACATTCTTCGAATAAACCACATCTCCGCTGCCTCCAATGATTTTTGTGATGTCTTATGTTATGTGTACTGGCAATCATTTCTTCTTATATTCCATACCGTATGCGGTTGGTTATCGTTTCCTTCCACATCCTTCGAATTCACACAGTTTTCAGATACCAATGTTCTCCCATGCAACAATGCCAGGTCGTCAAGCATGTTCTCTATTCGTCTTCCCCTTCCCTCTTGCTCCTCAATTTGCTTGTTGTTGCGATAAAGTCAATCTATCTTCTTATGATGTTAAGAAAATGTGGATAGTCTCTTTTTGATGGGAGTAACCTGTTATCTTTTTATTTGCCTATGGTGTTATTAACATTATTCTGCAAAACCACATAATGCGTGTCATGTGACGTATTCTTTCCAGAACATAACGTTCCTTATGAATCTCCTGAAATCCACGAGGTCTCTGGCGAGTTGTCTCGCTTCCTCTAGCGAAATGTGCATGCATTATATAATACGATATAATATGATACGGTTCATTTATATCGCGATATTCATCACAATGAGAAGAGAACGAAATTAGCATTTGGTCTGAATAGAACATCGTTTTCCTGTAGTCAAGGAAGGAAGGAAAAAAGGAAAAATGGCGACTTTGACATACATATGTTGACATAGACGGGATATATTGAACAGGTTTGCTACAATTAAATTGGTTACACTTAGTAAACTGAAAGTAATATTGCAAACAGACTGCAGTATTGAAATTTCTAATCGTACTCTGTGGAAAATTGTAAGATATGTCGGCTTCACTTTCAGGTAAACTTTAGGGGGCAGGAATATGTATTTGTGAAAAGTCAGATTTGATTGTTACTCGAGGCAAATACACGAGACAGATTGGTGAGTGGAGGAATCAAGGCTATGATATTGTATATTTGGTGGAATCCTGGGCCAATGCTCACATACATATATGATATTGTATATTTGGTGGAATCCTGGGCCAATGCTCACATACATATATGATATTGTATATTTGGTGGAATCCTGGGCCAATGCTCACATACATATATGATATTGTATATTTGGTGGAATCCTGGGCCAATGCTCACATACATATATGATATTGTATATTTGGTGGAATCCTGGGCCAATGCTCACATACATATATACTGGCCACAAATTACGTCAGCAATGTGGGGGTGGGGGGAGGGAAGGATCTGAAAAAGTGTGACAGTTTGTGACAGGGGGAGGCAGTTGACTAAAGTTGACGTCTACAAAGTCTACAAAACGATTTTTCTACGCAATTTAAATTGTACGTGAACTTGAGTAAAAATAACGTAATATTTGGCTTCAAAAAATGTCGTCCATTGCACTTTTTCTGCAGTCTTGACAAGGGAGGACGGGATAAGAAATTGCCGAAAAATGTTGATGTAATTTATCGACGATCTCTATGCTACAGAGTCGCAATGAGTCGACGGTGAACTGAAAAAAACAAATTTCAAGCAGCAAAGGACATCAAATTATACTAACACACATAGGAAGCAGTACTAAAAGCCTTGTCTATGACGCTGGACATACATTTTGTAAACACAATGTTGAGATAGGCACTACCACACTGAAATGAATGGACACATTTTCAGACACTGGATGAAGAACAGTCTTCTTCCAATTCTGGAAGGATCGTCATGTCTAGGACAATTCATCCTATCAAAGGGAGGTATCACAGGAAGACAAACTACCAGATGCGCCAAATGCAAAAGATCAAATTAGGACCAGGCTTACTAAGGAAAATTTCAACTTCGACGACACGTATTTTATGCTGCAGTTGTTGCAGCAAATGAGCAAGACAAGTTAAAGGTGATATTAACAAAATCATTGAGGAATAAGGTCATATTTCTCCTAGCTACCCTTCATATCATCCGCACTTTAACACTATAGAACCTGTGTTGGGCTCATGGACATGTTCCGAACAGACCACAACATTTAAAATGTGTAAAGTTGAAGTTTTGACACGTGAGTCCCTCTCAAAAATAGGCATTTAGTTTTAGAAGTAGTCTTTTGAACGTGAGCTCCGAGAGAAAGATTACTACTGACACCAAACTGGATTACAATTTCTCCAGCTATTAACAATTATCAAGCTCTTGGAATCATGAGATTCGGATAGATGCAGACCATATTTTGTTGACATGATGAATAACATCAATGGATTCATGTTCGTATGTTAAACAAACCGTTAAGTGCACGTACAGGGGCAAAAAATACATCTCTTTATCTAAATTCGTCTAGTCGTACAATTTTCAATACATTAAGGCACCTACGAGTCTAATTGTTACCGAAGGGCAAGACTAACTGTCACATTTTGGAGCTCGAACATACAATTACTTAACCCATCAATGCATGGAGTACCGACTATCAATAAAATGTAGATAGAAAATAAACTGGCTGCTGTAAAATCTAAATTGGCTAGACTTATTTGCAATAGTCATTACACATCAAAACAATTCGCCGATGCGAAAAATCCATAGAATCTATGGACTAAATAATAACATTTTACGTCATTAAAATTCGAAAGCTGCACGCAAAAAATCTCTGCGATATAAAAAGTAGTTTAGGAGAAACTCGCTTCCTATCACATTCATGAATTAGTAAACGGACTATAGATCTATTGATAACGTTAAATTGTACCGTAGTCAATCATATAAAAATGATAATACAGGTAAAGGCGACATGAGTTATGAAGCAGCGACATATCATACGGTGTACTATTAGTACTCATCTGCCTAAACAGTGGTTGACCAGAAACCACATGACTAGCGTCGCCTGCCGCACTTACTCAGTAGAGATATCGCCATTCCTCAACATTCTCAGAGCATGTGCCCTGGTACCCTACTTCCTGGTGGTTCGGTGAACCCCGGAAGTAGTTCTTATTTCAATCCACGAAAACGGAGTGGATTCTAAACCCAAATTTGCTCATGGCTATGTGAGATATAAAAGACTTAACTGCAGAAAGCAATCAAGACTTCATTCGTTACTTTTTTTTATTATTGACTTGTCATCCGTTGATCACTATTTATATACTTGGAGTCGTCAGTCAATAAAAGGCCACGACCGACCAATGAAACGCACAGAAATTTATCAAAATACCGAGAAACCATCCTTCTAGGTCATAAGCGCACAAGTCTGTAGTACATTGCCGACGGTCTCGGTTTGCTGGTCAGCGGGAAGTGTCATGACGTAACAGTACACTATCACAACCCTCTCATTATACACACACACACACGCACACATAAAAACGCACTGTATGGACATACACCTAAACACTCACTGTATAGTACATACGTACGCACAGACGTATAAAAAAGAACCGCACACAAACATACATATATACGCACACATATACAAGCATGCGCGCATGAAACCGGACACGCATACCCACACGAATACGCTTAATTTGTGGACCAAAACAATCAACAGACTAAAGAGAGCGATACTTTTTCCCCTCGAGGACAACTGTGTTACCTGGTGAGCGCACAGTGGCGAAACGGCGGAACACGCAGGAAGTAGCGCGCGATTTTTAACTATAAAAGTACACCCTCTCGGAGTAGCGTATGTTAACTTATTATGTGAAATGTTTCCTTCCGATTCCAAATCACATAACAGTCTGTGACTTCCAGACAAGGGACAAACTTCATGTTTCTGCCACAGCTACTACAATAAACAGAGGCAATACTGTTTCCATAACGTGAGTAGATTCATTTATGCATAAACTAACATGTGTCTGAAATTAAACTTAATTTGATACTTGTCTCTGTATTGGCATATTGGTTATTGACTATGAGTTGACATCATTGAAAACCTATAGGAGCTTAGTCTTTTTCAGCAGATGTCCAAATGTATGCATGCTTATAGCTTCTGTGCTAACCTGTAACATTGTAAAATACGAGGGGTGGGGTTTTCATACCTTGCCTCCCTTAAATATAATTCAGAAAACGAGATTTGAACCAGGTCCGCCAGACAGCTCTACTCGCCGCACCACATTGAATCAACACGTTTTCCGTATTCGATCACACCGCTGCCGTAACAAAGGTGTAGTTTTGGTCAAAACTTTCAATTTTATTTCAGCGTATTTCCAAGCCGCTATGAATATGGACCGATCGAACTCACACATACGTTGCGAGACTAATAGGTGTCGATTGAGCGGACTTGGTTCAAATCCGTTTGCTGCGTTATGATTTTTCTTCAATAATAAATTCATTCAATTCTCGATGCTTCTATATTATATTATTTATTTACTTGTGTCACATCTGAAGAGACCTTGTTTATGGTTATGTGCTATTTATATTTACAAGTCACCGAATTTGTCGTTGTATTACAGAAGCCATCTGGCATGTGGTGATGTTAAAATGTTTGTGGTTCTCGTGTAATTTACATACCTGTGCAGAGTGTGTGTGTTGCTGTCTCTATGTCGTTCGACCGAATCATATTCATAGTATCTTGGTAACATACACGTTGAAAGTCTTAACTAAAATCGCATAAAGTAGTGTCAACTGAGAGGACCTGGTTCAAATCCCGTTTGTTGCATTCGCATTTTTCTTCAATAATAGTTCTTCGATGCTTATATATATATATATATTAAGTGACATATTATTTCCAGAGCGTTGTCTTCATCTTGGATACTCTGAACGCCTCTCTGTCCCGGTCAAGCAGGCCTGCATTGGCGATGATGTCGGTGATCTATCGTCTTCTTGGCCATCCTCTTCTTCTCTCGCCTGGCACTCTGCCCTCCAGAATTAGTCTTGTGATATCATCATGTCGCTTACGTGTTCAAAATTCTGTAGCTTCCTTCTTATGATAACATTTAGAAGCCACCCTTCATTTAGTTTCATTCATTTCAAAATTTTACTGTTCTTCTTTTTCTCTGTCAATGATATTTATAGGATCTTTCTGTAACACTTAATTTCAAATGAATTTATTCTTTTGGATATTGTCTTGTTTAAAGTCCAAATCTTGTATCCATATGTTGCCACTAGGATAACACATGATCTTAAAAGGGTTATTTCAGTATCATTGTTTCTACTTTGCCACAGCTTTCTCATTTATGTTATTTTGAGTGTTGCCATTGCGCGAGTTTTCTAATGTCAACTGCACATTCTCCAGAACTGTTTATATTTGTTCCCATATATTCGAACTTTTTGCACATTTTACTTTTGTTTGTCTATTTTGATTATGAGTGTGATCTTCTGGTCTGCCTCTATATTATGTTATTCATTTGCCCTTAGAATATCAGAACATAACATAGCCTTCTAGTACTAGCAATTTAGTCCAAAGGTGGGTAACGTCTCTTCCCCCCTCGCCAAAAAAATTTAAAAATTCATTAACTATCTCGTGAGAAAGTGGTTGATAATGGGCGAATGACTAATTGTTATGTACACTCCCCCCACCCCACTTTCCCCACTTTTATGTCGACATATTCACGGTCCGGTTCCTGTGGCTTGCTTGTTAACAACACTTCTCACTCTTTCGCTGGAGATGGAAATTATGTCCCTTAGAATGCAAGGACTTAGTGAATATTGTATGTGAAATCATATATATTTTGGGTAACAACCGACTCTTTCTGTGACGCTTTACATGCCCGTGTAAAGCCTATTTTGTATTTCCAAATGTCTAGGGTTGGAAACCGGACCGTGACGTTTTGTTTTTAAAATGCATTAATTGTTTTCGAGATCCAAGGAGATTATCGCTTGAAGCTACAAACTTATGTGAATGTTAATGTCGGTAGGTAGAGTGCTGATTTGAAGCGAAGGACGGAGTACATATGCGTAGACTCGAGTGCAATGAAATAAAAATCTTCCTCTCTTTTAGTCATTTATTTACAAAATCTCACTAAAGATCTACAGTTTTATCTCACTATAGATAAGCAACAATCACAAAACTAACATCACATTGTAAATAGACTATATAAACACAATCACACAACTAACATCACATTGTAAATAGACTATATAAACACAATCACACAACTAACACAGGATTATATTGTTCTCTCATTGTTCTTCATCATTTGCACATTAAAATGTGACAGTTACATGAAGTCTGGACATCGGAATGTGACAGTTACATGAAGTATGGAAATCGGAATGTGACAGTTTTATGAAATATGGACATAAAAATGAGGCCTTTTATGAAGTATGGACATCAGAATGTCGCAGTTTTGTGAAGTCTGGACATCAAGAATGTGACAGTTTTATGAAATATGAGCATCATAATGTGACAGTTTTATGACGTATTAACCTCATAATGTGGCAATTTTATTGAAGAATGAGCATCAGAATGTGACAGTTTTATGAAATATGAGCATCAGAATGTGACAGTTTTATTATATTTGAGCATCAGAATGTGACAGTTTTATGAAGTCCGGACATCAGAATGTGGGTTTTGTGAAGTCTGAACATCGGATTATGCTGGCTTTAAAAAGTCTGGATATCAGAATGTGATAGTTTTTATAAAGTTTGGACATTAAAATGTGATAATTTTATAAAGCTTAGAGATCAAAATGTAAGAAATCTGGACATCAGAATGTGACAGTTTCATAAAGTCTGAACATTGGATTGTGATAGTTTTATAAAGTTTTGACATTGGAATGTGTCAGTTTCATTGAAAAGATTGAACGTGTATGGGAATAATAAATTGAGCACAAAAAATGTCGAATTCTTTGAAATTTAGATGTGATGGCAGATACATTTTAGAAAGACGTTAATGTGAACAAAAGTGGTATTGATTCAAGTCAGACAGGTGTGTCTCATGGAAGATGACGATAATGTGATACACCTCATAGGAAGCATGGGTTTGTCATTATTGTTCGCTTTGTCAGTGGTACTAATCTTTACTCTGCGTTATGGTATCATCAACACACTAGCGTGCCTGTTAGATCAAATCAATGACGTAGTGGTAAAATCGTTCGCTTTGTGCACCAGTGGTCACTGTTTCGATTCTCGCTGGCGAAACTTTTGTCATAAAGATCTTTTTTTTTCGGAGCTCTTCGGGGATTATCGCTTGAAGCTGCTGAGTTACGTGCTCTTCTCAGCAGACGACGTGTCGCTTCGTTGAGAGAAATGAACCCGAGAACACTGAAATCAATTATCTACGCCCCTTTCTGAACCATCAACTGAGAAATTATAATGCTTACCTTGAATATCATATCATAGATCCTATACCCTTACCCAGATCAAGATGGTATAAGAAGATCTGTTGTCTGAATTAATTAATACCACATTCGGTACGTTTGTGATTATTGTTGTGATCCCGGTTGTCATTATTTATATGTTTGGCTATTTTTGGCATGCGATTCCAATTATATAAGTATTGACCAACCGGACGCCCAACACGAGGCCCTCGTCTGACCACGTAGCAATTCTAGATTACAGATCTGTAGTACTGTGTCGCTGGTCACGCACTAACATTAACTCTATACTGCCACGATCTTGATATAGGCCCTATCTTGTCTTGTTAGAATGTCCGTGCCACGTGACCCATGTTTCGAGTTCTGTAGTTACTCGTGGTCTTGAAAATAAAAAGTTACTTGTGTAGTCCATACAGCCACTAGAAAATATGTACCAGGATTCATGCCCTGGGAAGGAGACATGTTGTCATCGATGTTAAGCGTAGAAGAGGATACTAGTATACAAGAGCTCCATTGTTCGTAATTCCGTGGTGATCGAGACAATCAAGTGAACAATCGATATGCGTTTTATATATATTTTAGCTATATTATGTGTTAAAAAAGTGTATGGATACAAAGCCAGCGGCGGACCCTACAAAATATGGATTAAAGAAATAAAAAGAGTCAACGAAAACAAACATATATGAAGCACACAAAAAGCCGTCTACAGAGAACTCTTCTATTTCTGACGCCACAGAGCATACAGAGATATAAATCGAAAAAAAGGTAAAAGATATAATTGAAAAACGGTTAAAAATCCATTAAAAAAATTCCTCTTAATGTGAGATATGCTCTTTTCAATAGCGGATGTTAGTCCAATGTAGTTGTACCATAGTCTTGTGTCATAAACAATAATGGTGGTCACTGCGTGGCAGGAACAGGTTTGGTGTTGCATATATTCTCGAAGGACGCACTATCCAGCACACTCTGACTAATATTCCGCTACTAACTCTTGAAGAACAACTTCTCACATAGTACTGTTTACTACTGTAAGATCGACTCCGTTACAATATTTAATAGTTTGCTGTCAAAATACGACATTTATAGCATCTGCTTGTCATAAATATATGTACATGTTCTGCTTTGCAATCTACGCTACCTAATCGTTGTCCCTAACTTAATTCTATATATCTTCATCTGTCACTGTTCAAGTAGGCCTGCTACAACGACCTAATAAGTTCTCTTTGGTCTACTTGAACAGTGAATCAGCCTGCAAAAATACTAAGTTGTCTTTGGTCACCGTTCAAGTAAGCCTGTTACAGCGACCTTCTACGTTCTCTTTCCGATAACATAGTCGTTATAGTGTTAAAATCTAGCGACAGATTAGTCGTGACCATCTGTTGTATAGAAGATCTAGCGCAGAATTAATTAGGACTTCATTCGTTTTGTTTTAGATTATTGTCGTGAGTTCCTTTGGTCACTATTTATATATTTGGAGACGACGTGACTATTTTTTAAAACAATACATCAGGGAACTGTCGAAGGAGGAAGAAGCAGAGGTGGAAAATATTGACATGGAAAGACAACATCAAGGAATGGATAGGGCAAGATTTTCCCTCACTTTTCCGCATCGTTGAGGATATAAATTGCTGGAGGATTCTGTGTTTAAGTATCCAATTTGATACCCTTACGACCCTGAAGGGTTACACGTTTATTGATTGATATAAATAGTGAACAACGGTATACACGACAATAATAATAAAAGTAATGAATGAAGGACTAGTTAATTCTGTGCAGATGGCTTATATTCAGACGGATTAGCAGTGTCTTGTGTAGTTCTTATCATGCTAGGGAGAGAATACAAATTTATGATGGGAAGTGATAACAGGAGTACTGATATTTTAATTTGTGTCTGGTAACAATAGAAATAATTAACAACAGAACTGATGCGTGAGATTAGAGGCAGTATTTGTTTAATCATTTTAGATAATTAGGTATTTCCAGTTGTAGCAATGAGCTTTTCTATGTTCCTTCAACGCCGAATACGGTGCATAGGGCAGACATTAGTGCTTCTCTTCAGTTCCAGCGATATGATGGTCCTGTCTGTAGTCCTTGCATGTTGCTAAAACCAATAGTCAAGTACTTTTGAATAACACACAATAAAATTATTTGTTGGAGATAAAATAATCGAGTTTTTGCAGTTTGATAAGACTCAATGTTGGCGCGGTGATATTGAGTAAGAGCCAGTGGTTTGGACATGCACAGACACACCATTCATTTTCTGCGATTATAAATTATTGGTGCAAACAGTTTGTGGGTTGATGAGGAATAGGTGGGAAGACAATCTTGGCATTGATAACATCGAGGTATGGTCAGGATGTGAATTTTCCACACGCTTATGGTTTCGATGTGTCACATGTACAACCCTAACAGGTTATGGTTTTTATTATATTGGTTTTTGTTTTCATTTAGTGCCTACCGCCACGGTAAATAATTACATAGGTAAGCACTAATTTCACACCAGTTCCACAAGGGTTAAATATAAATACATTCAGGGTTAGATTTATGATTAGTTATGTAAAACAACTAACCCTAAACCTAAAAAATGAATATTTAAATTAATTATTGATAAATTGAAGACCTAATTGATATGATATTTAGATGAATTAACCATACAATATGTCTTGTCTTATCTTGTCCTAGCCTCAGATGCCGCGAAGCATCGTGTGGAGCCTGCGTTTTCTTTCTAATGCCAGATGTGTTACTTTGCTGTTGTAATATCATGTTGTAGTATGTCTCTGATGTTACAATCCATCTGCCTGTAGGTCTTCCTCTCGCTCTGTACCCATATATTTTTCTGTTATATGTTACAGCTAGAAGACGATCTGGTTCCATTCTCATAAGGTGATCTAACCACTAATCTGTTGCCTTTCTATATATTTAAGGCTTGGTACAGTACCTATACATTTTCTGTTGATGTCATCGTTTCTTATACGGTCTGTTCTTTTGACTCCAACGATCATCTTAGACATCTCAATTCACAGTGTGTGCAGATTGGAGGATGTGCTACCTGGTGTGGAATGGAGTCGTGCGCCATTAGATTGTCCGACAGCCTTCAAAGTAATAATAACACTCAGTAGAGAATGCAGGGAATGGTGTCCGACAGTGGTGGAGTCGGATGTATATGATTGTATATACAGATTGGTCGGTTGAGAGACACATCAGAAGTGCCTGGGCCTTCACGGCTCAAAGGTGGGGGGAAACCATCAGAGAGGAAAGTGGTGCTTTCGTTCAGACGACAAGCAGCATGACAATGGAGGTTTTGGCAGTAACCAAAGCTTTGCAATGGGTCTGCTCGCGGACTATCAGTGAGCATGTCTGCATACTCAGTGACTCGATGAGCATGATTGTGAAAGTTCAGGCGGGATACATTCGGGAACAGTAGTTAGATGCAGTGAATAATTCCAGTTTGCGTAAAGTGACTTTCATTTTTGTGCCGGGACATGCGGGGTAATAAGATAGCAGATAGGTTGGTCGCACACGCTGCTACTACGACTGTTGGTGGAGCGATGGATCGAGCAGATATTTTGAACGCCCTACGGGAAAACGCACGATAAAATGCCTGTGTAAGTGATGATGACTCGTGTTACATGACTCGAATAAAGGAATTTGATTTGAAATGTGGTGTCGCTAGAACGGAGCAGTTTCGTGGGAAAGAAAGAATGATGGTCAATCAACTGCATACTGGGACCGTCAGTCAACGTGTAATGGCGACTACACTCAAGGAGAGATCAGAGCACCTATGGACTTGTCCGGAGTGCGGTGACGATGATCCAACGACAAACTAACCAACCAACCAACCAACCAACTAACTAACTAACTAACTAGCTAATCTCATTTCACAAGTTGCAATCTTTCTCTCCTGTGTCTTGGACAGTGACCATGTTTGACATTGATAAAACACAGTTGGTATAAATATACTGTTTCTTCGTCTTCTTCTTCAGCGTTCATTCTCAAACTCCTGCTGGATTTCTGTTATAGCAGGACCATAATCCATTGTAGATTTCCAGCAGGAAATCTAAGACATGGAAAGAGAGTCCAGAGATAATGGAAATGCGTTGTGTCGAAGATTTATTTGCGCCAATGGCCCGACACATCCGTCTTCGGCGGGAAATATACTGTTTATCAATATTTTTTTAGTAGACAAATAGATGTAAGGGTGTTTGAGCAGTGGTTTCAATTGGTATGAGACTACGTAGGCTTTTTAGCATCGTGTTTCAATTTCTCTGTCCAGTTAGCTGTCTTCAGTGAAAAGGCTTCCCATGTATTTAAACTCATGTACCTGTGTGATACCTTGGCAGCAAGCTATCAAAAACAGGGGATTCATCAACATAAATATCAAACCGTATTGTACTGGTTGCTAACTCATTCAATAAACTATCACATATCTGGCATTCAAATCACCAAAAATAACACAATAATCAAGATCTTCAACTCCTGCATAACTTCAACATTAACATATGGATGCGAAAGTTGGAAAGCACCATCAAACTTAAAACAAATACTAAACACCTTTGAAAAATAAATGTCTTAGAAGGCTACTGAACATACGTTGGTCAGACTTCAAATCAAACACAGTTGTCAGACAAGAATCAAAACAAGAATATGTATCCACCTACGATATTAGAAAGCGTCGCTGAAATTACATCGGACATGCGCTGCGAATGGATACTGAAAGACTCCCCTGTCACGCTTTGATCTGGTCACCAAAGGCCAAGAGAAAACTAGAAAGAGCAAAGAAACTTTATGTAGAACTATTACAAGGGAACGTTTCACCATCGATATCAGAAACAATGAAGAAACAAAGCAAATTGCAATGAAACGAGAGACATGGAAATTTATGACATCAGCCCTATGTTCCATCTTTGGCCCCAGATAAATAACCAACTAACTTGTCTGAGGTTGTTTTCTTTAATATGTATGTTCAATGGGCCAGATAGTCTACTGATTTTCATAGTTTCTGTCTTTGATGTGTTAATTTTCATGTTGTATTTTTCGTAAGCTGAGTTTAGTGTATTTACATGTCTCTGTAATTGTGTTTCGTCCTCATACATTAAGCTTCGATCCTCTGCAAATAGCAATTCGTTTGCAGAATTATTTTTGTCTATGGTATCGTTTATTTGAATGATTTCTTCATCTTATTCCATCTCTTGACTTGCGTCGTTAGTGATTCTGTCCATATAAATGTTGAATAGTTTGAAGTTTTTTTGTTTGTTTGTTTTTTCACATTTAGTGTTCTAGATATTTCGTATTTGTTTCCCCATTTAATGTTTTCTCTACGTTTGGTGCTTTTACTCGACATTTACTGTTTTGAAATCTATATTTAGTGTTCTTTCTCAACTTTTAGTGTTTTTAAATCTACATTTGGTATGTTTTTTTCTCTCTCGAAATTTATTGTTTTTTAATCTACATTTTGTGTCTTCCATCAACACTTAGTACTAACCCCATCTGACTGCGAGTGTCTTCAGCGTTTTTTCTCAAACTCCTGCAGATAAACAGTATATATTCAGTAGAATAGGATACGCCGTGTCGAGCTTTATCTACAGCTTTCGGCCCGGCTCATCCGACTTTAAGTATTGTTTGTGGATCATTTTAACCCTATAATAGGATGTAAATTCAAGTAAGAAGCATGAGGATAATGAAAAATGTATGAGGATAACGGGAATTGAACCACGTCATTCTAGCGGCACCGAATCACAGTGAAACTCAATCAAACTGTGTTTTCAGTTCTTGACTAACGACACCCCCAAAAATAGATGCGATTTTGTCAAGATATTCAAACTATGCACTCAAGTCACCGAGAACGGAATAATCGAGACACGGACTATTACAACAACAACTAACAGTACACGTATTGACGTATTCTCAGGACTAAAAATATAGAACATCCGTTTTCATACTATAAGGGCCAACAAGCATACTTGTAAACATAAATAACGCAGAGACTTAACAGTGTTGCTTCAAATAATAGTCTATGAAAGTAAATTCAAGTAGGAAACATGAAGGCAAATAAAAAGTTCTTAAAGTTAACAGGAATTTATTTCTCGAATCCAAAGAAACTCGATTGTTCAATTCTCAGTGACTTAGTACACAGTATGAATGTCTTGACAAAATCGCATCTTGTTTTGGGAATGTGGTTAGCCAAGTACGGACAAACTCGTTTACTTGCGCTGCAAGGCGATTTGGTGTCGTTAGAAAGGACCTGGTTAGTCCGAATAGTTTATAATAGGTTGGGACAGCCAACATCAGCCCTAATACCTCTCTAATTAGCTCTATCTGAATGACATGTCACAATGATACGTCACAGTGTTGCCATTAGTCCGTGTGTTGTCGGGGACGAAAAGAAAGCACAGAATAACGACATCATGCGACTATGTTTTAAGGGGTGTTTTGACTGTCTCATCTTATAAGAGAGTTACAGTTACCCAGAAGCCATGCTGATGCCGGATGTTTCTGACCGAAAGGCGAAGATACAGTAGCTAGACTGTAAACCATGACTCAACGTATACCCTTCACGGAACTGCATTCAACTTGTATCAGTAAAAGTTTGTTCGTCCCAGTTCGAACAAGTGTATCAGTAAAAGTTTGTTCGTCCCAGTTCGAACACGTGTATCAGTAAAAGTTTGTTCGTCCCAGTTCGAACAAGTGTATCAGTAAAAGTTTGTTCGTCCCAGTTCGAACAAGTGTATCAGTAAAAGTTTGTTCGTCCCAGTTCGAACAAGTGTATCAGTAAAAGTTTGTTCGTCCCAGTTCGAACAAGTGTATCAGTAAAAGTTTGTTCGTCCCAGTTCGAACAAGTGTATAAGTAATCCGTTGTTCACTTAATCAGAACAATAATTAGATACATAAGAACCAACACGATTCTGTTGTCTGGTGCCATGACCTGGATCCTATGACATTAGCTTTCTTCTTTCTTGGCGCGTGATATAATCAGTAAATAATACCGACGTATAGGGACCATAACGTATCCCTTTCTGCAGCAGTTCATAAACATCTGTGGTGTGTCAGTTTGTCCTCAACTGACAGTGGTACATTCATTCAACGTTATAAACATGGAAGGTCCAACTCTGTATGCTAAGCATAACACAATAGTTTATTTACAAGTCACAATATTAGCGCCGATGACCGTAGCGGAGGGGTACAAACTCTCCAGCCTTCATCTTGCCCTTTGCAACTATGATCGTCAGACCTCATTGTCTCATAAGGCGCACATTCAGTGATTTTCTCTGTTTAGTGTTTTCGCTTACATTTAGTATTTTATTCTCAATATTTAGTGCTTGCCTCTACTTTTAGTGTACCTATATACCTTTCTTCTACCTTGCGTGTACCTCTATACCTTTCTTCTACGTTTAGTGTACCTCTATATCTTTCTTCTACCTTTAGTGTACCTCTATACCTTTCTTCTACGTTTAGTGTACCTCTATATCTTTCTTCTACGTTTAGTGTACCTCTATACCCTTCTTATACCTTTAGCGGTTTTACTGAGTCTATCTATGTAAGAGACATTTTTCTGCAGGTTTTGAGACATTATAATATAAATAACATCGCATATGTTCAATGAAAACTCTGGAGATAAACGGAACTAAGTATTACCAATGGATAAAATACACCGTATCATTACAACAGGACGCAATACAAACGACGTTTCGACTAGAACGTCTTCAGTAAGAGGAATTATAGTACACATCAACTTTTACCTAGAGACGAATAGGGTATGACAATGATAAAGGGAGGCGAGAGAGAAAAGCTCCTATCATCGCCAAACATGCGTGTCTCTATGTAGAGGTTGGCGTTTGTCTGCTGCCTTTCGTCCTGATGAAGACTTTCTAGTGGAAACGTCGTTTGCCTCTGCGTCCATGTGCTGGTATGTCGTGTTTATAATCATTGGTAAAATTTATACTTTTTTCCGTTGACTTCGATATGTGCGTTGTGTTTTCCCAACCTTTGTTTATCCAGCGCACCCGGTCGTCTTCTGACATTAGATTTATCGCTGTACCATTAGTAACTCCATACATCAAATAACACCAATAACAATAATAAAACAAACAAAAACATCCCCTTCACTTTTTTAATATAAGAAAATGAAATAAAAATAGAATTACCTCAATCATTGAGCGCATTATCTCTGCCAGCGCAAATATCACCATCTACACAGCACCACATTTGATTGCCAGAAGCAGATAGTAAATACATTTCATTACAGAAGTGGCAACCGCATTGCCATAATAAGCTTAAGGACATTTGTTGATTTACGTCATTGTATGACACAAACCCTACTCAGTACCTGTCTCGAGTGCTAGTTACACATAACGCGACTCATCTTGGATGATGCGACTGATCTGAGCGTTGCACTGGTCTCTTTTCATATACGATTCATCGTCAGCCAATGAAAAATCGGAGCAGCAAAGATGAGTGACGGTATGTGTAATTACTTGACAGGACTTATTTCAGTACGAGGATTTGCTTAATGTCTTCCGTAGAATTACTTATCTCCCCCAAAAAGGCATACACGGAATATAGTATGATATGATTAGAGCTTAAAATGAAGAACATATGCAACATAACAGAGTGCACTGAGTGTGTGCACTGAGGTACGACATAGGTACTCAGACCTTCCCGATGTAGCTGTTATCATTGACAGAAGGCATATAAAGTAGATACAGCTATATTTAAAAAATATAATTCTAGTTGATACAGTCGATGTACCCAACTTTTGTAACGGAAGTATCGATTCTGCATGTAATTCCCTGTGCACAAATATGATAGATCACATTCAGATAGATGTGAGCTATACGGATACAAATCCCATAGTTTAATCATCATTATCATGTGATGGCTTGGCGAGCATATATCTCCACAACTCTAAATTTTCAGTGTCTTTTGCCAGGATCGCTGTTGACTCTTTGCCGTGCCAAGTTGTCAGATAATCTAAGATTGTCTCACACTGTCGTCCTCGACATCTCTTGCCTTCTTTCTTGCCCGATGTACCTATGTTCTCCAGACCTCCTTGTCTTATAACGTGACGAAAAAAATAGAATGCCTATTTCTAATATTGCTAAGTAACCCAAGTTCGACTTGACTGACGTTTCTGATGTTTGACGTTCTCATGACCGGGTCACAACACTAGGCTGATTCGATTGTTTCGTTTTTCTTCAATTAGTAACTTTTTATAGCCAGCCAATTTAAAAAAACAACAAAAAACAGGTTAAATCGGATCAGATAAGTGTAGTGACGCATTCTTGGTTTAGTTCACTGGTCTTATTTAATCTAATGTTTGTCATAACTGGTATGATGCTGACATGTAGCTTATGTAAAAGGGGCGAGCACGCATAGTGATACCATGAGTACATGATGGGATTAAATTTCTAGTTGTTTGTTTTCCGCTAATAAAATTAGCTCGTGTTTGCGCTGTAACTGCAGACAACGAGGAGAAAACTATGTTGATAACGAGGGTCTCAGTTCATGCTGTAACTTATCACTTTTACTGCGGCACTTGCGCTGTAACTGCAGATAATCGAGTGAACATTTAGTAGTTCTGGTTCAAAGAATATTGTCACTATCTTCTTTCGAGGAATGGCGTAGGGAAAGACTAAGGAGCGACTAAGGAAAGTTGCGGGATATGCTGACAACCTATCACCTGTTAAACATTATCGCCATGTCTCAATTTCTTTTTCTTGTCTTACTTATGGACTCGCTCTCTAACGGGTTAGCACGGGTGAACCTTAGACCAACGGAGTAAACCCCTACAGAAAAACCCTAAAGCAGCCGATGGTATATTAAACCATCTTCTGACATGGTATATTAAACCAACTTCTGACATGGTATATTAAAGCATTTTCTGACATGGTATATTAAACCATCTTCTGACATGGTATATTAAACCATCTTCTGACAGCTCCTGTTGTTCTGCTTTTCTCAAGCTTATTATCATTGCCTTTCACTTGGCACTAATCAACAAAGCCGAATGAAAGTAGGTTAGTGCAAATGGGACAGAAACTTTCTCATAAAACCTAACTCGACAAGCAGTCAATGTGTGGCAATGCTGGAACTAACAAGCAGTCAATGTGTGGCAATGCTGGAACTAACAAGTAGTCAATGTGTGGCATGCTGGGACTAACAAGCAGTCAATGTGTGGCAATGCTGGAACTAACAAGTAGTCAATGTGTGGCAATGCTGGAACTAACAAGTAGTCAATGTGTGGCAATGCTGGAACTAACAAGTAGTCAATGTGTGGCAATGCTGGAACTAACAAGTAGTCAATGTGTGGCAATGCTGGGACTAACAAGTAGTCAATGTGTGGCAATGCTGGAACTAACAAGTAGTCAATGTGTGGCAATGCTGGAACTAACAAGTAGTCAATGTGTGGCAATGCTGGAACTAACAAGTAGTCAATGTGTGGCAATGCTGGGACTATGTGTCTATGTAGCTTACACTAGCTTGCTTCCTGACCATTTGTAAATGCCATCATTAATGTTAGCGCCTGTGACTATGTCTAAAGCATCGCAGACAGCAGCAAACAGGCCAAGTTTGACCCCGGTTAAATTTGAGATAGCAACCAGAGTCTAAGTAAGGGATCTAGTTATCTTGACGTCTGGCCTAATAGTGATATGGTTAGAGACGCCTACCGTAGAGTGTTCAAAAGGGCTCACTTCAACTTATAAGGCTGATTAAACCCTTACTAAACGAACGTTCAGCGAGTTTGGTAAAATACTGAACGTATTAAAAATTCCACCGCCGAAGTCGCATGTATCAGCTTATTAGCACATAAAACGGCGATACAACACATTTCTATTACCTGGACTACCTTCTGGAAATTTCGTCAGACCATTGTCCTGCTACAAGACAAATCCAGTGAGAATATGATTCATATAAAAATAATTTTCTACCGTTCTGAAACTCCTACTGAATGTTTCTCGCACCTGGACAATAATCAATCATCATGTTGAGAACGGAGATGCGCTATGTTTACGTTGTACTTGCGCCATTGACCCGACACGTCCGACTTCGATAGTAATAATAATAATAATAATAATAATAACTATATTATCATTTCTCCATGATGACGCCATGACCGTAATCACCGCACGAGATAAACGTAATATATGTCAGGTTAACGGGTCAAAAGTTAGTTGCATAGACGTCATCACTTTCGATGTGAACAAATTGTGCTGTAATATCTTGCGCCTGCGTCAGACAACAGTCTATGTATGTTATTGCAGCGGTTCTGATGTTTTTGAAACATATGTTCTACTCATTTGTTGACTGATCTAGGTCTGATTTGATTCAGTAATTGGGTTGTCCACAAAGTACGTCATCAACTTTTTATGCCCATGTTTCATATATAGGCCTATATGTCTATGTTGTATATACCATTTTATATGTCGTGTTGAGAAGGCGTAGTTGATTGACTTCATTGCACTTGGATTAACATATGTACTTCGTCGCCCTCAATGAAGAGGCACGATCCTTGCGAGAGCATCACTAATAACACCAAACTCAGTAGCTCCAAGCGATAATCCTCATGACATTTGAAAAAATGCACTTGTAAACAAGGCATCGCGAGCGGGATTCGAATCTCGACATCTTTTAAGCACACAACGAACAGCCTATAAATCATAAATCTATTTCGAGGTGTATGTGCTGTCCATTTTCAATCACAACAGTCAATCTGGCTGCATGGCATCAATCATGAATCTCTAGACACAAGGAGATACTATGCGATTTGCCACGCAATTGCAACAATTGACTGTAAACACATAGTCACTACTACCGTAATCCCTTTACAGTTCTGTGCGATTTTTATAAGTTTAAAAAAATATATACTGGTGAAAATGTCTCAATACTGGTGAAAATGTCTCAAACTGGTTAAAATGTCTTTGAGGTAATTTCACCAGTAAACATTATTCTTCTGTATGTGACGTATGCTTTACCGAACGTTGTCCTAACTGTCATTCTGTAAGCCTCTCGTTTCTGTATAAGCTGTGCTTCTTTCAATGTCAGTTTGAAAAGATCTTCAATGGTTGTTCATAGATTTCTTTGTCGGCTTCTGGTGTTTTTTTTCCCGGATTATTTCCTTCCGTGATTAATCTTTCCTATCAGCTGTGTCTTTTTATATGTGTAAAGTATGTTAGCTTACTGTTTAGAAAGACAAATAATGGAGGGAAGAGTACCTGGGAAGAGGAGAAAGGGTAGACCAAGAAGACGATGGACTGACGACATTAAAGATAACATGGATACATCGCTAGAAAATGCAAGCCACATCGCCCAAGACAGAGAGAGAGAGGGGCTCAGAGAGTTCATTGGGAAGACAACGTTCTTGAAGGAATATGTCACATGACACCATGTTAGCTTGCGTATTTTAATGGTTTTGAGGAGTCGTTCTTCTTTTGTTGTGCCTTTGCGCTAAGTAAATATAGAAAACAAATATAAAAATAGCAGTCACATGTGGAGCAATATACAGAATCGCCGTTTCGACCAAATAGGTCTTTACCAAAAAAGGGTAACCACCACACACAAAACACAGAATGGAACCACCAAACCAAGCAATTGTCATATCTTGATAAGGACAGTTTCGATAGAAACGTCGATTCTGTGGATTATTCCACGTTAAGCTCATATTTAACCATTTATATACAATTTTCTAATATTGACTTACGAATTGGTGCACAGTTGTACTGCAATCTCCATTCATTCAAGTTTGTATTTTTGCGGATGTGTTGAACCTTCTGTACATTACATTGTTAAGATCTTTCTAAAGTATTTCATTTAAAATGCTATTTTATTTTCCAGTAGGAATGATATTATGTAAGTCTTACAACATAAATTCAATATGTACATACTGAATACTGTAAGGGAGCGCCCATCAATGTTTGCTCAATACAGTTATCGTGACGTATACAACACTGCAGTATATTCTTGTATCAAGATATCACTGCCTCAATACGACCAAATATGGTTAGTATGCTGCAAACTTCAAATATGGTTTGTAACTTTCTAATGCAAACTTCAAATATGGTTTGTAACTTTCTGATGTAAACTTCAAATATGGTTTGTAACTTTCTGATGTAAACTTCAAATATGGTTTGTAACTTTATGCTGCAAACTTCAAATATGGTTTGTAACTTTCTGATGTAAACTTCAAATATGGTTTGTAACTTTCTGATGTAAACTTCAAATATGGTTTGTAACTTTCTGCTGTAAACTTCAAATATGGTTTGTAACTTTCTGCTGCAAACTTCAAATATGGTTTGTAACTTTCTGCTGTAAACTTCAAATATGGTTTGTAACTTTATGCTCTAAACTACATATATGGTATGTAACTTTATGCTGTAAACTTCAAATATGGTTTGTAACTTTCTGCTGTAAACTACAAATATGATTTGTAATTTTCTGCTGTAAACTTCAAATATGGTTTGTAACTTTCTGCTACAAACTACAAATATGATTTGTAACTGTCTGCTGTAAACTGCAAATATGGTTTGTAACTTTCTTCTTTTCACTGCAAATATGGTTTGTAACTTTCTACTGTAAACTGCAAACATGTTTTGTAACTTTCTGCTGTAAACTGCAAATATGGTTCGTAACTTTATGCTGTGAACTACAAATATGGTTTGTAACTTTCTGCTATAAACTACAAAACTATTTTTCTGTTATAAGTCTGGGGCATGTACCGTCACTTAAGAGTGAGTAAACACTCAAACGAGGGACACAGTTAACAACAGTACCTGTCAACAACTCCAGGTCTCGCTAGATTACACGAAGTGTGGTCATTCTCACACTGACACGTGACTCACATAATAAATCGTGTTTGTTTGAGATATCAGTTCAATAAATTTCCGTTCAGCTTTTTTCATATTACCTCGTGTTGTAAAACTATTAACTGTTGTGAGGTGTTGTGTTACATGTGAGTATGCCCCGTTGTGTGTATAATAGTCGTTTATATTGGGGAAGAGCACAGCTTAGAAATATATATTGGAAACTAACTGCGTCAATAAGATGTGAGAGCAGCTACTCGCCATAAGTATAAATAAAAAAGGAGTGAGTAAAGGATATATTGTGTTCACCCAGCCTAATTAACATCTACACAGATAATATTTGAGAAGATATAGATGGGATGTCAGGACTCAAAATCAGTGGGGAAAATAATAATCTGGGATGTGGAAATGACACTCTCCTCTTAGCAGAAAGTGAATCGTTCTAATCCCTCTTTCAAATCCCCTCTGCCTCCACATCCTTTTTCAAAATTTTGCTGATTATCCATAATTCGCTTTCATATATCACAATTGACTTAACATAACAAAGGCTCTCATTAGCAAGTTAAAAGTTTAAATATTAGATCGCGCTTACAGAATCACCGAATGTCAACAACTTCTGCTGTTTCATTGCCACTTTCCTCTGTCATTATCACTACAATACACACACAATGGGACATAATATAACTTTACTAGAGTTCTAAAGCAGGTAATTTACTCCCACACTCTCTCCTCAGCATCTTTCTCTCTCTCTCTCTCTTTTATTCTACCCTCTCCTTAAACTTCATTCCCTCTCTGACTTTATCTGACTATACATTTCTAATATCCTAATTAATGTGGAAGAGATAGCTCATTAGGCACATTATAACAATCGCTATATCAGAAATAATGACATCTTTTTCAAGGCACACGTTTCATTCTTCAAGAAGGTTCCACACAATTTGTCCAGGTGAATTACTCTAAATATATTGCTAGAACATAATCAGCGCTCTCAAACTACATTTCAATATTAGTGTATGTGTGTGTTTGCGCACAATACATAGAAAACTGTATCAAAGGTTCAAAAGTCGTAGATGATTGACTTCACTATACTCGGTTTCCCATAAGTACTCCGCAACTCTCAATGAAGCAGCACGCCGCCTGCTGAGAGTACCACTGATAGCACGTAACTCCGTTGCTTCAAGCGATAATCTACAGGGATCAACCACAGACACAAGTATATACGCCAGGTCTAACTACGGGTGTCATAGAAAGAGTCGGTGGTCAACAATCATTGCCAGGATTTCCCATAACATATTTACCAAGTATTTCTCACATGTATAATCTCACACATCGTTACTCATCTTTGTTGATCTTCTCGTACGAAGTTTAACATGTCTACACAACCATTCTAGTTTTCCTGATAAATGTTGCTGTATTTGAAAGCTCCTTGGTACTCTCATACAGTTTTCTGTGGATACATGTCTATTTGTGCAAGTGCTGCTTCCATAGTGTAATACAGTCTTGCAGGATATGTTCTGCAGTCTGTCCTGTTTGCCCACATGGACACATATGTGATGAAACCAGTCTTAGTCTATTTGACTGTTTATTCTGGTGTGTCCTGTCCTCATACGCAAGATGATAACTTTATCAACTCTGTCAAAATAGTGGTAGTTTTTGCTAGAAGTGTTGTTATGCGGTGTTGCTAGAAGTGAACATTTTTGAGGGCGCAGAAGAATGATGGTCAACCAGCATAGGACCGGTACTGTCAGCAGAAGTGTAATGGCGGATACACTCAAGGAGAGATCGGAGCAACTATGGACGTGTCCAGTTTGCAGTGATGATGATCCGACGACTAACTAACTAACTAACTATTGTTAGTTGTATTTTGGGTGGCCAACTTTCGTAGTAGCTTTGATGAGGGTCCTCTTTTACCTGTAGGTCATCTTTTGGTTTTTTTGTTCCTGTGTTGCTCCATCTTGTTCTAGCATATCTGCCTTTTTTTCATTTACTGTTATGCCACGGTGGGATGGTATCCACTGTAATACTACACTTCTCTGAATGCTCACTTCTGGTATGGCTTCCTTCAGGTCTGGCAGTTTATCCCCGTCAAGGGCTTGTAGGACAGATATTGCATCAGTAAGAAACCAAATGTTGAATTTTGCTTGCTGAGTTTTTAATTATTTCCCCATCAATGCTTAGGTCCTGTACTTCTGCAAATTAATTGGAGCAGAAGATTTCAGTTGGTGAATATGTGCAGTAATTTGATTTTTCTGGATATTTTATGTGAACTCCAGCACCTCTGTTCTTCAGAGTTCTGGGGGCTGAACTATCAGTATATATCTGTATCCACGCTTCTCTGTTGGGTACATATCTTCAATCATTGAGTTGCAGCACACTATTGTGTTCTTGTGGAGAGTGAGAATCTTAGTTGATGTGACTGATCATTTATCATTTTTTCGTGTACCTTGTGTCGCTAGTCAATACAAAACTTCAAAAAAATCGGACTTACCAAGATGAGTAACACCACATGAGATCAGTGCGCAGAGCTATCACGGAGAAGTACGTTGTTTTCTAGTTATGATTGTGAGAATCGTTGAAAACAGGAAATCCCGAAGGATATCTTTTCTAGGTGTGATGCGTGTTATTTCCTTGCATTCCCGTAGTTATAACCTTCGATAACAGTTACCATGTTTTTCCGACAGGCCGACGTAATGCTTGAACTAGTTACGGGCACGGCGTGGGTGAACGGAACAACAAAGAAATCTGACGCAAGGGCCAGAGTTGTGCCCTGATGTCGACGTCTATTTCGTCGGCATTAGACTCGAAACACCATTGAGTTGGATGGCTGCTGGAACAGATGTCGGAGCACTTATGGGAATGTCCCACATGCTGTGAGGCCAGTTTCTAATCAAGAATCAAGAAGAATTTCCTTGCATTTAGTTGTCTATGGCTGATCTCATTGAGCGTCACTTGTCTTGGTATACCCGATTTAACTGGTGATACAATGTATACCCCAAGCTATAAATAATATGTCGTAACAGCCAAGATGATTGACGTGTGAGATCAGCACTCTTGACTTTTCTGTAGAAGGCCTTGGTAAATATTATTTCTAAAATATCTGCTTTTTGGTAACAACCGATCCTTTTTGTAACTTCCCTAGGTGGATCTTTCGTATATCTAGATGTATTTGGTTCAAAACGATCCCTAGATGTTTCTTTAAAAAGATGTGATCTCGTCAAGACGTTGGTTGGTCAAGTATGGAAAACCTGTCTACTTGTGTTGCAAAGCGATTCGATGCTGCTAGAACGGACCTGGTTCCTACTTGAATTTACTTGTATACGATTTTTCTTAAGTGATTTGAAATCAACCCGGTTTTATTGATTTAGAGTTTTTTACTTTTCTTGTAATAAATCATAGTCAAGGCCATTTCAATTTCTAGGATAAAAAAAACAACTTTATATGAATGTTGGAGAACACATAGGATTACCTTTGTCCGGTTCTGTCGCAGGATGGCACAAGCGCGTCTGTGACGGTCAAGGTACCGAGTTCAAATTCCGCCGCAGACAATTATGCAATGGGACCGTTCAGAGAGCGATGGCAAACTAATTAGGGTATTTATATTGCCTAGAAAATCACAATAGCGAAATAATTCTTGGTTGTTGGCTTCATCCTCAATAGGATATGCTACAATATTTTTTGTTTACATAGGAGTTGATGTGTGCCTTGATTGTTATTTATTCATTTTCCTTTTGCGCTGAAGTTAGCGCATAGGGCAGAGGTCAGATCTCTCCAATTCTGTCTGTTCAAATTCTTGATTGGTATGGTTCATCTGAAATATTTTCTGCGTGAGCCGATTAGGCGACGGCTTTGGCAAAACTTTCTGTTCAACTAACTCTTGTGGTGGTAGCTGAGGCCTTTCTATTAGGTCATCACCATCAAGTGCCGTCTCCGCAACGAAGGTTGGCCACAGCAGGCCTCCAACATCCCATGTCCTTTGTTTTGGTGGCACACTCTGCTATACTGTAGCCTGTCCATCTTGTGATGTTACTCCCCCACTTGTATCTCTGTCTATCTCTTGCTCGCCTCCTTCGACTTTACTTTCAACTAAGGTCTCCAACAAGGTGTCATGTCTTTTAATATGTCCAAAATATTTTATTTGCTTTATCTTTATTTTTTTTAATAATTATTTCTTCATATAAAGTGTTGTTAGAACTTCTTTGTTTGTTTTCTTCTCTTTCCAGGATGTTCTCCATATTCTTCTATTTATCCACATCTCAAAAGCATAAATTATGTCTCCTAATTGTTTATTGTTCATATTTCTGAGCCGTACATTTATCTAGAATAGATGTCGGGGCCTATCATTTTATAACGCTCATTTTTAGCTTGTAATTTGTTTAGATGTTAATATTTTCCTCATGTCATAGCATTTTATTGGTCAACAATTCTATTTTTGTAGTACTATATGTCTGTACACGAACCCATCTAGTGGGGTGTGGGGTCAGAAAAACGTGCAATTCATAGGGTACGTTGCTCATGAGTTCTGGAGTTTGAAACCGGATTGTGTCCTTTTGTTTAGAAGTACATCCTGGAGATTATGGATTGTAACTAGACTGATACTTAAAATGTAGAGCTTAGGCCCTCTGCTTTGTTAAAATATTCGATGAATAATGATTCAATGAGTATGATTCTGAAAATTCAGGCGGGGTACATTCGGGAACAGTGGCTAGATGCAGTGAAGAATTCCTTTATGCGTAAAATGAATTTGAATTTTGTGCCGGAACATGCAGAATTCCGGGATAATGAGAGAGCCGGCAGGTTCGCCGCATACGCTACTACTACGGCTGTTGGTGGAGCGATGGATTGTGCAGACATTTAGAAAGCCCTACAGAAAAACTCACGAACAAATGACTGTATAAGTGGCGATGACTCTTGCTCCATGACTAGAATAAGGAAGCTTGGTTTGAAATGTTGTGTCGCTAGAAAGGACCGGTTTCGTGGGCGAGAAAGAATGATGGTCAATCAACGGCGTACTGGTACCGTCAGTCAACGCGTAATGGCGGATACACTCAAGGAGAGATCTGAGCACCTAGGGACTTGTCCGAAGTGCAGTGATGATGATTCAAAGACTAACTAACTGACTCTATATATATATATATATATATATATATATATATATATATATATATATATAGGCCTTTAGTGTAACTTGAGTATAATGAACAAGTTAAAAATGAGAATTATAAAATGCTACATCTATTCCATATTAATGTATGGCTCAGAAACATGGACACTAAATAAACAATTAGAAGACAAAATTGATGCCTTTGAGATGTGGGTATATAGAAGAATAGGGAGAACATCATGGAAAGAGAAGAAAACAAATAAAGAGGTGCTAAAGACACTTAATATGAAGAAAGAACTACTAAGAGAAATAAAGATCAGGCAAATAAAATACTTTGGACACATTAAAAGACATGACACCCTATTGAAGACCTTACTTGAGGGTAAAGTCAAAGGGAAGCGAGCAAGAGGTAGGCAGAGATACAAGTGGGAGAGTAACATTACACGATGGACAGGTTACAGTCTAGCAGAGTGCACCACCAAGACAAGAGACAGGAGATGTTGGAGATACGTTTCAGCCAACCTTCGTTGCGGAGACGGCACTTGATGATGATGATGAGTATAATGAGGTTAATCCTTTAATGATTTTGAAACTTTAAGATATATAGTTGTGAACGTTCATGAAATGTGATTAATTGATTTTTTAATCGATTAGTTTCAGAAATTGTTTTTGCGAATTTCTATGTCTTCTATATAAACAATGAGGGTAAGAAGATGTTAATATTTTATATGCAGGAAATGATTTACGACGACACAACGTGGGGGAGCAATAAGAAAAGTTAAATAGATAGATAGATGGATGGATGGATGGATGGATAGATGGACGGACGGACGGCAAGACAGACAGACCGATAGTAATTTCAAAACTTCAATCTTCTTTTTCTCTGTCCATGATATTTATATGATCTTTCTGTTAACACTTCATATCACATGAATTTATTCTTTTGGATATTGTCTTGTTTAAAGTCCAAGTCTCACATCCGCATGTTGCCACTGAGAAAATGCATGATCTTAAAAAGAGTACTTTAGTTTAGTTATTACTACTTTGTCACAGCTTTTTCATTTGTGTTAATTTGAGTGTTGCAATTGCGAGTCTTCTCCTAGTCTCAACTGAACAATCTCCGGAACTGTTTATATTTGCTCCAATATATTTGAATTTTTTTACAGATTTTAGTTCTATATTACCATTGTTGATTATCGGTTTGATCTTTGTTTTGTCAGTTGTTATAATTTGTGTTCTCTCTGCATTTAGGTATAAATGTTGGATCTCGCTGTATTTCCAAAACATTGTTGTTTATGGAATTTGATATGAAAAATCATTACCAGTGTTAATTAAAATCAAACTTCCCAAGAGAAATTCTTTGTAAAACAACCGTCAAAAAAGATATGAGTATGTGTCAATATATAAGAGTTTTCTAAGACATTTACTTTCAATTGAATTTCATCTCTTTTCCAGTGTAGTTATTTTATAGTATATTTTCTCAAAATTACAACCGGATGTTCTGACTGAGAACAAACAGATTAGTATATTCTGTTGTGAGTTAGTGAATAGCTCGGACTTGATAGCGTCTCTTTCAAAATAAGTTGAGGTTCACTGCTGTAAAGTATGGCAGCCTGAGGGTGAACGAGTTGTGAGAGATTGCGAAATGGCATCAAGGGAGGTAAACACCAAAACAAACATGCATATATTGAGTATGCGATTTTAGCCTGGTATAGGAATGCATTACGCAGGTACATTACTTAATTAGCAGAGGCATATTGAACGCATAAATTATCATTTTTCTCTCCATCTGTCTCATTGTTTGTATCTATTTACATGTTTCTTTCTGTCTGTTTGTTTTCTCTCTCTCTCTAACTATCTGTCTGTCGTTGTCAACCACCCCGTTCTCTGTAACATATCTCTATCCATATATGTATCTCCGTCTGCTCCTGTCTACTTTCTGTCTATATCCTTATGCATACGTCTGTCTGTTTCCTGTCTGTCTTTCAATATATGTATGTCTGTTCACTGTCTATATATTTTTATATATGTCTGTCTTTCAATATATGTATGTCTGTTCACTGTCTATATATTTTTATATATGTCTGTCTTTCTATGTGATCACGATCATGATGATGAAATAGTCCCTTTATCTGTTAACAGGTAGCTCTTGACACATGATGATGATGAAATAGTCGCTTTATCTGTTAACATGTAGCTCTTGACACATGATGATGATGAAATAGTCGCTTTATCTGTGAGAAGGTAGCTCTTGACACATGATGATAATGAAATAGTCCCTTTATCTGTGAGAAGATTGCTCTTGACACATGATGATGATGAAACAACCCATGTATCTCTCTCTCTCTCTCTCTCTCTCTCTCTCTCTCTGACTGACGTTCTAATCTTTCTCTTTGTTTCACTGAGTGGCCCGGTTTACTTCGACTAATTCTCTGCTTTCCTATATGTTTTCCTATCTGTCTCTGTTTTCCTATCTGTCTCTGTTTTCTGTCTGTTTCTGTTTTCCTCTCTCTGTTTTCTATCTGTTTCTGTTTTCCTCTCTCTGTTTTCCTATCTATCTCTGTTTTCAAATCTATTTCTTTTTCCTTTATGTCCCTATTTCCCTATCTGTTTTCTTTCTACTTCTGTTTCCCTAACTGTCTCTATTTTCCTGTCTCTGTTCTCATATCTGTCTCTGTTTCCTGTATGTCTTTGTTTTCATAGTTGTCTCTTTTTTCCTATCGTCTATGTTTTCCTATCCGTCTCTGTTTTCCAATTTGTTTCTGTTCTTTTTCAATGTGTCTCTGTTTTCCTGTCTGTTTCTGTTTTGTTAACTATATTTTCCTATCTGTTTCTGTGTTGTTAACTATATTTTCCTATCTGTTTCTGTTTTGTTAACTATATTTTCCTATCTGTTTCTGTTTTGTTAACTATATTTTCCTGTCTGTTTCTGTTTTGTTAACTATATTTTCCTATCTGTTTCTGTTTTGTTAACTATATTTTCCTGTCTGTTTCTGTTTTGTTAACTATATTTTCCTATCTGTTTCTGTTTTGTTAACTATATTTTCCTATCTGTTTCTGTTTTGTTAACTATATTTTCCTATCTGTTTCTGTTTTCTTAACTATATTTTCCTATCTGTTTCTGTTTTGTTAACTATATTTTCCTATCTGTTTCTGTTTTGTTAACTATATTTTCCTATCTGTTTCTGTTTTGTTAACTCTATTTTCCTGTCTGTTTCTGTTTTGTTAACTATTTTCCTGTCTGTTTCTGTTTTGTTAACTATATTTTCCTATCTGTTTCTGTTTTGTTAACTATATTTTCCTGTCTGTTTCTGTTTTGTTAACTATATTTTCCTGTCTGTTTCTGTTTTGTTAACTATATTTTCCTGTCTGTTTCTGTTTTGTTAACTATATTTTCCTGTCTGTTTCTGTTTTGTTAACTATATTTTCCTATCTGTTTCTGTTTTGTTAACTATATTTTCCTATCTGTTTCTGTTTTGTTAACTATATTTTCCTATCTGTTTCTGTTTTCTTAACTATATTTTCCTATCTGTTTCTGTTTTGTTAACTATATTTTCCTGTCTGTTTCTGTTTTGTTAACTATATTTTTCTATCTGTTTCTGTTTTGTTAACTATATTTTCCTATCTGTTTCTGTTTTGTTAACTATATTTTCCTATCTGTTTCTGTTTTGTTAACTATATTTTCCTATCTGTTTCTGTTTTGTTAACTATATTTTCCTATCTGTTTCTGTTTTCCTAGCTGTCTCTGTTTTGTAAATTTTTCAGGATATTTAACCATTCTCTGTTTAAGTATTTTCGTATCGTTCTATTCTTTATTCTGTTTGCTTTTATCTGCACTTATCACGCACATTCACATGCACATGCACGTGAGTATCGCTCGTGCTTGCGTGTACACGTGTACTCAATTCATATTGAACTGTTGTCAAAGATTAATTCGTGACGGCAGAAACAGCAGATATGTACTATATTCAGTTGAATCGATAGTTCACAGGGTCAGATCTATGTCCACTATATCAGGAGATTAAACACTCTTACTCTGGCATCAATAATACACACGAGAAAATGTTTGTAGAATTCCTTGAATGTGACCATTTTTAAATGTCAACGGCCGTGACATTTATGTTTGGCTATTTTTGTATTAGGTATTAAATTTGAAAATGAGTTAATAATTATGAGTTTGATATTTTTTTAGCCAAATTGTACATGAAATAGCACTTTACTCAGTTTTAAATATATGTAACCCTTTTCTGAGGCACGAAAAATGATCTTAGATGGACAATACATTTTATCATGGCCCACGTCAATCGACTGTCCTTACAACAGTAGACAAACCTCCTTTCTAGGGGGTGGTTCGTTACCTAAAGATGGTAACACGTCCTTGGACTATCGTAATGGAGCCTGTAGATAAGGGAGGGTAGGGGGGGGAAATCCCCTCCTCCACCTTTAACCAACTAGAACTTGACTTTTAGTACTAGGGATGTAACCAAATGTAGGGTAAAACTCCTCCCTAGTTAGTGATTTGCCACAAAAAAGTCATCACATTTCTTATCAAAAAGATACAAATACGCACGACAACTAACGAATAACTTTTCTTTTAAAATAATAAAACCCCTTCCTTACTGATACACATATCTACGGCCCATATAAAACCCCTTCCTTACTGATACACATATCTACGGCCCATATAAAACCCCTTCCTTACTGATACACATATCTACGGCCCATATGTTTGTTTGTTTGTTTTGCGTTCGCTCCATTGTAACCATCACGGATATCCGTGCGATTTCCGCCGGGAGCGTGATTACGTTGTGCCACCGTTATGCGCCTTGTAGGCCTAGCACATCCGATTTCGGCATGACTTGACAATTCGGGTGGGCTACCCTTAGCCTGTGACAGCCTCTATATCTGTCTCCAGGCACGCGTAGTGGCGACTCTTCGCCCAGACGATTTTTGCTCTCGTTTGACTCGCACAAGGTGTTCCACTGTCTATGAACTTGCCTCGTGTAATTGGACGTGCTGTGCCTGTGCCCATTGGGTACTGAACCGTTTCTCATCCGTGAGCCTGGTTCCTTAAGGGGAAGAACTCAACAGAGGAGTTGGACCCTGGCTCTTTCGCCCTCTTAGCCGAGGTGTCATTCACCAACATCGTGTACCCCTTGTCCAAGTTCGAGTGTCACACCACGCGTTTGAGAGCAAGGCGTTCTCGAGCTGAGCGTCCTTGTCCCAATAGCGCCTGAGCCCATCAGGTACTGAACCCTTTCTCTCTTCAAGTGTATTTCCGGTGTAGGAAAACCTGACAGTAGAGTTGTGCCAGGGCTAAATCGTTGTTCCTTTTGTGCCTGAGCCCATCGAGTACGGAACCCTTTCTCTCTGCAAGTGTACTTCCGTACGGCCCATATAAAACCCCTTCCTTACTGATACACATATCTACGGGCCATATGAAACCCCTTCCTTACTGATACACATATCTACGGGCCATATGAAACCCCTTCCTTACTGACACGTTTCTACGGCCCATATAAAACTACTTTCTTACTGACTCGTATCTACGGCCCATATAAAACCCCTTCCTTACTGACACGTATCTACGGCCCATATCGTATTGCACGAGGCTGCCAGAGTATAGGTTAAACTCTCTGCTCTTTATTGAATGACGACACGAGAGTAGCAACGCACATTAACGTGCAATATGGTAGCCGAATGTTCTGTTACTGTCCATAGAATGACCGTGTACAGTACACGACTTATTGATGAATAGGAAATCAAATCTTTCTTACTTATTTGACATTCTCGTGATTTTCATTTGTCACTGTGCTTATACTTTGTGTAAGAGCCAACGAAAATCAAGGGAATTATCAAACATACCAAGCCTACATAACAGTTATTTTAGAAGGCTGGATCTCCCATTTGCCACTAGGTTTTATACTGTACTGTCATGTTCGATAGGTAACAAACACCCCCCCCCCCCCCCGACAAAGGGGATTTACCTTCAGCTCATAGGTCAGAGAGACAAGCCTTCATGTTAACACCAGACGAGGAAAGAAAATGGGGAAGACCAAAAACAATGCCCAGAGGCGTATTATGAATAAATTAAAATCAAAAGATATAATATGCACAAGATCTGCAATCTCTAGTAACTGACCGACAGGCATGGCGAACTATGACATCCGCCCTATGTGCCAAACTTGGCAAAAGAGGAACTCACTGACTGAATAGGTCAGATGCGCTGCCGTAGGCCACGACTTTATCCACGAAAGATTATTGGAGTCTGTGCAAGAAGATCACGGAACACTGTCTAGGCTGCAGGTTAAGGGTCACTTTGAGGAAGTGTAGGCAGCCTTGACTGATCGACTATATTAGATAGATGGACGCATTGGTAAACAGTCTATTAAGGTGACACACGTGACTTTTACCGTGATTTTCATTAGCTGTCGGCACAAAGTATACATAGAGTAGCCAATGAAATTCACGGGAAAAGTAAAAGAAGTAACACACTATTTCTCGCCCACTGGTAACAGGTTGTCTTGTCTGTTGATGACACATATTGTGTATCGTCTATTTGTAACTCACACTATTTCTCGTATGTTGCAAATACACACTATTTCTCGTTTGTTTTTAGCACACACTATTTCTCATTTGCTTGTAACACATGGAATTTCTCTTATGGTGGTAACACACAATTTCTCGTATTTTGCTAGCATACACTATTTCTCGTATATTGATAACTCACACTATTTCATGTACGTTGCTAACACACACTATTTCTCGTTTGTTTGTATCACACAATATTTCTTGTATGTTGGTAACACACACTATTTCTCGTATATTGATAACACAATATTTCTCGTGTGCTTGTAGCACGCGGTATTTCTCGTAAGCTGGTAACACAGGATATTTCTCGTATGTTGATAACACGCACTATTTATCATATGTTGATAACACACACTAATTCTCGTATGTTGGTAACACATACTATTTCTCGTATCTGGTAACACACACTATTTCTCGTATGTTGGTAACACACACTATTTCTCGTATGTTGATAACACACACTATTTCTCGTATGTTGATAACACACACTATTTCTCGTATGTTGATAACACACTATTTCTCGTAATACACACTATTTCTCGTATGTTGATAACACACACTATTTCTCGTATGTTGGTAACACACTATTTCTCGTAATACACACTATTTCTCGTATGTTGGTAACACACACTATTTCTCGTAATACACACTATTTCTCGTATGTTGGTAACACACACTATTCAAGAACAATATGAGTGGTAATTGACATTAAATTCCTTGATGGAATAATCAGGTACAAGATGCATAGAGTGACAAACGGACAGCGGTTTCACAGCGGCAAGAAAAACAGAACATGTCCGATGTATTGTTAGTCGTACAATTCTTGTACAATTTACGTACAATTGAAGCAGATGATAAACGATCCTTTTCGTTGGCAACTATATGCAGGCTTTCCTGATTAGGAACCTGCTTAGCTGATAAAGGGGCTTCTCCATAAATTCTTATCTTGCCATTCCGTCATACATTTACTAGTATATAAGCTCAGTGTTTCAGTCAGTTGTTGGTTGTGTGTTCTTCTGATTTTTTCAGAAGGGAAGTAATACTTCTCTTTCCCTGATTACTTCCATATCTATCATTCTCTATACGTGTACATTTTTTTTTCTTTCAGCATCCTCTACAGTGTTATGTATTGTGTCCATGACTGCTCTAATTAACTCAGTTCTGTTTCTGTTCATCTACCAGCCAATGTGACAGCTCTTTCGATGACTTCCACATTGCTTTGGGCAGTAGATCCATGTGACGCTTAAGACAGTATTGACGAGAGTGACCCATTCATACCATATTATGTACTGCTCTATCTTGCGCAGAATACACCAGTGAGTCTAACAACTTCGCGTCGTTATCCAAGTGGGAACCTATATTTTGTTTTCAGCTGGAAGAACTTTGCGTCGTCATCCACGTCGGAGTCAATATTTTGTCTTCAGCTGGAACAACTTTGCGTCGATAGCTGATGAAATTATGATAAACATCAGTGTCACTTCTAAAGTATGATCCATGGCACCGAAGGATTGTATATGTTGCGAGGAAATTGCTCTGTTTAAAGGATGAACTATGGCACCAAAAATTGTATATATGTTGCGAGGTAATTGCCCTGTTCCACCAGCCAATGAAAAGTACGGAAGTTAGATAATGCAAGATAAGTATCTTAAGTTAAGATACGTTAACTTGTGTGAGATCAGCGCGAAGACTAAGCTGAAGACCAGATATACGCGATGACCAATCATTTCCCAGCTATACTGGTGAACATTGATTCTGGGACTAGACATCTTGGTAACGCTTCTTGACAATCGCCCCTTACTGTGATGTTGTAGTTAAAGCTTATTAATATTTACATGTCCGTGGTTCAACCCTCTCAAACCCCTCACCCTTCACTAATATAGGACCTTGTTTATCTTACTTCCCTACTTTCTTTAATCCATACACTGTACACGGGCCTCGCATAAAACGATCAATATACTATCACTATACTACCAATGTCAAACGTGGCCAAAATAACTCTTGTTACAACAAAAATGACTTGTATACGTATAATTTTTGGAGTAACAATAAGAGACAGAATAAGAAATGAAAACATCTAAAGACTAACAAAGACAATTTAAATACTGTATAAGAGTAGAAGAAACCATATTAAGTGGTTTTCACATGCTTCCAGACTATCACCATGAAGTGCACCTAAAATAAATTGCTATAAAACCAGGGGCAGCCCATGCACAAGATGCATTACATAAATAAAAAAGACAAGGAAAACAAACATATATGAAGAGCACAAAATAGCTGTCTCCGGAGAATTATTCTACCTCTGACGCCGCACGCCATAAAGAGATATAAAGCAAAAATAAAGACTTATTTTTTTTATTTATTTTCTATACACCAATGAAATTGTTTGAATTTGAAACATTTGTCTAAAATGTGAAACTAATAATTTAATTTAAAAAATGTGAAACACATAATCTAATTAAAAATGTGAAACAATAATCTAATTAAAAATGTGAAACAAATAATCTAATTAAAATGTGAAACAAATAATCTAATTAAAATGTGAAACAAATAATTTAATAAAAAATGTGAAACACATAATCTAATTAACAATGTGAAACAAATAATCTAATAAAAAATGTGAAACAAATAATCTAATAAAAAATGTGAAACAAATAATCTAATTAAAAATGTGAAACAAATAATCTAATAAAAATGTAAAAAAAATAAAATAAATAATCTAATGAAGCAAGGGCTTCTTAAATTCTTGACACTTGTTGCCAACTGGGGCAAGGGAGGGGTAAATATTCGCAAGAAATGGTTGATGTAATTTATGAGAAGCCTTAATACTTTGTTGACAAATACACTTCACCAGAAGTTTACCTTATACTGTTCTTCACATTTTTTGCTTAGAAGTCCCGGCATATTTGTCCCGTTTTTGATACATCTCCTTTGCCGTATTCTTGTCTGATCAGTTATCTTCACTATGACTGTTTCATGTATATATATTGTCACCGTGATATTTTTAATTATAAAATTTCACCCGTAACACGCACAAGCGAGCACTCTCATCAAATTAATAATGTCAAAAAGCGGAGCCAGCTAAATTTATTGAAATAAAAATCCTCAAAATCCACTTAGCTTAATTACATTTGCAAGTCAAAACAATGATCAACATTCCAGGTAATGGGGATATCATATGCAATAAAGTACAATCGGCAAATAGAAGATTGTAGGAGTGTAGTTGTTCTTTTTTTATAGATTAATTTTTCCTTTAAATAGAAGATAGTAATAGTGTGTCATGTGACGCTTTCTTTCCAGAACGTTGTCTTTTCAATGAACTCCATGAACCCTTCTCTGTCTGGGGCCATCCGGCTTGCATTTTCCAACGACGTATTCATGTTATCTTGAATGTCGTCAGTCCATCGTCTTCTTGGTCTGCCTTTCCTCCTCCCCAGGTATTCTGCCCTCCATTATTTGTCTTTCTAATAATATATTTGTTTCTTATAGTAATATAGTAATTATAGTAATAGTATATTTGTTTCTTATATATTAATTATATATTAATAGTTTTTTTATAATAATATATTTGTTCTTTGTTTTAAATAGAATATTGTAATACTATATTTGTTCTTTCTTTTGAATAAAAAGATTGTAGTTTAGTTATTATTTAATTAAAAGATTGATGTCGAAGACGGATGTGTCGAACCACTGGCCTAATTTTCTTTGAGTTATGTTTGCAATCTGCTTTCGACCTTTCTGTATCTCTATTTTTAGTATAACAATACGGATACTGTAGACCTCAAGTTCAACACTCATTTATGTACTATTTCATACATATTTCATTCAATCCTTTCCTCTTCTTTAGATCGCCTTCATTACATACGTCCCTCCACTTTACATACGCTTTATAGTTTTCATTCTATCCGCGCTTTTACATTTCTCCTGTGATTTTTCTTCCTTCTCCTACCGTTTTTTCCCTTCCTTTCATTCTTGTTCCTTGACTTGTATATCTACGTGTGCTTCTTCCATCTCTTCCTCGCTTCTCTCATTCTTTTCGTCATATCACAATCATACCATATGTGTGTATCGATTTAAAATTTATTGTCTGTCTTCTTTTGTTTGTCTCTGATGAAGGTTATTTAGTCGAATGTTTTATTGCTGTTAATTTGTTGTACACTTAAATATTGGAAACGTCTTCGTCTTCAGCGTTCGTTCTCAAACTTCCGCTAGATCTCTCTAGTAGCAGGTTCATGGTTCTACTAGATTTCCAGCAGGATGTAGTCCAGAGAATGTAAATGAGTTGTCGTCATTTTATTTGTGCCAATGGTCCGTCACATCCGTCTTTGGCACAATATTGGAAATAATTCCGACATATTTCCGTTTTGATTTGTGTGTTAATCATAGAAGGTAGATTGAAAAGGTGATTGACCCCATTGTTCATAAACAAATGCACCAAATTCAAGTACGTGTTCTTTCACCGCAAGTCGCCATAGAAATTGTCGCATTTACAGTTAATGTCTACGAGCAGAATCAATAATAAGCCTTCATATATCATCTTTTCTATCATGTCCGTGAATATCGTTGGCACGTGACACAAAGTATATAGAGAGTGAGGTATTCCCCATATTCCCCGTTCTGCTGTATTAAACTCCAATACAGAGATGCTAATGTTGCATTTATGTGGTTGACAGCACAAATAAGTGAGTTTCATTTTAACTTGGGCTAGATGGGCCCAGTGAATCTCTGAATTCTTTGAACTTCAGAAGCATTTTAAAACTAAAACAAAAATCAGTGTAATAATTGATTGTAGATTCCTTAAAATGTATTAATAGTTGATAATTTATAAGAGCAGGAACTTTTGACATCATATATTGTCTTTCTGATACAATCACTGGTTCTTCTCAGTTTTGTGATTGTGTTGACACATGGACTCAAAAAATATTGTCCCAAAGACATGGTTGTGTAAGGGGAGTTTATGGATGCATGTTTATTCTCCGAAGGAAGGCTTTCCAGTGTGCCAGTATAGTAGGAATATCAAATCCTGTCAGGAACACAGTATACACTTCTGGGTCAACAATCTCATAATTCTTCTGCTAGATGCGTTGCGCATCCTCAGTCATGATACATCTAGCATATGCCAATACTTAGGAGTTTGCCACATCAAGTGTTCTATCTTGTATTAGAGTTAGATCTTAGGCGTAGGGTTAGGGGCTAGAATTAGGATTAAGAGTTAGGGTTAGGCATTGGATTTAGTGTTTAATTAAGGTTAGGGTTAAGATTGATTCTTACTAAACACTTTCTTAGGGGTCAATATTTTGCAATGTCGTGAAGAATGACTTCAAAAGCACTTGTGTGAGCCGGCAATCTAGTCACACACTAACCATAACACCTAACCCAGACCCTAACACCAACCCCTAACCGCTAATCCTAACCCTAATATCTAACTCTAACGCAAGACGGAACACACGAGCTGACAATTTTATATCACGATGACATCATCATTTAGTGTGTGGAATTCTGCATGATCAATATTTTCTGCTATTTTTTCATTAGTTTACCTTTTGTCATAGCGTTCATGATTTGTGTGTTACCACTACCAATTTGTGCGACAACGATTTCCGCTAAAAATATTTCCCCGCAAAACATTGGGGGCTGGTCTGCTATCATTGTACCAAAACAAAAGTTGCATGTATCTAAAAAAAAAAAAAACGTCGTGGCGACAGCTTTGGCAAAGCGGCCTTTACTGCCGCTTTACATGCACTTCTTAACAGGAAAACACGCAGTAATTAAAGTGTTTATTTTTAAAAATTATTATTATTATTTATTATCATTAGGTGATCGAACCACTTTGGTCTGTTTTTCAATATACTCGTATTTGACAACTGATATTGTTCCAACAGTTCGTGTAATCTTATCATTTCTCATATTGAAGAAATATGAGAAATCTATTCTTGTTATGTTTGCTGCTTTTCTTAGACATATCATTTCACACGTAGTAAGCTTTCTCTCTTGTTCTTTAGTTTGTGTCCATCTCTGACATTAATAATACAATGTTGGTATGGAAATTGAATTTATGATTTTCCGTTTGGTTTCCATCGGGATAGATTTGTGTTTAAAAATTGGTGTACTAGTCGGTTCATAGTATACGTAGTTGGTTTTATGAATCCTTGTCTCGAGCTCTCTGTCCATTCTTCAGTACTCTGTAAAAATGCCCCTGTAGAAGAAGATTTCTACTACATTAAGTTATCAACCACAGATAAAATAAGATTGAGAACTACTACACTAAGCTATCAATCACAGATAAAATAAGATTGAGAACTACTACACTAATTTATCAAGCACAGATAAAATAAGATTGAGACTACACTAAACTATCAACCACGGATAAAATAAGATTGAGACTACACTAAACTATCAACCACAGATAAAATAAGATTGAGACTACACTAAACTATCAACCACAGATAAAATAAGATTGAGACTACACTAAACTATCAACCACAGATAAAATAAGATTGAGAACTACTACACTAAGCTATCAACCACAGATAACATAAGATTGAGACCTACTACATTAAGTTATCAAGCACATATAAAATAAGATTGAGAACTACAACATTAAGCTATCAACCACAGAAAAAATAGGATTGAGAACTACAACATTAAGCTATCAACCACATGAGAAATAAGAATGAGAGCCAGTACATTAAGGTATCAACAAAGATACAATCAGATTGAGAACTACTACATTAATCTATCAGCCGCATCATGTAGAAGTAGTCTGCCTACTTCCTGCACAATACTCTTCAGATTTTCTCACTCCAGATTAGCTATAAAATTCGTGCGCTTCATTATAGCGCCAATATAACTTTTATTGATCACTAAGTGCCGTGCCGATTGGCGTAGGCCAGGGCTATTCGACAATATTTACTCGGGGGCCAAAATGTAGAAAATGGGGATCATCACGGGCCAGATTTATAAAAACACACATTACATTGAATGATTTTATACATTTAATTTAAAAAAAACTTTATTTCACTGTTTTAGCAATGATCCGCGGGCCACTTACTAGGCCTCCGCGCGGCGGATTTGGCCCGCGCGCCGCCAATTGAATAGCCCTGCCATAGGCGATCATACAGAAGTATATTACTCTATCTCCAACATTATATGCCGTGTCGACTGGCGTAGGCGATCATACAGACCTAAATTAATGTATCTACCGCGTTATGAGCCGTGCCGACTTGCGTGAGCAGTCATACAGAACTAGATTACGCCACCTAATATAGTATGTGCCGTGTCGACTAGCATAGGCGATTATACAGTATTTTATTACGCCATCTCCAACGCTATGTGCTGCGCCGATCAACGTAAGCGACCATACAGTATAATATTACGCTATCTCTAACACTGTGAAGGAAACCTGGGGGTGAATATTTGAGAACATTCGAAGAGAACAATAAGTGTACAGAGTAATAAGACATCAATGAAACTTTTATTCCACTTCCGACATTAGATTTTCACCCCACACATAGAACACATGAAATTTAGGTTCTGTAAAATGTAACTTTTATTCCCATTCCGTCCTTAGATTTCCACCCCACACATAGAACACATGAAATTTAGGTTCTGTGAATGTAACGTTTCTGGGTGATGTGCGCTTCTATCAGCCGCGGACATTAGTTAAATTTGGTTAAATCAAAGCTTTTTGCTATAAATATCCATTGGATGTCGCTGTTCTGTGCCACTACGACCTCCATGTTTACTCAAGCTGAGCATGTTCAGTGAGTGCGTGAAAGATACGCCATTGCAGATATTAACCGTATTCTGAATAAAACTGTGCATCTATGGGTCTTCCCACCGAATAGTAATGCTATTTCCATCTATTACAAATTTTATAATTAAACATTCAGGAAAAATTAAAAACAAGATGGAGAATCAGGTTAATGGTTTTTGATTGGATGAAATTGATGAACACGTGTTCTGTTTCTGTGGCTTCGATGTTCTTGGGATTTCTTTTTTTAACATATCACCTCATTTTTTTATTTTATGATACAGATTTATTTACTGTATATTTCAAGTGTGTTATAAAATATGCATAATAAATTTGGTTAAAAATAAAAAGGTTCCACATCATTGTTTGTTTGAATATCTTGTATATCATTGTTTGTATGAATATATTATATATCATTGTTTGTATGAATATATTGTATATTATTGTGTGCATGAATATATTATATATCATTGTTTGTATGAATATCTTGTATATCATTGTTTGTATGAATATCTTGTATATCATTGTTTGTATGAATATCTTGTATATCATTGTTTGTATGAATGTACTACCTATTTGCCTGCAGTATGTGGCTTGCGGTAAGAACTATTTTCAGCCCAAAATTGAACTCATAAGTAAACTAAACAAATTGGAAAACTGAATATTTTATTTAGGAAGTCAAATTAAATAAGAGAAACACACATTTAAAACAAATCAGAATAAAAGATTATTTACACAATTTCTAATAAAATGTTCGTTAAAAATGTTAATACATGCAGAGTAGCACATAAATCATGCGGACAAATTGAAATAACGTAGAGGATTGACTTAATTGCAATCGGATTATTCCATATGTACTTCTTCCCTCTCAATTGAGCGACAAGCCACTGCTGAGAGTACCATTGATAACAAGTAACTCTGAAGCTCAAACGATAATCCTCAGAGACCATAGAAAATGCATTTTATAAACAAGACAACGTGAGCGGGAGCATGTATCATCTAAACAACATAATATAAATAATATATCATCTCAAGAATATCATGTAAATAATATATCCTCTTCCCCGCCGAAGAAGGATGTGTCGCGCCAATGACGCAAATTAAACGGCGACACAATACATTTCCATTCTCTGGACTACATCCGGCTGGAAATCGAATAGGACCATGGTCCTGCTACAAGGGAGATCCAGCAGGAGCTTGAGAATGAATGCTGAAGAAAAAGAAGAATATATCATCTTCAAAGATTGAGAGATCAATTGTAAAACAACTAAATGGGAAACAGCTATTAAAACTATGAGCCTTAATTAGATCAAGATTATTTTTGAATACAATAGGTTTGTGCTCAAATGTGTACACCATGCGCGCTTAGTGTGGTGCTCACGAGCACATGTGATTTCTAATTAACAAGCAGTGCTCGCGACATGAGAGTTGAAAAGTGCTAACGAAATCTAATGCTCATTATTTACCTATAGAATTCAAAGTTTGTTGTAAATACTGAAAGAAATATTGTCGCTATCCACGGATATAGAGAGGGGGGGGGGGAGAAATTATGTAGGAATTAGTGATGGTCTGAGATAGGATAACGAAAATGTGGAGGTTCCAAGACAACACTACGGACACCTAGTTCGAGACAAAAATTATACCACTGTCCTTGACAGATTTGGTATCCCCAGCATTGATACTATCCTGATGCACAAATTCGTTGGGCAGGTCATTTGGTATGTATGCCAGACTATCGCCTTCCAAAGATACTTCTCTATGGTGAACAGGAGAAAGGTAAACAATCTCATGGATAGACAATCTCAGTCACGGATAGACCAAATCCGCCTACAGTGGTCAATCCATGTCCGAATTGTCCAAGAACATTTACAGCTCGAATATAGCTCATTAGCCATCTACGAACTATTATGAATGGTCATAATTCTAACTGAATTTTCAAAAGTGGATGTAAAAAAAATGGTCATCATCACTTCAGATGGACGGACACACATGCAACACCACCCAAGAACTACAACAGCTTGCAGCGAATTTGCTTTACAGTTCCGTATGGCCGCCAATGGTACCAAAGGAACAACTAATGGGTGTAGAGGAACGGAGAAGAAAGGTACGGTGTAGAGAAGAAGGTTATATGACTAGCTTTCACGTTCACGGTTCCTTTCATTTTCTGTGTTGACTATTTTATTATTAACTACTTTTGTTTCTTTCCTAGTAGATGCCAATACACTGTTCATGTTTTAAATCCCAATTTTTAGATAATCGCTACGCATGAATATTCACTGGCATTTGTTGCTACATACAATAACAAACATGGCTGCCGCTAACTCAAATATGACCGTTTGAGTCTCCCTAGAAATACCAGGAATCGGTTGTGTTTCTACAAAGTAGAAAATGTACTACCTGTTGATAATTTCTGTACTCTGCATTTCTTTCTTCTGCGTGCTACACACTGGGATTGGGGAGCTCTCAAAGTGGAGCGCGCAGAACAAATGATTTCCGTTCTACTATTTGCGCGTTACAGAAGCACAATGAACATAGTGGCGCTCTGCAGATTGTACGAGTGTGGGGTAGCGTGGAATAGAGAAACAATACACACCGTATCACATCTCTATAACATTTTAAAAGTTATCATGCAGAATTTATGTGGACATCAAGGACAACAACCACAGACACCACATTTCACGCCCTTCTCGTTCTTATGCAAGATTACTTATCCTAATAAAACCGGTTGCATTATTTCTGATTTACCTGATGTTTTATGACCTTTTGTACGTTAGTTGCGTGTAAACTTCGTTTCACTAAAGTTTGTTCCTTTTAATATGTGTTGGTCTCTACTAGTGCAGTACCCTACTGATATTTTAATCGTTTTCTGTGTTGGCTAATTTATTGTTAACTACTGATATTCCGAGTAGCATCCAACCTCAAGAATCTGATGAACCTGGTAAGTGTTTTAAAATATATATATATATATATATTTACTCCTTTAATATATTATGATGCTCGCACACTCAGTATGAATGGAAGCGATGCTCGTACTCTCAGTGTTACACAGGAGCGGTGCTCGAACACTCAATATTATATGGGAGTGGTGCTCGTCATCTGAAAAGGTTGAGAACTCCTTGTCTACACCATGTAATAGAGGACAAGCGTGGATTATCTGAGCTAATATCCAGCTTTGGAAGGACAACAGGCACGCTGAGATAAAAAGTAAATCCCCAGAAATAATTTAAGTGGGTTATGTTATCTAACTGAAGAGTCTGTTTATAGCCACTTCAGTGAGGGGTATGCGTTCGATTACAATAGTAACCCGTTACTGCATGCGCAATTTATAGCTATAGAGAGCAATAAATAAACGTTACTATACAAAAAGTTAGTCGTAGAGAAGAACGCCAGGCATCATTCGATTCACAAAATTACAAAAGTGGGTATGAATGCACAGGAAGTGTGTTTAAGAGACTTTGCTAGAAGCTATCAAGCAAATACGTACATGAGAAAGAAATATCTCCAATGAAATATTCAAGATGGCCGAAGTAATGAATGTAATGCTACTGTCATGCGCAGCAAAGCTTATCCAATATTTCCGGGTCGTTTATATGTAAACGTTAGACTGTTCTAGGCCGATTGTCATTTTTTTTGTTTAGTTTCAGATTCAGCTAACATGAATTATATCACTCCACTACAAGAGGATTTCTTTATCTGTGTGTCAATTTTTGATAGTACTTTGTGCAGGAAACCTTTTATATCTTGGAGGAATATGGATTAAAATTGTTCGAAATTAATATCCGCAGAACAGTAAAAATGTATTTTGTAGACACCTGTAAGGCATAAGAAAGTGTTCCTGAAATTTCTCAACCTTAACAGAATCACACCCCCCCCCCCCAATTCAACCCATTCTGTCAGCGTTCCCATTCCATAAAATTTCAAAATGTTATTTTGTAAAATAAATCTTCAATCTGTTTCTGTATATTTAACCGCAATAGTCTCCTAGGTCATACTACTCGTAGTGACCGCAATAGCACACCTCTCCTCCCTGATCGTTTTACCTGCACACTGAGCTGTGAAGGCCCAAGCAATGCGAACATGTCTAATTACAGATCCATCAGTGTATATAATCACATCCCCCTCTTTGGTATTCTCACTGACCAAAGCATGCATTTCTTTCTCCACAGCTGTGGGACACTATTCTCTGCATTCCCTGCTAAGTAATATTACTACTCTCAAACAAGTTTCGAAATCTGTGGGTAGACTTATCCATTCCGCACCTACTGCCACATCCTGCAATCTGCACACACTTTGTATGACATCATCAGCACGTCCCATCCACGACCTCCCTCTCTTAAGTCTGCTACCTTTAACTTTCTGTATTTCAGAATACAACGAGTGTTCCTTATCTGCATGTATTTGAAGGTACGCTCGTGCACGGCAATACTGTTATCTGCTCAGCTGTTGGACAGTCAAATAGTTATCGCATAGCTCTTGTCGATGTGACTCTTGGGCATCCCAGTATGATACGCATTGCTGCATTATGGATTCTATCCAGTCTTTCAATCTGACTTTGGCTAAGAGTCAGAATTACCAGTGCATATTCCACCACAGCCATCACCAAACCCTGGTACAAAAGAAATAACAACCTCTACTCACACTGCACAGCAGCCATAACCTTCATTGCTGCTAAGCCTTTGCCCGCCCTTATGATAACGTGGTCAACATGTTCCTTGAAACCCAGACTTCAGTCAAAAAACACACCAAAATATCTTATTGTGCTAGTTCTTTCTAAACCTTTCCCGGACAACGAAACTTGTGGCATGGGTGTCTTTACCATGTGATTGTTCTAGGAAACCACGTCACGAATGTATTAGAAGGATTAATCACTGTTCCCTTATCTCGACACCAATTTGTCAGTCTGTCCAGCTCCTTCTGTAGTTCCACGACGCATTCTTCTCGATTTCTGTCGTGTCTATACACCAGGATGTCATCGGCAATTGACATCATTCTGGAAATTGTTCGCAAACTTAGCGTATACTCACCTTTTTTTCTTGAAAATAACAACACTGTATATATATATATATATAATAGGTCCTTATATTATAGACAGTTATGCACCCTGCCAATTTAATCCTTACAGGTGAAGTTGCAATCTAATAATAGGCGTGGCGCGGCCTATATCATTTCGGTTCAAAATGGACAGAATTACTCGTTAATTACGCAGTCATTGAGAGTCATTCATCACGGTGACGTCATTTAACTGCCCCGTCGGCCGCCTTACCATTCACGTGAGAGCTGAAGTCATCGATTAAATCTCCATTCTCACACTCAATGTAAAAAAAAAACCATTTATTAAATATTTGATTCAATTTTGTGCACTTTTTCCGGACATAACACCGGCACAACAACTCAAGACTGTGAAATACTGAACAAATTATACGATTCAAGAGAATTATATGATTCTGACATCTTTAGAGAAGAAGTTGAAGATGATATATAATGTGGTAGTGCTATTATATTTAATGGTGAGATTGGAAACTTTTTCAAAACAACTGCCGGGTGTTTGAAAGTAGCCATCAATCCAGTATTTTTTTAAAGTAGCTATACTATCAACCCATAATTTATGAAAGTAGCCATCAATCCAGTATTTTATCAAAGTAGCCATCAATCCAGTATTTTCTGAAAGTAGCTATACTATCAACCCATAATTATTTGAAAACTATTAACCCATATTTTTTTTGAAATTAGCCAACAATTTTTTTTTTTTTAATGTAGCTATACTATCAACCCATAATTTTATGAAAGTAGCCATCAATCCAGTATTTTTCAAAGTATCTATACTATCAACCCATAATGTTATGAAAGTAGCCATCAATCCAGTATTTTTTTAAAGTAGCTATACTATCAACCCATAATTTTATGAAAGTAGCCATCAATCCAGTATTTTTTTAAAAAGTAACTATACTATCAACCCATAATTTTATGAAAGTAGCCAACAATCCAGTATTTTTTTTAAAGAAGCCATCAACCCAACATTTTATTTGAATATATTGATTTCCTAGGCAATATAAATACGTTCAGTTGTTCCCCATTGCTTTCTGAACGTTCCGGATGTGCAATTTCATGCGGAGAGATATGAACCTGGTACCTCAACCATTATAAACCCGGACAACATGGCAATAATTGGTGTAGGCCTATACAAATATATGTTTTGGTCAACTTTTGCTACCACCCCCCCCCTTCTTGTCAATGACTATCAAACTGTTTCCGACCCCTTCCCCGCCCGACTAATAGTTAACAAAATGTATAGACAATCCCTAATATAAGTCATCGCTTTATCCACTGAGCCAGGTTTCATTAATAATATTTCTTCAGTCAATAATAAATATTTTACGAAAGAAAAAGATAGCTGCCGTTTTTATTAAACTCTCTCCCCATCCCCATTCCTTCTCTCTCTCTCACTCTCTCACACATACTCTCTCTCTCTCTCTCTCATTATGCTTTCTTTTGTTTTGTATGATCTGTCAACAGTTTTTAAACGCCATTGAAGGACAACAGGTACAAGGTCATGGAAACAAGGGGCAATTACTCTGGCATTCATACTAAAAACGTTTAAATGTCAGTGCTCAATGGTGCGACATTTTTTTTTTCCATTGATGGCGGATGGGGAGCCTTATTTCAAATTCACTCACGTGTACTTCCGTCTCTTTGATTAAACTTTAAAGAGTTTCTATTTTTGATTCCATGTTTGCTGTACCCAAAAATTACTGTTTATGGACACATGTGAATTGATAAGTGAATGTGTGCCTTTAAACGACAGTTGCATTGTTCGTATATGCAACCGAATCATGCAATTACAGCAGACTAATAGAACACGGTTTAGCTCGGCTTGCAGAATTGAGTTTTTTAGTGTGACTTGGGACCAAATACTTTATGTTATATTTTCTGAACCTCCAGGACTGCATTTTTGGAATTCTAGTAAATTCTAGATCCTTCTGGAGTGCCAGAAAAAATAAATGACTTGTAATGTTAGGTTTAGCCCATCTACTGTATAGCATGTTTCACTAGCTTTGCCGAACTTCACAATAATATATCTCAGCAAATATTTCACGCGTATAGTTGACATTGTCTGTGTGGAATTGAAATGGTATAGTATAGACCATAGATTCCCAAACTTTTTCTAGCCACCGCCCACTTTGCAAGATATAAATGTTGTAATGCCCCCTCATTAGAACAATTATATACATTCTTGCCGTTTAATAATTTCAAGTAAATAGCAATCAATGATACAGTACTGCTTATGTCGTTAAATTACTGAACAAGTAGTGGCCAATTTTGTTTCATCTTCAACACAGTTATTGATATACTGATTTTTATGAAACATAGCCAGAGTGCATGCTCCAATAACTTTATGAACAGTTTCATACAATCGATTAAATATGAACATTCGCAGTGCATATTAAAAGATTTCATTACATTAGTAAGAATCTTATTGTAATAATTAAAACTCCATAAAATATATTTCAAAATATATCGCAAAATCTAAAAATAGTTTATTAATTTCATCTATAAGGAGCCACCAATCCCTAGACCGTCCCATTTGCTTCTGGATCTACTATCGCCCTCCTCTAGAATGATTCAGCGTCCACAGGGCGGGGAGGAGGGGGTGCTGTACCGTACACTTTGGGAAATTATGGTATGAATTTCATTTTTCATTGAAATTCAGACTTTGGTTTTAAAAAGGTTATGTTAGTTAAATATCATAGTAAGACACGAAATCTTTTCATCAATTCACAAAAAGACAAAAATAATGCACGTAAGCAGAGATGAAATTACACAAAAAATAGTCATTGACAAAGAGCAACTAGAAAATGTAAACAACTTTGAATATCTAGGATCAACCATCAACACCGCAGGAGATTGCTCGGCAAAGATAAGAAAGAGATTAGCAATGGCACTACAAAAAACATCACAGATAAAAAATATATCGCAAGGAACAAACAGAACAACAAAGTTATAAGTACTAAGAAGCTGTTTATTTGCAGTGGCAACATACGGTTGTGAGACGTGGGCAATGACATCGACAATGGAAAAGAAATTATCTACATGCGAAGTGAAATGCTATAGAGGGTCCTAAGAATATCATGGAAAGAAAAAACAACTATCGCAGATGTCTGCAAAGATCTGAACATAGATTCAGAAAGCTATCAAAAAACGCAAACGTATATATTTTGCACATATAAAAGACACACTGGTTTGGAAATATTAATCATGGAGGGGAAAGTTCCGGGATAGAGAATAAGAGGCAGATCAAGACTATGATGGACACATGACATGGGAGACTTTCTGAATATGACACTGGAAGAAGCTGAGCAGCTTGCACAGAACAGTGATGCTTATTTCTACAGAATGGCAGTGAGGAGAACGTTCTGCAAAGAACACGTCACATAGAGAGAGGTTTATATTTTTGTGGATTTGTGATGTACATCAACAGTCTACGTGTCAACACACATTTCACATACATTTTGGCGATGTTTACAGTCAGTTATAAGACCACAGTTTACACATGATTGAGCTATCATAAAATTGGCATGATTAAAGCTGTGCACTATTTTGTACTCTTGAACACACGACATACGGTGTTTAAGGTTGTATCCGGTGGGTGTAACGTCTGAAGTGGTAATTTAAAAAAAAAAATCTCCATACACAATAATTAGTATGCCGACAAAAATCAAAAGATTTAATTCGTTTATAAAAGTTGGACATGATGCACGAATATAAAGTATATGTTTATTGGGTCTAACCACATATAATATGCAAAAATGGCAATAATATGTTAGACGCTTTATCAGATAATTATATTTGTTTGTGGGCAAAGCTACTGCAACGTGCTATAACCTTCACAAACATCATCCCAAATACCATCACCACCACCATCATCATCATCACAATGACCGATACGATTGTTAACTCTGTCAGATAAAATCCGACATTTTAAACAGGCGAATTCATTTGTTACTCTAGTAGATTACGTACGGTTCACATACTACTAGAGATAACGAAATAATTCACCTACTATTAGAGATAACGAAATAATTCACCTACTATTAGAGATAACGAAATAATTCACCTACTTAAAGTGTCGGATTTCACCTGACAGAGTTAACAATCGGAGCGAACATCGTGATGATAATGTTGGTGGTGGTGATAGTGTTTGTGATAATGGTGATTGATGATGATTAGTTAATGATTGATTCGACATCAGTGATGATTTATTTATTACGATTCATGATTGATTAGGGATTGATTGATTATTGAATGGAAGAGGCGATAGTATAGTGTACACGCCCGTCAACCAGCAGAGCATTGTTTCGAGTTCCTTCGTTATTCGAGGTATGAAATACAGATTATTTGCGTGGTTCAATCAGCCAAAAGGAAGTGGCGCATGCTTCGACACATACCAGGGCGCATGCTTCGACACATACCAGGGCGCATGTTTCGACACATACCAGGACGCATGCTTCGACACATACCAGGACGCATGCTTCGACACATACCAGGGCGCATGTTTCGACACATACCAAGGCGCATGCTTCGACACATACCAGGGCGCATGTTTCGACACATACCAAGGCGCATGCTTCGACACATACCAGGGCGCATGCTTCGACACATACCAGGGCGCATGCTTCGACACATACCAGGACGCATGCTTCGACACATACCAGGACGCATGCTTCGACACATACCAGGACGCATGCTTCGACACATACCAGGGCGCATGTTTCGACACATACCAAGGCGCATGCTTCGACACATACCAGGACGCATGCTTCGACACATACCAGGACGCATGCTTCGACACATACCAAGGCGCATGCTTCGACACATACCAGGGCGCATGTTTCGACACATACCAAGGCGCATGCTTCGACACATACCAGGGCGCATGTTTCGACACATACCAAGGCGCATGCTTCGACACATACCAGGGCGCATGCTTCGACACATACCAGGGCGCATGCTTCGACACATACCAGGACGCATGCTTCGACACATACCAGGACGCATGCTTCGACACATACCAGGACGCATGCTTCGACACATACCAGGGCGCATGTTTCGACACATACCAAGGCGCATGCTTCGACACATACCAGGACGCATGCTTCGACACATACCAGGACGCATGCTTCGACACATACCAAGGCGCATGCTTCGACACATACCAGGGCGCATGTTTCGACACATACCAGGGCGCATGCTTCGACACATACCAGGGCGCATGCTTCGACACATACCAGGGCGCATGCTTCGACACATACCAGGGCGCATGCTTCGACACATACCAGGGCGCATGTTTCGACACATACCAGGACGCATGCTTCGACACATACCAGGACGCATGCTTCGACACATACCAGGGCGCATGTTTCGACACATACCAAGGCGCATGCTTCGACACATACCAGGGCGCATGTTTCGACACATACCAAGGCGCATGCTTCGACACATACCAGGGCGCATGCTTCGACACATACCAGGGCGCATGCTTCGACACATACCAGGACGCATGCTTCGACACATACCAGGACGCATGCTTCGACACATACCAGGACGCATGCTTCGACACATACCAGGGCGCATGTTTCGACACATACCAAGGCGCATGCTTCGACACATACCAGGGCGCATGTTTCGACACATACCAGGGCGCATGCTTCGACACATACCAAGGCGCATGCTTCGACACATACCAGGGCGCATGTTTCGACACATACCAGGGCGCATGCTTCGACACATACCAGGGCGCATGCTTCGACACATACCAGGGCGCATGCTTCGACACATACCAGGGCGCATGCTTCGACACATACCAGGGCGCATGTTTCGACACATACCAGGGCGCATGCTTCGACACATACCAGGGCGCATGTTTCGACACATACCAGGACGCATGCTTCGACACATACCAGGGCGCATGCTTCGACACATACCAGGGCGCATGTTTCGACACATACCAGGGCGCATGTTTCGACACATACCAGGGCGCATTCTTCGGATATGGCGCCATCGCTACTGAGTAAGTGTATAGAAGACGACGCTGGTCGTAGCTATCGACAGGAACGGCCACAAGCGGAATCAAAATAAACTTTCATACATCGGGATTTTTATTATTTTAATGTTTTTCGTTGGTCACTATGTAATAGCCATCCATCGTATGCAGTGATGACGACAGTTTCAGACATACTTGTGTTGTTACATCTCTCCGATGTATGAAAAGACCAATCATAGTATAGAATTGCCTGTCACATTCGGGACACGTAGGATCAGAATTTGACGTTTGTGTGTTTATTCTGTCATTTCGGGCTGCACATTTTATCTGCGCCTCTGAGATTTTGTCAAAACGTATATAATTTGTTTCGCCTACCAACACCAACAAAATGCATGGAAATAATATAAAACATGACGCATGACAGCTTGTTTCGATTATGCTCATAGACATTTATTGTCGATATCCAAGAGCTTTTCATGTACGCAGTTTCTCGTCAGTCACTGGCTAATCAGCTGGACACTTCTGGGCAAAACGTGTTATGATGTTATGGTTTATAGTTGAGCTAAGATTCAGCCTTTTACTTGATTTTTGATTAACGGATTCCTGCTGAATTACAGAAAATATGGCTGACATGCTGGCAAATGCAGGGGGAAGGGGGGGGGGGGTGGGGGATAATTCCATCACAGAGCATCACTGACTAAGCAAAATAAAAAATACCATGATGGGACAATATAAACATACTTGAAGTCGGATGGGGGTTTTTTAGAAGGGGGGAGGGAGAAATAAATCAGTACAGGACACTGTGGACTACAAGGACATCTCCATGAAATAGAGGTTGTCAAAACTGACCAATATCCATGTGGTCTCCAGGTTCCAAAACACGTTCTGCAGACATGTCCCCTTTTTGGCGACTTGTGGACTAACATCTGGTCCCAGGAGACAGATCTGAAAGTGAAGCTCTGGAATAACTGTGAGGATCTCCTGTTGACGACTGAATTCACAGAGGCTGTCCTTCTGTCTGTATAGATTTCTGAATTTCTGAGCATACTGATCACAGAAGGAGAATAAAGAATATTTACGGATGATTGATTTCTCAATGATTGGTAATTAATTTATGTTGATGTTGTTGGCGATAATGATGATGATGAATGGATTCATTTAGGAATGAATTGGTGATGATAATAATGACGATGTAGGTGGTGGTGGTAATGATGATAATGATGACGATGTAGGTGGTAGTGGTAATGATGATAATGATGACGATGATTCAGGGCCGTGATTGACAAATCATTCATATACGACCTGCTGCATAGTTGGAAAACAGCCTTCGAAAGTGACTCATTTGACTTCCTTTGTGATTTTCATTGGTCACTGCGTTCATGCTTTGAATGGACAGCAAATGAAAATCATGGAAACAGTCTAATGTATCACTATAGAAAGTTGTTTTCCAATGAGTCCACATGTCTTATATTGAGGATTGGTCATGGGTAAACCTAGATACACCAGAGCAAATCGGGTCATAGGCCGGATGCGAGATCGGTCGTGCCGGATGTCACCAATATTAAAGAATTGCTATGTTTCCCTAGTAATTCTTTTCAATTGCTATGTTTCCCTAGGAGGAGCGCGGTAGCCTAGTTGATAGTGAGCATGCTTGCCATCATCGGGTTACATCGTGCCAGGTTCGAAACCACATCCGGATATTAAAAGGTCCGGGTTGTGATTTTTCACTTGACACGACCACTCCTCCAGTCGACTCAGCTGTAAATGAGTACATGAGTTAAGGGAGGTAAAAACAGTAAGGAAGGGAATTGGCCACCCCACCATATAGTTGCTGAGGCTTAGTACATGAAGAGTTATCTTCATTCCTGACGGCAGATGCCATGGGACCTACCTTTAACTTATGTTTCCCTAGATACAAAACGAGCACTGTCCAACCATGACCGTTTATGGTATCAGACCTATTGGCACGTGGAAAATAATACCTTCCTAATGACTCATTTAACTATTTCCGTGATGTACATTGGTCACTATGAGTATAGCCAGTGAAAATCAAGGAAATAGTCAAGTGATTAATTTTACAACGCTAGATTCCCATTAGCTAGTAGGTCATTAGCTCCCATTAGCTCAGATGTGTCAACCAGAAATGCGCAGATATCGCAGCCAAGATGTTAACCATCATGTAACGCATTAATTTCTCCGGACTACATCATTTTAATATGCAGGAGTTTGAGAACGAACGAACAGGAGTTTGAGCAGAAGAAGAAAAACGTATATCACAGTGCACCACCAAGGCAAGAGACAGATATAGGAGTTCTGTTGCAGCCAACCTTCAATGCGGAGATGGCACCTGAAGTTGGTTTGGGTATGGCTTTCAGTAGATAAACAATTTGTCTAATGGTGTGCCCAAACGAAATATTGACTTGGACTTTCTGAAATGAGAAATGATGGTATAGTTTCTGTAGTAGTACCTTCTAGCACATAAGGTCACGAGAATGATTAATATAAGTGGGAGGGAACCATATTGAGATGAAAAAATGTACAGTCAACCAGATTGCACTACCACGGTAACAAATAGAGGATGTTGTATGTCCGTTGCAACCAGTCTTCGAAGAGACATCACTTGGTAATGACGATGTGGATCGCTAAAGGCAATAATGTGTCAATGAGTTTAAAAAGTATAGAGTGTTACCAAGAGTTCCTCTCATAGCACGTAATTCAACATAGAACGTTACCAAGTTTCAAGTGATATTTCTCAGAAATTCTGAAAAAAATCCACTTTGTAAATAAGACACCGCTAGCTCGATTAGAACCCGCGACCTTCTGAGCACAAAGCGAACTGTTTAACCTCTACGCCAGAAAACTCTCTATGTGAGTAAATTAATCACTGGATAGTAAGCTTGAAGTAAAAAATCACTGGATAGTAAGATTGAAGTAAATTAATCACTGGATAGTAAGCTTGAAGTAAATTATACACTGGTTAGTAAGCTTGAACTAAATTAATCACTGGATAGTAATCTTGAAGTAAATTAATCACTGGATAGTAAGCTTGAAGTAAATTATACACTGGTTAGTAAGCTTGAACTAAATTAATCACTGGATAGTAATCTTGAAGTAAACTAATCACTGGTTAGTAAGCTTGAAGTAAATTAATCGCTGGATAGTAATCATGAAATAAATTAATCACGGGATAGTAAGCTTGAAGTAAATTAATCACGGGATAGTAAGCTTGAAGTAAATTAATCACTGGATAGTAAGCTTGAAGTAAATTAATCACTGGATAGTAAGCTTAAAGTAAATTATTCACTGGATAGTAATCTTAAAGTAAATTAATCACTGGATAGTAAGCTTGAAGTAAATTAATCACTGGATAGTAAGCTTGAAGTAAATTAATCACTGGATAGTAATCTTGAAGTAAATTAATCACTGGATAGTAATCTTGAACTAAATTAATCACTGGATAGTAAGTTTAAATTAGCGATAGAAGAGAATTCATGCGAAGAGATTCATCTTGTGTGTTTTTCATACACAGAAATTCCAGTTTTCGTTTATTTCTGTTTTCCTCTTCCCTAATCCCCATAAGAATCCCGGTTGGTGTTCAATTTCTGCCCTCGACTTTCAGCAACCTAACTTCTAAAGCATGGATGGATAATCGTCTTTGGTCGGCGGTACAGATTCAGTGTTTTTCAAGCCGGAAGTATCCAACTATAGCACGTTTCACTAGTTTTGCCCTCAAAGAAAAATCTGTTTGGCATTTTGCGTATTGCTGGAGCTCATTGAGCAAAAAAGAAGCAATCTTTCAAGCATCTTCTCAGGAATGGGGACTTTTCACAGCGACAGAAGATTTTGTTTGTTTGCGGCTTTCTCTTCTTTCTTCCATATTTGCAAACATATTATTTCTGAAGAACATTACCCCAGCACGCAGGTTATATCTCCAAACATATTCTGCCTTGTTTTGCAAGATTGTGGGGGTCTATGAAGAATCATTTCATTGAGGATTTACAGATGCCTTTATACCTCAGAACTGGTCTACCGCGGACTCTCTGTCCATCAGCCATCTCCAAATGTTACTTGTTTTGGGATGCTGAATTTTAGCATAAAAACTACTAGTTAATCGTATCATTTCCATATCATTTCCATATTTCCGTTGGACGTTGTGATAATTTTTCTATTCGTCGTCTTTTAATGTTTTGTTTGTGTCTTGATAAAGACCTTTTGGTTGAAACGTTGAATATGATTTGTGTATTGTAATTTTTATGATTTCTTGTGTGCTCATCATTGCCCATCATTACCCACTAGTTTTAGATATAGTCTATGGTGTCCCATTGAGACGATATATAAACCTGTGTTTTACGTAAGTCTAATTGTTGTTACGTTTCACGCAGTTACCTTGTATTGATTGTCATAGTTAATCGTATAACGTTTTTAATGACATTTCTTGCAAATGGTGTTATATTTTGTTAAACTTATATAAATATATACTTTATGTGTGTGTGCATCATGTCCAGTTTTTTATAAATACTTTGTCACATTGTTACCAGAGAATCTAACTACCAAAATAGTAAAAGTAATGTATAAGAGAAAAACAATAAACAAAGGAACAGTGACTTTTTCTACGTTACCTTCCAACAGAGTGCTTTATGAAGAAACAAAAACAAACAAGAAATAAATACACAAAATTATTATTATTCTTTTCTTCCTCTTTTACCCTTTACAGGTGTCGAGAGATATACAATGTATATGTGCATTTAAAATGTGTACTTGTATATAATATGTGTACTTATATATAAAATGTGTACTTGTATATAAGATTTGTACTTGTATATAAAATGTGTACTTGTATATAAAATGTGTATGTGCATTTAAAATGTGTACTTGTTTATAATATATGCACTTATATATAAAATGTGTACTTGTATATAAGATGTGTACTTGTATATAAAATGTGCATTTGTTTATAAAATGTGTACATGCATATAAGATTTGTACTTGTATATAAAATGTGTACTCGTATATGAAATGTGTACTTGTATGTAAGATTTGTATATGTATATATAATTTGTAATTGTATATAAAAATGTGTACATGTATATAAGATTTGTACTTGCATATAGGATATGGCATATTCTGGTGTTTCAAAAAAGCTAAACAGCAACTATGCTTCCCAAACTTCAGTAGACAGTGAATTGGGAAGTGATACGTGAGGTGGCGGGGCACTGAAGATTTATAGTGAGAACTTGCTAGATGCGGCAAGTCCATTGACAAAAACGTTGTGCGGATTCATGGAAAACATCCTTTTAAAGTGACACGATTTGGCATGTCCAGGGATTTTCATTGACTATCAACACCAAGTATGCACATAGTGACCAATTAAGATCATGGAAAAAGTCAAGTAGCCTCACTTTAAAAGGATAATTTCGCATCAGTCCACATGATTATATTTTTGTGGAATTCGGATGCGGACACTACAACAGATGACGCAAAATGGCTGCGACTGGGAGAATTTGGTATTGAATAATGGCACCCGTATGATTGACATGTCATGTTTTGATATTCTGAGGATGGGGGGCGGACGCTCATCCCTCCCTTTATCTACGGACTGAGCTATAGTGTAAATCATGCTGGAGGCAAGTTTGAGCACCGGTCTGATAGTATGCAAATTTTCAGATCGCACCCTAAAAGAGAGTATTTACAGACGGTAAAAATACATACTTTCGAAACGATCCCTGATTTCAATCATATATCCAGTCCCAGCGGAGGTTAAAAAGTAAACTCGGGGGTCCCGTATGCAAAAATTATTTGAGAGTTTTTCAAGAATTAAGCGTAAACTGACAAAACCATTTTCCTGACAGGAAATACTTATGCAAATGAAGTCTTTACACAATCGATTTCGGATGTGTTGGCGTAAATAATAACACGTCACATCATATCTCCAGAGTGCATTATGATGGAAATCTAGTAGGACCAACCACTGTCCTGCTAGCATGCTCCAAGAAAGGACGAATCACTGTCCTGCTACATGCTGCAAGAAAGGACCAAATACTGTCCTGCTAGCGTATTGCAAGAACGGACCAACTACTGTCCTGCTAAAATGCTGCAAGAGAAGACTAACAACTGTCTTCCTAGCAAGCTGTAAGAGAGATATAGTGGAAGTTAGGAAACGAATACTCAATAAAACAGGTTTTATGTTTACACTGGAGAAAAATTGTATGTTTACACTGGAGAAATAATTGTATGTTTACACTGGAGAAATATTTGTATGTTTACACTGGAGAAATAATTGTATGTTTACACTGGAGAAATAATTGTATGTTTACACTGGAGAAAAATTGTATGTTTACACTGGAGAAATAATTGTATGTTTACACTGGAGAAATAATTGTATGTTTACGCTGGAGAAATAATTGTATGTTTACACTGGAGAAATAATTGTATGTTTACACTGGAGAAAAATTGTATGTTTACACTGGAGAAATAATTGTATGTTTACACTGGAGAAAAATTGTATGTTTACACTGGAGAAATAATTGTATGTTTACACTGGAGAAATAATTGTATGTTTACACTGGAGAAAAATTGTATGTTTACACTGGAGAAATAATTGTATGTTTACACTGGAGAAATAATTGTATGTTTACACTGGAGAAATATTGTATGTTTACACTGGAGAAATAATTGTATGTTTACACTGGAGAAATAATTGTATGTTTACACTGGAGAAAAATTGTATGTTTACACTGGAGAAATAATTGTATGTTTACACTGGAGAAATAATTGTATGTTTACACTGGAGAAAAATTGTATGTTTACACTGGAGAAATAATTGTATGTTTACACTGGAGAAATAATTGTATGTTTACACTGGAGAAATAATTGTATGTTTACACTGGAGAAATAATTGTATGTTTACACTGGAGAAAAATTGTATGTTTACACTGGAGAAATAATTGTATGTTTACACTGGAGAAATAATTGTATGTTTGCACTGGAGAAATAATTGTATGTTTGCACTGGAGAAAAATTGTATGTTTACACTGGAGAAATAATTGTATGTTTGCACTGGAGAAATAATCGAATATTTTCACTGGAGAAAATCAGTTTGGTGTCTTGATTTTTTTGCCGTTTATTTGTTGCAACCGAATATAGTTCAGGTGTAAAAGTTGTTCCGGCCTTAATTCTTCTTTATTTGACATCCTTTTCTGGGTAGCTTATTGCAAAACATCAAACTGTGACTCCATGAAGCATATCTCCCCGCTCCACATGACTGATATTATCAAGGTAACAACAGTCGCCTGTATAATCCCGTCCTATGAATTGCCGGAGTATGTAGCGGTGTACACACTAAACTGCCTTATGGAGTGTCAATGATTCTGCTGTGTCCTAACTAAGATTATACTGTAAATGGGTGACCGCGCACGAAGGTCCATGATCGAAACCGGTCTTAACCACTTAAATATGATCCCAAATTTGAAGTCTCCCTGGCGTAGTGATTAAGCCGTTCGCTATTTGCTCGAGAGGTCGCGCGTTCGGGTCCCTTGTGAACGCCGTGCTTATAAAGTGGATTTTTTTCCGGATATCCATGGAGATTATAACTTGAATGTACGGAGTTGCTTGCTGTTAGCGGTACTCTCAGCAGGCGTCGTGTCTCTTCGTTGTGAGGTACGGTGTACATATGAGGTAACTCGAGTACAATGAAGTCAATCCTCTACACGTTTTTAATGTGAACTCAAACAAGGATAGGAAGGGGATTACATGTATAAAATACAATTATACCTGTAGGGAAACAGATACTCCATCTTATCGCAATTAATATCTTGGACGCATATACGGACGTATAATGTAAGACAGTGGTCCTCAACTTCTTGAGGCTGGTGGTTCTCGTTTGGTGTACATTTTCTTACCTAGTTCCCCTGGTGCCACACACACACAAAAAGCATTGACTTCCTTTGCAGGCTACAAAAGTGTTAGAAAAGTGTTTAAAATGCCTGCACATATAAATCTTATTTCTTATCTCTTAAATATCTTTCTGTGTAATCTCTGGACCTGTCTGTGGTCCCCGATTTCAAAATTATTTTTGTGTGACCATGGATGGAAAGGGGGAGGGGGGGGAGACATGTATCTCACGCTTAGAACCAGTGAGGTAAGGGCACTGAACCTATTTTTCATTTCAGAGAAATCAACAAGATACTTCTAATTGTTTCCCATATCCGCATTCCATTGACGCTCACGTGTGACCATGACAACTAAATGAAGCGTGGCCTTTCTATCTATCGTCGTGAATAACGATTTATTATGCTCTTGTATACTTTTGTGCAATGTGAATGAAGGTATTTCTCACAAGATTTATTTCATGTCCAGAAGACTGCCAATTCTCAAAAGTGTGCACGAACTCTCAACGGTGTGCACCAACTTTCAGCCGTGTGCACTAACTCTCAGAGGTGTGCAGCGCTTTTAGAAGCTTCCTACTTAGAGGGGGTAAGAAACATAACTCTGTAATAAATATTGCCGAAATTAATTGTATCGGCCCATTGACGCAAATAAACTAGACACACCACATTTCTATCTCTGAACTATATCCTGCTGAAGATCTAGTAAGATCATTGTCCTGCTACAGGAGACTTCCAGCGGGAGTTTGAGAATGAACACTGAAGAAGAGGGAGTATAGATGAATGTGGAGTTTCGATAGGAAGAATATATCTATGTGACGTGTTCTTTAAAGAACTTTGCCTTCACTGCCAGCCTGTAAGCCTCTGGTTCTGTGTAAACTGCCAAGCCTCTTCCGCTGACATATTCAGGTTTTAAATGTCATGTGTCCATCATAATCTAGTCTGCCTCTTGTTCATTTCCCTGGAACTTCTTCCTCAATGATTACTCTTTCTAAAACATTGTGTCTTTTCCCTGGAACTTCCCCCTCTATGATTACTCTTTCTAAAACATTGTGTCTTTTCCCTGGAACTTCCCCCTCTATGATTACTCTTTCTAAAACATTGTGTCTTTTCTCTGAAACTTCTTCCTCTATGATTACTCTTTCTAAAACATTGTGTCTCGATATATGTCCAGAATATGTTAGTTTGCTTTTGCACAAAAGTCTCACTATCTATATGTTTCATTATATGTTTCAATATATGTGCATGTAATCTTCTAAGGGTTGCACGGGGCTGGTTTTATGAGACCTTCACACATTCCACATGCAGGACACTCACAGTGGTAGCGCCAGTAAACAGGATAATGGATACAACTTCAGTAATGTGGGTGGGGGTGTGTAACCTTTCTAAAAAAAAAGGCCTTTCGCTCATTTAATTTTTGTGCAAATTCCTACATTTTCATGTTATCTTTGGTGACCTTATTTTTTTTTTTTTTTTTTTTTTTGTGGCGGGGGGGGGGGGGGGGTGTGCTAGCCCTTTTGCTAGATTCCTAGTACTGAAAGACATGTTCTCGTTTCCTAAGGTTTGATGATGATGAAGATTACGATAGTGATGATGATAAATTGTGACGATGATGGTGACGATAATGATGGTGATAAATGATGATGATGATGATGGTGATTATGATGGCCATGCTTATGAGGAGAAGGATAGATGAGATTGAATGATAGTAGATGGTGGAGAAGAATACCGACATAGTTCCAAGGGGGCGGGGGTGTACGAGCTTGTCACTGCTGTTCCAATGATAGATGGTTGAGATTTATCTGAATATTTTTTATTCAGTTTAGTCTTCTCATATTCTTCTTCTTCTTCTGCGTTCGTTCTCAAACTCCTGCAATTTAGCAGGATGTAGTCCGGAGAACGGAATGCTTTGTGTCATGGTTTACAACATTGCTGCGATATTTGCGCTTTTCGGCCTGAGACATCCGACTTCAGCATCGCTTTGGGTCACTGACCCTATATGGGATGGGACAGCCAACTCCATCCCATAACCTCCTTAGTCGCCTTTTACAACATGCGTGGAAGGTAAACAGTGTTGCTATTCTTTGCTCCCCTTTCGGGGCCCGGCAACACACGGGTGGTTTTCTCATATTAAATGGCATGACACCTTGTCGAAGACCTTACTTGAGGGAAGGCGATCAAGGGGTAGGCAGAGATACAATTGGAAGAGTAACGTTAGGGGATGGACAGATTTACAGTCTAGCAGAGTGTACCACCAAGACAAGAGACAGGGGATGCCGGAGGTCTGTTGCAGCCAACATTTATTTCGGATACGGCACTTAATGATTCAAAGTTATCCCACGTGACTGTGTCTGTTGGATGGAAGATTGGGAACATCGTTCTCCTACTCCGACAAAAAAGTTGTCGTAAGATTCTTACAAAAAACACTTCTTTTTCTTCTTCTTTCCTTCCTCTTTTAATCTTTACGGGTGTCGAGGGAGATACAAGGTTCTTGTTCTCGCTTTTCTGGTAGCTTCAGATAATGTTATTTGGTGTTCGTGTAATGTCTCTTTGATGTTGTCGATCCTACCGAGTTCCCCTGTTGTATTAAGGTTTGTTTGTTTGTTTTGCGTTCGCTCCATTGTAACCATCACGGATATCCGTGTATTATCCATGTATTAAGGATTGTATTTCTATCATGTAATATAAAAAACACTGCCGTAAGATTCTTACAAAATATACTGCCGTAGGATTCTTACAATCCTAAGGTATGCTGCTCATGTAATATTCCATTGCCTTCCAGCAGTCTAGACATGGGTCTTCAACAGGTTGTACAAAATCAGAGAACATGGAGTAGAGTAGCTATTCCCCTCTCAACTTCTTTCAGCATCATCAAGTGCCGTCTCCGCAACGAAGGTTGGCTGCAACAGATCTCCAACATCCCCTGTCTCATGTTTTGGTGGTGCACTCTGCTAGACTGTAACCTGTCCATCTTGTGATGTTACTCTCCCACTTGTATCTCTGCCTACCTCTTGCTCGCTTCCCTTTGACTTTACCCTCAAGTAAGGTCTTCAATAAGGTGTCATGTCTTTTAATTTGTCCAAAATATTTTATTTGCCTGATATTTATTTCTCTTAGTTATTCTTTTTTCATAGTATGTGTTTTGAACACCTCTTTATTTGTTTTCTTCTCTTTCCATGATGTTCTCCCTATTCTCCTATATACCCACACATCAAAGGCATCAATTCTGTCTTCTAATTGTATATTTGGTGTCCATGTTTCGGATCCATACATTAATACAGAATAGATGTAGCATTTTATAATTCTCATTTATAACTTGTTTGTAATTTGTTTAGATATTAATAATTTCCTCATTGAAGGTACTTTTGCTTCTGTTTCACATCTGTCATCATTTGTGACTATGTGTCCAAGATATTGATAATGTTTTACTTGTAGTTTCTCTCCATGTGTGTTTATGTTTAGCTCTTGTTCTTCTGTGTCTTTTGTTGTCGGAACCTGCAGCCTTTCCACATTTTATTGCATTTTCTACTTCTGCTAACTGTATTGCCGATCCATCATTGCTGTGTATTGTTGGTTTTTTGTTCCGTTGGTCGTCAAACAGTTCTGTCACATAATCTGCCCATCTTGTAAGTGCTTCTGTTTTATCAAATATTATTTTTCCATTTTTATCTTTAATGCAGCCATCCCCATTTATAGGATTTTTCTTTTTTGTGATCAGTCGCATCTCCTTATGCATTAATTTTGTTTTCTCTCTTATGGACATCTCTATTTCACTGCATTTTGTTTCTAGCCATTCTTTTTTCGCTGATCTGCACATGTTACGTATCTCATTGTCTATAATTAAGTAATTTGGGGTATTTAATTTTTAGTTACCTCTAACGACAAACTTAATATGTAGTGACCGTCCCAGATACAACTTTGGGTAAAGATAGAGGGTGTGTTTTAATTCAAGAAATATAGCCACTTTCGTTTTCGTTAACAGTTTTATGTTGTTATGGGAAAGTTGTTACGTGGGAAGAGTTTTAACTCTATATTTTTAAAATCATATTTCCTATAAGATGGAGTTAACCACTCAAACCCCCAACCGCTCCCCTTAACTACGGGCTTCTAGGCAGCAGTGTTATTGTTCTGTGATGTTCTTTCAGTCGCTGGTAAATACACTTGTAACTCCGATAATCTGGACTTTATGTTGTTCGTGTGTATGTTACACAACAAGGATTTCATTAAGCAGGAAACTACAAGGAGCTAAAGTTCATCAATTCCTTGATTCATTTGTATATGATCCTGAATGCACTAAACGGAAGCACGCATGACAGCCCTCGTGGAGTTCTCCAATAGTTTCTCCAGATGTGTTCTCGTATTACTAGTACGATTTTTTTTTCTTTAACTAACCATTTAACATTCAGTAAATATTTATTTTGTGTTTCCGCCCCTCCCCCAGAGATACAAGCCACCTTAAATTGAGCTTAAATGGCGAATAGAATGAAGCAGTTTAGAGGTCTGATTTTCATTTTCCCCACAATTTTTTTCCACTTAATTACTTCAAGCGTAGTTTCCTGTACAAAGTACCAACATTAGTCTATAAAAAGGGTTGTCTGATTTCCTGTTGGATTCTCATTTATGTATTCTTTTATTGAGCATACTACACTCACATATTAACAAGTTTTACTGTATTTGATTGGAAAGCACTATACTATTTCTTATTTGGACTAACACTGTAAGATATCTAACTAACCGTTATATGAATATATTTAACGCACTGTCTGTGGACTAGAACTGTAAGGTACGTAATTAACCATTATAAATGTATATTTAACGTATAATTTCTGGACTAGAACTGTAAGGTACATAATTAATCGTTATAATTGTATATTTAACGTTTAATTGGTGGACTAGAACTGCAAGATGCGTAATTAATAACCGCTATAACTGTATATTTAGCGTTTAATTATACTTTGTTGGTCAGATCATGTGATATATCCACATCAAACTTGATCTCAATGAATTTTTTTTGTTAAATATTATTGTTTACCTGGTTCTGAGACAGAGATGATATTACATTTCCAAATTTCGCTATCCATAAAATTTGGTTTCCCAACTATTGTTATTGTTGGCAACTTAATGCATCAATATTGTAATGTATTAATATGTGTACACATTGTGGTGTATACAATTTATTAAAATATTAATCATAACAGCATACGCAGTTGTGTCATTATAAATTACATCAAAACTTTGGTTGCCAATTTTTTACCCCCCCCTCACCCCCCCCCCATGTCAACAATTGTCCAGAGTTCAGGAACTACTTCCCCTGCTTAATTCTGTTAACCCCTCTCCCCTTCCCCCTCCATCAAAAACGTTATTGACATAGTACGAAAAAAAAATAAAAGGATTTTAGAAAAAAAATTCACTTTAAAACATATAAGTGTATAAAAATAGTATTGTTGACGTCAATTTTTACTCCCCCCCCCTCTTCAACATTTGTCAACTGTTTTCAGCCCCCTTCTCCATAACTGTTGTGACGTGATCTATAGAACAGCATCATATGTTACAGAATTATTCGTCTTGTTAATATTGTCAAAATACAACAGGAGAAAACAATCATTTAACATACAATGTACTAGATATCATGATTGAAACTAGATCTTTCAATTTGCCCGTCTATTGAGTGGGAGGGAACGCTATGTTAAAGAATAGCGACACTGCTACCTGCTAAGCATTTAGTAGGAGACAACTACGGAGTTTTTGGGGTGCAGTTGGCAGTCTCATCCTAAATTTGTTCAAAGTTAACCATAATGTATGCTGAAGTCAAATGTGTCAGACGGAAAAGCGCAGATATCGCAACTAAGCATTAAGCCATGACAAAATGATATCCTTTCTCCAGAAAGCTACTCCCAATACTTTTCCGTTATCCATTATCAAGTCATCAACTACACGTGCATCTCCCACATCCTGTCCAAAGAACTCACTACCACAGATTCCCGAAAGTCCAGGGCAGTAGATCCACTTTACCTCGAGTCTGGATATGAGATAAGGTTCTGGAGGGACTTACTATTTCCCATAGAAACATGTGCTTCGACACTCGCAATTCTAGAGATCAAAAGAACAAATTACTGACGGGGATGGAGTGCTTTTTTCCTATTAATAACAATATAATAATAAGACGCATACACCGTGATTATCGTAGGGGTTCTGCATTGTAGACATCAGTACAAGAAGTTTACCTAACTGCTGCATTGTAGAAATCAGTACAAGTTTACCTAACTGCTGCATTGTAGACATTAGCACAAGAAGTTCATCTATCAACTTTGTCTTCATGCAACCAAATAAGTAGAGCAATATCATGCATGGTCCATTTTTTTATGTTGTCAATTCAGAACTTTCTTTGGCCTTATCTCTTCTTCAACCGCAAGCTGTTCTGTGGTTCATGTCCGTCAGAATAATAAAACCTTTGCGCATAATTAAATAGGTCTTCAACCGTTCCATTTTTTTATTATTGCCGTGTTTCCCTTGGTCACCATTTACATATTTTAAGTCGCCTTGGCTATTTTTAGCATGCGATTACAAGTATATAAATAGTGACTAATGGAAAAAACGATAATAGTCAAGCAAAGGAGCAAATGAAGTACTAACTAATTATGTGCAGAGGTCTTCCTCTGGAGACGGTCATGCATGGTTGCTTGGTCGGTCGTTAATCCAGAGGTCCATGTGTTTATGTCCCTTGATCCAATGTTGTTATGTGATATATACATGTGTTTGTCACCTGTTGCTTATGTCCCTTGATACAATACTGTTTTGTGATATATATATATATATATATATATATATATATATATATATATATATATATATATATATATATATATATATTTGTTTGTCAGCTGTTGTTTAGCTCCATATGGGGGATGTCCATAAATTATGTCAACTAATTGTTACCAATTTTTTTAACTTAGTTCCCCTTTCCCCCCTCCCCGTTAACAAACTGTCAATATATCAAGACTACATCCCCCACCCACCCACACACACACACCCACACACACACAACACACACACACACACAACACACGCACACACACACTTGCTTAATTATGTCCGCAAATTGAAAAAACATTTTTTTTTCAGTCTTTGCAATCCCCAATTATTTACGTAGTTTATGTACAGGGCCATGTGATGTGTTCTATGTATCTGCTCTTGGAGGGAGAAGCATATTTATGAGCTGGACATTCGAAAGTTGGTGGTCAACAGATTCGTAGGGATGAGCGCACAGTCGACACCCTGAAGTGTTGTGGTTGTATTCTATTAGGTGATTGTTAAGCTGTACATGTTAAAGTTGGAAGATGATACTCTGATCTTTCCTTCCCAGGAGATCGATGTTGTCTAAATGTAGAAGTCTTCAGAGATGCTGCGTTAACGATATCAATAATAGCAAATATTTAGATGTGGATATAAGAGATGAATTATAGCAAATATTTAGATGTGGACATAAGAGATGAATTATAGCAAACATTAAAGGTAGAGAGGATAGATAAATTATAACACATATTCGAGGTAGATAGATCAATTATAGCAAACATTAACGGTAGATATAAGAAATAAATTATATCAAACATTATAGGTAGATATAAAGATAAATTATAGCAAACATTAGAGTAGACAGAATAGATAAACTATAGCAAAAATTAGAGGTAGACAGTCAAGATTTTTAGAGTTTGTGATGAGTTAGGTCCAAATAATCTAATTGAACTACGCTTTGCTGACGATAAATGCGCGCTCTACAGTTCAAGTGAAGAGCTGAAAGATCACATAACCCTCCCTACTCAATGAAAGCTGCCTCAATCACATGAAGATCAAACAGAGAAAACAGAAGTTATGTCTATAGGTAGAGAACCCAATACAATCAACATGAAGATAAATGATAAATTACTGAAACGTGCAGGAATATACATATCTCGGGAGCATTTTTAGCGACGACGGGAAAATGGACAGGGAGATCGAGACAAGAATTCATAAAACCAAAAATGTAAATGATTAACTTACACCAATTGTGAAACACAAATCTATCACGATAGAAGCAAAAAAGCTAATCATAAATTCAATCTTCATTCCAACATTGTGTTATCAATGTAAAACATGGACACTAATAAAATAACAAGAGAGGAAGCTTACTATGTGTAAAATGAGATGTCTAAGAAATACAGCAAACAGAACAAGAAGCGATCATGTGAAGAATGAAAAAATTACAAGAACTGTTTGAACAACATCAGTAATCAAATATATTGAAAAACAGAGATGGAAATGGTTCTGCCACTTAATGAAATTGAACCCTTATTGGTCGCTTTAAGTTTATATGCAATAATATTATGACATTTCCGAATGTTGGTAACTCCTTTTTCTTGGTCTTCCTTTATATTTTGCTGTTTTATTTTCATGTTATATACTTATAGTTTTGGCCAATTAGGATTCATTCTCATTAAGTGGCCAAACCATATATGTCTCTGTTTTTCTATATATTTGATCACAGATATTGTCCCAACAGATCTGGTAATCTCGTCATTCCTCGCATGATCTCTTCTTGATCTGTTTGCTGTTCTTCTTAGATGTCTAATTTCATACTTAGTAAACTTTCTCTCTCTTCTTTTTTAATGTCCGTGTCTGATATTGTTAATAACACAATATTTTGGTATGACGATTTAATTTATGATTTGTCTTTTGCTTTCCATCTGGATAGATTTGTAGTGTCAAAATTAATTTACATTGTTGAATTTTATGTTTATCTTTCTTTCTGCAATCTGCTATTTCCATTATATAAATCTTATGTTTAATCATAAATTCATCTATTTCTAGTACTTTGTTGTTGATGGATGCCACATAATTCCATGTACCTATTTTAACTATCGTTGTGTGGTACTAGTGCCCTGTGGCCTGTTGTTATTTCGATGTTTGATATATTTTCAAATTTTCTTAAGTGTTTCACAATATCTAGAACAGATTTCTATGAAAAGTCAAATCCCCTATCGGTTTGCTGGACCTGCCGTAGTTTCATCCTTGAATGAACCCTTAAAAATGTCACAAAATCACAATTATTAAACTCTCCGAATGTAGCACTCTGTTAACGTCATCTTGAAATACCATAAAAGTGATGTTTACGTCGCCATCTTGAAAAACCATAAAAGGGATGAAGTACGATAAATACATGCTCGTAAATAGGGAATATGGACGTCGGAACACCACAGTTAGTACTAGGAAATAGGCCAAAATGGAGGGTTAAATAACGTGCCCCAAGCTCACCAACAGCCTATGACCTTCTGCAATATAGGACCAGCTGGCTAATTAGAAATCCACCATTCGTGATGACCAATTTGACTATTCCCGTGATTTGAATTGATCACCGTGATTAGACTTTGTATGACAGCCAATAAAAATCAAGGGAATAGTCAATGAGTGATTAAGAAGGCTGGAATTCCCTCAAGCCAATAGGTCTTATTAAACTCTAGTCAGAAGTTCTCTTCCTTTTGAGACGGCGAACACCGCCGGAATTTAATTGTTGGTGCTCGCGAGCACTTTTTTAAACTCATATGGCGTAAGTCATTACGAGTGCACCAAGGTGCGACCAAAGATTTAGGGGAACGCTTGCTTTAGACGGCCATGTAGGCCCTATACACAGTGTGGTCAAAAGTGGCCTACATGAAAACTTCTATATGCTTTCAGGCTGCCATGTAATTAATTGGATGTGTGCATACAAAAGGGCGGAGCATGTATGTTACAGGCACATAAACCTCCTATGTGTAAGACGTTTTCCTTAAATCATTGCATATCGCTGAAAGTTGGATCGAGCTCCTGAATCGATCTTGTGGACTAATCAAGATAACCATTCTAAGGTAACGTTGTTTGACTTCTTGTCCTTGATTTCCATTGGCTATCGACATAAAGCGACCAATTAAATCACAGGAAACGTCAAATAGTGTCACTCTAGATCAGGGGTGGGTAACCTTTGTGGGCCGGCGGGATGAATGTGACCCTCTCCGTTTTATATGTGGCCAAAATGTTATTATGTTTTAGTCCTCTCTGTGATATGTGGCCAAAAATATATTCTGTTTTACGCCACTAGAATTTCCAGTTGTGTTTTCTGAACTATGCTGTCAGCGCATATGATGCTTTTAGGTCAGCCCGGTTATCCAAAAGGAAATATTGAGGGGTCACATTGAGCCAGCGTGCCGTATTATGCTAATACAGCGTGCCGGCACTTAATATTATGCAGCGTGCCGTACATTGTTTAAAACCCCATATTACACGGTGTTTTTTTTTTCTTTTACAACACGCAAATACGACTCGTATATCTTGGTTATTATTGAATTCACAATTTCTATGACTGTTTACCTTTAACCAGATGTTTTATTTTAATTTTTCCTTGAAACATTCACGATGACACATGATAAGTATGATATTCAGTATGCATTTGAATTTCTAAAAACAATTTTTGACATAAAAAATTGTGCAAATAAAACATTTTTGTACACCTGTACACGATATATTTTTTTCTTATTTAATTTCGGTTTAGTTAGTTTTCTCAAATTAAATATTCAGTATTGATACTTGTATTCATTTTGGGGGACACGGTAGCCTAGTTGATAGTGAGCTTGGTTGCTATCACCGGGTGTACAGCAAGACAGCAAGGAAGGGAACTGGTTACCCCACTTAATAGTTGATGAGGCTTAGTATATTAATAATTATCTTCATCCCCGACAGCAGGTTGCTGCCATGGAACATACCATTAGCTTTATTGATACTACTTGTGTGCATTTTACTCATTTAGTTTTAATAAAAAATTAACTCACGCCCCCCCCTAAAAAAACCCACAATATAGAGAAAAGGGTATCATGCCCATAGAAACGTTAATGCACAACTGATCCTAATTGTTGTTTTTAACCTAATGAATAAACGTGGGGGTTACAAACGAACCATTGGGTGAGGGGGGGGCAGTAGTGAAACGGCACAAACTTGCTTGGTTTGGACATTAAACGAGGAGTGTGGAAGGATAAAAGTCGGAGCAGATAATCCTGGTTTGATCATTTCAAGTTAATGGCGTACTGTTTCTACACTTCTCTGAATTTCTGAGGATAGAGATATTTGCACAGCTTTTTGTGCTGTCACCAGCGTGCACCCCTACGATCCTGACTGGTTATGTGTCTTGATTATTATTATTATTATTATTATTATTATTATTATTATGGTAGCATATCCTATTCAGGACGTAGCCATCAACCAATCATTTTTAACTGTAGTGATTTTCTAGACAATATAGTAACGTTGAGTAGTTTGCCATTACTTTTTGAACGGTCCGGATGCACAATTGCCTGTGGCGAGGATCGAACTCGGTACCTTGGCCGTCACATATGCACCCTGTACCACTCCACCACAGAACCGGAATAAGTATATACCTGAACATAATACACTTGAAATATTTACTAAACACATTGCTATCGTGGTAAACCTTAAATAGTGTAATACAGGGTTAAAATGGATGATTCCGATGAGTCCTCAGGACTGTATTAACGATGGACTCGGTCTGAACATGAAAGTGAAGTTATCCCAAATAATTAATTAATGGCGTAAGAGTGAGAGATGTTAGTGATCTCACATTATAGTGGTTCTGCTATATGAGGGCGGTAACCATCTCCTCTCCCTTGCAGTTTTGACTTTACGGATTAATCCGGTTCCCAATTAAGGCTGGGTCTGGCTGTTGCGCTCTGAAAACATTTCCGTCTCAACTGGGGAATCAACTCAGGACCATTCATTTGCGAACCAGTGGACATAAACTATAAATAAATGGTCGCGTTGAATATAAGAAATAAGAACTTCATTGCTAGTAGCTTCAGAAGATGGAAACTGACAAACATAGTTCACAGAGAAGTGATCTGTATCAGGACCGTCCACAATATAGAACCTACTGCAAATGGGAAATCAAGTTTTCTCAATGACTCATTTGACTACTTATAGTCGATCATGGCTGTATAGAGTTGAATCTCAATCTCCATTCTCTGGGTATTCATTCCTGACCAACGTCTAGGAAGATAGCGAAACGTGACCATTGACAATATAAGATATGCTGGATAAATTGAGAATCGTCCTTATAACGTGATGCATTTGATTGTTCCTGGATATTCATAGGCTTTCGACACAAAGTAGTCATGGCCAATGAAAATCACGGGAAACGTCAAATTGCATCCCTTTAGAAGGAGGGTTCCTGATGAGACACCAGGACTATATAATTAACGAAAGATAACAGTGTACTAACAATTAACATGATTCTCTTACATGTAGCAATATCAGTTCCCCAACATCTGATAAGCCTATGTCCCCCAACATCTGATAAGTTTATGTCCCCCAACATCTGATAAGTCTATGTCCCCCAACATCTGATAAGTCTATGTCCCCCAACATCTGATAAGCCTATGTCAGAGCATATACCTCAATAGTCAATGCTCGATAAGAACGAGCACAGGTACATCCGATAATTTCTAAATTTAGTCGGGAGTGAGAGAAGGATATGTACTATCCCTCCCTATTGTTCAAAACATACATAGATCACATCTGCAAAGCAGCAAAGACAACAAAAGAAAACAATCTTAAAGATAACTTAAGCGAATTACTATTTGCAGACGACCAAGCACTAGTAGCATCATCAGAATAGCAACTACAAAGACAAATAGACAGATTACATCAAACATGCCCAACCTTTGACATGAAGATAAATATTGAAAAGACCGAAGTAATGAAGATATATATATATATATAACAATACAAGCGTTCGTGTTTCCTTCCACAAACGTTTCAGCTATGAAACAGAAATCATCAGTGACAGAAAACAATACAACGCGCTGAAAATGCGAATTTTGCGGTAACACACGGCAAATGTGGTACAAAAGGAAACATTTTGAAGAGTTGTTAATTTTTTACTGTAAAACATTGTTTACCACTGCATCCCATACAGCTACTTATACGGCTATAAAATATTGTTTAGTACTGCATCGAATATTACTATTTATATACGAATATTTATATAGCTATAAAATATTGTTTAGTACGACATCCCGGATGACTATTTATACAACTATACTATTTCAGGTCTGCCTGCGGCCAGTAACAGTTAATCAAGAAGAAAGCAAAGTCCAGATTTGACCTATATGCCAGAATGCATTTTTTCCACAAGGATGAAGAACGAGCAGTAGCTCGAGGCAGTCCACGAGATGGCGCCCAACGTGATCCAAACAAGTCTATACATGTCAATCCTAACGTTCACACGGCCGGTAAGTTCATGCGTGTCCTTCATCAATTATTCAGTTCTGTGGACTCATCTGTTTCATTTCTTAAAATGGCAATATTGGATTGTTTTCGTTATTTTCATTTGGTCACTTTGTTTATACGTTTTATCAGAAGTCTAAGATGTAAATGTGAATTCCTTCTTAGATTCCATTGCCTTCCGCGTATAGTGACACATTAAGATAAGAAAATCGACATCGTTTTTAGAGGCACATCCATTTTTTCAAATCAATGTTACCGCCATTAGTTTAACTTATCTGTGTTGACGGTACAATGTCGTTCTATTGACTTAATGCATGTTAGCTCCTTATCTGCACGATTTTCCATGTCTGTTTTGTTTCTGATCATTAGTTCTGCATAAATATAAAATATGTCACTGTCTCTGTTTGCTGCAATAATTCAACTTATCGGCGTTATCTATCAGTTTGTTGTGACATTGTTAACTAAATCATGTTTCAATATCTGCTGAATTTCTTTATTTATATTTGTTATAGTAGTTAACTTTACGACTCGCACTTAACTACATTCCTATTTCTGATAATGTCGTTTGTTCATAGGTAACATAGGAAAGCTATATGCACAGGAGAGCCAACTAAACAGCTTTAACATGTGGTGACTACGTAGAATTCTTGGAATTAGGTGGCAGGACACAATCACTAACATTGATGTATTAGAAAGAACAGTGCATGCAACATCATAGTATTTCCTATGCTTAGTCTGTCAACATCAATAAAGAAGACAACCTAAACAAACTCCTGAGCGAACTTCTTTTTTGCAGACGATCAAGAAATAATATCAACATCAGAAGAACATCTACTATTTTCAAAAAGAAATACGTGAACATGAACACCACAACTGCATTATATAAGACGATAATAATACCATCACTACGCTACCAATGTCAAACATGGACATTAACAACAAAAGCTAACAGAATACTTGTCACAATAAAATTACTTGGTTACGTAGAATTCTCGGAGTAACAATAAGAGATAGAATCAGAAACGAAAACATCAGAAGACTAAGAAACACAATGCCGATCCTCGATTACACCACAAGACAACAGATTAAGTGGTTTTCGCATATTTCCAGACTACGATCAGGCAGTGCCCCTTGAAAAGAATGATTATACAGACACGATGGATACAAGTCAAGTGCAGATCATATAAACGATGAATTGCAAAAATAAAGAAGTCAATGAAAACCAACATATATGAAACACACACAAAATTCACCTCCAGAAAACTACTTCTTCTTCTTCTTCTGCGTTCAGCATCTGTGGTCATGCTATACCGTCAGGCCTGTCGCCAAGACGAAGTCCACTGTCTTCTCCAGGTCAGAGCGGCTGCCCCATAGCTTTTGCCTCAAGTCTGTATCCTCTGGCCAGGTCTGCTGTCTCTGCTCTTTGTATGTTGGGCAGTCCTGAAGTATGTGTTCTGGAGTCTGGGTTCCGGATCCACATGGACATTCATCTGTGTATGAGATCCTTAATCGATAAAGGTGACCCAACAGTCTGCAGTGGCCTGTTCTAAGGCGAAATATTGTGGTCTGTTGATATCTTTGGAGGAGATGTATTGCATCATGTTCGCATTCCTCTTCCATTTCTTTCTTCCACTTTGCTGTGTATGTGTTGCGGATTATTGTTTTTACTTCTCCGTAAGACAGTGGGTATCTGTGTTGCTCCATTTCACTTCCTGCCTTTGACATAGCATCCGCTTTCTCATTTCCCATGATTCCACAGTGTTATGGTATCCACTGAAGGGCAATAGCTGTTGATTTTTGGATCTGTCTTAGCTCATGTCTGATGTGCAGAAGGCTTTCGTTTCTGTTGCTCTGGATTGATTCCAGTAGGGATCTGTAATCTGTGAATATGGCTATCTTTTTTGGTCCTGGCAGTCCTGGTTCGGTGAAGGTTTTCATCGCTTGATGGAGTGCAACTGCTTCTGCTCTATAAATTAGAGGAGTATTTCCCGGTTGGAAAAGCTTTTGATATTGTCTTCCCATCTTTGAGTCTTATATAAATTCCACCTCCTCCATTCCTTACTGCTCCTTCTGCCGATCCATCTGTGCAGACATGTGTCCAATCCTTGGGATTGTATTTTATTTCTATCATTTCCAGTGTCAATGCTTTTAGCTGAGGTGGAGTTTAAAAGGCGACTAAGGAGGTTATGGGATGGAGTTGGCTGTCCCATCCCATATAGGGTCAGTGACTCGAAGTCAGAAGTGTCAGGCCGAAAGGCGCAGATATCGCAGCAATACTGTAAAACATGACACAACGCATTCCGTTCTCCAGACTGCATCTGCTAATCTGCAGGAGTTTAAGAACGAACGCAGAAGAAGAAGAAGAAGACCACAAACTAACTAACTATTAATTATTGTATTTAAATAACTATTCTTAGTAGTTTGTATTTCCAAACACACGTTTTGCAACATTACAACAAACAACATTGGTAAAAGTTTCTAAACACAAATTATATATTATTTCCTATACATTCCTTCCACTTTCCGACAGCTGCCAAGCACAGGTATGAAACATATATGGGTCTCCGCTTACCTAAGAGACCTCGGCGACCACACAAGTCAAAACGTCATCACAGCGGTGAAAAGACTACATCCAACCTACCATCACCTACAGACATCATCCCTCCAGGTATACGTTTATATAGGCCTATTGTTCAATTGTTCATGTGTTTCTCCGGGTATATGGTTATATATCTTTCATTTAATATTTATCTATTCATGTTTATATTCATGCAATGTTTCATTGTCCGCTAAGCTCTTTATCCCCTCAAGAGTTTTCCTGCACTGCCATAATGTATTTAGAAGTAACTATTAGGATAGGGATCTTAGAAGATTACAGGCAGCAGGGATCATCTTGACCGACTGTTTTAGCAGTTTATCGGCAGTAGAGGTCATTTTCACTGACTGTTTTAGCAGTTTATTGGCAGTAGGGATCATCTTAACTGGTTGTTTTAGCAACTTATAGTTACTAGGGGTCATCTGAACTTGCTGATTTTGTAGCTTATAGGTAGTAGGGGGTCATATTAAATGGCTGTTTTAGCAGCTTATAGGCAGGACGGGTCAAATTATTGTCCGTTTTAGCAACATGCAGGATATAAGAGTTTCGTATTGTACTATATATATATATATATATATATATATATATATATATATATATATATATATATATATATATATATATATATATATATATATATATATATATATATATATATATATGATAAGTTCCAGCAAGATCCATCTTTTGCAAGTCCATCATAGCATCTCTGCATTTAATTTTTCAAAAGATATGGAAACCATTATTCCTTATGCTGGATCGACCTATGAGTTGCTGATTACTCACTCGAACAGGAAGCCAATTCACTAACAACAAATGTCGATGCATGCACCTAATCTAATGTGGATTTTAGAACACCATAATTGTATAAATGCACACAAATTAATGTAGATTTTAAAAAATATCACATCTTGTTGAATGCGCATGCGCTAATGTAGATGTGCGGATGCCATTGTGTTTATGTAATCATATGCTTGAACCTCTTACATTAAACCTTTACCGTTTGCTTAAACTCCTTCATAAACCTCAAGAGTATATAACCTAAATATACACCTATAACAAACACTGAACCAAACCTATAACTATAGTTATTGTTACCACTTCCCACCTCTCAAGTTGTTCCACGCCTTTTCTCCTATCCCAAATGACTTATGCAATGATATTCACATTGAAAACTATAGTCTTCATAAAACGTACAATGTAAACACATTAACTTACATGAAAACGTTGTACAAGTAAATTCAAGAAAGAAGCATGAAAATAAACGAAAATTGTTACAGCTGACGGGAATTGAGCCAGGTCCGTTCTAGCAGCACCGAATCGCCTTGTGACCCAAGTAAACAGCTTTATCGTACTTGACAAACCACATCCACATGAAATGGTTGAAAGGATTGCCTTCATTGTACTCGAATTACCCTCTTATACCGCCTCCCATAGAACGTAACTCCGTAGCTTCAATCGATAATATCCAGAGGATTTCAGATTCGAACCCTCGACTTCTTGATCACAAAACGAACGGCTTAACCACTACGCCAAGACAATCTCCATATTACCCTACATAGAATAATGTGTTGTTGAAAATATAGATGCTGCAGCCAAGAACTTTTATTTATGGGCCTTCTTTATTATGATCAGTTGTCTTCAGAACAATTGTCCTGAAAGTGGGACATCAGCCCCCCTGGGAACCATAGGAAATTGAGGGGGGGGGGGGCGGGAAGGAAGTAAACATTGAAATGGTGGTGGGAAGCTTTAGATCCATTGGGGGGGGGGGAATTTAACTGTTTAATGATAAACTGTAAGATTGATATCCATAGAGATTAAATATAACTGGTAATCTGGAAAGATGGTCAATACCTGTTAGGCGCCAATGGGGGTCACGGAAGAAATTGGCAACGGGATGTAAAAATGCATTCTGGTATATAGGTCAAGACGGCAACGAGATCAAAAAGGTGAGAAACGTTGGCCTTGAAAATAATACAGCATGATCATAAAGTCTGTAGTCTTTGTTCGATTTAAAAATATGTATTTTTTTATAACGAAACAATGTAAAATTTGGTCCTTTCCTAATAGAAGGGTCTACGGGTCTACATTTCAACGAAACAAAATGAGGTTCCGAAACGAAATTAGGCGTTAAATACTAAACAAAACCCGGTGTGTATTACTTACCCAATTCCACTAAATCTGTTGATTGTGCCTTTTACCAGCACAGTTTAATATAGTCCTTTCTGCAAAAGAATTAAGCTAAGTTCACAGTATGCCCCCATGTATATCTTTGCATTTGGGAACATTCCTTTCAATGGTAGTAATGTCTTTATCGATCGAACGAAAGTTCAGCACAGTTACTGCAGACATTTTGTAACTAAGAATACAGTGGCAGAGTGAGGTCACAAATTACTTAACAATTCGGATCGGTACACATTTCTTAGAATGTGTGAATTGTAGACTCTTCTCCTAGGAAAGGACCTAAAGTCTAATCTGGGATCAAAGATTAGTAATAATGGTGAATCAACAGCTGAAACTAAGAAGACTGACAACTGACCTTGTTGTCATGACAAGATTTAACCACTATTTGAATCATTTGCGCAAATAAATCATCTCTGTTCTCTTGACTACATCTTGTTGAAAATCTAGTTGGACAATTGTTCTACTACAAAAAAGATCCAATGAAAGCTTGAGAACGATCACAAACAAGCAACAATAATAATACCAGAAAACATTTTTTTTTAATGGGGTAAGACTTCCCCATTCCCCCCCCCCTCCATACCTTTAATAAAATTGTGTTGACCAAAAGTATAAAAAATAGACACTGAGAAAAATATGTTGATAAAATTCTTACCCCTTTAGAAATAAATGTAGATAGAATCCTCGCCCCCCCCCAATGTATATAGAATTATCGTCCCCTTAGATAAAAATGTAGATAGAATCCCCGCCCCTTAGAAAAAAAGTAGATATAAATCTCGCCCCCTCCCCCCTAAAAATATAAATATAATACTCACTCCCTAGAACAATGTAGATAGAATCTTCGCACAGATAGGAAAAAATGTAAATAGAATCCTCGCCCCTTAGAAAAATGTAGATAAAATCCTCGCCTCCTTAGAAAAATGTAGATACTCGTAGAATCCTCGCCTCCGTAGACGCACATACCACGCTTATTATTAATATATTTTGTTATTTCATTTACTCTTTGTAAACATATTCTCATTATAGTAAATATTTCACAAAATCACTCCCGCGCATCACAACCTCTCTTAGCTCCACATCAAAACCTCCCTTAGCTCCACATCACAACCTCCCTTAGCTCTACATCACAACCTCCCTTAGCTCCACATAACAACCTCCCTTGGCTTCATATGACAATCTCCCGTAGCTTCACATCATAATCTCCCCCTAGCTACACATCATAACCTCCCCCTAGCTACACATCATAATCTCCCCCTAGCTTGACATCATAATCTCCCCTAGCTACACATCATAATCTCCCCCTAGATTGACATCATAATCTCCCATAGCTTCACATCATAATCTCCCCCTAGCTTGACATCATAATCTCCCATAGCTTGACATCATAATCTCCCCCTAGCTTGACATCATAATCTCCCATAGCTTCACATCATAATCTCCCCTAGCTTCAATCCCATTTCACATGTATTACCTGCCTTGAAATATATCACTTACTAATTTCTATAAATAGAACTCGGCAGCAGACGTGGGATCTGTAAGAACATTTTATTGTTTTATTTTATTGTTTGCTTTCTTGACATTTTTGTGCTATTTTATATTTTCTTTTAAATTTTCAAAGTTAGTTCACGCTAAAATATGCTAAAGGTATCGTTGTCGTCTAATCTAGATATCTTTCTAACATTTTAACTTCAAGGATGAACCATTTAAATGCAGCCGCCATTATACATCGGAAACTATCATGGTTGCCAAACAAGTCTTTAAATTTCAGAACAAAATCCTGATTTTGTGCAAAATGTGGTATTCTAATAAACATTACCAGGAACAATGTCAGACTCATTTTAATGTATATTTTTGTCATAGAAACTGCATTAAATGTTTACTTCAACACACGAACATACACATGTTAATTAATAATTACATGACTGGTAAATGCAGTAACAAGCCAAAGTTTGTATTTTCAAGCAACCGTACCGGAATGATTAAAACTATAAATCAAATAGCATGGTTTTATTTATATTTGTTTTGTTTAATTGGTAATCGTTCGAAAGTTATGGTAACTTTTTAAAATGGTTCATCTAGTAGCTTCAGCAAGCAAAAATTGGTCTTGTATCTCGTGTGTTTGGTGGGTGTGTGTCTTGGTGCATGTAAATGGGGGTGAGTTTGATTTTAAGTGTGTAGGATGTGTGTGCAGTAACGTCAAACAGAACCGCACACTCATGTTTCATAAAATGCAGTGTCACCATAAATGTAAATGAATGTATGGTGACTTCGTAGACATCAAAATAGGCCTATATTTTTTTCTTTAAAGAAATGAAAACAATTGTTCATTTTAGAGTAACAAGTATTTTGCAAAAAGATTTTTTTTTTCAAGAAAAATATCATAAAATCATGTATTAAAACTTGCACATCCGTATAGTATGGTAATTTTTAGAATAGTGTTGTTGTGGTAATATATTTTCATGTATTTGGTATCAAACCTGTTAACAAATGTATTAAATTAGTACAACTAATGCGTCCTCATTAGTTGTAGTACTATTTTAATACATTTGTTAACAGGTTTGATACCAAATACATGAAAATATATTACCACAACAACAATATTCTAAAAATTACCATAATATACGGATGTGCAAGTTTGAATACATGATTTTCGTTCGAACATTCATTTATTTTTCATTACATCATTTTCAGAATGTTCATTCTGTGTTTTACCCCAAAATAACTCAAAGAATTATGTATTTGGCCCAAATATGAAAGAGAATTGCAACTTGCACCTGCAACAAAAAAATTAACACACATGAGAAAGCTACGGCAAATTAATAATAACGACACTAAAGTAACCCTTTTAAAATCATGTGCTTTCCCAGTTGGAACATATGGATGCGAGACTTGGACTTCAAACAAGACAATATCCAAAAGAATAAATTCATTTGAAATGAAGTGCTACAGAAAGATCCTACGAATATCATGGACATAGAAACTATTCAGAAGATATGAGAAACACTACATTCTATGAAGCAAACACTCATTAATTGATGTCGATTTTTGTGATTACTAGCTATTTGTTGAACAACATTTCTCCATTGATTAACTATGATATAACTGTATGTGGCGATTAAATTTAACTGTTTTTTTATTTGTAGATTCACTGCTTAAATTTATTTATTTTTATTTTGTCTATCACTGTCTATTATTTTAACTGCTTCTTTATTTAAATTATCTTCTGAAATTTCTAATTGTATTTTATATAATTTTAATTGCCTATAATTTTAATTGCCTACAATTTTAATTGCCTACAATTTTAATTGCCTATAATTTTAATTGCCTATAATTTTAATTGCTTATAATAACGAAATGGTATAAATCTCTGGTATAATAACGGAATGATAAGAAGCAATATGATATAATAACGAAATGGTAAAAAACGATCTGATATAATAACAAAATTGTAAGATGAGATCTGATATAATAACAAAATTGTAAGATGAGATCTGATATAATAACAAAATTGTAAGATGAGATCTGATATAATAACGAAATGGTAAGAATTTTTTATGTAATAATGAAATGATACGAATCTCTGATATAATAACAAAATGATAAGAATCGCTGAATAATTGCGAAATGGTAAGTATCTTTGATATAATAACGAAATTATCAGAAACGATCAGATATAATAACGAGATGGTAAGAATCTTTGATATAGGGGCCTAAAAGCGATTGGTAAGAGGCTATCTGATATAATAACGAAATGATAACAAACGATCTAATATAATAACGAAATGGTAAGAATATTTTATATAATAACGAAATGGTACGAACCTCTGAAATAATAAAGAAATTGTAAGAAGCTCTGATATAACAACGAAATTCAATTAATTTCTAAGAAATTAGCCGTAGGGCCTACTTAAGTAAGGAGCGTACCTCACCAGAAGAATTAGGCTTACTTTTTTATTTAAAATAATGCATACGTTTATTCCTTCTGTTGGTATTATTGTAAGCCTATTAGGTATCGGTCTCTAGCGCAGTTTAAAAAAAATGTGTATCCCTTATCTGTTAAATAAAATATACATCTTATGATTAGGTACACGCTTTTCACTGCAGACAGCTGTCCATTCTGGTTATATCAGAGCTTCTAAACATAACAAAATAATGGAGGTGTGGTTCAGGTAATCTTATCGACACGACCTCTGATTTGTTTTTCTACTGGTGATTGTTATTTCTATGAGCTCCTTATTGGTGGTCTTATTGTAATTTCTGTTCTGTGTAGGTAACAAAATGGATCAAAAGGCATAGAGGATTAACTTTATTGTACTCAGTTTGCCGCAAATGTATTCCATCCCTGTCAGCGAAGCGTCACCCTTTATGTCGAGATACAACCCATAGCACATGTACTCTGCAGCTTCAAGCGATAATCCCTAGGGATATCGGGAAAAATATCCACTTTATAAACACGAACAAGCAAGCCGGATTCGAACCCTCAACCTCTAGAACACAAAGCGAGCGGCTTAACCATTACGACTGGGAGATCCCCCCCCCACCTGAATTACGTCATTTATTTGACTGATCCGACTGTTTCTTTGCTTTTCATTGGCTGGTGTCACAAAGTATACATAAAGCGTAACCATTGACGGCACTATAAGACATATCTGCAAAAATTAAACAGGCCTTCATTCGGTACGTTTTTGATTATTGTCTGACTATTCGTTGGACCATATTTATATAGAAGGGGTTTCCCACTAGAAAATAATCAAGGCTGACCAATGAAACTCTTGCCAATAATCACAATTGGCCTTTCTTGGTCATAAGTCCACAGGTCGTGACTTGAGTCCAGTTGTGCATAACGTGACCAAAAATCAAGCAGTATGAGTCAAGATAGGTTAGTGACGATGTTTAGGATCACATAGGCCTACAAATTATGGAGAAGAATTTACTGAAGCGAACCAGTGTAACATCGAAATGAAACATTTATGCACAATTATTTTAAATATCAATTTACGCGGCAACATTTCGAAATTGACACCCTGGCTTATTTTAAGTGGCTCGCCACGCCGTGAATATCTTGAAATTATTTCGATAAACCTCCAATTAATTATTTGTTTGGTACATATACCTTGTTTAGTTTTCAATAAAAATATTGTCAGATCAAATATATTATTTGGTATTTAACGGGGAAAGGTGCCTATATTTTTAGCGGAACTAATAATAATATTATAATATTTAAAAGTTGAGAAAATGTAGAGAAAACGAAATAGGGGCAGATAAGCAGCGTTGGTATAAATATTGATAATGATTCAGTAACGCATTTCACAGTTACTAGGCCTGTGGTATTCCTGACAGATGCAAGGTCAGTGCTTCAAGCTCTTCAGTCTGGAAAACTAACAGACTTGAAAAAACTACTTAGCGAATTGTCGTACCAGTATAGGGTAACTATGCACTGGATACCCTCTCACTGTGGAATACCAGGAAATGAAAAAGCAGACCAACTGGCTAATGAAGGTGCTGCCGAAGACCAACCAGATATACCAATCACCTACCATCAGAAAAAACAGATGATCACGTCAATAAGAAAGCCACAAACACCAACACAAGATGACTATCACATTATGAACAAATCAGAACAAGTTATAATTCTACGTCTCAGAACAGGACACAACCGACTCCGCAGTCACATACATGTATACAAAGTTCAAGATTGGCAACACGGCCATGTGTACATGTGGACAGGCGGCACAGAGTGCCAAACATATACTACAAGAGTGTTCTAAGTATGAAATGCTGAGGTAGACACATTGGCCAGAGAAAACAACACTGGAATCGAAGCTCTATGGGCCACTGTATGAACTACAAAAGACAGTGAGTTTTATTCAGGAGACAGAATTACAGATATAGACATGTTTCAAGTGAACGAAAGAAGAAGAAGAAGTTACTAGGACTACTGTTGGTTACATTGATCGATGCATTGATCTGCGCGACACCAAAATGTCCCCCATTGGATGATCCTTTTAATTTTGTTTCATCTTTTCATCTCCACGAGTCTGTAACAAACGTATCTGTATCCGGCATGATCAGTAAACAGACATCTTTGATAAAATTAACCATTTTGTTTTTGTGGCATCACAGTTTGCTAGCGACGTGTTTCAGTGACGTCACGAAACTTTGCCCACTATAACAAAGTTGGAATGAAGCTGCGTATACTATTAAAAAATTGTGGGCATCTTTCCCCGTAATGAACCTACCATTTTCCATGTGATTTCACAACTACAACTCTCTTGTATGAAACATGTTATTGTTTATATTATTGTTTAGACCCTATAGTCTATTTGTATGCACGCACTAACGGCATGATAACTTTTAGTATATATTATATGTCCGTATAATATATTATATATTTTTATATATGTCCGTATACATATTATATGTATATATTATATATCAATATATTGTTGTGCATATATCGGACTTTAGATAGTATATATTATCCTGCAATACATAATTCAAAATTAAAACAATTTTATGAAAGAAATTTATTTATTTATGTCTTTTAAGGGCTGTCCATAAATTATGCCAACAGTTGTGGAGGAGGTTGGGTGAACAAGAGTTTGATAGTTATTACGAGGGGGAAGGTGTTTGACACCATTTTTATTACACCAATTAGACTGTCAGAATTAGAAATATTTTTCTAAACAATCTGATTATAAAATTATGTAGTTTTTTTTTCTCTTCGTTCTGCTTTAAAATCTTAAGTAGAAAATGGGAGAAGGGCAAAATGTACATAATTAAGCAGGGTATGGGATCCACTAAATTCTAAGCAGTGGATGAGGGGGAGAGGGGTAAAGAATTGGATAAAAAATAGTTTAAGTAATTTCTGGACAGTCTATGTTCATTTACCTAATCTAGCAGTATAAACTAACTCAAGTTCAAAACTAAGGCAGGTTCATTATTCATGTTGTCTTTACAATGCCATTTGACTTGCTATAGCATGTTTCACTAGATCTGCCCTCAAACAAATGTAATTATCTGATTAACCATCTAGCGTATTAATGCCAATTTTTGCATATGATGTTATTTTTTGTTAGACCCAATAAATATATGCTTTATATTTGTGTATTGTGTCCAGATTTTATACACGAGTGAAATCCTTTTATTGTTGCCTGTATAGAAATGCGGCTGTGAAACATGGACTCTAAGTAAAACAGCGGCAAAGAAGATCAACGCCTTCGAGCTGAAATGCTACAGAAAGATACTTAGAATATCATGGAAGGATAAAATCAGAAACTCAGATATTATAAACACACTGAATATTCCAGAGTGTTGGTTACTAAACACAATAACAAAAAGAAAACTACGCCTGTTTGGTCATATAAAGAGACATAACTGTTTAGAAAGACAAATAATGGAGGGAAGAGTACCTGGGAAGAGGAGAAGGGGCAGACCAAGAAGACGATGGAATGACGACATTAAAGATAACATGAATACATCGCTAGAAAATGCAAGTCACATCGCCCAAGACAGAGAGAAGTTCAGAGAGTTCATTGGGAAGACAACGTTCTGGAAGGAATACGTCACATGACACATGTATAGAAATTATTGTGTATCCATAAAAGAAATGTTACCACTTCCGGACACATATTCTGTGAGTTGATTAGACCTAGACGTGTCTACTGTTCCAATAATGTGTCCAATATGTTAGGATATAATACCTGTTGAATATGAGCTATATGCCAGATATTCGTGGCATTATTTAGTCATTGGCATTTAGTGCTATAATATCATAAACTTAACACGCAAACTCATTTTTCATACTAACTACACACTTTATGTTGAAACAATTCTGACTGAGAATTTGAGCGTAACTTGTCTTGTCTTATCCACTAATACATTGAATTGTCGTGAGGAGCCTAAGTCTTCTATTTTAGCCAATTATGTTATGTTTGTTTTTGTGATACTATATTGTTTTAGTATGTCTCTGATGTTAATCGATCCATCTACCTCTTGGTCTTCCTCTTGCTCTGTAACCAGAAATTATTTTGTTGTATGCTATAGTGATCAGGTTCCATTCTCATAAAGTGGCTGAAAGATTTAATCTGTTTTACCTTTATGTATTTGAAACATGGAATAGTTCCTATAAAATTGTTGGGGTCTTGCACTTGATTTATTCACATTTATTCACATAAATCAACACTACGGAATTTGGGGGTATTCACATAAAACAGAAGTGGACAATCTTTCTGGGACGGTGGGCTGGATTCAGTGTTTTGTTGCGTGTCATGAGGTCAGAAATCTTTTCTTTTGTCCTAGTATTTTCTGAGTTTGCGTGCAAATGTGTATAGCACATTCAGATCAATGGTGGGCCAGGGGGGAAAAAAGACGGTGTCCGGGATTATGCCCGCGATTTGTGTATAGACTGTCCCTGTGTGACTGCTAAGTTCGACGGCCAATCGACCATCTATTGCTGTATAAGCTTAGTGTCTCCGTCTGTTGGCTGTACATTCTTCTTATTTATCAAGAGAGGACACATTATCTCTCCTCCTCCGTGGTACTCTTATTTCATTCATTATCTAAACAATGCACATTGTCTCTCTTATTTCTCTTTGTGAAATTGTAGTTAATTCATAACTGTCTTAATTAAACCCATCTCTGTCCTTTCTTTCATTTACTATAAAGTAGAGTGTCTCGCCAATGTATCAGCTCTTTCATTGCCTTTGACGCCTGCATGGCCTAGACTTTAGAAGTAGCTGAAAATATCATGAATATTTCATATTACCCTATTATGAAAGAACTTTCGTAACTAATACCTCTGCATGTTGGCCGATGAAAGCCAGCGGTATAAATCAATCCCCCCCCCCCCCACTCCCACGCGCGCCTAAATACAACCCATACATTTTCTGTTGAAAATTCGTGAAGTAGAACAATGGCCAGTGAGGTTATGACTTCAATAGGCATAGTTTTGAAAAAGGCACTCAAAAAGGTAATAGGAGTAGAAGAAAAAAGGAGGTGAAAAAGAAGTATGGATTAATAATATTAAAGACTGGACAAGACTGAGATTCTTCTCACTTATAAGTAACTGCCCCTATTGAAGAATAGTTACAACCCAGTGTTTCCACTCGATAAAATAAATTTAACCGAAATAAATGCACTGATGATTTTAAATGCCTAATTTCTTCGGATCATGTCACACATAAGTAGTAGGTTTATATACCTATCTTATTTCTTACATTTGCTATTCATAGTCACAGTTTTAGAACTATCAAAATTGTAACATTGACATCCTGTTTAATAATAAATACACTTAACAGTATCATATCCTGTAGACAATAGACAGAGCCGATACTAGGAATTTTAGCGACCCCCCCTCCACACCATCCATTTATATTAATTAATTTCATTTAAATTGTGGAGTCCCTGGGTAGGCCTGTGTAATTGGCGCGATCTGCCTGGACGATCGCCCCGTCTGCTCGTGCGATGGCTAGGCCCTATACAACATTGCTTTTCAAAATTCTTGAATATTTATTTATCACTAATATGCCAATGTAGCATGAAGTGTTACGAACCACGAGGATGTTCGAGGCGAATTGAGATTGTGAGGCAGCGTCCTGTTTACAAACATACGTTTATTCACAAAGTCTCTGCTGATTATCATTTCAGCTGCGGAGTTACGTGCTCTGAGCTATACTTTCGTGATGTTTTGTTGAGAGAGACGGTGTATATATAATAAAAGCGGAGTATCAAGAAGGACATTCCTGATACTCTTTCTCTAAAAAATATGATACAAAAGTTTGAAATGTGTAACCGATTGAAGTCATTGTCCTCGCGTTTGCATATGCATATGCAGTCTCTCTTACCGAAGTGGCACACGGCATGTCGAGATTACAAAAATTATGTGACTCCGTAGCTCCAAACGATAATCCCCAGGGATCCTCGAAAACCACTTTGATAACAAGGCACAATCGGGATTTGAATCCTCGACACCTTGAGCCAAAAAGCGAACGGCTTAACAGAACTGTTTTGTCAGGGAAATCCCCATCTGTAGTGTAAAGTAGGAGGGAACATGTATTATTGAATGTGTGACAGAATGTAGAAAAAATCTGATTATTGTTGCATGCTCAAATTACAGCCACTTTGACGCCAAGTGAGCAGGTACAGAGTCTGTTGAGTGAATTCGAGGACACAGGCAATGCTTCACATGACATCTTTTGTGAGATGGACGTGTTGTATAAAATGGGAGATAATTATCAGTGGAGAGAAACTGCCAGGTAAACTTTTCCTGAATGTTGTCATATAGACGTTATGTTTTTGCTCATTTGGGGGAAATACGAGTGGGCCTATAGGGCCAGGCCTACTATTGTTTTTCTTCATGTGTTCATTTGTAAGCTATGTCTTCTTCTTCTTCTTTTTTTAAAACTCTTGCTGATTGTCAGAAAAAGTTTAGAAAACGGGATGTCTTATGTAAAGGCTTAGACATAGATGATAGCTAAACAAAACGAAGTTCAAATCACACATCATCATCAGAGAGAGAGAGAGAGAGAGAGAGAGCTGTGTGCTGCGCAAATTGTTGTTCGTCCATCACAAGTGATGATGACCATTTGTTACATCCACTTTTGAAAATTCAATTTTAGTTATGTCCTTGATTATGAGTTCGTAGATGGCTAATGAGCCCTATTTGAGCTGTAAATGTCCTTGGACAGTTTGGACATGGAATAACGACTGTAGACGGATCTTGGTCTATCCGTGACTTTCTAGCTGCTCTCCGCTGTTGAGCTGCTGCATTTCTCTTCTTTTCACAAGATGATGCGCTCTTTTTTATTTTAGAACGCCATGTAGATCTATTTTGTGCAAGTTCTTCCCATGTATCGTGGTCTATTTCAAAGGCTTTCAGTGAGTTCTTTAACGAGTCCTTGTAGCGCTTCCTTTGGCCACCTTGAAATCGTATACCCTTCTCTAGCTCACCATAGAGAAGTATCTTTGGCAGACGATGGTCTGGCATACGCACCAAATGACCTGCCCAACGAATCAGCTGCGCAAAAATTAACTCTGACACTGACCTATAGATCACCAGAGACAGATCCTCTAAGCATGTACCAAGACCGACCTTACAATCAATGCGGAGAAAATCCATGATATAAAATAGACGAATTATGTTATTGGTTTTTTTCTCACTCGTGAATTATGTTATTGGTTAAACTACAGGTCTATTTGGCTTTTTCTCATGGGTGAACTATGTTATTGGTTGAACTCTATTTACATTCTTCTGATGGGTAACTATGTTATTGATTGAACTCTATTTACATTCTTCTGATGGGTAAACTATGTTATTGATTGAACTCTATTTACATTCTTCTCCTGGGTGAACTATGTTATTGGTTGAACTCTAGATTCTTCTCATGGGGGAACTATGTTATTGATTGAACTCTAGATTCTTCTCATGGGGGAACTATGTTATTGATTGAACTCTAGATTCTTCTCATGGGAGAACTATGTTATTGGTTGAACTCTAGATTCTTCTCATGGGGGAACTATGTTATTGGTTGAACTCTAGACTCTTCTCATGGGGGAACTATGTTATTGGTTGAACTCTAGATTCTTCTCATGGGGGAACTATGTTATTGGTTGAACTCTAGATTCTTCTCATGGGGGAACTATGTTATTGGTTGAACTCTAGATTCTTCTCATGGGGGAACAATGTTATTGGTTGAACTCTAGATTCTTCTCATGGGGGAACTATGTTATTGGTTGAATATTTACATTATTCTCATGGGGGAACTATGTTATTGGTTGAACTCTAGATTCTTCTCATGGGGGAACTATGTTATTGGTTGAACTCTAGATTCTTCTCATGGGGGAACAATGTTATTGGTTGAACTCTAGATTCTTCTCATGGGGGAACTATGTTATTGGTTGAATATTTACATTATTCTCATGGGTGAACTATGTTATTGATTATATTTTTGTTTGTGCTAGTAAATTGTGTTATTGATAATATTTGACTTCTTCTTATGGGTAATGTATGTTATTTATAATATTTTGTTTATTTTTTTGTGGGTAAATTATTGTATTGATAATATGCCTATTTGGTTTCTTCTTGTTAGGGAATAAGGCCTATGCTATTGGTTTATTTTTTTTTCAGGTGGGTGAAATATGAAGAGGATGTTGAGGAAGGAGGAATGAGGTGGTCTAAACCTCATGTTGCTTCTCTGTCCCTGCACTCTTTGTTTCAGCTAAGGAACTGCTTAACATCTGGTGCTTGTATACTGGAAATGGATGCCATGACCATAACCCAGGTTGCAGGTAACAGCAAAACTTATTTAGCGATTTCACTGTGCACTATTTAGCGATTTCACTGTGCACTATTTAGAGATTTTACTGTGCACTATTTAGTGATTTCACTGTGCACTATTTAGAGATTTCAATGTGCACTATTTAGAGATTTCAATGTGCACTATTTAGTGATTTCAATGTGCACTATTTAGATATTTCACTGTGCACTATTTAGGATTTCACTGTGCACTATATAGAGATTACACTGTGCACTATTTAGTGATTTCACTGTGCACTATTTGGAGATTTCACTGTGCACTACTTAGTGATTTCACTGTGCACTATTTAGTGATTTCACTGTGCACTATCTATTTATTTTTAGTCTGATTTCCGTAGAAGTGACACTATCCTGATGCAAACACAAATTCGCAGGACACTTCATCTGGTATGTATGCCAGATCATCATCTACCAAAGATACTTCTCTTTGGTGAGTTGCAGAAGGGCATATGATCTCAAGGTGGTCAAAAGAAGTTTTACAAGGACGAATTAAAGATTTCACTGAAAGCTTTTGAAATAGACCAATATAAATGGGAAGAACTTGCACAAAATAGAGCTACATGGCGATCTACAAAAAAAATTGCACAGAATCTTGTGAAAAAAGGAGAAGCTCAGCAACACAACAGTGGAAAGTTGCTATAAAGTCAAGGATATACAAAAAATACATTTACAGTGGTCATTCCATGCCCAAACACATTTGTGACCCGAATAGAGTTTATTAGCCATTTACGAACTCAAAAAAGGACATAATTGTTACTGAATATTCAAAAGTGGACGTAACAAATGGTCATCATCACTTGTAATGGACAAAGAACATATATTTATATGTTCTGGTATCTTTGGCAATGTTTATGGTCATAAACAGTATTAATTACACTTTAATCAAACTAATAGGTGCTCAGTCTCCTCTAGAAGAAGATGAAGACAAGCCCATACATAGAAAGGAGGGGGGGGGGGGTTATTACAATATGCCAAAGCCACCCCCTCCCCCAAAGCAACTTTTCATAAGGTCATGAATGAAATTGTCAAATTTTTATCAAAATGAAGAATTGACACATGAGATCACACGAATGACCTTCTTTTTTGTTTAGGTATACCTCCCCTCCCCCCCCCCCCACCTTGAGGGAAACTTATCAGTGGCACTAGATGCATGGTATCAATCAATCAATAAACCCATAACCCTTCAGGGTCGTAGGGGTACCACATTGGATGCCTCAGCACACAGAGTCCTCCAGCGAATTATATCCTCAGCGATGCAGATGAGTGTGGAAATATCTTGCCCTGTCCATTCCTTGATGTTGTCTGTCCATGTCTGTATTTGTCCTACTCTGCTTCTTCCTCCCTCGACAGTTCCCTGCAGTATTGTTTTTGACAAGGAATGGTGCCTGCATACATGTCCGAACCATGCTAGTTTTCGTCGTTTCACTATTGAAAGCAATGGCTCCTGGACACCTGCACACATCGCTACTTTATTTCTTATGTACACATTGGTCTTATGTTCCCTATAGGAAATTCGTAGAATTCTTCTGTAGCATTTGTACTTGAAAGCCTGTAATCTTCTCTCCATGTCCGCAGTGAGTGTCCAACTCTCACAACCATACAACACAACAGAAAGCACCAGCGACTTATACAGTTTGATTTTCACTCCAACACTGATGTTGCTTTTCCAAATCACAGTTAGTCTTGACAAGGACGCTAAAGCCATCTCCAGCCTTATTTTTAGTTCTGCTTTGAATTATATGGATGGTATGAATGTTGATTTTTTTCTGTGGCTCACCTGTAGAACATTTATTTTCTTCACTCTCACCCACAGGTTCTAGTACTACTACTACCAAACGCTGAATTCATTTAATCATAGCCTTCTACTACTACTACTATTACCACACGCTGAATTCTTTTAGTCATAGCCTAAATATGCCTTCAATAGCGGTTCTACATCCAATAATCACTCATGAAAATGTTTTGTTTCAAACATTGCAATACATTTTCTTTCAGTTATATTAGTCTTTGCTTCTTCATATTAACACTCAGATTTTTGCAAAATATGTTATTTCAGACTTGTTCCTAGACTGCTTGATCAATCAAAAATTGTTAGAGCAACATTTGAAAGATTCAGTCCGAGCTGCCATTGTTGCACAACACTGCTTCCAGCATCAGAAGTCTCGAATGAAAAACAATCAGGATTCAGAATCAGGAAAAGGTGTTTTTAGATCTCTTTCCATGAAAAGAACTTTGTCAGAAATTGGTAGAACATTTTCAATGAAATCAAAAGGAGGTTAGTATATACTATTTACTATTCTTTTGTTTCTTATATTTTATTCTTTTATTTTTAATGACTCATCATCGCTATGACACACATAACTCTTCAGTGTTTGGGGCAGTGCTACTTTAGAAGCATCAACACACAAATCCCACCTTGCCTATTTGCTCTCAGTTTCTTGTATTAATTTAATGTTGAAAATCTTAATCCTGATCCATGTATATTCAGTAATAAACAATCGATAATAAGTAATATTGTTGCAAAAACTGTATAATTTCACGCAGTTACCTTGTATTGATTGTCATATAATAATTGTACTTATGTAGAATAGGGCCTACAGTTTTGATAAGTTTTACGATGGCAGACTATCGGACACTATAGGGTATTAAGTACGAAAAAATACAAATAATAGTATACAAGACATTTTCAATATTTCAAAATTCAAGTCTTTTTCAAGAAAATACAAAACAAACAGTGAAAACAATGGCACTATCACAATGTGAGTGATTAGCTCTTACTTTCTATGTGCAGCGGGGAGGTTTTTATGAGCTTTCTTTCATACATAGAAGACTTCAGCTTTCGGCTTAGTGCAATGCCTATTGAAGGAGCCTTCTACTTAGATGGAGTCTATAATTGTATAGATGACATACCACAAAGCTTCCATAAGTGAGCCTCAATATAATGTCATGTCATCTACTAAGATTTTCTGTTGCATGGTTGGTTTGTCTAGTGGGCCATTTGTGAGACTGTGGAATCACAACCACATGTGTAATTATGTACGTATACACAAGTATTGTCAAAGAGACACAGATTAAAAGACAAATTATATAAGGAAAATGACAACACAATAAAACTAATTCTAAAAAAAGCAAAATTTTTTAAGTGATTGTGTATTTGCAGTTGATAGAATGTGACAATCAATAATAACTGAAACTGCTGTAAAAGTGTATAACAATAGTACTTATATGCAACACAAGTTTTTCTATAATATTTGTATTTTGCGTAGCAATACCCTATAGTCCAATAGACTGTGTGTTCATTGTATCAAACGTATGTTCTATATTAACACTACTGGTATTGTATAAAAGTACATGGAGAGATACAGCAACAAGTAGACCAGTATCAATGTCTTGGATACAATCATAGATGTTGATAGATATATGCAAAAAGAAAGGAGAATGGAAATGGCTAAAAGTATTTTCATGAAGAGGAAAATTATTAACATCTAAACAAATCATAAACAAACTAAACATAAGAATTATAAAGTGCTGCATCTATTCTATATTAATTAATGTATGGCTCAGAAACATTGATAATGAACAGCTTGAGAGCATAATTGATGGCTTTGAGATGTAGTTATATAGAAGAATATGAAGAACTTCATGAAAAGAGAAGAAAACAAACAGCTTATGACAACACCTCATATGAAAAATATCTTCTAAAGGAAATAAAAACCAAAGAAATACCATTTTTGGACATATTATAAGACATTACACCTAGTTGAAGACCTTACTTAAAGGCAGAGTTGAAGTAGGACGAACAAGAGTTGAAGATATAATGGAAGGGAAACATCATCAGTTGGATAGGATATAGTCTAGCAGAGTGCACTACCAAGGCAAGAGAGAAGATGCTGCTTGTCTGTTGCAGCCAACCTTCGACGCAGAGATGGGACCTGATGATGAACAACCATTTCAACCAAGTACACAAGTTCTGCCACCTTTGTTCCACTATCTCAGGATCTTCATCTCTTTCTCCCATAACTCACATTACTTTTTATTTCTCCTCTTTATTTTACATGCCATCTTTATTGTTATTATTTTCTCATTCACTATTATCTTCTCCTCCCTCTATGTTTACAACCTACCTTTGTCTCCCTTATTATCTTCTCCTCCCTCTATGTTTACAACCTACCTTTGTCTCCCTTATTTTCTTCACCTCCAGCTATGTTTACAACCTACCTTTGCATACGTGTCAATCTGTTGAGACCGAAAACCATAAAAAAAAGTTATGAAAAACCGTAATTGATCATGAAAATCCGTAAAATCATACACAATGGTGAGGGGGGGGGGCTCCATCCGCGCAAAAAAGAAAAGAAAAAGAAAGAAAAAAGGTCTTTTTTTTACGGGTAGTTTGCCTTTGTTTAATATAGACAGTCATAATGTGGGGAAATTCTAAAACACAAAGACTAGGCCTATGTAACTTTAATACGAACAAAAAAGAAATATGAAAAAAATTAATACAGAGAATGGATGCTTAGATCCGTTTGAAACTATAACAACTTGTTGGAGTGCTGTATAAAGCGTTTGACTATAATTTCAACTATCTATGAATAACGCACATCATGCATTTATGATCAGCGGAGATCATACAACTATGACAGGCACAGATCGTGCATCTATGACCGGCAGAGATCGTGCAACTATGACCGGCGGAGAATGTCAATCTATGACGGGCAGAGATCGTGCAACTATGACCGGCGAAGAATGTGCACCTATGACCGGCGGAGAACGTGCATTTATGAATAGCGGAGATTGTGCATCGGCGGAGGTCGTACAATTATGACCCGTGGAGATTGTCCACCTGTGATCGGAAGGGATCGTGCATCTATAGCAGCGACGGCTTCATTTTCAGTCATCGGCATCATTTTCTCATTTTCCGTTTGTAATTACTAAAAAGAAACAATGTAACAATAAAATATTGGTTTAAGATAAGTCTAAAGATCAGATTTAGGCCTACCTACAAATAACATATTCTATTATTTAACTATAGGCCTACCTACACTACCTAGGTCTAGGAGGCAAACAAAACATAATTTAAATTAAACGATGTATATTATAGTAGGCCTAGAAACAAAATACATGTGTTTCTAGTATGTGTGTACTGTAGATACACTGAGTAACACTGTCAATGCACGTGGACAAAAATTCCCTAAGTTCGGTATAAAGACAACATCCCCAGCACAGAGAATAATTAAAGTACTGGGTAGTGTGTTAAAAGCATTGTTTGCAACAATACTTCACCCCAAGACCAGATCAAGTAAAACCCGCAAAGGACACTATTGTGAAACACGTACAAATCACTGTTGCCACTAAAATATAAACGTACAGAACTGCAGAAATTCACGTAAAAACCCGTAAATGCCGGTGTATGCCCGTAAAACCGTTCAGCTTGGAAGAAACCGTAAAAATTACAGGAATTTGCGGGCAGTTGACAGGTATGCCTTAGTCTCCCTTATTATCTTCTCCTCCCTCTATGTTTACAACCTACCTTTGTCTCCCTTATTATCTTCTCCTCCCTCTATGTTTACAACCTACCTTTGTCTCCCTTATTATCTTCTCCTCCCTCTATGTTTACAACCTACCTTTGTCTCCCTTATTATCTTCTCCTCCATCTATGTTTACAACCTACCTTTGTCTCCCTTATTATAAACTTTGTGATCGGTTTTCAATCAACCTTAATTTGAGTATCACTTACTTCTACCTGTCTTGTGCTGGGCTATTCTACTTCGCTTCAGAATTGTAAACATATTTTACTATTCAGATAAGTAGATTTTGCTCTGTTCAGATATGTATACTTTGCTCTATTCAGATATGTATACTTTGCTCTATTCAGATACGTATACTTTGCTCTATTCAGATAAGTAGATTTTGCTCTATTCAGATACGTAGATTTTGCTCTATTCAGATACATATACTTTGCTCTATTCAGATAAGTAGATTTTGCTCTATTCAGATACATATACTTTGCTCTATTCAGATAAGTAGATTTTGCTATTCAGATAAGTAGATTTTGCTCTATTCAGATAAGTAGATTTTGCTATTCAGATAAGTAGATTTTGCTCTATCAAGATACGTATACTTTGCTCTATTCAGATAAGTAGATTTTTCTCTATCAAGATACGTATACTTTGCTCTATTCAGATAAGTAGATTTTGCTCTATCAAGATACGTATACTTTGCTCTATTCAGATAAGTAGAATTTGCTCTATCAAGATACATATACTTTGCTCTATTCAGATAAGTAGATTTTGCTCTATTCAGATAAGTAGATTTTTTATTTACTTTCTTATTCATTTGTTTTATTTTATCATACTCGTTCTTTTGCTTTTAATTTTGCTCTTTTTCTTATCTTGTTGAACATCTTCCCTCTTCTTTCTCTTCTTCATATCAAAGTTTGCTCCTCTCTTTTCATCATACTCTCTTTGTGACTCACAAATCCCACCTTTCGTGGTTTGTTTCTGTGCTGATGACAACTTTTCAGTTGAAATGTCTGTTTTTGTGGTTGTTGATAATATTTTGTGTGCTTTAATAACCTATTTACAGCACTATTACCTATTTCCATTTTTCCCCAGCCCTCACATCTCTGGTACATGTGGTTGTTTCCCTAACATTGGAGAATTATCCCTTAATGTTCCACTGTCTCAGCTTTTCTATCATTAGATGATAAAAATCAATGCACGAGTACTGAGTTTTGGCCGACTAATTAGCAAGTATAGCATGAAGGAACAATGTACCAAGTATAGTATGAAGGAACAATGTACCAAGTATAGCATGAAGGAACAATGTACCAAGTATAGCATGAAGGAACAATGTACCAAGTATAGCATGAAGGAACAATGTACCAAGTATAGCATGAAGGAACAATGTACCAAGTATAGCATGAAGGAACAATGTACCAAGTATAGCATGAAGGAACAATGTACCAAGTATAGCATGAAGGAACAATGTACCAAGTATAGTATGAAGGAACAATGTACCAAGTATAGCATGAAGAAACAATGTACCAAGTATAGCATGAAGGAACAATGTACCAAGTATAGCATGAAGGAACAATGTACCAAGTATAGTATGAAGGAACAATGTACCAAGTATAGCATGAAGGAACAATGTACCAAGTATAGCATGAAGGAACAATGTACCAAGTATAGCATGAAGGAACAATGTACCAAGTATAGCATGAAGGAACAATGTACCAAGTATAGCATGAAGGAACAATGTACCAAGTATAGCATGAAGGAACAATGTACCAAGTATAGCATGAAGGAACAATGTACCAAGTATAGCATGAAGGAACAATGTACCAAGTATAGCATGAAGGAACAATGTACCAAGTATAGCATGAAGGAACAATGTACCAAGTATAGCATGAAGGAACAATGTACCAAATATAGCATGAAGGAACAATGTACCAAGTATAGCATGAAGGAACAATGTACCAAGTATAGTATGAAGGAACAATGTACCAGGCATAGCATGAAGGAACAATGTACCAGGCATAGCATGAAGGAACAATGTACCAAGTATAGCATGAAGGAACAATGTACCAAGTATAGCATGAAGGAACAATGTACCAAGTATAGCATGAAGGAACAATGTACCAAGTATAGCATGAAGGAACAATGTACCAGGCATAGCATGAAGGAACAATGTACCAAGTATAGCATGAAGGAACAATGTACCAAGTATAGCATGAAGGAACAATGTACCAAGTATAGCATGAAGGAACAATGTACCAAGTATAGCATGAAGGAACAATGTACCAAGTATAGCATGAAGGAACAATGTACCAAGTATAGTATGAAGGAACAATGTACCAAGTATAGCATGAAGGAACAATGTACCAAGTATAGCATGAAGGAACAATGTACCAAGTATAGCATGAAGGAACAATGTACCACGTATAGCATGAAGGAACAATGTACCAAGTATAGCATGAAGGAACAATGTACCAAGTATAGCATGAAGGAACAATGTACCAAGTATAGCATGAAGGAACAATGTACCAAGTATAGCATGAAGGAACAATGTACCAAGTATAGCATGAAGGAACAATGTACCAAGTATAGCATGAAGGAACAATGTACCAAGTATAGCATGAAGGAACAATGTACCAAGTATAGCATGAAGGAACAATGTACCAAGTATAGCATGAAGGAACAATGTACCAAGTATAGCATGAAGGAACAATGTACCAAGTATAGCATGAAGGAACAATGTACCAAGTATAGCATGAAGGAACAATGTACCACGTATAGCATGAAGGAACAATGTACCAAGTATAGCATGAAGGAACAATGTACCAAGTATAGCATGAAGGAACAATGTACCAAGTATAGCATGAAGGAACAATGTACCAAGTATAGCATGAAGGAACAATGTACCAAGTATAGCATGAAGGAACAATGTACCACGTATAGCATGAAGGAACAATGTACCAAGTATAGCATGAAGGAACAATGTACCAAGTATAGCATGAAGGAACAATGTACCAAGTATAGCATGAAGGAACAATGTACCAAGTATAGCATGAAGGAACAATGTACCAAGTATAGCATGAAGGAACAATGTACCAAGTATAGCATGAAGGAACAATGTACCAAGTATAGCATGAAGGAACAATGTACCAAGTATAGCATGAAGGAACAATGTACCAAGTATAGCATGAAGGAACAATGTACCAAGTATAGCATGAAGGAACAATGTACCAAGTATAGCATGAAGGAACAATGTACCAAGTATAGCATGAAGAAACAATGTACCAAGTATAGCATGAAGGAACAATGTACCAAGTATAGTATGAAGGAACAATGTACCAAGTATAGCATGAAGGAACAATGTACCAAGTATAGCATGAAGGAACAATGTACCAAGTATAGCATGAAGGAACAATGTACCACGTATAGCATGAAGGAACAATGTACCAAGTATAGCATGAAGGAACAATGTACCAAGTATAGCATGAAGGAACAATGTACCAAGTATAGCATGAAGGAACAATGTACCAAGTATAGCATGAAGGAACAATGTACCAAGTATAGCATGAAGGAACAATGTACCAAGTATAGCATGAAGGAACAATGTACCAAGTATAGCATGAAGGAACAATGTACCAAGTATAGCATGAAGGAACAATGTACCAAGTATAGCATGAAGGAACAATGTACCAAGTATAGCATGAAGGAACAATGTACCAAGTATAGCATGAAGGAACAATGTACCAAGTATAGCATGAAGGAACAATGTACCAAGTATAGCATGAAGGAACAATGTACCAAGTATAGCATGAAGGAACAATGTACCAAGTATAGCATGAAGGAACAATGTACCAAGTATAGCATGAAGGAACAATGTACCAAGTATAGCATGAAGGAACAATGTACCAAGTATAGCATGAAGAAACAATGTACCAAGTATAGCATGAAGGAACAATGTACCAAGTATAGCTTGAAGGAACAATGTACCAAGTATAGCATGAAGAAACAATGTACCAAGTATAGCATGAAGGAACAATGTACCAAGTATAGCTTGAAGTAACAATGTACCAAGTATAGCATGAAGGAAAAATGCAGATGAAGATGCATCTACTTTCTACCAATAATAGCCATGATTTCCAATACAATATTTATCAAGTCCTTCTTAAGAGAAGAACTGCATGCTGATCCCACATATCATCACTTATCTGATGCAACAGAGCATTTGTCACTATGTGTCACTGGTTAATAAAAAGCATGGACAATCTTTGGATGTAACAAAATGGGTGACATTGCATGCGATCAGCTTGCAAGATAATCCTGGAGAAGGACTTGTTTTCTAAATATACTAGTGAGAATTAGTTCAAAATGGAAAATATCGAAAGAAATACCCCCCTAACTGTGACACCACACTAGTTTGTCTTTTGCTAGTACCGGTATATCTTGATGTTCATGGCTCTACTTAATTGTGTAGTCTCAACATTTTAGCCCCTCTACTTTCTAGTGTAGACTCAGCTTTCTAGCAATCTCAACTTCCTAATGTATCTTCAACTTTCTAGTGTAGCCTCTACTTTCTAGCATAATCTCAACTTTCTAATCTATCTTGAACTTTCTAATGTAGTCCCAACATTTTAATGTAACCTCTACATTTTTAATGTAGTCTCAACTTTCTAATGAATCATCAACTTTCTAATGAACTTTCTAATGTAGTCTCAACTTTCTACTGTATCTTCAACATTCTAATGTAGTCTCAAAATTCTAGTGCAACCTCAACATTCTAGTGTAACCTCAGCTTCCTAGCAGTTTCAACTTTCTAATGTGTCTTTCTTTGTAATGCATCTTCAATACTTTCTAGTGTAGTTTCAACTTTCTAATCTATCTTCAATTTTATAATGTAGCCTCAACTTTCTAGCATAGTTTCAAATTTCTAATATATATACAACTTTCTAATTGTATCCCCAACAGTCTAGTGTAGTCTCAACTTTCTAATACAGTCTTTACATCCTAGTGTAGCCTCTACTTCCTAGTGTACTAGTGTACTCTCAACTTCCTAGTACATTCTCTACATCCCAATGAATCTTAAACTTTCTAATATAGCCCCAACATTCTAGTGTAGCCGCTACATTTTTAGTGTAGCCCCAACAATCTACTGTGGTCTCCTATTTCTAGCAAAAGCTCATTAATAAATTAGACAGTTTATAGGGCCTACTCAACTATATGTTTTTAAAATACATATACCAGATGTCTCCCTTTTTACAGATGCCCAAGGTTCACTTAAAATGAAGGACAGCCAACTCAACTTAGATATGATAAATGGTGAACTGCACGAGTCCGCATCTTGTGCAAGGGTATGTAAATATTTTTCAAGTTTTTTTCAACTTTTTTCTCCCTGGTGTAGTGGTTAAGCCATGCATTAAATGTTCTAAAAGTCACAGATTTGAGTCCTGCTCATGAAATCTTGTAATAAAGTGGATGTTTTAGGGACCAAACCCAAAAATAAAGGACTGACGAAAATGGATGTGCTGGACTTCGGACGTCCAGGCCACAGAGTGGCCAACCACGGTGCAAATAAAACAGTTTTACTGTGGAACCTACAGCACACCGTAATTCACGCTCCCCGGCATAAATCACATGTGCAAATGCTGAAGAAGAAGAAGTGGATGTTTTGGATATCTCTAGGGATTATCACTTGAATCTACGGAGTGACAAAGTAGACATCTTCTATGTCTTTTGAGCACTTTTTTGTGACTTATGATTATTATTTTGAATCTTTTTAAAGAAAAAAATATATAAATAGTGAATTTTATTTTTGGATGAAAGGTTTCTCAAATATATATATACTCTTACTGTAATAGTCATGTGCCTATATTCAGTCAAGCTCCTATATTCAGTCTCTTCCAAAATGTTTTTTAAAATAAAGCTTAGCCAAGTTATTCTTCAGAATAGCTGAAAAGCCTTGTGTGTATAATTCCCAAACAGCATTAGCCATTTTGGCTGATTTGAATTGTTCCTGCTTTTTACTGAATGTGGACACAAAGTATATGCAAGGTGAGGTTTCTCTCCTTATTAAACATTGCTTGTAATTGATGTCCATATTACACATTGCCTGTAATTGATCTCCATATTACACATTTCCTGTAATTGATCTCCATATTACACATTTCCTGTAATTTATCTCCATATTAAACATTTCCTGTAATTGATCTCCATATTACACATTGCCTGTAATTGATCTCCATATTACATATTTCCTGTAATTGATCTCCATATTACACATTTCCTGTAATTGATCTCCATATTAAACATTTCCTGTAATTGATCTCCATAGTAAACATTGCATTGATTTGATCTTTCCCATTAAACATTGCTTGTAATTGATCTCCCTGTTAAACATTGTCAACAATTGATCTCCAAAATATACAGCTGAGGAGACTGACAGGTCTATAACTACTTGGGTCGAGTTTGTCTTTGCCTTGCTTTAAAATGGGTACCATGATAGCTTCTTTCCATGCGGTGGGCACCTGTCCTGTTCTCCAGCTAGTATTTACTATGTTTAGAAGTTTTCTCTTTGCTCTAGGCCCCAGTTTCATAATCATCTCATTGGTAACCCAATCTTTACCTGGTGACTTCTTGAGTTTAAGGTTCTGTAGTGCTTCTTCTAGCTCAGTTTCCGTAAATTTTGCCAACATTTGCTCTTCTATAACCATAGGCATATCCTTTAGTCCATGGATTTCATTCTTGACTTCTATTTTTCTTTCTTTTGGTATGTTTATCTGGCTCACAGTTGCATAATTTTTAATGAAAATGTTTGGGAAAGATGTTACTCTAGCCATAGCTACAGGCAAGCTCTCAACCAATTTTAAAGCAGAAATGGAAGCTCTCAAGAAAGCAGCAGAAACTATCTTACAACACAAAGAACAAGTGCACAGGAATATTGTACTACTAACAGATGCACTCTCTGTCATAACAGCACTGAAGCTACACAAGAACACCGAACTGAATGAATTGAGGGCAGTGCTAGTTCAGTTGTACAATAATTTCCAAAGAGTAGTGATCCAGTGGATACCGGCACACTGTAACATTGAAGGGAATGAAGTTGCAGATAGACTGGCCAAAGAAGGAGGGAAGTTACCTCAAGAAGACTATCTGGTCAGTTATGAAGAAGTGAAGACCATCATTAAAGGCAACTATAACAAAAAGTGGAAAGAAGACCACCCCAAATATAATGCAGATGACGGGTATTACCAACTGTCCAGAAGAGACCAGGTTATCCTGCTGCGCCTCAGAACTGGTCACAACAAAATGAGACATCATTTGTACACCAAATTCAAAATAGGGAGAACTGGGCTCTGCCATTGCAGCCTTGCAAATATGACAGCAGAACATATCCTACAAGAATGTCCCCAGTATGCAGACCTGAGAAACAAGACATGGCCCACCCCAATCAGTGTTGAAGAGAAACTGTATGGCACAGTGGACACTTTAAAACAGACAGCAGCCTATATCATAGAGTCCGAAGTCCCAACCTGACTGAGTAATGATCGCCGAAGAAGAAGATCTCCAAAATGTTTACCCTCTTGCTATTGTAGATGTTCAAGAAAAATGTTCTTTGTTGTTCTCTTTTCTTTAGTTCTCAAACTCTCACTGGATCTCTCTTGTAGAAGGATAGCAGTTCTCCTAGATTTCCAACAGGATGTAGCCCAGGATACGGAATTGCATTTAATCTCTATTTTATTCACACCAATGGTTCGACATATCCAATTTTGGCATGGTTACTAATATCTTCAGTGTTTTACAACTTGTACTGAACAAGTGAAGTCTGTATCCATATTGATAGTAGGCCAGTCATACAAGAGAACTGGTTCCTGTACTTTACACTGGAAAACAAGCTAAACGCTAACCACAGTTAAGCATGCTTGACATTTTTGCATCTGTAGGCATTGCTTTTGACATAGCCACAGATGCCCAATGTTACTCTCTTAATGTTTCTTTTATGGTTGATAGAACAGATTAAACATCTGCTGCTAAATTGGATGAAAGGTACTTACCAGCAGAAAGTCATGAAGTGGAATGGAATTTGTGAGTTACATGGAACACTTTGGGCCATCCTGAGATATTGTCAGTTGTATAGATCTATCCTATCCCGGAAACATAATTGGATAAGGAAACAAGAGAATGTTTGAAAAAGGATGCAACTATTCTCCACTAATGTAGAGGTCCACAAAGATGTAGAAGTAAACAGACAAATTATAGCAAAAATTAGAAGCACACAGTCAAGATTTTTCTCTGCCCTGCCTCAGCATTTCATACTCAGAACACTCTTGAAGTATATGTTTGGCACTCTGTGCTGCCTTTCCACATGTACTAATGGTCGTGTTGGCAATCTTGAATTTTTTGTACATATGAATGCGGAGTCGGTTGTGTCCCGTTCTGAGGCGTAGAATTACAACTTGTTCTGATTCTTCTTTTCTCATTTTGATTTTGTTCTGCCACCTAATGTTTAGTATTCTTCTTGAGCAGTTTTTATCTGTAGTTTTTGCTGTAGTGTTTTTGTCATTTTCCAAGTTTCAAAGCCACACAGCAGTACTGTTTTCAAATAAGCCATACAACAGTAGTCTTCACATATATGGCCTACAGCAGTACTGTCTCCACATAAGCCATAGAGCAGTACTGTATTCACAAAAGCCATACATGAGTAGTGTCTTCACATTTGTGCTACAGATCTTGTGTTGGGTTTTTAAGTTTACACCCTTTCTTCTTCAAATATTTTTTAATGCACACATACTGTTCTACGTCTGGCTCTGTGGCATAGAGGTACAGAGAGAGTCTGTGACAGCCAAAGTACCAAGTTTGATCTTGCCACAGACATTTGTGCATCCAGACCATTCAGAAAGGAATGGCAAACTACTGAACGCATTTATATTGCCTAGAAAATGACTACAGCCAAAAAGACTAGGTTAATGGCTACGCCCTGAATAGGATACGCTACAAGTACTGTTCTGCATGTTCTTTGGTCATTAAAGTTTGGTTCTTTATTTGTTTCTTCTGCTGTGCCAGTGATGCTGACCAGGTCAGTAAAGTCATCCACCTCATTGATTACATTATCAGCTATTTTGATCAGCCAAAGATGGATGTGTCGGGCCATTGGCGCAAATAAAACAGCAACACAACGCATTTCCATTCTCAGGACTACATCCTGCTGGAAATCTAGTAGGACCATGGTCCTGCTACAAAGGAGATCCAGCAGGAGTTTGAGAATGAACACTGAAGAAGAAGAAGCTATTTTGATTGGACTCTCATGCATGGTGCTACATTTTAACACCTTGGTTTTGTCTGAAGAACAAAATATGCATTTCATATGATTTACAGCTTGGTTGTGATATCACTGTCTCTTGGCTTGATAAATTTGACTTCAGCACTCGTTTGGTTCACTTTGATCCCCTACTAGATGGGACAGTGAATCACTACTCCAAAACCTGCATAGTTGCCTCTTACAACATTCATGACAGGTCATACTGTTGCTATCCTGTGCTCCCCTTTCAGGTCTAGACAACACATAACATGCTTTGTCAATGTTGTTGTATTCAGCAGCAAGTATTTAACCTTTCTTGCTCCACCTATAGCTGTCACGTGGTAACGATCTTGCTCCAATCTTGCTCCACCTACTTTAATGATAAATTGAAATTACCTTAGTAGTAATAAAATAATAACCTTTAAATCAACATGTCATACTTTTAATTATTCCTTTTTACTGCTTCTATTGTTTAACAAATAGTGTGTTTTTTTCAGTTGAATGAGCAGTTCATGAGAAAGATTCCAGCTGGAGCTGAGGCAGCCAACATCCTTGTTGGGGAGCTTGAGTGTCTTAACTATCAGGTTATATTTTATAGCAACAGAGATATAATTTTATAGTCAATTATTGTGTTATAATTCCTGATTTTTATTGGTGTTATTGCTTCAAGATATGGGTATTTCTGATCAATTCACATACAAAAAAATACAGTTATCTCTCTATTGTTTTCGAAATAGTTTTAAACGGGTTAAAGGTTAGCAACAAAGAAGGAGAAATACATCAAAATGTTGACTTTTTTCTTTCTTTTTGTTTTATACCCCTTTATGCCTTGCAGCATCAGGGGTAGAAGAGTTCTCTGGAGAGGGCTGTTTTGTGTTCTTCATATATTATCTACAGTACATATTCCAATGAGAACATCCATAATTCTTACTGTTCATTTTCTGTTGTATGTTTAAATTTTGGCTTTGATAAAGGCCTTTTGGTCAAAATGTCAATTTGTATGTGTTATTATGTGTGTCTTGAGATCACAACATTTTTGGGGGATGTGGTTGGTCATGTATGGAAAACCTGTTTACTTGAGTTGTGAGGTGATTCGGTGCCGATAGAACGGAACTGGTTCAATTCCTGTCAGCCTTAAGAATTATTTTCATTTATCCTCATGCTTCCTACTTTAATTTACTTGTATAATAAGAACTTGTAGAGGACAGAACCAATATTGGTGTATACCAATGGCTGTTATAGGCTAAACTCCCACATGTGGCAGGTCTAAAGGTCTCGCCAGTGGTCTATCAGACCAATAACCATTCAAACAGTATATCCCTAATAAATGATAGGCCTATACTTATTTGTTGCAGTTTTTTACCTTGTAGAAGCCTCACAGAACTTTATCTATACAATTATATTTTTCCCATTCTGAGTAGGAGCATTGGATGCTGTAGAGCATGAATTTTCTGAGTACATTGGACATCGCAGGTCATGAATATTCTGGGTAGAAGCATTGGACATCGCAGGTCATGAATATTCTGGGTAGAAGCATTGGACATCGCAGGTCATGAATATTCTGGGTAGAAGCATTGGACATCGCAGGTCATGAATATTTTGGATAGAAGCATTGGACATCGCAAGTCATGAATATTTTGGATAGAAGCATTGGACATCGCAAGTCATGAATATTTTGGATATAAGCATTGGACATCGCAGGTCATGAATATTCTGGGTAGAAGCATTGACATCGCAGGTCATGAATATTCTGGGTAGAAGCATTGACATTGCAGGTCATAAATCTTCTTGCATGAGTCTTCTGGGTATGAAATAAAACTCTAGAGAAACCACCCAAATTGCACTAAAGGGCACAAGCAATTGCACCTTTAAATACATTGATAAGATATTAGATACATCGTTGGCACGGGAGAGTTACATAAAAAATAGTCATTTTCTCATTTTTGTGGATATGTTTGTTTTCATGAAATTTTAGGGTTTTTTTTAAGAAAAAAAATCACAGGGAGAAAGACGTTTTACCTGCTTTTTAGCTTGCTTTGCAGTACTAACTGTAATCCTGATTTTCTAAAGGAAGGTGTTGGTGGTGTTAACCCTCCCCCCCCCCAACATACAGGCTTGAATATAAGAGCTGTATTGCATAAAATTCATGGGATCAAATGAATCACAAAGATAATAGTCTAGTCAGTGAATATTCATTTGCTAATTTTCTCTTAACTTCCCATGCATTGCCTGGATCCAAAAAGGAAGCAAAGAATAGTAATACTGTGACCTGCCATGCATGTTGTAAGAGGTAACTAAGGAGGTTTAATGGTGAAATTTTTGTCCATTCTAATACGTCAAACGACCAAAAAGTCAAGTTGAAGCTGGATGTGCCACACCAATAGGCACAGATATTGCAATCATACTGTAAACTATGACACAATGCATTCTGTTCTTCAAACTATATCCTGATGTACTTGTTACAGGTAGTAGATCTGATATACTGATACCTTGATGTACTTGTTACAGGTAGTAAGTAGAATATACTGATACCTTGATGTACTTATTACAGGTAGTAGATCTGATATATTGATGCCTTGATGTACTTATTACAGGTAGTAGATCTGATATATTGATGCCTTGATGTACTTGTTACAGGTAGTAGATCTGATATACTGATACCTTGATGTACTTGTTACAGGTAGTAAGTATAATATACTGATACCTTGATGTACTTGTTACAGGTAGTAAGTATAATATACTGATACCTTGATGTACTTATTACAGGTAGTAGGACTGATGAGACTCTGTGAAGGAAGAAATATTGGTGACATCACAGAAGTTCCTATTCCGACAAGATTTATTTTCATCTTGATTGGACCTCCAGGCAGTCAACAGAAAAATGTGGAAATTGGCAGATCCATGTCAACATTAATGGTGGATGAGGTAACTTATGTTCAATCATAATTTATACGATGTTATTGGAAACTACAGCTGTTGAGTTAGTTGCTCATTTGCAAGAATATCAATTAAAAAAATTAAGTATCATGAAAACTGATTAAACTTGATTATAATTACAACTGATTTCATTATAATTGTTAAGAAGCTATATTTTTCTTGAGGCAAAGTATGGTTGTGAGACTGGGGCAATGACATCTGCAATGGAAAATATCAGATTTTATAATTAAATGCTATAGAGATGTCCTACGAATATCATGGACACAAAGATGATTCAATACAGACATCTATAAAGACTTGCACATAGAAAAAGACAGACCCTAAAAAATATCAAAAACACACGCTAACATATTCTGAACATATAAAAAAGACACAATGGCTTAGAAAAGATCCAGGACAGAGAACAAGTGATGTGCCAAAACTATGATTACACAGGACATCAAAGATATTTAGAATATAACACTAGAAGAGACTTGACTGCTTGCATAGAACTGAGAGATTATAGAGTGGCAGTGAAGACAATGTTCCTGAAAAAACACATCACATAGATAGATAGGCATCATGCTATTGTTTTATTTTTGTGTGGATTTCAAGGTGTTTCACAACTTTCTTGTGTGAAGTCAAGATAGCAAATTTTGTTGACTTGAAGTCAAAGGTTGAAACTCAATTCATTTATGCAGCTAAAAAGATGATGCCATCCACAAGCTTTGAAGGAAGGAATAAACAATCATTTTAAAATTTAGAACATGCTAGCCAAAAGCAGCCTCAAAATACATAGGCCTATTCATAGGAGGTTTGTGGTTGGCTACACTGATATGTCACCCTATGAACAATCTGCAGAAGACAGAAAATATTCTACAAAAAACAGAATGTAGTGGATAGGTTTATACAGTATTTATCATCTGGTACCTAATTGCATCACAACTCGAACCAACACATTTTCGGTATTTCACTAATCTGCATCTGTATAAAATAATAATAATAATAAATTAATAATTTAAGCATATTCTGTATTAGTAGCATCTACATAAATGCAACAGTAGTTCAATAACAATGTCCTATGTAAGCTATACTTCACCATTTCTGATATAATCTAGATGGACTTGGTTGAAATTGTGTGCTTCACTGTAATGAAGCTTCAAGTCCAATTATTTATTTATTTTATTATCAAAGTGTAGGCCTAATATAAATATAATTTATAATTATATAAATTAAGCAATAATTATATGTGAATAATATTTCAGGTATTCAGAGAGGTAGCTTATAAGGCACGAAACAGACAAGACATTCTAGCCGGAGTTGATGAGTTTCTGGACCAGGTAACAGCACTGCCACCTGGAGAGTGGGATCCTAAAATAAGAATTGAACCACCACAGAGTGTCCCTTCACAGGTTGGGTGATTTTCTCCATATTTTCTTATATCTTGTACATGTAGCATTGGTAGCATATCCTAATCAGGACGTAGTCATCAACCCAACATTTTGTGGCTGGAGTGATTTTCTAGGCAATATAAAATGCATTCAGTAGTTTGCCACTTTTTCTGAACAGTCCAGATGTACAATTTCCTATGATCGGGGTATGAATCAAATACTTTAGAGTCATAGACAAGCTTTGTACTACACCACCACAGAGCCAGACCTAAAACATGTAATACAAGCTAAACAGGGAAAACACAAAATTAGAGAGATAATTACTGCAAGTGATGGAAAAATATAGTTTGTTAGGAGTTGTCCACAACATGAGACAAATTCAGAATTTAATTTAATAAATAATTGAAACATATTCTGTGTAGGACTATAGGCCTACACTTCACATAAATACCTTATTGACATATAGGCCCCTATATTGATATATGTATATTACAATATAGGATCTATAAATGGATAATTTTTTTAATTTTCTTTTAATTACTGATTTTCTAGTGGAGTAGGGTTCTTGTTTCTTCTTGATTCTGGACTAGAAACCATTGCACATAAGACATTCTCTTAAGTGCTCCTCTCTCTGTTAGAGCAACTATTCATGAGTATGCAAAGTCCAAGTTAGATGCTGATAATATTATTATCTGATTTTTCCAGAGAGGATACACTTTTTTGCCCTCACCCCTGGAAACCTACTTTTATGTCATTCTTTGTACATATACCTTATCACCTCCACCATTGTTCTCTTCACTTTGTAGTAAATCAATGAATGCCCTTATTAGATTGGCCCTATCTCTTCTCAATACTGTACCAACCAAACATTGCCCACTATTTAAGGGATGTGCTTATATAAATGTCACTAAGTGAAACCAAGAAACAGGTTGATGGTTTTGCTAATCACTCAATGCACACATGATAACACATTAAAAACAATGATTTGACAAAAAGGCCTTTATTAAGAATGCATTCATAATATAACACACAAAGATTAAGAATTACATTCTCACATGACAGAGCTAAATAGGATCCTCACATGGGAGAGCTAAATAGGATTCTCATATGACAGAGCTAAATAGAGTTATCACATGACAGAGCTAATTAGGATATTATATTATATTTAGCTGAATTAGCTAGGGATTAAATGCATTCTTTATATTTTACACAGTCCAATTTATATAATATTTTATGTCAACTCCCTCAATGACAATATGATGTTTGATTAATTGCTATGTTTTCATCCAAAACATGGACTAATATGTTTTTCTCTGGTCGTTCTGGAGTTCAGTATGGTGAAAGAGCTGGAAGACTGTCTTCAGAAGTACCAGTGTAAAAATTATATGCAAAGTTATTGATAATAGAAATAAGAAGGATTAAAATAAAAGAAATTATGATTAAAATGATGACATTGAAATGAAAATCTATGGCTATGCTGATAAGTGACCCAGACAGTGGCAAAAGGAAGGTCTAATAATGCTGATTGAGGAAAACATTAGGGATGTGAAAGGGGCCTATGTGCAGTGGGAGCAATGCTGATGAAAAGGTTGTAAATGCAAGATATGTCTACTAGCAATAGGGCCTACAGTTGCAGACACCAATTGCAGAATGGAATTCGCAAAACACTGATGGTATTAGATACCACCACAGAGATCTGGTGTGTCTGACCGATGGTTAAAAAAAGACAGCTACACAATGCATCTCCATTCTCTGGACTATATCCATCCTGCTGGAAATCTAATAGGACCTTTATCCTGCTACAAAAGAGATCCTGCAGGAGTTTGAGAATGAACAAATGTATTTTAAATGACATTGAAGATAATTTACAAATTAAATAATGAAATGCACTAAGACTAGAAAATTGTGAATGTCTGTGGGTACACATATTGATATATGATGGTGATTATCATGCTGGTAAGAGGGGGAGGAGTTTACTGGTGAGTTGGTGATTGCATGTTAACAATTGGGATGAAGATCATAAAGAAGCAGAATGGAGAGATTTTGAGGTGTTTCAACTGTCTCTTCCTTAGCTAAATAAAATAGTAGATTTTAAACTTTGAAGAAATAAAGAAAAGAAAATGGTAATTATACAATGTAAAACATTTGGAACATATGTGTCAATAAATACGCCTGCCCACTTAAAAAAAATTTCATGTCCCAGAATGAATTACTGAATGAATATCTACTGTTTCCAAAGAGTAAATTACTTTGTATTTTGACAATGATAATGTTGAAAGTAATTATTTTCTCAATGGTAATGATGAAACTAATTATCCTTGCATTCTTTGTCACACAGGCTCCTCGTAGAGTACCAAAACTTACAACAGCACAGCGATTAAAGTGGGAGGAAGATGAGGAGGAGGAGGAATCTCATGGCGATCCAACTTTGCAGAGAACTGGCAGGTATCTCATTTGTAAAGCTGCAAATTCATGTTTAAGTTCAAGTCAAAATCACAATTGATGCAGATGTTTTATGAGATGATGAATAGATAGGCCTACTCCATTTAGCTGTTTGCAGGTAGCACTTGACAGTTAATATCCTTTCTGACAAAAGCACAGATCCTCCTCAGTTGAGTAACCAAGGTGACACCTAAACTTGCATAAGGTGTGATGTCTCAAAGACATGGTTGTGTTAGGGGGGGGGAGGTTGTGAATGCATGTTTAATCCTTGGAAGGAAGCATTCTAGTGCATCAGTATCTGCTCAGGATCATCATGTCCTGCCAGGGGTAAAGCATATACTTCTGGATCAAATAATTTATCATTTTTCTATCCATCTGTAGTGATAGCACATCTAGCATCCCCCTCCCCCCACAGAGAGACAATTATGCATTGTTTTCTGACCTGAATCTCTTCATCATGCATTTGGACCATTTAAAAAAAGTAAAATCTCGAGCAAGACATGCAGTGTGACAGTGATGAGTTTTCACAGGGGGCAAGTTCTCAGCCTATCGCCAACTTTCCTTAGTCACCTCCTATGGCATGCCTGGAAAGAAGACAAATTGCCCCTGAACTAGAAGTTCAGACTCCAGTTGCCACACTGACAACCAGAGATAATTATGAGATAAAGTGTATGGAATATTACTAAAGTAGAATGTGGTTTTAGTTTTGCAAAGTACAAAATAAAAGTGTTGTTTAAACATATCCAACCATATTGTTTTCTGTGAAAACAAATCATGCACTGTTGTTGTCCTGGTGGGGATGGTGTAGGGGACAGTGATGTGCATGTGTGAATTGTTTCTATTTTCCCACCAATAAATAGATCCAGTTTTGTGTACAAAATGTTATGTTGATTTGAACATAGGGTAGCCGGGGGCAAGATGGCACACTTTTTCACATTTTAGCATATTCTGACAACTAGTCTTAACTATGAGAGACCAAATTGCCATTAGTGTATAGCTTATCCATCCATCTTACATTAGTGAGGGTATTGAAAATTACAGTTGTGTGTAGACAAAAGAATGAGGCTTTTTGAACATATGTAAAAAATAAACCATCTTGCCCCATTTATTGGGGCAAAATTGCACAGACAAAAAGGTGATGCAAACCATTATAAAATTGAGGGAAATCACCACTGTGGCAGGTTTAAATAAATATACCTTATTTCATAACTTTAATCTGAAAAAAAAGTTATAAAAATAACTGAATAAAAAATTGTAAGTTCCATAATAAAGCTAATAATTAATGTCTTTGTAAGGTTGGATGATCATTACAACCATATATATCAGTCTCTCTCAGCTTTAGATAGACATCAACAACTTCCTCATGACATTGGCAATTCTGTTCATACATTTTGAATGTGCTATCTTACCCAAAATTTAATTTTAATCAACTATTATAAATTCTGATGAAAAAACAAAGGAGCCAATGTGCTTCAGAACTTAACAACACAACATATATTTCAGTTTAAACATTTTAAAAATCATGATAATAATGATAACAGTAGAGTGTGAGAAGTTGAAGAAAAAATATATATAAAGCATAATGAAAAAATATTTTTCTACATTGTTGAAAATTAACTCACCCTTGACCTATCAAACTTTGTTGTGTGACAGATTGGAATCCTGCCACCTGACCTAATTATGTGTACTACTGTAAAAGGACCATAGGCTAAAAAATCTGCTGTGCTATCTTACCCTGTGCGCAGTCTTGCCCTGGTCTACCCAATGTAACAATGTTGTTGGTGCTATTTCTATACTGACTTGAACATAGGCCTATGTAATAATTTTGTTGATGTTATTTCTATGCTGATTTGAACATAAGTAATAATGTTGTTGATACCATTTCTATGCAGCTTTAAACAATCATGCTTAGGCCTATAACTTCGTTGACATAGATAACACATTTCTCAAATTAAGTTATATAATTTATGTCTATGTACAGGTTATTTGGTGGCCTGGTAGCTGATATCAGAAGAAAACTACCATGGTTTGCAAGTGACTTTAAAGATTCACTGCATATTCAATGTGTGGCCTCCATCATTTATTTGTACTTGGCAACTTTAACACCTAATGTAACATTTGGTGGCCTTTTGGGACAAGCAACTGACCAGTACATGGTAATCATCCATTATATATTTGTCTTTTCAATAAAAAAATATAGTGCAAAGGAACAAAATAATATTAGCCTGTTCAGTGTGTCCGAATTCAGAGTTCATGGATTTCTGTAAAATACATTATCATTTCATGTTGGAAAAAAATATGTGTACCAGGTAGACCTACTTCTAATATTTGTTGCATAATTATTTGCTGTAATTTTTTTGCTACTCATTATAAACACATCAACTATTTGTAATGTTATCCTTCCATCATGAACTGTGTCTAAGTACCAGCAAACTTTTCTAACAAATGATAGATTTGTGATTGTGTTTTTTGGTTTAATTATATTAAACACATTTATTCACATTAATAAATCTGCCATTCTGTCACCTACACAGAACATAAACGAAATGAGAAATGATCATGTCATCTGCCTTTCCCTACCATTGCATTCTACAGAAACCTGTTTCATCAAAACTGAGGTGTTTTATTTTATTTTAAACTGAGAAGTAAAGATATGAATATCAGAATCATCATCATCAAATGCCATCTCCGCAACATAGCCTGGCTGTAAAGGGCCTCTAACATTCTTTGTTTCTTGCCTTATTTGTGCACTCTGCTGGACTGTATCCTGTCCATCTGTTAATGTTTCCCTCCCACTTTTATCTCTGCCTACCTATCACTCACTGCCCCTCAACTTTATCTTCAAGTAAGGTATTCAAGGTGTCATGTCTTAACTCTATTCGTACATAAACATGATATATCAGGACAGAGTCTCCACCCTTTCCAGACATAAACATGATATATCAGGCCTCCACATATACCATCTAAATTTGTGCTTCGTTTGATTTGTAAATGACAAGTATTAACTTATTTAGCCATTTAACATTTAGAAATCTGGCCAATGAAAGAAAACCATCATGTTTCTGTGTGATTAGACACATGACATATTTATTTCAAATTAAAATGTGAACAAAGTAGATTCAGCTTTCCAGAAATTATCAAAATGGCTTCATCTTCCACTAGGAACAAAGCTCAAACATTTAGCGAACATTGGGCTTTATTATTCTTCTGAGTTTTATAATTGGAGATATTATTTCAAGTTGGTAAAAAACAGTGTTTTCAATTTTGACAGTGGAAATTATCGACTTGTTGATAATCGGAAAAGAAATAGGCCTAGACCTAATAAGTAAGAGCAAAAAAATTATAAAACTGTTCCCACTTCTATTGTTTCTGAAAAGTTAGATAGACCTAGTGACAGCAATAATAATATTCCACGTTATACAAAAAATAGAGTTAGGCCTAATGATAATATTGAGTGGGATAAAGTTCAACTTTGGAAATCCAATACCTGGGAATATTTCCTAAATTTTCACAATATTTTGTTTGGTTCTGAACTTGGACATGGCACACAAAAAATGGTATAAAACACTAGGCAGTTGATAAATTTACTTCAAATAAATGAATTATGATCAGTAAATGGACAGTCAATGCATCTAAGATTGGATATCAACATATCAAAACAAGTAAAATTGAAGGTGAGTAGAACAAAATGCATGACCAAAAATTTCTGTTCATCTAAATTACTGTTTGTGGTTTAATTTTTGTATTTTGTTTTTACAATTCTTATATTTTTATATTGAATATGGATTTCACATTCAATTATCTTTCTTTTGATACCTTAAATGACCTTCCATAGCTAATATTTTGTCTTCAGGAAGCTTGTGCCTAAATCATGATGCGGTCCAAAAATTTAGCCTAAAATCAATTGCGTCCAAACCCAGGGAATAATTACGTGCTGAAAGAGTTAAATATGTCCAAAATATTTTAGTTTTCTTTAATAGTTCTTTTTCCATACGGAGTGTTGTCAGAACCACATTGTTCATTTTCTTCTCTTTCCATGAAGCTCTCCCTATTCTTGAATATTGTTATGTTGTCACAGGTGATGACTACCATTTGTTATATCCACTTAATAAAATTAAGTTAGAGATCTGTCCTTGTCTAATGAATGATTTATTTTTTTATACATCTACCTCAAAGACATCAATTCTGTCTTCTAGTTGTTTGTTAATTATCCATATTTCTGAACCACACATTAATGTAGAATAGATGAATCACTTTATAATTCTCATTTTTAGTTTGTTTGTGATTTGTTTAGATGTCAATATTTTGCTCATGTCATTGAACTCATGTCATTTCAGCTATTCATGTTCTCATTCAACTTTTGTTTCACATCTACCATAATTTTTTTATTAACATAATTAGTGAATATCAAGTGCTTCAGAGATTAGTTTTATAACCTTTATCTGTCATACTGCGATTATTTTATTTTGTATAGGGCACAATGGAGTGTATCCTTACAGCATCCATTGTTGGGGTGCTGTTTGCACTTTTTTCTGGACAGCCATTGAACATTCTAGGCAGCACGGGTCCAATGTTGGTACTTGAAATGATTCTGTACCACTTTTGCAAGTAAGAAACTAACTGTTCATTGATTTATCTATATTCAGACAAATTAATTGCTAATAATACAAGACATATAAATGGATATGAATGTATTTTGCTGATTTGAGATCAAACTTTTCAAGATAAATCTTCTATTGTCATGTTTGGTACAATGTTTCCATCTAATATTAAATAGTTTCCTAACATAATGAGTTGATATAGAGTTGCATGTTGAATTTTCTATTTATGACTAAGCGAGCAATCTGGCATTCTATGGTTGAAATGATTTTCTAGGCATTATGTAAAACCATTAGGTTGCCATTGCTTTCTAAATGTTCAGAATGCAAACTTGTCTGTGACTAAAATTGAACAAGATATTGACTGTACTAGAGTCACACACTACCTGTCAGTCACAGAAACAAGCATGTATGTATCATTAATGTCAGTACATTTAGTTTTACATGCATCTATTGTAACAAATATACGCTCTATTGTAGAGTGATTATTGCTCACAAGCCATGTCGAATTTGTTCATGGTCCTAAAGCTGGTCATCCGCATTGTATTAGTGATACCACAATGGTTGAGTAAATTAATGATTAGTGATTATATGAACCAACAGCTGTATACTCTGGGCATCCCTATAGTTGTTCCTACTCTCTCTGTAAATGTTGAAGTATATGTATGCTGGTTGTTCCCATGGCACATTAACCGTATATTTTCCTGGTCCTTCCAGGCAATCTTCCCCTTCCACTATTTCCTTGATAAATTCCAAACTCCCTCAATCTCTCAATAATAGTCTCATCCATGATGGTGCCATTGTCCAACATATGCATATATGCAGAATTCACAATACAATGTCTCCCTGTGCATTTTCATCCTTCCAGACACACACGTTTCTGATGTCAGTCTGTCGGGTTTCTCATTACCAGGGCAAAATATCCATGTAAGTTCTTGGGGAGGTATTAGGTGTTAGATATGTTGATTATTCTCTTCACACACTGGACATGTCCATAGGTGCTCAGATCTTCACTACAGTAAATCTCTTACGGTATAATGGTTGATGGTTCCAGTTCTATGTTGGTTCACTGCTCTTTTTGAAATCTTTGTTAGGTGTTCTCAATGGGCCACATCTATCCTCAATCCCAATTCATTTTATGTCTCCTATAACTTCTTTGATCTCCATTCTCATACTTGGAGGATGTTTTCCTATACACTAGAAACAAAATTGTAACGTATTACTGTTGCTTCTTGTTTTATTCACCTGGAACGTGCATATTTCTACTGTTTTTCCTTTTCTAAACTTTACTGTTTTGTAAAATCACCCATTTCCATCTAAGCTACTCTCATAATATATTTAATATTTATTGGTGGGATAAATACCAGATAGTGTGGTACTGATGAAATATAAATATGTAAGCACACACATTATGTCATAGGTGTGTCAACCAGTTGAGACTAAAAACCATACAAAAAGTTCTAAAAAAAACCATACACAATCATGGAAAACCATAAATAATGTAGAGGCCATGTACAAAGAGGAGGATGGTATTTAAAAAAAAGTCTACATGGTATGTTTTGAATTTTTTTTAGGTATGTCAATAAATAGTCACCAGGTAGTCAAGCCCGCAGAATATATTTTTGGTTGCCAAAGAAGCTGCTATATGGAATACTCCAAGACTAGCTTCTGCAAGGCTGGAGGGAAGAAGAAGACAGCATTTTAAAGGCATGCTTAAAGCATCACTGTTGCTTCTCAACATAGACACAAATTTATGGGAGATTCTGGCATAATATTCTGGCTGGTGTCACAGATTCAAGAGTGGTGCTGCAGCTACAGAGATTCTCAGACATGATGCCTCGCTACAAAAAAGCACTAGAAGAAAGGAAAGTACAGTTGCTTATCCCACTGACTCCTCTCCCACACATGCTCAGAGTATGGTAGAAAATTCTAGGCACACATAGGATTCATTAGTCACAGTCAGACGCTTTGCATACACCTTCATTCCAGTTGATATGAATGGTCATTGTTGACTCTGAAAGACAAACAATAACTGTATTGAAACTAAACCGCTGCCAAAAATATGATCTTGTTTCTATTACAGAGACCAAGAGCTGGACTTTCTTCCATTCAGGGCTTGGATTGGTTTGTGGACAGCTTTGCTTCTGATCATTGTGGTGGCCTTTGACTTGTCAGCCTTAGTGAGATACATCACCAGATTCACAGAGGAAAGCTTTGCCTGCCTTATTGCAGTTATATTTATCGTTGAGGCCTTCAAGAAACTAGTGGGTATGGTTACATTTATAAGTGTCATATTGTTGAGGCATTCAAGGAACTAGTGGGTATGGTGTCATACTGAAAACTATTTCTGTTAAGTATTTGATAATACTAGGCCCTATTACAAAGAATTATTTCAAATGAAATGGAAAATTAGAACTGCCACTCTACACTAAACTTTTTCTGCATTCATTCTGAAAAATCTCCTGCAGATCAGCAGGATGTAGTCCAGAGAATGGATTGGTTGTATCATGGTTTATAGCTTATCTGTGTTCAGCTTGATACATCTGACTTCAACATGGCTTCTGGGTCACTTTAACCCTATATGGGATAGGACAGCCAACTCCACCCCAAAACATCCTTAATAACCCCTTATGACATTTTTTACAGGTAACAGTGTTGTTAATGTTTGCTCCCTTTAGGGTCCTGATATAATCTTAGACATCAGTAGTTTCAGGTTCTAACCTGAAAATCATCATCAGGGGCACATCCTAGGCAGGATGTGCATTTATCACAGTCTTTCATAACTCCAATTGATTTCTCAGCGATGTTTCGCATATTACTAGTGTGATCGCACTAACTGCAAATACTTTAAATAAATCAAAATTATTTGCATTATTTTTCACCTTCTTTGTCTTCTTTTGTTTGCTTAGGCCCATATCTGCATATTTGACTTTTACATTTGACTGTGTTTATGTGAATCATACAAAGACGAAGCAGTGAGAAAACGAATTTTAGATTTACATCAAGGAATGGTCCTGGCATGATTTTACTTCACTTGTCTGAATGATTGAGGACAGAGATGTTTAGCTGGATTTTTATAGTGATGTCCCAATGTGGCAACCCTATTACCCTTCATAGGTTATAGGTTTGAAAATATTAATAGTAATAATAGTAGTGATAGTGGTAGTAGTATTAGTGGCAGTAGTAGTAGTAGTAGTAGTAGTAGTAGAAGTAGTAGTAGTAGTAGTAGTAGTAGTAGTAGTAGTGGTAGTGACATGGACATTGGCAACAGCAACAATAACAGAAATAATAATAGTAATCATTATAATTACAATAATAATTCATCATCATCATCAAGTGCCGTCTCCGCAACGAAGGTTGGCTACAACGTATCTACAACATCTCCTTCTCTTGTCTTGGTGGTGCACTCTGCTAGACTAACCTGTCCATCGTGTAATGTTACTCTCCCACTTGTATCTCTGCCTACCTCTTGCTTGCTTCCCTTTGACTTTACCCTCAAGTAAGGTCTTCAATAGGGTGTCATGTCTTTTAATGTGTCCAAAGTATTTTATTTGCCTGATCTTTATTTCTCTTAGTAGTTCTTTCTTCATATTAAGTGTCTTTAGCACCTCTTTATTTGTTTTCTTCTCTTTTCATGATGTTCTCCCTATTCTTCTATATACCCACATCTCAAAGGCATCAATTTTGTCTTCTAATTGTTTATTTAGTGTCCATGTTTCTGAGCCATACATTAATATGGAATAGATGTAGCATTTTATAATTCTCATTTTTAACTTGTTTGTAATTTGTTTAGATATTAATAATTTCCTCATGTCATTGAAGGTACTTTTAGCCATTCCTATTCTCCTTTTAACTTCTGTTTCACATCTGCCATCATTTGTGACTATGTGTCCAAGATATTGATACTGTTTTACTTGTTGTAGTTTCTCTCCCTGTATGTTTATGTTTACCTCCTGTTCTTCTGTGTCTTTGCTGATTATCATGGTTTTTGTTTTTTTAATGTTTATATCCAGTCCATATTCATTACTTGATTTATTGACTTGATCTATTAGTCTTTGTAGTTCATGTTCACTTTCTGCTAAAAGAACAGTGTCATCTGCATATCTAATGTTGTTTATTATTTTCCCATTGATCTTGAGTCCTGGTATTTCTTCTATATTTTTAAAGATATTCTCTGTGTAGATATTAAATAGGCTTGGTGATAAAATGCATCCTTGTCTTACCCTCTTCTTATTTCTATGTATGGAGAGTAGCTGTTTTCACACCTTATTGATGCAGTTTGTTCCCACAATAATAATTACTATTTATTTATTTTCAAACTTCAAACTAACATGCTTAAAACAATTATTTGTACCCAGAAATACTTGATAATGCTCCAGTCAACACAAACCCTGAACTCATTCTGAACTACACATGCAGCTGTTACCCTCCAAATGCAACTAATCTCAGTCTCAATGTGACATCTAATGAAACCCTGAACACAATTGTGCCTTACCTGATCAACTATGATATCTCTGATGTTAATCAAACAGGTAAGTCTGGAAGTTTGGGGGAGAGGGTGCATGCATGCCTCTCAACATTCAAAAGGCTAGTTCTGTAGTTCAGTCACAATACCAATAGACACCAAAATTCTGTAGATTTTATGAATGAATAGTAGGTACTTTCTAAAGGGAAATACTATAGGCCAATATGGATATATCCATTGACACTTTAGTATTTTTTGTACAAAATATGGAAAATCTGTACTAGTTGATGGATGCTTTTGCATCAAGCTAAAACATCTGGCAGAGATTTTATAACCAGTTGTAGATGTAGAGTTGGTGCAGGGCATTGTGATGCATATTTAACAATGACATCCAGTATGAGAATGGAAATAAAGGCAGTTACTGCAGCAATAAAATGGCTCTCTATTACTCTATGTACTAAGGCTGCTATTATATCACTTCTAGTGAATGCTTCTGAAGAGGCATACATCATTACAAGTGGATGACATCTACAGTTATGTCTAAACTCCAAGGTATTTCATGAATCTATTGCCTAGGATATATATGAGACAGCAGACAGGTTTGCATCTAAGATATCAATATATGGAAAGTTGACAATGGATAAGAGCAACATACTGAAACAATTTCATGAATTCCTGCTGGATGTAGACATCACTATTGTTAACATTTCTAGACTTAAATTTGGAGAATTCAGTATTAAATGTGACAGTAGTAAAACTGAAAAGAGCAAAATGAAGAGAATCTTTAACCAGTGTGCCACAGGAACCATCAGTATACATAGTGTAGTCAGGGGCAAAGGCACACGAGGGGCAAAAATACGCAGCAGGTTGTTTTTTTCTGACCTATGAGTTTTCCCCACAAACCACATGACTACGTCAGACACTAACTTTCCATTCTGTCACAAAGCGAAGTTGACAGTTCAAAGACAGATCACTTTGCAACTATGAGGTAAAGTCATTTTCCACTGTTCTCAATGTAATATTTTTGCACTTTCTCACTATTTCCCTGCTGTTGTCATTACTGTCATGTTTTTTTAACATGTTTAAGCTGAAGTATATATTGTAATGTTAAGTTATTAAGCACTTTACCTTGTCACGCAACTTTATTTTTCCATGACATTTGTTGTTAACAATGTGATTTGGGGCAAAGATACGCACAGTTAGTGGGGCAAACATGCACCAAAATATTTAATCCAATATTTTACTGTCACATTATGTTTACTTTTAATAATTACAAATGGAAGAATAAGAAAATGAAGTAGCTGACTGAAAATAATGTTATCCAGGTTAGATAATAGAGACTGGTTAACTAAATGAGACTGGTTGTGGAGTTGAGTCACTAGGACAATTTAAAGCAGTATTCATAACTTAAAAGAAAAACACATTTTTGAACATTGTACAGCATTGGATTTCCGATTTTATGGACTAACCTTTAAGTCTCTGTGCTTCCTGGCATGTGAATTCACATGAAAGAATGAAATACCACATACTTTCTCACTGGTATTGAAATTAGCTGGAAGAGATTGGGCACATTCAGTTATAGAAGTGACTGATGTTGTAGTCTTGATTGATGTTGTAGCTGTGACTGATGATTGAAAACAAGGCCATCAGTCATCCTTCAGTCATCCCAAGTAAAGAAGTTTTACTGAACAACATCTGAAGTGATTTTCATCTCTTTAGTTGTCTCTTATGTCATACATGGTAAGTCACAGTGTTTCTATTGTTTGCTTCCTTTTTGGACCTGACAACATGTGTAGTACAATGATTAATAACTTATATCCAAACATTGTTTAGAATAGAGGTACATAGGCCTATAACTTAATTTATATCAACTAATTCTTGTATAATATTTTTGTCTTCAGTTTTCAGTCCATCATGGGATTTTTCCAACCTGTCAACCTCGTATGTCAACTGGAGTTCTATTCATGTTAATATTTGTGAATCAGTTGGTGGAGTGCCAATCACCATAGGCTGCAAAACAGTTCGTTATGTGCCCGATGCCTTTTTCCTGTCTGTGCTGCTGTTCTTGGGAACATTTATTATTGCAACTGTGCTGACATATGCAAAGAGTAGCTCTTTTTTCCCCACTTTTGTAAGTGGAATTTATCATTGATAACTTACCATAGAGAATGTATGCTAAGAAAAGTTTTAATTCCTTATTTTGTGTGAATGTCATGTGACCTGCTGAATATAGAACTAATTGAAATTAAAAATATGTGAACCAAGTGAGATTATTGTCATCATAGAAACAGTATCACTTCTTCTTCTTCTGCGTTCGTTCTCAAACTCCTGCAGATTAGCAGGATGTACTTCAGAGAACGGAATGCGTTGTGTGATGGTTTACAGCATTGCTGTGGTATCTGCGCCTTTCGGCCTGACATATCCGACTTCAGCATGGCTTTGGGTCACTGACCCTATATGGGATGGGACAGCCAACTCCATCCCATAACCTCCTTAGTCGCCTTTTACAACATGCGTGGAAGGTAAACAGTGTTGCTATTCTTTGCTCCCCTTTCAGGCCCTGGCAACACATGGGCGTGTCAGTATCACTAATCATTGGAAGGTTACCTCAGAACTTGAAATGTAGTAATAGCAACTAGAAGCTGTAATTTATGTTGTTGTTGTTGTTCCTGCTACAACAGCTGCTTCTGCTTTGTTTTTCATGCTGTTAATATCCAATTGCTGCTGATAATTTCAACTCTTGGCAGCTCAATGTCATTCTTTAAAAAGTGCAGATCGTCTAAAGTTGACTTAGAGTACCATACAGTGAGTCAGTGTGTCTGTAGAAAATTTTTCTTGCAGTTCAGAGGGAAAGGCAGTCATTAAGGAGGTATTCCAATGTTTCATTGGGAGCAGTGTTTAGAAAACTGTAATTTATAAATTACTTATTACCAACCTGCACAGCTACTTTACTTCATACCCATCCATTCTTTCTATCTATCCCTCTATCTTTCCTATATATATCACACTATACACACATTTCACATGCATTAACACTATACCCTCATAAGAGTTTTCCTGCCTTACCATAATGTATTTAGAAGTAACTATACAAATTGAGGATTTAGCATCTTACCTTCAAAAATGATCTGTTTAACTTGTTGTTGCATTGGTTTACGGAGATAAGGATAATTGTTTCTTCTAAATTTTGTTTCTGTTGTTCAGGTTTTATTAAACAATAAGGAAACAAATAAAGAGATCTTAGAACAAAATTAGAAATGAAGAGAAAACTTCTAAAATATAGGAAATAATACTCATGTGGAAGACAGGTAATGAAGTCCTACTTGATGACGACTAACACACTATCACTAGCGGATGTTTACATGAATAAATATGGTACATACAACAAAACAAAACACAGAATATAATCATACAAATGATAATACACAGGTCATTTGTATGATTATATTCTGTGTTTTGTTTTGTTGTATGTGCCATATTTATTCATGTAAACATCCGCTAGTGATAGTGTGTTAGTCGTCATCAAGTAGGGCTTCATTACCTGTCTTCCACGTGAGTATTATTTTCAATTATGTTCTACTAGCAGTACCACCTTCTATTGATTAAAATATAGGAATATAGTACTTAAAATATTTTGGCACATAAAATAACATGACACCTTGTTGAATTAGAAGAGAAAACTTCTAAATGTAATAATATAGCATGTAAAATATTTTGGTACATAAATAGATATGACACCTTGTTGAGGATTTTACTTCAAGAAAAAGTTGAAATTTGCCAGGCAAGAAGCAGAAAAATATTACAGGTGGAAGGGAAACAGCAAAAGATGAACAGATTACAATTTATCAAAGAGTTATTATCATCAAACTCTTCATGGTTGCAAGAGTGCCACTCTGGAAACATCAATACAAAATTCCTACCATACCTCTCTGTTCTCAGTTCCTTGTTTAAGTTGGGGAATCTTAATCCTCTCCAATTCTTAATATTATTATACTTTCATTTGTCCCCCTCTTCTTCTTCTTCCACACTCAACTGTTCCCTTTAGGATAGATTTGAGAAGAGAATTGTGCCTTATCACATAACCAAATCACACAAGTTTGTGATGTTGCATCACTGAAAAAAGGTGTTCTTGTTGATCTGCAAGAGTACCAGTATTTTGTTTATCATGTACAGGTTAGTATTACGATCTGTATAGTATATGTGCTATTTTCATCTGTAATATAACACACTAGCAACATCAGCAAAAACAGATGACGTTTTGACTAAAAGATCTTTCTTCTTTTTATTTCCTTTATGTCTTGCAGTGTCATGGGTAGCAGAGTTATGGAGATGGCCTATTTGTGTGCTTCATATAGGCCTATGTTTGTTTTTGTTGATTATTTCATATATGTAATGTAATATATTTTTTGCATGGTCTGCCCCCTGTCTTTGTATCTATAGTGTTTGTATAGCAATGTTTTTTTGCGGAGCACTTTCTGATGGTAGTGTGGAAGCATGTGAAAACTACTTAATCGGTTGTCTTTTGATGTAATAAAAAGTCTTCATCAGGACTAAAACAAACAGCAAAAAAGAAATACTGCAAAAAGAGAATCATATTGTAAAAGAGGAGCACAAGCAGATAATAAAGAAGAGAAGATGAGAGAAAGAAAAAAGCAGATGAAAGACAAGTACAACAAGAACAGAAAAAAGAGTAAAAAGAAAGCAAAAGAATGAGTATTATAAAAGAAAACTCTGAGAAAAAATCAAAGAACAATCTACTTATCTGAAATGTGTTATCCAGTATAGTGGTACATTTTCTCTCCTTTATTATCTGTTTTTGCTCCTCTTTTGCATTTTGATTCTCTTTTTGTTATATTAATTTTTTAATGTGTTTTTGTTCTAATGAAGACTTTTTAGTCAAAACATCTGTTTTTGTTAATGTTGTTAGTATGTTATGTACTTTGTTACAACACTCTATACTAATTTCTATTTTCCCCCCCCCCTCCCCTTATTGCTCTGTGTTGACCAGCCTGCATATCTTTATTGTGTTGGTTGTTCCCTGACAGTTAGGATTTATTCCTTTATCTGTAACAATTGTTTTAAAAAGGCTGCATTAATTTCCGATGTTGAAGGGATGTTTTGTTACGTAAAAATAAAATACAGAAAGCATCAAGATCTATTGAAACTTTTGTTATTACTTGGAGAAGCTAATTTATCTGATCAACCTTCACATTATCCTCATGTTCTGTATTTTCAACTGAAACAATAGTCTGGTTTGGAGTGTTGTCCTAGTATATGTTCTACCATTATTTATATGTGAACTGACAGAACCATGATACTTATTTTCAGGTGCGTCAAACAATGAGTGACTTCTCTGTCTTGATTGCTATCATTACCATGGTACTCATTGATTACTTGATCAATATTCCTACTCCCAAGTTGGAGGTTCCAACAAAGTTCAAGGTCAGTTTACACTACAATTTTTACCATAATTATTTACCCATATGTAACTGAGAAACACCCATATAGCCGTACATCCTGGGAAAAACCATTAAAAATATGGCCATTTACAGGAATTTGGTACCTATGTAGTTAGCTAGTAAAAGTCAATACTAAAAGTCAATACAGGTGTGTTAAATGAAACCTGAGTATAGGTTTCATCAGGTAAGTAAAGTGTATTCATTGTTAGATGTAGCCATAATCACAGCCTTTCTTGTTTAAGTGTTCCTGCCTCTACTGGTATCATATATTGAGATTGTCTTTGATATCTTGTGTCCATCATTTTTTGAGTTTGTATCCTCCTTGCACCATACTTTCAGATATTCTTCTCTCCAAGCATTGAAAAGATACGGTGAAAGGATTGTCTGACTCCTATTTCTACATGAACCCTGATTCCTGTTTCTGCATAACAGAAATATTCTTCTCTTCATGCACTGAAAAGATATGGTGAAAGGATTCGCCATTGTCTGACTCCTGTTATGGTGAAAGGATTCGCCATTGTCTGACTCCTGTTATGGTGAAAGGATTCATCCTTGTCCGACTCCTGTTTCTACATGAAAGCATTCTATTTTACTTTCTACTCTTACTACTATTTATACGATTATTTTATGAGGCAAATTAAATGCAATGGGAAGCTCATTTTTTCCATGATATTCCAAAGTAACTGATTTATACATAGTTATCCGCTGTAAACAGATGTGTCGGGCTACTGGTGCAAATAAAATGGCGACACAATGCATTTCTATTCTGCATCCTGCTGGACATCTAGTAGGACCTCTGTCCTGCTATAAGAGAGATCCAGTTGAAGTTTGAGAATGAATGCTGAAGAAAAAGAGGATACGCGGTGAAAAGATTTTGTAAAAACAATAAAACGAGTAGATATCTGCGCTGAAATCCCTGTATGTCTCTATGATGTTTCTCATATTAAAAATATGTTCTCTGTTGCCTCTACTATGTCTATACACTACATTTAGTTCTTCTTCTACCACATAAACTTAATCCTACCTGTTGCCTCTGCTATGTCTAAACACTACATTTAGCACTGCTTCTACCACATAAACTTAAGAATATCTGTTGCCTCTGCATGTCTATACACTACTTATACTTCATTTAGTTCTCTGCTTCTACTACATAAACTCTAAGTTCATATATGTATGTACCTTCAGCACTAAATAGGACCTATGGTGTAGGTCTAGAGGCCAGAAAATAGTACTCTCTAGTTTGAGTGATGTGATGCTGCTAAGTGTAATTCTTGCATTTTGTTGAAACCCAGCCATACTTCCTTTGATGATTGTTCTAGGAAGAGTTTCTCGTGGTCTTCCTCTCTTAAATTTTCCATCTGAAATAAATTTTAATGCTTGTTGTGTCAGTCTATTTTCATTCATTCTAAGTACATCTCCATTGTAAATATACTATTTTATTTTATTGTAATAGAAACAGATTGCTGTTTTGTGTCATTTCTTACTTAATTGACTTGAATTATTTCTAGCCAATATCTAATAGTTTTCTAAGTAATTTGTGTGTGTGTGTGAATGTTCATTCTCAAACTCCTTTCAGATTTCGCTTGTAGCAGGACAATGATCCTACTAGATTTCCAGTGCATAGGGATTTATGATTTCTAAATTCTTTATAACATGCACTTTTACTAGATTTCAAGTTAAGCAGTAGTTACCCACCTAGTAGGATGTAGTCTAGATTTTAAAAATATGTTGTGATATAATTTCATTATTTGCACTACTGGCTCAACATGTTCAACTTTGGCCATGGTAGCTAATATGTTCAGTGTTTTTATCATCTCTACTGAACTGTAGATGGCTGTAACCATATCGCTAGTTGGCCAGGCATATGAGAGAACTGGTTCCTTGTGCTTAACAATTATAATCAACCTCAAAACTAACCATGGTCAAATATGCTTGACCTTTTTGCCAATGTCTGCAATGTTATCAACATTAACCAGATACCCACCTTAAGACATTTATTTTCACATGGATTTAATTTCTTCTCTGATGAATTTATTTTTTTTGATTTCACAACATATGTTAACACAGATATTACATTGAGTTGTAGCTTGATATATTTAGGCCCCTACTTATTGTGTTTTATTGCCAGATATTCTAACTTATTTTTCCATTGAGAAAAATATTACAATGTTTTTGGGGTAAAATTCATAATCTCAGTTCTGGATGTGATAATTTGAAGGCCTATTTGTTATGATAATTGGCTAATTTGATTTAAAATAAGGTTCTATACAGAATATAATAAAATAATATAATTAATTATAAAATAATGATTTTAACCAATTATTCCATTTTCTCAACATGAAGCCTACAAGAGATGATCGTGGCTGGTTCATTAATCCTATCAGTGACAAGAACCCAGTTTGGCTGATTTTTGCTGCTGTTCTACCTGCAATGCTGGCAGTTATTCTGATATTTATGGATCAGCAGATTACTGCAGTCATAGTCAACAGGAAGGAAAACAAGCTTGTGGTATGTTGACTAATTTATTTGAAATCTAAATATATATCTCATATATATATATATATCTCTAAAAATATCTGTCATATATTTGCCATTTCAAGCATTTATATAGAAAACTATATGCCAGTTTAACTATGTGAATGTGCGATCTAATCATCATTATATAGTCCTATTGTATTGAATGATTCAGCACAGCTGTTCCCAAATTTGTATCTGCATTATTTTTATCCATTTTCCACAGGAAAAAGTTAAGGCATAGAGAAATGACTTTGTTGTTTTAAGCTTTAAATGATGGAAGATGTGAAACATTAGTTAAAAATAGAATAGGAATTGCTAAAAGTACTTCCAATGACATGAGGAAAATATTAACATTTAAACAAATTATAAACAAGCTAAAAATGAAAATTATGAAATGCTACATCTATTCTATATTAATGTATGACTCAGAAACAATAAACAAACAATTATAAGATAGAACTGATGCCTTTGAGATGTTGATATATAGAAGAATAGGGAGAACATCATGAAAAGAGAAGAAAACAAACAAGACGTTCTAACAACACTTAGTATGAAGAAAGAATTATTGAAAGAAATAAAGATAAAGCAAATAAAATATTTTGGATATATTAAAAGACATGACACCATTTTGAAGACCTTAACTTGAGGGTAAAGTCAAGGGGAGGTGAGCAAGAGGTAGGCAAAGATACAAGTGGGAGAGTAACTTCAAGAGATGGACAGGTTACAGTCTAGCAGAGTGCACCATGAAGACAAGAGATGGAATGTTGGTGGTCTATTGCAGCCAACCTTCATTGCAGAGATGGCACTTGATGATTATTCAGGCTTTCTCATATATGCACTCCTCTCTCAAATTAGAGCACGCTGCTTGCTGAAAAAGTAGTGACAGAAAGTGAAAACAGAAAGTCCTTATTTCCTTTAATTTTTGCCTGGGCTTCGAGAGGGTACAAAGAATTGAATCACTGTCTGTTTTCAGATCACTGTATGTAGTAGGTGACTACATACCATAGAGCTGACTAATTAAAGTTGGGGAATAAGATGACAACCTGTTATTCGTGGAAAAATTATCATTGCCACTTCATATCTTGTCTCAATTTCTTACTTTTGTCTTCTGTCAAATGATGAATGTTCCCTTTGGATGACAAATATATTCAGGCCAGCAGACATTGCACCTTTGTCCTTTTGTGGCAGACTCTCAAAGTGGTGGAGAGTGCAAGATGTACAATCAGTACAGATGGGTTAACATATCTGACAGAAGAATGATCAACTTGCTGGTCAAGAAGTATGCTACATTCCAGACAAAATGTAATGATCATGGATACTCTTTCGCTGGAATGCTAGCCTTCAGGGACTAAACATTCATGAATAAAAACACCTAAAAAAACCCACACTTTTGAGACAACAAAACTTGTATGAGGGGGATGGGGGGGGGTGTCACCTCAGTTACTAATCTGAGGAGAACCTGTGATTTTGTCAGAAAGGTTATGGGCTGTCAAAAGTTACCTGCTCACAGATAGAGGGATTACTTTATCATCTTGATTATCATCATCAAGATCATCATCATGGTCATCATCAACATACTCATCACCATCATCATCACCATCATCATCATCAAGATCATCATCAAGATCATCATCACCATCATCATCATCATCATGGTGATCACCATCATCATCACCACTATCATCACCATCATCATCACCATCATCATCACCACTATCATCACCATCATCATCACCACTATCATCATCATCATCACCATCATCATTACCATCATCACTATCACCATCACCATCATCATCACCACTATCACCATCATCATCACCACTATCATCACCATCATCATCATCACTATTGCCATCATCATCATCACCATCATCATCATCACTGTCATCATCATCATCATCACCACTATCATCACCACTATCATCATCATCACCACTATCATCATCACCATCACTATCATCACTATCATCATCACTATCATCATCACTATTAATAACATCATTATTATTGTCATCATCATCAATTCATATTACCCTTTAATAATTTCAGAAAGGAAATGGCTATCATCTGGACATGTTTGTTGTGGCAATTTGCATTGTGATCTGTTCAATTTTAGGCCTCCCATGGTATGTTGCTGCTACTGTTTCAGCTATTGCTCACATCATGAGCTTAAAGAAGGAGTCTGAATGTACAGCACCTGGGGAGAGGCCCACATTTCTTGGAGTCAGGTAAGATCTAGAGGACTTTTACAAGAACAAATATTATTTGTCTATTTAATCTCTCTCAACAGAAGATGTGACTGCGTGGTACAGAGCTGGGCTGTGACGACTAACGTACTAGGTTCAAAATCTGCCACAGCAATTGTGGATCCAGACCAATGGCAAATTACTGAAAATATTTATATTGCGTAGAAAATCACTATAGACATAAAATGCATGGTTGATGGCTACATCATGAATATCATATACTGCACATTTTTTTTACTAACAGAAGACATAAAAATTGATGCTATATCTTTGTTGTGATATAAAAAATGTGAAGTTTGTGATCTAATAAAAATGTTTGCTATATATTTTCCATGATGTACTTAATGTATGAGCAAGCATTGATCATTTTATGAAAATATTTTGCTAATAACTGGAAACATGCATGATAACACATGAAAATCAATGTTTTGACCAAAAGGTCTTTATCAAGAACATATTCACAACATAGTACAAAGAGTAAGAGCGACACTATCCTTGCTCACATGACAGAGCTAAATATGGACACAACATCAGAAGAGTAACAACCAGAAGGTCAGAGATGAAACAATACAAACAGAACAATTGACAAAATGTATTTTGACAACTTTAATTCATAACAGAAATGACATTCTTCTTGACTGTTTCAGAGAGCAACGAGTCACTGCTTTGATGGTGGGGATACTCAGTGGAGCCTCTGTGTTGTTCACAACTGTACTGCAGGTAAATATATGAAAAGATAGTGATAGTATTGCCTACACTGATGGGTTTGTGATTCAGCCCATGAGTAAATGATTCAGTCTGTGAGTAAATGATTCAGCCTGTGAGTTAGTGATTCAGTCTGTGAGTAAATGATTCAGTCTGTGAGTAAATGATTCAGCCTGTGAGTTAGTGATTCAGCCCATGAGTAAATGATTCAGTCTGTGAGCTAATGATTCAGCCTGTGAGTAAATGATTCAGACTGTGAGTAAATGATTCAGCCCATTAGTAAATGATTCAGCCCATGAGTAAATGATTCAGCCTGTGAGTTAGTGATTCAGTCTGTGAGTAAATGATTCAGTCTGTGAGTAAATGATTCAGCCTGTGAGTTAGTGATTCAGCCCATGAGTAAATGATTCAGTCTGTGAGCTAATGATTCAGCCTGTGAGTAAATGATTCAGCCTGTGAGTAAATGATTCAGCCCATTAGTAAATGATTCAGCCCATGAGTAAATGATTCAGTCTGTGAGTAAATGATTCAGCCTGTGAGTTAGTGATTCAGCCCATGAGGAAATGATTCAGTCTTTGAGTAAATGATTCAGCCTGTGAGTTAGTGATTCAGCCTGTGAGTTAGTGATTCAGCCTGTGAGTAAATAATTAATTCTGTGAGTAAATGATTCAGCCTGTGAGTAAATGATTCAGTCTGTGAGTAAATAATTCAGCCTGTGAGTAAATAATTCAGTCTGTGAGTGAGTGATTCAGCCTGTGAGTAAATGATTCAGCCTGTGAGTAAATAATTCAGTCTGTGAGTGAGTGATTCAGCCTGTGAGTAAATAATTAATTCTGTGAGTAAATAATTCAGCCTGTGAGTAAATGATTCAGCCTGTGAGTAAATTATTCAGTCTGTGAGTAAAGTATTCAGTCTGTGAGTGAGTGATTCAGCCTGTGAGTAAATAATTCAGTCTGTGAGTTAGTGATTCAGCTTGTGAGTAAATGATTCAGCCTGTGAGTGAGTGATTCAGCCTGTGAGTGAATGATTCAGCCCATGAGTAAATGATTCAGTCTGTGAGCTAATGATTCAGCCTGTGAGTAAATGATTCAGCCCATGAGTAAATGATTCAGTCCATGAGTAAATGATTCAGTCTGTGAGTAAATGATTCAGCCTGTAAGTAAATGATTCAGTCTGAAGTAAATGATTCAGCCTGTGAGTTAGTGATTCAAGTCTGTGAGTTAGTGATTCAGCCTGTGAATAAGTGATTCAAGTCTGTGAGTAAATAATTCAGTCTGTGAGTGAGTGATTCAGCCTGTGAGTGAGTGATTCAGCCTGTGAGTAAATAATTAATTCTGTGAGTAAATGATTCAGCCTGTGAGTAAATAATTCAGTCTGTGAGTGAGTGATTCAGCCTGTGAGTAAATAATTAATTATGTGAGTAAATAATTCAGTCTGTGAGTAAATAATTCAGCCTGTGAGTAAATAATTCAGTCTGTGAGTAAATGATCAGTCTGTGAGTTAGTGATTCAGCCTGTGAGTGAGTGATTCAGTATGTGAGTTAGTGATTCAGCTTGTGAGTAAATGATTCAGCCTGTGGGTTATTGATTCAGCATGTGGTTAATGATTCAGCATGTGGATTAGTGATTCATCCTGTGGGTTATTGATTCAGAATGTGGGTTATTGATTCAGCCTGTGGGTTATTGATTCAGAATGTGATTAGTGATTCAGCCTGTGGTTAGTGATTCAGCATGTGGTTAGTGATTCAACATATGGTTAGTGATTTGACATTTACAGTTCTTCTTCTTCGTAATCTTTTTTTCACTTTTGTGCCTGAACATGCAGATGATAGGGAAATAAATGAGCAGAATGACTTGCTAATGTTGTCACAGTGACAAGTGGTAGTCCAATGGCAAGGCTGATATTTTGAATGCAATCAAAGATGACAAATCAGTTGGAGGATGCAGAACTATGTTCTCTATTCTGTGTCTATTAACAAAATGCAGGACCTTAGAGAAACATGTGTAATTGCTAGAAACATCAGCAAACAAGAATAAAATGATGTATCAACTAACAGAGAACTGAAACATTCAGTTACCATGTGCTGAAGAAAATAATTAATAGGAGATGAGTGACTATAGATGTTTCTAGAGTGACATGATAATGATCTTCCAACAAACTAGTTTCTGCACTGCAACATTTAAACACACTAGTAGGTATTCATTTTCTACATCAAACCTGTTAAATATCTGCATCCCTCTAAACCAATTAAAAACCTTAGGCATAGAAGTGTATGCAGTTTGTTTAGTTGATTGAGAGTTTGAACAATACTTAAAGTATGTAGGTCTATTGATGATGAAGTTTCACTTGGTCTTCCTCTCTTTCTTTTACCATCTGGTACTCAAACTGACCGACATGCATGGAGAACTATGACATCCGCCCTATGTGCCAAACTTGGCAAAAGAGGAACTGACTGACTGACTCATTTTAATGCTTATAGGGACAGTCTTTTTTCATTAATTCTCAGTACACGTCCAATATAAGTCCACCATTTTCTTATTTTAGAAACATATTGCTGTTTGGTGTCATTTTTTATTTGCTTGTTTAACTGGAATTATTTCTCAGCGAATATTTAAGAGTTTTCTAAAACAAATAAATGACTTCTTGACATTTATTTTCAAATAAATAGAATTGCTTCTCCTGCGCCTTTTACTTTTCCACTTTCACAACCAGATGTTAGTACAGGTGTTACATTTTAGATAACGAGACATAGTTTAGTATGTTTAGGCCTACTTACTTTTGATTTTTTTGTTAAGTGGTTGAATACACAGAATGCCAAAGTAATTCATGTAGAAATCTCTTTATTTGTATCTCCATCTATTTGATTTTAAAAAAATTAATAATTTGTCACTGCTCTACAAATATATGTATTTGAATTCATATTTAAAATTTTCAGTTCATCCCTATGGCAGTTCTGTATGGAGTATTTTTATACATGGGCGTGGCAGCATTAAAAGGCATGCAGGTAAGCTTCTTAAATAGTTTTATTAATAATTAGAGTTTATCAGAGTGCACCACCAAGGCAAGAGACAGAGGATATTGGAGGTTTGTTACAAAACTTTCGATGAGGAAACAACACTTAATAATGATAATGATTGATCATGGGTAGAACTGCATAACTATAATCCCACAATATGAAAATTGGAAAAACTGGATTATGAAGTTTTGCTAATCTGGGAAAATATAGGCCAACATCACAAATTAAATGCAAATGTCATACATAGTTCAAACTGTCTAAAGGTCATCTAACAATTGAAATTCTGTATTTGCACAAGTTTGGAAGCATAATTACTACTTTCTGTGTATTGACACAGGTGGCCTTTCTTTGTGTAGCCATTTTTAATTCCTTGACAGTACTATGGCGATACATACACTCAATGAATTTGAAAATTATAAACATTTGGAAGAAAGTTTCTCGGATAGTTCTAGCATTCATTATCTGATTCAGGATGTGATTTAAAAAGTGTTCATTTGCATTGTGATACTAGTACTAATTTGGTAATTCAGATAATATGCCATTATATAGCTCACACGTTACAAATCTGTGATACAGTAAGGTAAGGTAGTCTTTTCCTGTCAATAATAATAAAATTATTGAAAACATTGATCATGCAAATGTTTTCAGAATCTTTGAATATGTATCACAGAATAGGCCTACTATTATACAACATATTTGTGATGTGACAAATAAATATACTAACAAGCATATTACTGATAGGAAAAACTTTGTGTCTGGAATAAAACGAGTTATTATGATTAGGTCTATTTGATTGAAGTAATGTTTAATTTTGCGAGACAAATGTATATAAAGGTTTTCACATCACTTCCATAATATAAAGAAGCATTATGCTTGTAAATTCATAAATTAGAGTATACAGTAATAATAGACCTACATTCAAATTCTTTAATGTGAGAATGCAGTGGGAAAATTTGTTAGAGGAACAAATTTAGCAGCCCTTGAAATTTCCCAGCACTGCAGTTATGATTTGAGCTTTTTACTCAGCGCAGCTAAGGGGTTAAACTTCTAGTATATAACCTTTATAACCTTTCATGCACTAAAACTGTAACAAAACCTAATTAATTATATTTCGTTTGTTTATTTACTTGAAATAACTATAATCTACATATATATATATATATATATATATATATAAAAAGAAGAAGAAATCAAAGCTCTATATTTTTCCTGTAACTCAAAGGTTTCTCGAATTTAGCACACAAATGGATGAAAATTGGCAGGTAGCTTACATAGGTAATTTGATCCCCCATTGTCGCTATGAGAGATCTTAAAATTGATAATTGCTGTCAAAAATCGATATTGATCAAGTATTGATGCAATAATCTCCCAGTACATCATACTCTCTTGACCTTAGCCTTCATACATTACTCCCTCACTGAATGGATATGATTTGTAAACCTTTTACATCTGACTTCTTCACACTGCTCAGACTACTGTCAACAAGTACCGGGTATATAAGCCTAGAAATATTTTTTTGCCTTCTGACTGGCATTACTGTTTTTTAACAGGTTTAACATTATTTCTATGTGTCTTTTGCTAATGCTGTGCATATTTCTGTCCATGAGCTAATCGTATAATACTATTTACATGTGCATTGCTGTTGTATTCTTAAATTCCAATTGATTGGGCATTACACAATCTCCAGTAAGGATTGAGGTCACTGCATTCTAGAAAGTATACATCACATGACACACACAACTGTTTATAAAGCTACAATTTTTTGCTATCTTTCATATGCCCTCAATATCTTAATTTGAACAAGCATGAAATATATTGTGGGAGGGATTGTGGCTGTGGGTATTTGATCCAAAAGGTATTATTTAAAAAAAATTGTGTTGATTGATATGTCAAAACTAAAACATATTAAAGTCATCCCTATATTGTAAGAAAAATATTTGAATATATTCAAATTTTCCACCCAAGCAACATGGGTATTGCTTTCTAGTTAAATTATTAAAAAATAATGAATAAAACTGTATACTTTATTTGTTATTTACCATTTTTGTTTTTTAATACTGACCTTGACACCACATGACTAACATAAATATGTTGCTTCAGTTTACTGACAGGCTACTTCTGATGCTCAAGCCTGCAAAGTATCAACCTGACTATACATATCTAAGACATGTGCCAATTAAGAGGGTTCATCTTTTCACAATCATTCAACTTATCTGTCTTGGAGGTCTTTGGGCCATCAAGTCAATTAAAGCATTAGCGATAGTCTTCCCAATTATGGTAAGTATATTGTAAACTTAACGTCCAAGAAATCTGGCTTCTAAACACCATATTTAGAAGAAAGTTGGTTTTTTTTCAGCCATTTAAAGAGACATACTAGTATGGAAAGAGTATTACTGCAGTGAGCGATAGAAGAGAGTGGAGGCAAAGGTCACCATAGACACCTTTAAACAAGAAACATTAAAAAAGAATTTAGGCATATATTTTCAGAGGGAGGGCAACTCGCCTAAAACTGAGGAGATTTAAAGAGATTGATAGGGAAGACAACATTCTGGAAAGAATGTCACATAACAACATATTTTAAAATGTATTATCACAGTCGTGATTCTCTGACAATACAATTATCAGTAAAATATGGCAACTGACTGATATGTTAGTGATGAAAGATTATTCATATATTGGTTATATGGTGTTCACATATTGGTCATATGGCATGACACAATAGGTCCTATTTTAGTGATGGAAGATTATTCACATATTGGTCATATGATGTTCACATATTGGTCATATGACATGACATAATAGGTCCTATGTTAATGATGGAAGATTTTTCACATATTGGTCATATGACATGACATAATAGGTCCTATGTTAATGATGGAAGATTGTTCATATATTGGTCATATGACATGACATAATAGGTCCTATGTTAATGATGGAAGATTGTTCACATATTGGTCATATGACATGACATAATAGGTCATATGTTAATGATGGAAGATTGTTCACATATTGGTCATATGACATGACATAATAGGTCCTATGTTAATGATGGAAGATTGTTCACATATTGGTCATATGACATGACACTTTATTGAAAATATAGGCTACTTGGAGATATCTAAGAAATATAAAGTAGTGGAGAAAATAGCTGAAGACAGAGAAAGATGTAAGATGTTTAATAAAGAAGTGCATTAAGCAGTGATTTAAATGGTCAATAGATAGAGGATGAAGATGATGTGATAATCACCATAGCTGTAAGTGGATAGCTCTTAACATTACATTACATCAATGACAAGAACATAGATCTTCCTGGGTAATGAACATAACACTTAACATTGCATTACATCAATGACAAGAACATAGATCTTCCTGAGTAATGAACATAACACTTAACATTACATTACATCAATGACAAGAACATAGATCTTCCTGAGTAATGAACATAACACTTAACATTACATTACATCAATGACAAGAACATAGATCTTCCTGAGTAATGAACATAACACTTAACATTACATTACATCAATGACAAGAGCATAGATCTTCCTGAGTAATGAACATAACACTTAAACATATGGGCCCTAATGTTTGCTATCTCAAAGGCATGGTTGTTTTTATGAAAGCATGTTTAGTCCCTGAAGGGAGGCATTCCAGTGTGACAGTATCCCAGGATCATCATGTCCTGAGGTGCAGCATATACATCTGAGAAAACTAGTTTGCTTCATCTGTAATGATGACACGTCACTTAGGAGTGTGCCACAAAAGGACAACAGTACACTGTTTACTGGTCTGCATCGCTCCATCATCCATGCAAATCATGGCAAGACATGCAATGAAAATGATTTTGTTTACAGATGACAGGTTAATTATTAGCCAATCTCCCAACTTTCCACACTCGTCGCCTATGACATAACTAGAAAGAAGACCGTAGCGTTATTCTTTGCACCCTGAACTAGAAGAATAGGCCACGGTTGTGACATGGGTGGAGTAGATAAATAGAAGGAATGATAGGTGGGTATGTTGATGGATGGATGAGAGGATGGAAGAGTATTTGGATGGAAGAGTGGTTAGATATATGGCTAGATATATGGATAGATAGATATAGGCATGATAGTAAAGTGAATGCATGATTTAAAGCAAACCACATGACAGCAAGACAAAGGGGCATAATGTAGAAGAAATATGAACAGAGTGATCATACATGATCATCACCAGAGTTGTTTCAGTACAAACTGTATGGTAATGTTTCAGTACAAACTGTATGGTAATGTTTCAGTACAAACTGTATGGTAATGTTTCAGTACAAACTGTATGGTAATGTTTCAGTACAAACTGTATGGTAATGTTTCAGTACAAACTGTATGGTAATGTTTCAGTACAAACTGTATGGTAATGTTTCAGTACAAACTGTATGGTAATGTTTCAGTACAAACTGTATGGTAATGTTTCAGTACAAACTGTATGGTAATGTTTCAGTACAAACTGTATGGTAATGTTTCAGTACAAACTGTATGGTAATGTTTCAGTACAAACTGTATGGTAATGTTTCAGTACAAACTGTATGGTAATGTTTCAGTACAAACTGTATGGTAATGCTGTGAACTGTTGACAGATCAGTGCTATCTTGAAATTATTAAAATTGAAATCTGTAAGTTTATCTTAGAAGGATGGATGTGAAAAGATGCATTATTTATAATATAAGAAAAAGACAGTCAACATTTATTGGGCACATAATGAGAAGAGGAGACATTGAGAATGTAGTGACAACAAGAAAGATAGAAGGGAAAAGATCAAGGAGACCTAGAGAAAAAATATTGGACAATAATTGATGAATAATGAGATTTTATGTTGATGCTAGCAAAAAGATGATATATTGATGATGGAGAATTAGGCACATTGAATCAATCAAGTTATACAAATAAGAGTGAAGCTACTTTTTAACGAAAACAAGATAATAAGAAATTATAATAGGAATCGAGTTGTAATTTAATGCCTTTGTCTAATTATTTTCATTCAAATTAGAATTCTGTTAGAAGGAAATTTCACTTCATTAAAAAGATAATATGATATAATGCAATCTTTGTTTACTTGAGTAAAAGTTTGATTTCTTTAATTCATTTTATCAAGCTATTCTGATACTGTTTACTGTCATACACTGTTTCTGATTGTCAAAAGTGAGAAAGATCTACAATAACTAATCTGCATACATTCAATCAATCAAGTGCCATGCCGACTGGCGTAGGCGATCATGTTTCTCCACGACTCTCTGTCTCTTGTGTTGTCAATAAGCTTGGTTGGTGAGCTTCTACCGTGCCACGATACAAGCCCATCTAGTAACTTTTCTCTTTGTCGACGTCTATCTCTTCTCCCTTTCATCTTTCCAGTGGTTATTAAGTGTTCAAGCTGTGTTCTTCTCAGCACATACCCTAGAAACCTTGACTGTCTGCCTATAATGTTCTTCTTCTTCTTCAGCGTTCATTCTCAAACTCCCATTGGATTTCTCTTGTAACAGGACAATGATCCTACAAGATTTCCAGTTGAATGTAGTCCAGAGAATGGAAATGCGTTGTGTTGCCGTTTTATTTGCGCCAATGGCCCAACACATCCGTCTTAGGCGGCTCTAATGTTTGATATGATTGATCTTTTTACGCCAGCATCAATGAGAACCATTGCATTTGTTTTCTTGGCTGTCCATGGTATTTTCATCATTCTTCTCAGAAACCACATTTCTGTAGCCTTCAATTCAATTGCATTACTATTTCTAAATAACAAGAGGTCAGATGTGATGACTGTAAGAAAAAAAAATCCCCCAGCATACAAGATCAAAATGAATCACTCAAGAATCTCCACCAACTCAGACATTTAGGAACAATGAAATAAAGATGGAAGATGTTCAATAGAGATAAACAGCAGAATAAAGCAGGCAAAGGCAGAATTTCTAAACATTAAGAATACATTGTGTAACATGTCTGTTGATTGAGGTGAGGAAGAGAGTTTTTCATAACTACATAACACAGATTCTAACATATAGATGTGAGTCTTGGGCAATAAATAAACAGGATAGTGGAAAATTGGAGGCAACAAAGATGTGGTTGTATAGAAGAATGCTGAGAGTATTATTGGCAACTAGAAATACTAATGAGGAGTTACTTAAATAGTCAAATGTGAGACAATGGCTACTTATTCACATTTCCATATTACATTCACATTTAAATATTTCTTAAATATTTCAATATTACATTCACATTTCATTATTACATTCATATTTAAATATTACATTCAGATTTCAATATTACATTTACATTTCAATATTACATTCACAGTTTGTAGCAGCATGTACCTTTACTGTTTTCATCTGTGCTTTTGAAAGTTATATATCTTTTCAACTTATAAACTACATATGTATATGCACAATCTATTTCAGGTTCTTGGGACATGTTTCGTCCGCAAGGCCTTGGATTACATTTTCACTCAGAGAGAGCTTAAATGGTTGGATGATCTAATGCCAGAAGCTACTAAGAAAGCTAAAGAAGATGAGAGGAAGAAGTCTATGGGTGATATGGACAATCAGGAGGAGGAGGTAACATTTATCAGAGCTTGACTAATAAATAATGTTTATGAGAGAAGAAAATCACTTTCTAAAAACTAATACTTTTGTTACTGCATGTTTTTCCGCTTTATAGTGGGGAGATTTTTCTAGGTAGTGGAAAAAATATTGATAGTAATCTTAGGTGGTTTTGGTGACTGGATTGCCAGAATTTTGACCTCCACTATGTTTTGTGTGGTTGTAAAGCTGTTATATAAACAAATTTGACTAAGAGGTGCATTTTACTTGACCAAAGTCACCATGACATGTACAGGATGGATCTTTATTGTACCTTCAAATGATACAATTCTGTTCCAACTAGTGGTTTGAACCCAAAACCTCATAGAGCTCACTGTTCAAAGACTGGAGTTCTAACTATTTGGCCATGTATTTCACACCAGCATGAGAGAAAAACTATTGCACAAATAATGTGGTTCACATGTATGTGAAATTGAAATGATTGCACAAATAATGCGGTTCACATGTGACATTGAAATCATTGCACAAATAATGTGGTTCACATTTGAAATTTAAATCATTGCACAAATAATGCGGTTCACATGTGAAATTTAAATGTATGGTAAAAGACACTTTAATATTTTTGTTGGTAGCAAGTCCAGGTCACATTGAACAACCCAACATTTTCTGATATTCTATGCAATGTATACACGTTCAGTAAGCTGCCATTGCATCTGAATAGTCGTGATGCACAGTTGTCTATGACAGAGTTTAAACCTGGTACCTTAGCCATCCAAGACACAATCTGAACTACCCTGCCACAGAGCTGACTTTATAACAGAAGACTGATAAGTTATCAGCATCAGAAATAACTTAAAATATATGGGCTGTGACAACACAGAATGTTAACCCAGTCAAAACATTGTCTGTCCTTGTATCTAGTCATTACCAGGTCTAAAAATGAAGAAAACAAGCAATGGTTGTATTTCAAAGAAATACACACCACCAAAATACAGTATTAATATCAATGATGCCAAATTAAATCAATTAGACAAAGAGTCAAGTATCCTGGCACCTTTTTAACATCTGATAGTCAGTGCTCCAATAAGATCAAGAGATGTGGTTTTTATGAAGAATGATGACAATTTCATGAACAGCCAAGAAAACTAATGTAGAAGTCTTCAGAGAGACCGGATTAAAATGACAAATAATAGCAACTATTAGAAGCAGACAATCAAGATTTTTAGGGCAGGTGATGAGATAAATAAAACTATAACATTTAGTAACCACTGGAAAGATCAAGGGGAGAAGAGACAGAGGAAGAAAAAGAGAGAAATAAAATTTCTGGATGTGTTGTCACTGTGGCACAAAAATATGTCACCAACTGAACTTATTAACAACACAAGAGACAGAGAGTTGTAGAGAAGCATGATTGGCTGCGCAACTCGGCATGGAACTTGATTGAGATCATTTTTACTGTATGTAATCCCCTCTGAGTATGAGGTTTCATCTCAAACTATTGTAAACTGCTTAGAGTTGGAGTCTCCATTGCAGAAAAGATTACAAGAGTTCTATTGCTCATAATTTCTTGTGTGTGGAAACAAACAAACCAATATTTTTTCATACAGCAATCAATCAATCAATAAACCCGTAACCCTTCAGGGTCCTAGGGGTACCACATTAGATGCTTCAGCACACAGAGTCCTCCAGCGAATTCTATCCTCAGAAATTTGGATGAGTGTGGAAATATCTTGTCCTGTCCATTCATTGATGCTGTCTTTCTATGACTTTATTTTGTCCACTATGCTTCTTCCACCCTCGACAGTTCCCTGCAGTATTTTTTTCATACATGTACATCAGTGAACTATTCTGGTTAGTACTGCATACTTGCAAGTTTTGCATGGTATTCAATAAGATTCTTCTTCTTCTTCAGCTTTAATTCTCAAACTTCCACTGAATCTCTCTTGTAGCAGGACAATGGTCCTAGTAGATTTCCACCAGGATATAGTCCAGAGAATGGAAATGCGTTGTGTCACCATTTTATGTGCACCAATTGCCCAACACATCTGTCTTCATATTAAAAAAATACACCTTGCTGAAGATAAATTTGATAGGTAGCAAGCAAGAGGAAGGTGAAGATACAAGTGGGTGAGAGAAATATCATGACATGGATTAGATACAGTTTATCAGAGTGCACCATCACAGCAAGAGACAGCGAATGTTTGAGGTCCATTACAGCCAACCTTTGAACTGGAGATCACACTTGATGATGATTAATTTTATATGTTCATATTGATTTCTAATGCAAAATTTAGTATGTTAAATGTTCTGTGTTCAAGCTATGTTAATTATTTATAATTATGTTGAAAATAAGACATTTGAAGTAATTTTGATACGGAATTTGGGGACAACATCTGAATTTGTTTTACGCTACTTTGGATTTTAATGCAGATTGATCTTTCAGTAGATGAGTCTTCATCAAAATTATTAATTTGTAATAACATTGTCATCAATACTGTAACTGTTTACAAATTTGTATTATTTCTCTTTCACAGGATGTAGCTTTTTTGAATGAAAAATATTGCAAACTGATAGACTTCAAAATTTCAGAAGATAAATATAACAGGTATAACAAAAATTCTTTCTTTTCATTGTTTGCTCTATAGATTTAAGTTATGACTGTAGGTTATCAGTGTACACTAGGCAAGTGCATAGGTGCTCCAATTCACATCTCAATAAATCTATTAGATTGTAGTGGCCAACAGTTCCAGTTCTAGATTTCAACAATCACAGAAAATGGCATTGTTTGTTTTATATATTTTAACTATTGTAGCCAATAACATTATTTGTTTTATTTTTCAGCTATTGCAGCCAATGACACAAATCACTCAATGACTATATTGTTTTTTTCTTGTGTAGTATCTGTTATCTCCTTCTGCATTATCAAACTTCTGAAGATTGCCAGATATAGTCAGGAGAATTAAATGTGTTTTACCAGGGTTTACAGACTGTGTTTGTCTTCCAGCCAGACACATCTAACATCATCAAGGCTTCTGGGACTTTTACCCTTTATGGGATGAGACAGCCAATCCCACCTCCTAAACCTTTATAAATTACTTCTTATGGCATGTTGTTCATCGATCACGAATGATGATGTCCATCTCCTTGAGTTTACAATTGACTGATAAGCCCTATAGTAACCTAAAAGGTCCATATTTAATTTATTATATAAACATTTGTCTTAGAATCTCTATAGGACATGCATAGATTGTGTCTGTATACACATATATATGTAAATCTATCTATGGTGTGTTTGCATGTGGATGAATCAGTAGGTGGCTGTGTAGGCCTATATAATATATATATATATATATATATAGATTGGACTGTGACACTGATTATTCTTGTTATTTTTTTCTTGGACAAGAATTGACAATGAAAGTCCAGAAGTGATTGCTACTGGAAATATTGAAAAACCAGGTTTGTGGCTGAAATTGAAAAATGAATCCGATACTACATTAACTGACAAAGAAAATGGATTTCACAGGTGAGTGTATTCTAAGTCTTATTTTATTTTGACTTTAATCTTCACATTTCCTATTTTATACATTCTTCAATGATAACATAGTATATTATACAGATTACATGGAACAACTAAATAATTAATTTTACACACTCTTCAATCACGACATAGGCCTAATCTATTTTACAAATTACACTGAACAATTACATTTTCAATTTTACATTCTTCAAAAATGACAATATTCATTTTATTTTATGGTCTTCAAACAAATTACATGATCTATTTTAAATTTCATTCGGGGTGCAAAGGGAACGCATTGCTCTAGGCGGACCCAGGGTTAGCAGATAACCAAGATCCCAAATGTACCTCCTCGCGGTGCACCCTGGAAAAGAAATACAGCAGCTCTAGCTGATTCTGGCCAAATAATTTGGGGATCATGTCCGAGAATGTGGAGGTAGCAGATGGAAAGAGATTTGACTGCATAAGAGACAGACAATATATCCGAAACCACCAGCATCATCACATATAGCGACACTGTCAACATACAGTGAAGCTAGTCAGTCCAATCCGAACATTGGAGGGGCAGCCAATGTAAAATTCACGTAAAGGTAGATACATGGCGAGAGACAAATAGATTTATACTGAGTACAATGAAACAATGAAAGGGCACAACAGCGCTAGAGGGCAGCACGAACTGCAAATAGAAAGTGAAAAGTTCCTAGGAAAGGGGAACTACAAGCTCCGTCAGCTCGAGACGAGCTTCTAGTTACCTGTGCTCCTTACAGACAGAGACCCAGACCCAATCATTGGCGTTCGGAAAAGCAAGAAGACCTAACCCAACTCTAATGTCGAGCCTTCCTAAACCGGAAATATGCTTGCAAAGAGAGAGGGTCCCGTACCCGATGGGCTTAGGCAAGAAAGGGACAACGATGGCAGTCCTGGCCCAAATCTACTGTCATTTTTTCCTATACCGGAAATACACTTGCAGAGAGAAAGGGTTCAGTACCTGATGGGCTCAGGCACTATTGAGACAAGGTCGCTCAGCTCGAGAACGCCTTGCTCTCAAACGTGTGGTGTGAGACTCGAACTTGAAGAAGGGGTACACGATGTCGGTGAATGACACCTCGGCTAAGAGGGCGAAAGAGCCAGGGTCCAACTCTTCCGATGAGTTCTTCCCCATAAGGAACCAGGCTCACAGATGAGAAACGGTTCAGTACCCGATGGGCACAGGCACAGCACGTCCAATTACACGAGGCAGGTTCATAGAAAGTGGAACACCTCGTGCGAGACAGATGAGAGCAAAAATCGTCTGGGCGAAGTCACCACATACACGCGAGCCTTGAGACAGATATGGAGGCTGTCACAGGCTAGGGTAGCCCACCCGAATTGTCAAGGCATGCCGAAATCGGATGTGCTATGCCTACAAGGCGCATAAATGTGGCACAACGTAATCACGCACCCGGCGGAAATCGCACAGATATCTGTGCTGGTTACAATGGAGCAAACGCAAAACAAACAAATATATTTCATTCAACAATTCGGTTAATGTTAAGCTGATCTATTTTTTTACAGGACTAATGTAGTCTCATAAAAAAAATGTAGCTGGCATTAATGTGCAAAACTCAGTAGGAGGAGATAAAACATTACATTTATTGTGTCCCTGTATTCGAGTACAGTTTAGGAATATAGCTTGGAGGGAAGACAACATATTTTCGGGAAGGGGGGAGGGTTAGTTAGTTGTTGGGGGAGTGGTTAGGATTGGTGTTAGAATTTTTCTTTTTGGGGGAGGATGTTTAGTTGTTGGGAGGGTTGGTTTAGATTAGTGTTTGATTTTTAGTGCTAATTTTCACATGTATATGCAAGTGGTGTCAACTTCTATTGCATTTCCATTGGATGCGTCCATCATTATAGTAATATAAGGTCATTGGATGATCGTGACCGTATATATTTTCTCGATGTAGCAGTCCTCGAGTCTGTAACAAATTACAGCATCTTTCTCTGTAGCTCAAAAGCTCAGTAAACAGAAATCTGTGATGACATTAGTGATGTTGGTTTAGCGTTGAGTCATCTGCTAATGATTTGAGATTTCTATGACAACATGAAAGATGTGCAAACTATAACAGAAATTGTATGGTTATGCACATAACATTACGAAACTTTCAAAAATTGGACTGTTATCACGTAATGAGGCCACATTTGCCTAACATGTACCAACAATTATATTCTTTATATACTCTTAAATGATAATAAAAAATCAAAGTCATATGTGTTGGGCCATTAGCGCAAAGTTGGGTGAAAACTTTAAATAGGTAATCACTGGAACAATCTTTCAGACAATATGGCATTTTGTAAACATCAATAGATTCCAAGTATATGGGATCTTCGTGATGTAGTGGTTAAGCCGTTTGCTTTTTGCTCAAGAGGTAGCAAGTTTAAATCCAATTTTTTACAGAGATCCCTGGGGATTACCGCTGAAGTTATGAGTTACGTACTATGAATGGCACGCTTCCCTGGTCTTGTGCCACTTTGCTGAGAGGAATTTTAAAGGAGAAAAGCCAAGTACATTGAAGTCAATAATCTACATTCTTTACATAACACACTATAACTATGACATTCTCACCTTCAAACACTTCTTATAAAAAACTATATTTATTGTACAATTTGTCACAGAACAAATCCAGTGACTACAATCTGAACTCAATATATATTTCTGTACACAGTCCCACCAAGAAAACACCATATGACAAGCCTAATGGAAGAAGTATGACATCAAACACAGAAGATGATGAAACTAGTGCCTTAAATGGAGAGACAAAAAAGACAATGTTCTTTATAAGTGAAGAGGAATTTCAGCCAAATGTCTAAATTGTTGTTCTTTTGTGTGTGTTATTTTGCATATTATAATACTTCTCATTGTGATGAAATTTTTTCTACACTTTTGTATCCTTATTTTTATCAAGATTATTTTAAAGAATGAATGGTGTTGATCACAAGTTATTAACATTTTGTAGGTCACTTCCACCTTGAAGATCATATGCATTAAATTCTTCACTATTACACATGATCAAGTAACATTAATATGTTCAAACTATGAAAGCATGATGCCCTGAGTGTTGATTCCAGACTGAGAACTTCTATATGATGAACATAAAACATCTATTAAAGTTTTCACATTGCAAAGTTACAATTTTTATAACTCTTCAGAAGTAGAAATTCATTTGTTTCTCTTTTTTAAATCCATACTGTGTTATAATTTTAAATTTTCTTTTCGGGTTCCATGTTATTTAGGTTTAGATCAAATTAATTGTCAATTGTAGAAAATTCTTATTACATCTTTTCCATGTTATCATTTCATACTGTATATTGATGTTATGGTTGGAGATGAACATTTAAAAAAAAAAATTAACATAATAATAAATTGTTGAAATTATGTTATTGGAAACAATAATAACAATTTGCGTAACAGAAAAATCATTTGGAGTTCATAATTTTTAAAATAAAAATCTTGCAGCGAATATAATTTATCAATGTTTTGATGTGTTTTGATCAAGTTTTCTGGAATTTAGTTTATTTAATTGTAATCAAAAATACAATTTATTTGATGTATTTGTCCAAAAATGTTGATGTTACGTACATTTTTCCAATAATTAAAAGCAAACAATAATTTAAAATCTACATTGTTGTAGCTTTATTATTTACAGATTTTTTTGGACTTACTACAACTGATCTTATTTTGTGACATGTCCAATAAAGTACATCTCCTCACAAAATAATCACTTCCAGAGGTTTGAAATGAACTATGTATTCTTTTTTCTGAATTAGTTGTGTTATCACTACTCTGTGATGGTTCACAGGCATTGACAGCTCTTGACTCTAAATTACTATCATAAAGAATACCTACATCTAATGAAGCCCTCTTTGACCTTTTCATTATTGAGCCAGTAGTAACTAAAAATTATAATTGCTACTGTAGTCTTCTATCACTTAATCACACTAATAATCTCTAAATAAGAAGAACAGCTTGTTCTACACTGTACCTAGAAACAGTAGTATTGCTATTATTTCTCAGGCACAAAAGAAAGGGGACAATGAAAACAATAGATTTTTCAAAACAAAAGTTTGTGTTTAAATTTAGCAAACTACAAACTATAAACTGATGGATAGAAACCACAACCCATATATTGGTTACTGTTCCTGTAGAGCTTCTTTATAGTGCAGATGTATCAGTAATTAGTCCAGAAAGAGTTAAACCACCACAGTCTTAGGAACTAATGTTAATATACAATGTCAATTTTAGATTACATCAGAAGACAAAACATTCAATGGTTTGCACATCCCACTAGACTACTGTCAAATAGCATTCAACAACAAAAAATCAATGCCATACATACATAATAGATAGACCTACATACCCAGAGATCGACCCCAAAAAAAAAGATGGATTACAGAAATATAAAAATATGCAGGAACAAACATATATGAATCACACAAGAAGATCATCTCCAGATAATTTTTCTACCCCTGGTGTTGTGTGGCTAAAGTGAAAAAAAGGGATAAAGTGAAATAAACAATAAAGCCTATAACTTGTAACGGCTGAAGGAATGATACATTGGAGATATAAATACACAAAGGCATGACACATATTATGTTGATACTCCAATGGTAGCATTTTAGTAACAATAATTTTAATTAGTGGCACCCATCTCCTCTTCAAAACTTCCCTTGTCTGCAAGCAGAAATAACACAACTGTTATTCTGCACCTTTTTTACAGTAGTTGAAATATGGTTAGTGTGTTGGTATTATAATTCAGTGATTCAAGATAAATCCTCAGTTCAGGAGACTATATTTTACTACAATTGGTTCTAGAGTCAATTCAACCTCAGGAAATTGGTACTAGAATAAGTATGGAATCATAAAGTCAACCGGTATGATGTTGACAACACCACCTTTAATGTGGCATTGGAAACTGAAAAAAAATTAACCTAACACTGTGTTTTTCCATATAGAGGTCCATGCCCTAAAGTTGTCAGAAGTGATCTTACAGATTGTACTCTGTACAACCAGTTCGTCAGGCTGTAGAATTAGAAACTATGCAACTTGCAACTGTGTGTAAATAAAAATATCATTTTCTTCAATATTGTTTACTGTATGGATACAAATGATATGTATTACTTCTTGGAATATTGTTTAATGTATGTATACAAATAATCTGTATCATTTCCTTGAATATTGTTCACTGCATGGATACAAATATGAGGTACCTTAAAAAAGTTCCAGGAATTAGTGGATTATTATCAAAATCAGTAACAATAGAAGTATCTACACTACATTTCCTTCAAAGTAGTTCCCTTCAGTAACTATACATTTTTGCCAACATGCATACTGCTAATGGAAACATTTGTGGAACTGACTCTTTCACACATCTTTCAGCCTCATTGGTGATAACATCATCTGCATTCTGGAATATATGCCCTTTCAGTAGTGATATTAGTTTAGGGAACAAGAAATAATCAGCTATGCAAGGTCAGGTGAATATGGAGACTGTTCCAAAGTAATGACATTGTGATTTAACAGAAGGGATCAATGTGCCAGATCCTTGTCATGCAGCATGACCAGTTTGTTCTCCATTTTACTGGTAGTTTCCTTCTGTTTGTTTAAACGATCGAGGATACTTATGATTTCTTCATTCCAATATCACCATATGTTTAATTAAGCAATTCTAATGTTTCTGAGGGTGGCTTCTAAAAAAACAGAATTTGAAAATTGTATGATGTCCAATCAAGGATATTTTTCAACTCCAATGATGCAACTAGCCCAATACACACAAAAATCATCAATATCATCTCTTTCAGAGTATATGTGAAGGTCTCATCTGGCATGTCCTTTCATAAAGGTCATTACCAATCAAACATATAATATTAATTACATCATCTTTTATTCATACACTAGTCACCTATTCCGGCAACTAATTGATGCTACCTCGTAATTTGTATCATTTCCTTGAATCTTATTTATGAATACAAATGATTTGTATCATTTCCTGGAATCTTGTTTACTATATGAATATCAATTATTTTTTACTTTCTTGAATTGTGCGGATACAAATTATTTTTATATAAGTGATACCTATAGCAATTTGCAACTTGTATATATGTTTATATATTCCATATACCCAGTGAAAATGTAGGTCTTGTAAAAGAAAACAAGATTATATTGTTAATAAAAATGTTCTTCTTCTACTTCTGCATTTCTTTTCTGGCACCTGAAGTGATGATTTTTATAAAGAAAGCAGTCTATTTGTTTCTATTCATGGCTGTGTCTTTTCACTTTTAGGCATCTTATGCCAATTTGTAAAAAAGGATCCTTCCAAATGAGACAAATGGGTTTTCTAATGTGACCTTGCTTTTCATAAAGTTCTATAAATAAAGCTCAAAGGATGTAATTTAGACTGAAATTTCTAAGTATACAGACATGTGTTAATTAGTGTGTTAGATAGTGCATACATTTTATCAGTTGTTAAGTAGGTAACACAATAAATTTAGAGGTAACAGAGATGTGGTTCTATGGAATAATGCTGAGAAGGCCATGGACAACTAGAACTTTACAAGATAGCCGATTTCACCTTCACAGATGGTCTGAAGCAAGCGTGTATTAGCTGGAGTTGGACAGACACTAGTCGAATGTCTGATCACTTATTTTTCTGCTTTGCATAAAATTGAGTTTTCACATGTCTCAGCATCACTATGCATTACATAATAGTAATAAATGCAGCATCATTACATAATAGTAATAAATGCAGCATCATTATATAATAGTAATAAATGTAATATCACTACATAATAGTAATAAATGTAACATTATTACACACTACATAATAGTAATAAATGTAACATCACTACATTAATTTTTTCAGTAATAAATGTAACATCACTACATAATAGTAATAAATTTAATATCACTACATAATAGTAATAAATGTAATATCACTACACACTACATAGGCATAATAGTAATAAATGTAACATTATTACACACTAAATAATAGTAATAAATGTAGCATCACTACATAACAGCAAGAAATGTAACATCACTACACACTACATAATAGTAATAAATGCACCATCACTACACACTACATTATAGTAATAAATGCACCATCACTACACACTACATTATAGTAATAAATGCACCATCACTACACACTACATAAAAGTAATAAATGCACCATCATTACACACTACATAAAAGTAATAATGCACCATCACTACACACTACATAAATGTAATAAATGCACCATCACTACACACTACATAATAGTAATAAATATAACATCACTACACACTACATTATAGTAATAAATGCACCATCACTACACACTACATTATAGTAATAAATATAACATCACTACACACTACATAAAAGTAATAAATGCACCATCACTACACACTACATAATAGTAATAAATGTAACATCACTACACACTACATAATAGTAATAAATGTAGCATCACTACATAATAGTAATAAATGTAGCATCACTACACACTACATAATAGTAATAATCGCTATTTTCAGTATTAAGAAAAATGATAAATAACACAAATAGTAAGTAATGACATGCTTATATTTCTATTGGATTTTTAAATCAAGTTTTGAATTTGTTAGTTATATATATATATTGCCCTACAATATATGTGACAACAAAATGATTCATTTATATACATCATATAGCCTAGGCATGTGTTATGAATTGCCAGTTTGTCTCTTCAATATTAAAAATGAATTTGTCATTTTTAATTTACTGTAATTTTATTCAGAATAGGCCCTATGACTACATTGTCAGTTATAGAACATTCAGGCAAGAGGTAGAGCTTAATAATGCAATGTAGATTTATTGCCTATTATGGATTACTGTTGCTCTCATTCCTGAAAATACATTTTTGGACTTTGACTCTAGCAGTTTTGTTACTATGATTTTGTTTGAGTTTGTTAATGGTGAAGTTACTAACCGCCACATACTCTCAACATGGTTGTAGAAGTTTAGTCACATATGAATCTATTCTTATTGCTCTGCTCACTTGTTATGCTGTAGGCCTAAATGTTTTTGTTATATTCAATAGCATTAATTATAAAACAGCATTGTAATAGATTTTAACTCCTAGTATAGGCCCTACTTCTATGAAAGAACTTCAGGTGGCATTTAGTAAAAATGTGAAGAACTAAGTCATTTAAGTAGCACTTAGTATTTGATGATTTAATCTCTTTAACAACACACTAGGAAGTTAAAACTGTGATGTTTTACTGAGCTGGTTATTTGATTTTATCCAGCATGATATGGGCAATTCAATATATAAATTATATTTTTTATCCCACTTTGTTCCTATTTATAAAAATGTGATTGTTGGGGTCCATCATTTGTGATAGCTCTAATATAAATATTACCAGAAAATATAATGTAAATCACATTTGTTGGATGAAGTTTTTTTATATAACAATTTTATATGTTCACATTCATTATTTGTTACTGCAGTTATCAGTTTCAAATTCTTCTCAGCTCTCATAGCTATGTTTTAGCACAAATGAATTGCACATTTTTGTTCTGCAATGATGAAGCCATCAAAGTATCAGTGATAACCTAAAAGACTGGAAAAGTAGGGGCTGTGGTAACTTTGGGTAGATGTGCAATGAACGAAAATAAGTAAAGTACTGTGTTCCAATAGCTGAATCATAAACTGGTAATCTGTCTTTAATCATCAGATTGGTAACAAAAAATGCAAGCTAGCCAATTTGGACATATTAAAAAATGAATTTCATTAATCATGGAGGGAAAGATTCCAGGAGAGAGAACAAGAGGCAGTCTAAGACTGTGATTGACACAAGATATCAATGAGCTTTTGAGTATGACATTGTAAGAGACAGCTCGGCAGTGAAGACAATGTTCTGTAAAGGACACATTAAATAGAATACTACACTTTACATATTTTAATTCATTCTATCTTTTTCTGTGTTTATGAATTAGATAGCAAAGCTTTCAAATCAGAAAAATTAAGAAGAATACTTAGATCTATCAAAGCTGAACAATTAATAAATGGTTACCGTCAAAGTTAAGTGTTGGGCACTTGAGCAAATAAAATGATGACACAATGCTTTCCGGTTCTGTGACCTACATCCTGGACTATTGTCCAGCTACAAGAGAGATCCAGCAGGAGTTCTAGAAAAAATGCTAAAGACACAAAAATTGATACTGAGTACATTTAGTAAGAGTGCAAATACTTCCTATGTTTTAATCCCTGGGGATTTGTGAAAAACAGAGATACTGCATCTTTTGTGCAATGTAGTCATTTCTCCTGAGTTTTATTTCATACACAGAAGACTCCAACTTTGGAGAGGTATAGGCCTAATGTTTACAAGGAAGATTCCAACTTTAGAGGTGTACAAAGTTTACATACCAAATAAAAAATCATGGAACTCACCAACTCATGAAATAACATCTCATCAAACAAACAAGTACTGGAAAAAGTATCCACCTTTACTTACTTAGGTCCTGATTATATCATACTCTTTCATCTCCACAGTCGGTAATCATCACACCTCATCCTTACAATACCTGGGCGTGTGATTTGATCGTAGTCTGTGTATCTGGGAACACTTTGATCATGTTATCGCTAAGGCCAGCAGAGGACTTTCAGCTCTGAGAGTAATGGCAGTAGCTGACACTAAAAAAACCACAGCTCATAATCTTATATGAGCTCTTGTCCTCCCTGTCATTGAATATGCAGGCACTACTATCACCTTCAGTCACACACAGATTGAGGGGCTGGAGAGGATTCAAAAGCAAGCGATACGGATCATTCTTGGATGCACAAGGGACACACCCTGTGTGGCTATGAGATTTCTCCTTGATTTTCTGAGCATATTTCATAGAATTGATAAATGGCATGCAAGTGCATACCTTAGAGTGAGTTCTGACATAGACCACCCACTACACAGCGAGCTTCCCCTTGTGATGGGAAGTAGGCTCAAGAGAGGCAAATCGTAGATGGGTCGGGTCGAGGATACCGTTAAACATATCTGCGCCCCAGAAGACTTAGCTCCTGGCGAGAATGGATACCTATTCCGACATTCTTTCAAGAGACAGTCAAGAACGTCGTTACACTCAACAGAGAGTGCAAGAAACACAACCACATAAGCGTGGATGCTGTGGTCAAGGCACTAATTTGCGAGAATGCCGATGATTCAGATGTTGTGATTTACACGGACGGGTCGGTCATCCATCACCAGCATTGGGCCTTAACTGTCAGATCAAAAGGGAAAACAGTACATAAAGCCAGTGGTGCCTTTACCGTAACGCAGGCACTTTACTGGAGGGAATCGCAAACCTATTGCCATGCATGCATACTAAGTGATTCACTGAATATGATTCAGAGTTTCAAAACAGGTGATGTACGTAGGGAATGGGCGTTGTCCTTGGAGAGAGCTAAAATGTGGGCATCACTATGAAAACTCACGCTTATTTTTGTCCCCAGACATTCGGACGTGGAGGGAAACGAACGGACCGACAAATTAGCTAGTCTCGCCACCACAACAGATGGTCAGTCTATGGGCCGAGCAGACATACTCACTGCTCTTCGTGGGTCCTCACGATCAGAGGATTTTGAGATGAACAAGCATGAGTCAATATCAAGAATGCAAGAATTGGGAGTGAGGATGGGCGTGGCCTGAAGAGAACCCCTGACAAAGATTTCAAAAAGAGTAGTGAACCAACAAAGAACTGGAACAATCAGCCGTTATATCCTAAGAGATTTACTGAAGCGGAGATCAGAGCACCTATGGACGTGTCCAGTGTGCGAAGATGATAATCAACATAGCTAATACCTAATTATTTAGGTAGCAGAACGTCTGAAGACAGTAACTCAATGAAAAAAATAAATGCACGCACAGTAGTCACAGCAAGCACATTCACTAAACTAACGAGCATCTGGAAATCCAAAGACATAATAAGAAACACTAAGTTAAAACTATTCAACTCCTGTGTTATTCCATCATTGACTTATGGCAGTGAAAGCTGGAAATCAACACAGGCAATGGACCAAAAGTTAAACAGCTTTGAAAACAAATGTTTCTGAAAATTAGTTAACATAAAATAGAATGATTTCGTCACAAATAGTGACCTAAGAAGTAAAACATACCAAGAATATGTTTGAAATGTTATAACAACACAGATGGAAATACCTCGGACATGTTCTTAGATTAGATGAAAACAGAATGAACCAGCAATCCTTATGTGACCACCTGAGGGGAAAAGAAAAAGAGGAAGACCCAAAATTACCCTAAAAGCACCATACTTAAAGAAGGAGAAATAATAGGTTGTAAGTTCATACAAGAACTAAAAGTACAGGCAGTGGACCGCAATGCATGGAGAATCAAAACATCTGCCCTATGTGCCGCCTGTGGCACAAAAGGAACAAACTAACTAACTAATTAATGTTTACACAGAAGATTCCAACTTTAGAGGTGTGCAATAGTTTTATATATTGTTTATATATATTTTATATATTATATACTGACTGTTCTTTTGGCAGAAAGTGAACATGAACTACAAAGACTAATAGATCAAGTCAATAAATCAAGTAATGAATATGGACTTGATATAAATATCCAAAAAACAAAAACCATGATAATCAGCAAAGACATAGAAGAACAGGAGGTAAATATAAACAAACATGGAGAGAAACTACAACAAGTAAAACATTATCAATATCTTGGACACATAGTCACAAATGATGGCAGATGTGAAACAGAAGTTAAAAGGAGAATAGGAATGGCTAAAAGTACCTTCAATGACATGAGGAAATTATTAATATCTAAACAAATTACAAACAAGTTAAAAATGAGAATTATAAAATGCTACATCTATTCCATATTAATGTATGGCTCAGAAACATGGACACTAAATAAACAATTAGAAGACAAAATTGATGCCTGTGAGATGTGGGTATATAGAAGAATAGGGAGAACATCATGGAAAGAGAAGAAAACAAATAAAGAGGTGCTAAAGACACTTAATATGAAGAAAGAACTACTAAGAGAAATAAAGATCAGGCAAATAAAATACTTTGGACACATTAAAAGACATGACACCTTATTGAAGACCTTACTTGAGGGTAAAGTCAAAGGGAAGCGAGCAAGAGGTAGGCAGAGATACAAGTGGGAGAGTAACATCACACGATGGACAGGTTACAGTATAGCAGAGTGCACCACCAAGACAAGAGACAGGAGATGTTGGAGATACGTTGCAGCCAACCTTCATTGCTGAGACGGCACTTAATGATGATGATTAATATTTTAGAAGAAATCTCCTACTCGGTGCACATAAAAAAACATTAATGTATATATGATATGCTGTGAATCTTTCACAGGAGGATAGTCTCACATATAGGAATGTCATCTAGTAGGGTTTTATTATTGCAAAGGCAAGAGCTGCTTAATTTCCCACAGTCTCCTCCCACCCAAGTTCAGGGTGTGGTAGACAATTCCAGGTATGCATGGGACTCATTAATCACAGTTGGGCACACCGTAGACATCATCCCAGTAGAGCTGAATGGTCATCATCGACTACGACTGACAAACAACATTACTGCATTAGAGTTGATCTGATTGGCCACTAGTGAGACCTTCAGACTTGCATGTAGAAAGAATGGAAAACATCAGACAATATCAATAAAGTACAACAAAAGAAGATCAAGATACAGACTAAGAAGTTGAAAACCATAAAATGAAACTTAAATACGAAGTTACTTAATATAAGAAGGTACATACTTTTGCTTTCAGGATCTCCACATACTTTATAACTTGGACTGTCAATTCTGGCATACCACCTGTAATGATATACTGATGCCTGCATGCTATCTGTATTGATATATAGATGCCTAAATACAACATGTATTGATATACAAATGCTTGCATACAACATGTATTGATATACGGATGCAAAAGTTTAAATTTCATACAAGCAATAGACACCAAATTAATCCTCTTTGAAAACAAGTACTTTAGAAGAATACTGAACATAAAATGGGCAGATTTTAAAATATGCGACTCGCTGAGGGTGGAAACAAACCAATAATTGGTATCAAGTTTTATAAGATGAAGACGTTGAAATAACATCTGCCATGTACTTAGAATGGATGAAAGCTGACTTCCTAAACAAACTTTCATGTGGAAAGTAGAGGGAAAAAGAAAATAAGTTGTGTTAAAGAAATTCTATGCAGAACAATCATCAGAGAAGCTTAATATTGGTAGTAAAAATACCAAAAAAAACTACAGCAACTTGCACTGAGATGTTCAGGATGAAAAGAAAAGAGAATGATTTTTAAAAAAAAAAATCTTATAATTTGGGAAAAATATTGCATCCGTGATGTAAGTTACATTATAAATATGACTGCAACAGTTACGCTATAAGAAATATATGACTGCAACAGTTACGCTATAAGAAATATATGACTGCAACAGTTACGCTATAAGAAAAAAAAAACTTAAATATTGACAGGTAAGAGATACCACATCAATAGCCATGATGGTCAGCCTGAATCATATAGTCTATTGTAAGAAAGCTGACTAGACTCTACTGTACAGAAATATTCTAGGCAACCATTAATAGATAGAACTGTATCAAAACTATGATCCAACTGACAAAAATTACAAAATCTTGAGAAAACCAGCAGTAGATATAATATTGCCAATAAGAATTAATTATTATTGGTCAGAAGCAAATGTCATGCTCAGTCTTCCTCAGAAAATGCTGAATGCTACGCATGCTGAGGATTCCCATGACTCACTGGTTAAACACACTCCTCATTTTATCACTCGTGCCTAGTTGTACTCATGTTACACATAATATCAAACTCATTCATTTGCACAATAGATGTCTCATCTATCGTAGTATCTAGCCAGCATGTGGCTGGCTGTCAAGCAACTTCAACACATCTCATCTTCAATGAACTGACTATACATGCATTGTCTGCTCTCTCAATAAGAATTTAAACGACTGACATTTTTCTGTTATATCAAAGCATTTTAAATATATCTACCCTCTTGAGAAACTTGACAACACAGTTAACCCTTTAGCTGCTGTGCACAAGTGTAATTGCTTCTCTATCTCACTGCTATTGATGAGTTAACTTGACTTTTGTTATCTATCCCGCTCATTTCAAACAACAATTTCACTCTGAAATCGGTCATCATCAGAATGCACAAACATCCTATCAATGTGGTATATATTTTCTGGTGTCAATAAAAAGCCAGTACCATGAAAGCTCTCCTATTTTGGTAGGACAAGAGAAGGATTCAGCACATGGGGAAAGTCATTGAGAACATATGTTAGCACATCTGGGAATGGTTACTGAAAATAATGTAATATTTAAAGGATTGAATAAAACAATTATTTCTGATGATTCCAAATTGTGTACTTGTCACTATTGTAGGCCCTATATGTGTCACTTGTCACACTATTATGTACTTGTCACTAATACTGATAATGCTAACTTCATGAGCTTACATTTTGTCTATATTTGAGATTTGTAATATTTGTACATACATTTTCATATTTCAACATTCCACTTGGAATGTGTCACAACAGCTGTTTATAGTTTGTATGTTTGATCCCAAGAAATTATGAGTGTTCAAGCTCTTGCTTCCTGTGTAATGGGGTATTTCTTCAGAGCTTTTATTTTTCATACCCAGTAGACATCAACTCTCATAGGTATGCAATGATTTGAGAAGAGTATGTCTATGTGTTCCACTTGTGTGCCATGGCCTTCTGATATTTCTAGATAGACTATGATATCCGACTCTGTGGCGGAGGGATCTCTGTGACGGCCAAGATACCGGGTTTGAATCCCGCAACAAGCATTTGTGCATCCAGGCAATTCAAAAAGCAATGGCAAACTACTAAACATATTTATATTGTCTAGAAAATAACTACAGCCAAAACACGCTGGGTTGATGGCTACATCCTGAATAGGATATGCTACCAGTTTTTTGTTATGGGAAAACTGCCTTCTGATATTTCTAGATAGTGTGTGATGGGAAAACTGTCTTCTGATATTTCTAGATAGTGTGTGATGGGAAAACTGTCTTTAAATATTTCTTACAGCCTAGTCTTGAAAGTGGATTTACATATTTACTAGGTTGGGGAGCAACAAGTCTGTAACTGAGGGGGGGAGGGGTCTTTGTAGTGCTCAATCCTCCCCCTCCAAATAGAACAGGATATTTAGTACTAGGAAGTAAGTAAAGAAGATGATTATCATCCATTATCATTAGTGTCTTCCTAAAAAAATTATCAAAAATCCCCACAACAATGACGTTACTTATTTTTTTAAGAAATCCCCTCCCCTATAGAAAATAGGCCCCTATAGTCATATCTATGGCCCTGTTGAGGAATAATTTTATGGCTACCTGATATAAGGAGAATGGTTTTACACAACTAATATGGTTGTTTTACAGATATCATTTGATTGTAAAATTGGTTTTGTACAAAGTTCTGTCTGATACAATGATTGAATGTTGCAGTAATATAGAGAACATTCACAATATTCTTGAAGAGTTCATTCCTTATTTGTTCATTCTCAAATTTCTGCATATTTAGCAGGATGTAGTCTTGAGAACAGAATGCATTGTATAATTTACATCTTGGTTGTGACATCTGTACCTTTTAACACTGACACATCTGATGCGGTATGGCTTCTGGGTCATTTTTACCTTCATATGGGATGAAACATCCAACACCAGCCCCCCCCCCCCCACCAAAACATCCTTAGTCCCCTAGTATGACAGGCAAGAGTGACGGTATTCTTTACTTCCCATTCAGGCCCTGGCATGACATAAGCGATTCAACATTTATTTCACAATAAGAATATATGTAATGTAATCAAGGTGACTCTTTGAACAGATTGAAAAGTATATGTGGTTCTTTCCTAGAAGATGGGTCTACAATTTTTATGGAAAACTATACTAAAAAGAGAAAATAAAATTGTGCTCTTCATGTTTGTATGGATTATTTCCCTGGCATTCAATACTAAACACCAACTAAGCTTTTATTGTTTACTCCACCAGCTCAATCTGATGATGATGCTTTTTAACAGTGCAGCTAAAGGTAATCCCTCCTGCAGCATAGAAGGTTAAGATCATAGTATGTCCTCCATGTATATATTAGCATCTGGGAACATTCCTTGCAATGGTAACAAAAGAAAGTTCAGCACAATTACGGCAGCTACTTTTTAACTAAGAATGCAGTGGCAGAGTGACATCACAAATTATTTTAACTCTTTCAGGACATAATTATTCCTGGGGTTTGAACATAATTAATTTTAGGCTAAATTTTTGGACCACATATTGATTTAGGCGCAAGCTTCCTGAAGACAAAGTATTAGCTATGGAAGGTCATATAAGGTATGAAATAAAAGATAATTAAATGTGGAATCCATATACAATATAAAAATATAAGAATTGTAACAACAAAATATACACCACAAACAATGCTGTTAGATGAAGAAAGCTTGTTTTGGACATGCATTTTGTTGTACTTACCCTCAATTTTACTTGTCTAGAAATGTTGATATCCAATCTTACTAAAGTATATGCATTGACTGTCCATTTACTGATGATAATTAGTTTATGCCTAGTGTTTTATACCATTTATTGTGTGCCATGTCCAATTTCAGAAACGAACAAAATATTGTGAAAATTTGGAAATATTCCCAAGTATTCATAGTATTAGATTTCCAAAGTTGAACTTTATTCCACTCAATATTATCATTAGGTCTAACTCTATTTTCTGTATAATGTAGTGGAATATTATCATTGCTGTCACTAGGTCTATCTAACTCTTCAGAAACAGTGGAAGTGGGAACATTTTTATAATTTTTTTGCTCTTACCTATTATTAGGTAAGCTTATTTATTTTCCGATTTTTAACAAGTTGGTATCTCCACTGTCATAATCAAATACACTGTTTTTTTACCAACACATCACTTGAAATCACATCTCCAATTATAAAACTCAAAGAATAATTGTTTGTTTGTTTTGCGTTCGCTCCATTGTAACCAGCATGGATATCCGTGCGATTTCCGCTTGGAGCGTGATTACATTGTGCCACCGTTATGCGCCATGCCTAGCACATACGATTTCGGCATGACTTAGTTATTCGGGTAGGCTACCCTAGCCTGTGACAGCTTTCCTATCTGTCACCAGGCAGCGAATGTGTACTGATTCTACGCCGAGACGGTTTGTCCTTCACATCTGTTTTGCACGAGGCGTTCCGCATCCAGTGAACTTGCCTTGTGTAATTAGACGTATTGTGCCCGTGCTCATCAGGTACTGAACCTTTTCTCGTCCTCAAGCCTGGTTCCAGTTTAGGAAGAACTTGACAGAAGAGTTGGGCTTGGGCTTGTTCGCCTTCTTAGCCGAAGCGTTGCTCACCAGCTTCATGAGCCACTTGTCAAAGTCTAAATCTGTACACATATTTAGGAATGTTAGGGACTTGCGATTTGTTCTAGAGCTGAACAGTGCTTGTCACCTCTGACTGCTATGCCTGTGCCCTTTGGGTACTGAACCTTTTCTCACCACGAGCATGCTTCCAGTTTAGGAAAGACTCGACAGTAGAGTTGGGCCCAGGCTGGGATTACCGGTAACTAGAAGCTTGTCTCGAGCAAACAATGCTTTAGTTCCAATTTCATTGAACCGTTTTCCATGCACTTTGCACATGACGGTGCCCTCTAGTGGTGTGCATCTTTCTCAGTGTACTCATTGTGCTTTTATTTTTATTAGGACATCTGTCTGCTTCGTATGGACTACATTGGCCACCCTCCAATGCTTCTACCGAACTTACTAGCTTCACTGTGTGTCAACAGTGTTGCTGCATGTGTTGGCACAGAAGTGTCAGCGATATTGCTTGTCTTTTTGCGGTCAAATCTCTTTCCTTCTGCTACCTCCACATTCATGGACATGATCCCCAAAAGGTTAAGCCAGAATCAGCACAAGCCACTGTATTTCTGTTACCAGGGTGCGCCACGAGGAGGCACTTTTGGGATCTTGGTTATCTGTTAACCCTGGGTCCGCCAAGAGCAATGCGTTCCCTTTGCACCCCTCAAAGAATAATAAAACCTGATGTTTACTAAATGTTTGAACTCAGTTGGAAGATGAAGCCATTTTGCTAATTTCTGGAAAGCTAAATCTATCTTGTTCGAATTTTAATTTGAAATGTATGTCACATGTCTAACCACACAGAAACACAATTATTTCCTTTTGTTAGCCAGATTTCTAAATGTTAAATAGCTAAATAAGTTAATACTTGTAATTTAGGAACAAATGAAGCAAATTTAGATGGTATATATGGAGGACCAATATATCGTGTTTATATCTGGAAAGGTAAGAGGCTCTGTCCCGATATATAGTGTTTACATCATGAAAGATTTCGAATCTGTGCATTTTCTTAATAAGTGTGAAATGTAGACATATTTCTTCAGAAGAAACAGTAGGGCCTATGTGCATTCTGACAAAGTTCATTAGAAATGTGTTAACAGTAAAGTTTGCCAAGGATGCATATTATCACCAGTGTTATTCAATATAGGTCTATTCCTGGAACACATCTAGTCCTGGACTAGACGTGAAATAGACACATCTGCAATGTCTCGGTTCAATACCATATATAAGAGCAGAATAAGTACAGCAGATAAGCCTGTGAAGATATGCCTAAGCCTACATAAATCTCTAATAATAGCTACTGTATGGGTGTGAGAGTTGGACAATTACAGCAAATATGGAGAAAATTTTACAGGCATTTGAAACAAATGTTACAGATGAGTATTGTGCATCCATTATACAGAATATAAAACCAATACATACATGAGAAACAAAATAAACACCCTTGAAGGTCAACAAGAACATCTCATGGCAGTAGTGAAACGTTGCAGACTTGTGTCATTTGGCCACATGATGAGGAATGATTCCCTTGTCAAAACTATCCTACAGGGAACAGTTGAGGGATGAAGAAGAAGAGGTAAAAAGAAAGTATGGATTTATAATATTAAAAAATAGACAGGATTAAGCTTCTGTAAATGTAAACGTGAAACTCAAAACAGGGAGGGCATGGCAGAATGTTTGTGCTTATGTTATAGAGTGCCCCCATGAATGACCATGAAGGGTTATAAGTTTTATAATGATGTTACTAATAGAAGCAATATCCAATAAATATAAATATATAAACAAATCCTACATTATGGGCTTTATGTATATTTTTATATTCTGCTTAGATGGACTCTTATTCTGGTTTTTTTTTACAGGAAGCAATAATGCCTACATATTTTTGTTAACATTGCCTAGTTATGTGTTACCATAGCCAACATGTTGGTCTTATTCAGATCTTCTATGGTATTCTGATTATTATATATTTGCATGCTGCTGATTTCTAACTGGTTGACTCACACATTCTTATGTTATGAAAATGTGTGGCAGATAACAGTGTCTGTATTCTTTCCTCCCCTTCAGGCCCTTCAAAACACTAATGATTTCATATGTTCTGTGTTTGTGTTTACACTGACTTACTTTAAAATAGACACAAACTCAAGGGAGACTCTTGCACAAGACAGATCTGACTGAAGTCACAGAATCAATATTGGTGCAGCAGCTGCAGAGAACCACAGACATCATGTTGCACAATATAAATGCGTTAGACGAAAGGCAAGAGCTGCTCAGTATCGCACATTTATCCACACATGCTCAGAGTGTGGTGGACAATTCCAGGCATGCATGGGACTTATAAATCAAGTCAGACAACACACTGCAGTCATCATCATCTTCATCACCACCCCAGTTGAGCTGAATGGTTATCGTCGACTACAACGGACGAACAACAACAATCTTTTCATCTTCAAATTCTTGCAGATTTGTTCACAACTGCTGCAGAACATCAAAATCTCAAATCATTAGTGAGCTCACGCACACATACACATAGGGATATATATATATATATATATATATATATATATATATATATATATATATATATATATATATATATATAAAATGCAACATTTTTGCAGTTACTTTTATAAAAGATACTCACTGATAGGACATCATTCAACCTATCGACTGTGTCCACCTGAAGGTTAACTTCTCGTGGTTACCTGAATTGTACTCATCTTATGATTCATGAAGTCATGAAAGAGGTTAAGGTCACAACAAAATTTGTGACAATAACTCATAACAGGTCATGAGAATCCCGTAAAACTGAACCCTTTCAATCTCAGCCGTTCAGGAAAAACTATGGGCTTAATTTCCAGGGCAAGGGGAATAACTCTGCACAAATCAGAAGTGATTGTGCAAGAAAATTAATATAAAATACAGTTTTCAATCAATTCTTATTATTCAAAGTTCGATTAACAGATAAATGGAAGAGGTACAAATCTGTGAACATATCTTTGTGAATGTCAAGTGAGATAAGTTTACTTGTCATATAACATGCGAGAGAAAAAAATGAGCACCAGATTCATGTCTGCTTCATTTACTTGTGTAATATGTTTGCTGATAAATTTTCAAATGAAAGCTGCAAAGCAGTCTCCCTTGCACAGTATGACAAAAACAGTCTCTAACTGTTAAGTACTGCAAACATATAAGCCTAGTTCACATAAAGAAAGCCCTACATATCTGGTGAAACAGGGCTCCAATACGGATCTCGTTTTTGAAAATGTTGATAATGGCATACACAATGTTTGTTCAGAACGTACCCCCAAAAATGACTCACATAGAAATAGTGAAAACTAGGACTAATCTCAAAAGCAGAGTAATCTTAATCAATGTCATTTGTAGGAACTGATTTCTCATGAAATTTATAAATATTGACATCAGCTGTTTTGATCATTCTCAATCATTACTATGCCTATGGATGGTGTAAGGGGTGGGATGAGCACATCATCAATTAGGCCTACACTACACATCACCACTAATTTAAACTAGGTCTACTAAATACTCAACTACTACCCCATAAACATCTGATTCAGTCATGTTCTCTAGAATTCCATTTAAAAATTGTGTATCAACATCATCTGAATCATAAGTAGGTCCATTTTTACCAAGTTTTGATGAAAATTGGTCATAATAAACCTTATTCAGTTCAGAAATGACAGCTGTTAAAAATGATCAAAAAACAACACTGGACACCAGCATTACCGATAATCACGTCACCACTAAATTTAGCATGTCTGTTCGCATAGAACCGGTAACAGACATTAACCGAATTAACTATGTGTCAATCCAATGAGAATGGCCACTACAGTAATGTATATATAGCCTTAAAGTTAATGAACACAAAACTTTCTAACCATATTATTGAATGCCTATAAAAGATTGAGTCCTTGAATACATTCAGTTGGAAATTCAATGAACCAGTATGGTTCATTTCACTACAGAATAATTATACATCCTTGGATGCTTACAGACTGGACAATCACAAAGTGTAGTGGCCAGACAATTTAATGTGGTTAGAAGCACCATTCATCACCTTTTGAGACGATTTCAACAAACTGACTCACTGGCTGAGCAGTGGAAGACCCAGAGTCAAAAATCCTGTCGAAACTGCTTCATATGGTTGTGTCACCTCAGGAATCTGCATCCTCCAAAGTCCACTCAATGCCAGTGGCTTGTCAAATTTCAGATCAAATGGTCAGGCTGACTGCACAATGCTGGTTTTTGAGCTAAAGGTCCTTATAGAGGTCCTGTTTGTACAGACCAGTAGCACCAAACCCAAAATGAAGTAGATAAACCAGCATCATCAATAGACCATTGGGAATAACTGGAGATGGGTTTGGTTTAGTGATGAACCATTTTTTTGGTGCTCCAGCGACATGATAGACAGAGAAGAATTTACAGCAGAGTCCATGAGCATTGTGCCCAGAACAGCATTGATGAGGCTCCTCCACATGGTGCTGGAGGTGTGCTGATCACACTGATCAATTTTATGGGAATAAGTGACCTGGTGCAAATTGAAGGACACCAGAATGCCAGACAATACATTTCTGGAATTGTTCGTACTCGTATCCTTCATATTTTGGCTGCATGTGGGTCAATTTTTCAGCAGGATAACTCTCGACCTCATGTACCACAACTCACCATCCAGTTCCTCACTGACAACAGCATCCAGATCATTCCATTGCCAGCCATGTCATCAGATATGAACCCTATAAAACACTTATGGGATGAACTCAATGGACGATTCCACCAGCGAGACATGGCTCCAGCCAACCCTTGACAGTTGTCTCTTGCACTGTGGGAAGAATGGGCAGCCATCCCATAACAACCAATCCAACGGCTAATCAGATCCATGTCACAGAGATGTCACTCTCTGATATTGGCCAGAGGAGGCCATATACCTTACTGAAATAGATGCCTCAGTTGTAAAGAATAAAAATCCAAACCAAATTTAATTAACATCATTTCATAATTAAAATCTGAAAGGTTCTTCATGCTAAGGTTGAAACATTAATTCAGTAAAATAAATTTTTGGTACACATTTGAAATTTGGTGTCCATTAGCACTGCAATTAATATATATATAAGCTTATATATTTATATAATAATCAGAATACCATAGAAGATCTGAGAAACACCAACAGGTGTAGGCTAAAGTAACACATAACTAGGCTATGTAATCTCATTTTATGAAATACTTTGTGCAGTCTTCTTACTTCCAGTACATCTTCTTCTCCATTCATTCCCAAACTCCAGCTAGTTGTCATGTGACGTATTCCTTCCAGAACGTTGTCTTCCCAATGAACTCTCTGAACCTCTCTCTGTCTTGGACGATGTGGCTTGCATTTTCTAGCGATGTATTCATGTTATCTTTAATGTCGTCAGTCCATCGTCTTCTTGGTCTGCCCCTTCTCCTCTTCCCAGGTACTCTTCCCTCCATTATTTGTCTTTCTAAACAGTTATGTCTCTTTATTTGACCAAACAGGCGTAATTTTATTTTTGTTATTGTGTTTAGTAACCAACACTCTGGAATATTCAGTGTGTTTATAATATCTGAGTTTCTGATTTTATCCTTCCATGATATTCTAAGTATCTTCCTGTAGCATTTCAGCTCGAAGGCGGTTGATCCTCTTTGCCGCTGTTTTACTTAATGTTTCACAGCCGTATGTTGCAACCGGAAAAATAAAAGTTCATAACATTAGCACTTTCGTTTCTATTTTGTTGTTTTTCCATATGTTTTTCAGCCGTGTTATTTTGCAATATGCCATTGCCAATCTCTTCCTTATTTCTGCCATGCAGTCTCCTGCACCATTGATGTTTGCTCCTAAGTATTCAAATTTATCCACACATTCTATCTCGGTATTGTCTATTCTGATTTTTGGTTGTTGTGTTGTTATATCTGTTGACATGATTTTTGTTTTTTGCGTGTTTAAATACAAATATTGTACCAGCTAGTTAGCAAGGTGCATTTCAGAGGAAAGAACGCATTGTATCATGGTTGTTTACAGCTTAGATATAGTATCTGTAACTTTGAGAAAAATACATCAGACTTCATCATAGCTTAAGGAACACTGCAATCTAAAGATAAAACAGCCAAACCCACACGCCAATAACCTCCTTATTCTTATCATAGGACATGCATGGCAGGTTAGTGTTTATTCTTTGCTTCCCTTTCAGGACCCCGTAAAATACTTGTGTACATGATCTGGCAAGACCTCATCCTGGTTACATACTGGATACCAGAAGTTGGCAAAACTTGGTGCCAACCAAACTGGCCCACCTGACTGATTTCAGATGTACTATATTTGCTGGCTCTGTGGCACAGAGCATGTCTGTGATTACCAAACTACCAAGTTCGATCCCCACCACAGGCATTTGAGCATCAGGAATGTTCAGAAAGCAATGGCAAACTACTGAATGTATTTATATTACCTAGAAAATCACTACAGTAAAAAATCACTACAGTCAAAAAACCACATGCAGTCTATGTCCGGAATAGGATACACTACCAATTTTTTTAATATTTACTGGCCTTCGTTCTCAGAAAACAAATTTACATGGAGCTCATACCTTGTGAGAGATTTTATAGAATCGTTGTGGTCTCATTTCACATGAGAAAAGCTAAATCTTGCCCACTAAGTGATTTTACTGGCCCGACAGGATAATTTAAATGTACAATATTTACTGGACCACGGGCTCAGAAAGAAACTACCTGGAACTCCAAGAAATTTTTAGAAAGTTTTGTGGTCTCATTTCATGTGAGAAAAGCTCAATCGAGCAAACTGACCACAAAGGTTACCTACATCTGCTGTAAACCATTGTATGAAAGAAGTTTTATTGAAATGTGAGAATGGCTTTTATTGAATAACTCATTCATAATTTCGATCTATCTGAACATTATACATCACAATATTTATGTATTTAGTACACACTTTATAACTTCAAGACTATAAACAAGAGATGAACATAATATATTTGTTGCTGTAATTAAAGGAATTGGGAGAAGTTTGTTTTAAATTATGTAATATAAATTGTGTGGAAAAAAGGGTAGATTGTTATAAATATAATTATAAAATTACAAATATATTTTAAAAACTAACTAAAGTAGAGAAAGAGAACTCTATCAGTTTGTCACTTTAGTCACTGATTATTTGTCACTGATTATTATCAGTTTGTCACTTTAGTCACTGATGTTTGACATAGTATTGACAATAAATGAATTCCTATTTATACAGTTACATTATCTTTGGATTATTTATGTCTGTCTTCATAAAATGTGCCATTTGTGTGTCTTCATAATTTGTGTCCTCATAATTTGTGCCTTTCATATTGTGCCTGCATGTTTTGTGTCTTTATAATTTTGTGTCTTTTTTATTTTGTGTTTTCATAATTTGTGCCTTTCATAATTTGTGTTTATTGTTTTCACAATTTGCACTTTTATATTTATGGATAATGTGTGCCCTCATATTTGGTGTGCTCATAACATGTGTCATCATATTTCTTGTCTTCCTATTCTGTACTCATAATGTGTGCCCTCACATTTTGTGAACTCATAATACATAATATGTGGCCTCACATTTAGTGTACTCATAATGTGTGCCCTCACATTTGGTGTACTCATAATGTGTGCCCTCACATTTGGTGTACTAATAATGTGTGCCCTCACATTTGTTGTACTCATAATGTGTGCTCTCACATTTGGTGTACTCATAATGTGTGCCCTCACATTTGTTGTACTCATAATGTGTGCCCTCACATTTGGTGTACTCATAATGTGTGCCCTCACATTTGTTGTACTCATAATGTGTGCCCTCACATTTGGTGTACTCATAATGTGTGCCCTCACATTTGGTGTACTCATAATGTGTGCCCTCATAATTTGTCATTCTATTCTGTACTCATAATGTGTGCCCTCATAATTTGTCATTCTATTCTGTACTCATAATGTGTGCCCTCATAATTTGTCATTCTATTCTGTACTCATAATGTGTGCCCTCATAATTTGTCATTCTATTCTGTACTCATAATGTGTGCCCTCATAATTTGTCATTCTATTCTGTACTAATAATGTGTGCCCTCATATTTGGTGTACTCATAATGTGTGCCCTCACATTTGGTGTACTCATAATGTGTGCCCTCACATTTGTTGTACTCATAATGTGTGCTCTCACATTTGGTGTACTCATAATGTGTGCCCTCACATTTGTTGTACTCATAATGTGTGCCCTCACATTTGGTGTACTCATAATGTGTGCCCTCACATTTGTTGTACTCATAATGTGTGCCCTCACATTTGGTGTACTCATAATGTGTGCGCTCACATTTGTTGTACTCATAATGTGTGCCCTCACATTTGGTGTACTCATAATGTGTGCCCTCACATGTGGTGTACTCATAATGTGTGCCCTCACATTTGGTGTACTCATAATGTGTGCCCTCACATTTGGTGTACTCATAATGTGTGCCCTCACATTTGTTGAACTCATAATGTGTGCTCTCACATTTGATGAACTCATAATGTGTGCCCTCACATTTGTTGTACTCATAATGTGTGATCTCACATTTGGGGTACTCATAATGTGTGCCCTCACATTTGTTGTACTCATAATGTGTGCCCTCACATTTGGTGTACTCATAATGTGTGCCCTCACATTTGTTGTACTCATAATGTGTGCCCTCACATTTGGTGTACTCATAATGTGTGCCCTCACATTTGTTGTACTCATAATGTGTACCCTCACATTTGGTGTACTCATAGTGTGTGTCCTCACATTTGGTGTACTCATAATCTGTGCCCTCACATTTGGTGTACTCATAATGTGTGCCCTCACATTTGGTGTACTCATAATGTGTGCCCTCACATTTGGTGAACTCATAATGTGTGCTCTCACATTTGATGAACTCATAATGTGTGCCCTCACATTTGATGAACTCATAATGTGTGCCCTCACATTTGATTAACTCATAATGTGTGCCCTCACATTTGATGAACTCATAATGTGTGCCCTCACATTTGATGAACTCATAATGTGTGCCCTCACATTTGATGAACTCATAATGTGTGCCCTCACATTTGATGTACTCATAATGTGTGCCCTCACATTTGGTGTACTCATAATGTGTGCCCTCACATTTGGTGTACTCATAATGTGTGCCCTCACATTTGGTGTACTCATAATGTGTGCCCTCACATTTGGTGTACTCATAATGTGTGCCCTCACATTTGGTGTACTCATAATGTGTGCCCTCACATTTGGTGTACTCATAATGTGTGCCCTCACATTTGGTGTACTCATAATGTGTGCTCTCACATTTGATGAACTCATAATGTGTGCCCTCACATTTGATGAACTCATAATGTGTGCCCTCACATTTGATGAACTCATAATGTGTGCCCTCACATTTGATGAACTCATAATGTGTGCCCTAACATTTGATGAACTCATAATGTGTGCCCTCACATTTGATGAACTCATAATGTGTGCCCTCACATTTGATGAACTCATGATGTGTGCCCTCACATTTGATGAACTCATAATGTGTGCCCTCACATTTGATGTACTCATAATGTGTGCTCTCACATTTGATGAACTCATAATGTGTGCCCTCACATTTGATGAACTCATAATGTGTGCCCTCACATTTGATGTACTCATAATGTGTGCCCTCACATTTGATGTACTCATAATGTGTGCCCTCACATTTGATGTACTCATAATGTGTGCCCTCACATTTGATGTACTCATAATGTGTGCCCTCACATTTGGTGTACTCATAATGTGTGCCGTCACATTTGGTGTACTCATAATGTGTGCCCTCACATTTGGTGTACTCATAATGTGTGCTCTCACATTTGATGAACTCATAATGTGTGCTCTCACATTTGATGTACTCATAATGTGGGCCCTCACATTTGGTGTACTCATAATGTGTGCCCTCACATTTGGTGTACTCATAATGTGTGCCCTCACATTTGGTGTACTCATAATGTGTGCCCTCACATTTGGTGTACTCATAATGTGTGCCCTCACATTTGGTGTACTCATAATGTGTGCCCTCACATTTGGTGTACTCATAATGTGTGCCCTCACATTTGGTGTACTCATAATGTGTGCTCTCACATTTGATGAACTCATAATGTGTGCCCTCACATTTGATGAACTCATAATGTGTGCCCTCACATTTGATGAACTCATAATGTGTGCCCTCACATTTGATGAACTCATAATGTGTGCCCTAACATTTGATGAACTCATAATGTGTGCCCTCACATTTGATGAACTCATAATGTGTGCCCTCACATTTGATGAACTCATAATGTGTGCCCTCACATTTGATGAACTCATAATGTGTGCCCTCACATTTGATGTACTCATAATGTGTGCCCTCACATTTGGTGTACTCATAATGTGTGCCCTCACATTTGGTGTACTCATAATGTGTGCCCTAACATTTGATGAACTCATAATGTGTGCCCTCACATTTGATGAACTCATAATGTGTGCCCTCACATTTGATGAACTCATAATGTGTGCCCTCACATTTGATGAACTCATAATGTGTGCCCTCACATTTGATGTACTCATAATGTGTGCCCTCACATTTGGTGTACTCATAATGTGTGCCCTCACATTTGGTGTACTCATAATGTGTGCCCTCACATTTGGTGTACTCATAATGTGTGCCCTCACATTTGGTGTACTCATAATGTGTGCCCTCACATTTGGTGTACTCATAATGTGTGCCCTCACATTTGGTGTACTCATAATGTGTGCCCTCACATTTGGTGTACTCATAATGTGTGCTCTCATATTTGATGAACTCATAATGTGTGCCCTCACATTTGATTAACTCATAATGTGTGCCCTCACATTTGATGAACTCATAATGTGTGCCCTCACATTTGATGAACTCATAATGTGTGCCCTCACATTTGATGAACTCATAATGTGTGCCCTCACATTTGATGAACTCATAATGTGTGCCCTCACATTTGATGTACTCATAATGTGTGCTCTCACATTTGATGAACTCATAATGTGTGCTCTCACATTTGATGAACTCATAATGTGTGCCCTCACATTTGATGTACTCATAATGTGTGCCCTCACATTTGATGTACTCATAATGTGTGCCCTCACATTTGATGTACTCATAATGTGTGCCCTCACATTTGATGTACTCATAATGTGTGCCCTCACATTTGGTGTACTCATAATGTGTGCCCTCACATTTGGTGTACTCATAATGTGTGCCCTCACATTTGGTGTACTCATAATGTGTGCTCTCACATTTGATGAACTCATAATGTGTGCTCTCACATTTGATGTACTCATAATGTGGGCCCTCACATTTGGTGTACTCATAATGTGTGCCCTCACATTTGGTGTACTCATAATGTGTGCCCTCACATTTGGTGTACTCATAATGTGTGCCCTCACATTTGGTGTACTCATAATGTGTGCCCTCACATTTGGTGTACTCATAATGTGTGCCCTCACATTTGGTGTACTCATAATGTGTGCCCTCACATTTGGTGTACTCATAATGTGTGCTCTCACATTTGATGAACTCATAATGTGTGCCCTCACATTTGATGAACTCATAATGTGTGCCCTCACATTTGATGAACTCATAATGTGTGCCCTCACATTTGATGAACTCATAATGTGTGCCCTAACATTTGATGAACTCATAATGTGTGCCCTCACATTTGATGAACTCATAATGTGTGCCCTCACATTTGATGAACTCATAATGTGTGCCCTCACATTTGATGAACTCATAATGTGTGCCCTCACATTTGATGTACTCATAATGTGTGCCCTCACATTTGGTGTACTCATAATGTGTGCCCTCACATTTGGTGTACTCATAATGTGTGCCCTAACATTTGATGAACTCATAATGTGTGCCCTCACATTTGATGAACTCATAATGTGTGCCCTCACATTTGATGAACTCATAATGTGTGCCCTCACATTTGATGAACTCATAATGTGTGCCCTCACATTTGATGTACTCATAATGTGTGCCCTCACATTTGGTGTACTCATAATGTGTGCCCTCACATTTGGTGTACTCATAATGTGTGCCCTCACATTTGGTGTACTCATAATGTGTGCCCTCACATTTGGTGTACTCATAATGTGTGCCCTCACATTTGGTGTACTCATAATGTGTGCCCTCACATTTGGTGTACTCATAATGTGTGCCCTCACATTTGGTGTAATCATAATGTGTGCTCTCATATTTGATGAACTCATAATGTGTGCCCTCACATTTGATGAACTCATAATGTGTGCCCTCACATTTGATGAACTCATAATGTGTGCCCTCACATTTGATGAACTCATAATGTGTGCCCTAACATTTGATGAACTCATATTGTGTGCCCTCACATTTGATGAACTCATAATGTGTGCCCTCACATTTGATAAACTCATAATGTGTGCCCTCACATTTGATGAACTCATAATGTGTGCCCTCACATTTGATGTACTCATAATGTGTGCTCTCACATTTGATGAACTCATAATGTGTGCTCTCACATTTGATGAACTCATAATGTGTGCCCTTACATTTGATGTACTCATAATGTGTGCCCTCACATTTGATGTACTCATAATGTGTGCCCTCACATTTGATGTACTCATAATGTGTGCCCTCACATTTGATGTACTCATAATGTGTGCCCTCACATTTGGTGTACTCATAATGTGTGCCCTCACATTTGGTGTACTCATAATGTGTGCCCTCACATTTGGTGTACTCATAATGTGTGCTCTCACATTTGATGAACTCATAATGTGTGCTCTCACATTTGATGTACTCATAATGTGTGCCCTCACATTTGGTGTACTCATAATGTGTGCCCTCATAATTTGTGAACTCATAATACATAATATGTGGCCTCACATTTGGTGTACTCATAATGTGTGCCCTCACATTTTGTGAACTCATAATACATAATATGTGGCCTCACATTTAGTGTACTCATAATGTGTGCTCTCACATTTGATGTACTCATAATGTGTCCCCTCATAATTTGTGAACTCATAATACATAATATGTGGCCTCACATTTGGTGTACTCATAATGTGTGCCCTCACATTTTGTGAACTCATAATACATAATATGTGGCCTCACATTTAGTGTACTCATAATGTGTGCTCTCACATTTGATGTACTCATAATGTGTGCCCTCATAATTTGTCATTCTATTCTGTACTCATAATGTGTGCCCTCACATTTGGTGTACTCATAATGTGTGCCCTCACATTTAGTGTACTCATAATGTGTGCCCTCACATTTAGTGTACTCATAATGTGTGCCCTCACATTTGTTGTACTCATAATGTGTGCCCTCACATTTGTTGTACTCATAATGAACTCATATTTTGTGTAGACCTACTTGTAATGTGCGCCCTCATATTTTGTGTCTTCCTATTTTTTACCCATAATATGTTCCCTCACCTTTCGCGTACTCACCTTTTGTGTACTCATATGTTCAAATTTTTACATAAATATACCGCCCTAGTCATATATGGGGGAGGGGGGGGTTAGGGTGTCAGATAAAACAAAAGAACAAATGTATTAGCAGGAAATGCTGTGGTTGATGGTGCAGTATTCAAGAGTGATAGCGCCGATCTAATAAGAGTGGTTTTTTATTTACTACAGAGTGAAGAAGGCGATATTGGAGGTGAAAATGCGCACATTCAAAAAAATGACATATGGGGATAACTAGGGATGAGGGGAGAAAGTACCGGTAAGTACTCTCTAGAAAGTTATGAAGATCACATAATCAACATCTGACTGGGACTTTGAGTCTGCATACTTTTGGATGGCTACTGGAACAGAGAGCAGAGCACATATGGGAATATCCTGTGTGCCATGATTCTGGTTTCTAATCAAGAATCAAGAATGGTTGTGTAAGATGGACACTCATTGCAGATGGAAAGAAGAATTCAGGCTTTTGAAAACAAGTGTTACAGATGTTTGTTAAGAATTAGTTATATGTTTGTTTTGTTTGAGAACCCCAGGAACTTCGAGCGATTAGCACTTACTTCCTATGTGCAGTGGGGTGGTTTTTCTGAGCTTTCTTTCATACACAGGAGACTTGAGCTTGCACTTAGTTATATAGAACACAAGACAAATATATTCTTACAGCAGAAAATTAACAAATTTGCAGGTTATTAAGAAACACATTTGGCAGACATGAAACAATGTAAACGTGTTTGATTTGGACATGCAACAAAACACTACTCCCTTTCTAAAATGATTTTGCAAAGAACAGTCAAGGGTAACCTTCATAGTCATAACCTTCGATAACAGTTACCATGTTGTTCTGACAGGCCGACAGTGTGCTTGAACTAGTTACGGGCACGGCATGGGTGGGCAAAACAACAAAGAAACCTGCTGCAAGGGCCAGAGTTGTGCCCTGATGTCGACGTCTGTTTCGGCAGCATTAGACTCAAAACACCATCGAGTTAAATGGTTGCTGGAACAGAGGGTGGAGCACTTATGGGAATGCCCCACATGCTGTGAGGTCAGTTTCTAATCAAGAATCAAGTCAAGGGTGGAAGGAAAAGTAGACAAATAAAATCCTTGGTTAATAACATTAAGGAATGGTCTTGGCATGATTTTTATACACTGCTCAGAATAGCTGAGGACAGAGGTGTTTGGAGGGATTTTGTGCTGATGTCTCTAGTGTGGCATCCCTAAGATCCTGACAGGTTATGGTCTTATCTTCTTCTGTGGTTCACTTGAAACATGTCTATTTCTGTAATTCTGTCTCCTGAATAAAACTCACTGTCTTTTGTAGTTTACACAGTGGCCCATAGAGCTTTGATTCCAGTGTTGTTTCCTTTGGCCAATATGTCTGTCTCAGCATTTCATATTCAGAAAACTCTTGTAGTATATGTTTGGCACTCTTTGCTGCTTGTCCACATGTACACATGGTTGTGTTACCAATCTTGAACTTTGTGTATATGTGACTGCGGAGTCGGTTGTGTCCCGTTCTGAGGTGTAGAATTACAGCTTGTTCATAATGTGATAGTCATCTTGCATTGGTGTTTGTGGCTTTCTCATTGACTTGTTCATCTGCTTTTTCTGATGGTAGGTGATTGGTTCTTCTGGTTGGTCTTCGGCAGCACCTTCCTTAGCCAGTTGGTCTGCTTTTTCATTGCCTGGTATTTCACAGTGAGAGGGTATCCACTGCATGGTTACCATATATTGGTAAGACAGTTGATTAAGTAGGTTTTGTAAGTCTGTTAGTTTTTCAGACTGGAGAGCTTGAAGCACTGACCTTGCATCTATCAGGAATGTCACAGCCTGTGGGCCAGGGTTGTTCAGGAGTTTTTCAGTTGTCACCCTAATTGCCTGGATTTCTGCATCATAATTATTGCAGAATTTTCCTGTTGGTGTTATGATTTATCTCTAGGTTTGTGTGGATATTCTATATATACACCTGCACTTCCATTCCTCACTGCAGTCTGTGCTGACCCATCTGTGTATACTCTGACTCATATGTCTTGTGAAAATTCCTTGTCCAGGAAACAGAGTGACTGTCCTTCGCTGCACACTGTTCTTATCATCCCAGTTTAGTACTCCTTTCATGTGGGTCTGAATGTATATTGGTATTCCATACCTTTCACACCAAGGGGTTTGTTCTGGTACAGACCTTAAGGGGCTATCAACTTCAGGTAGGTCTGTAAGTTTTCTATGGAATAATTTAGCTTGGTGGATAAAGCTGCTTCTTTTCAGTCACCCCATTGCTAGATTTTGGATTCTTTCGTTCATTGGGTGATTTGGCATGCATTAAAACTTTTTTGCTTGTATTAGTACCTTTGTGTCTCTGCATTCGTCAAGTGAATGCATTCTTCCAATTTTCTGCATCTCTACTATGGGTGTTGATTTCATTGCTCCCAACATTATCCTGAGTGCCTGGTTCTGCACTTTATCTAGATCTTATCATGTGGTATTTGATGCAGGACACCATGCAGCTGAACCATATTCCATGTGTGGTCTTATGTCGTGCTGGTAAATGTTACGGAGTATATTCCCACTGACTTCCCATGTAGTTCCACTTAGTTTTCTCAGGATAGCTAGCTTCCTCCTGGCTTTTGCTGTTGCATTGTTTATGTGTTGCTTCCATGTCAGCTAATTATCGAAGGTAACTCCAAGGTATATGGGTTCTTTGTCTTCTTTCAAAAGTTCTCCATCTATCTTGATAACACCGGCTTTTTATTTTGGTGAGAGGGTAAAGAGTGTAGTGCTGCATTTATCTGTGTTAACACTGACGCACCATCTATTTGCCCATAAAGTTAAGGCATCAACAGCTCTTTGTATTTGTTTAGTGGCCATGTTCTTCCGTGCTCCAGATCACCAGGTCGTCAGCATACATTTCCACTTTGATCCCGTGTGGTAGTTCGGCAACCAGGTCATTGATGTAAACCAAGAAAAATGTGGGTGACAGGACTCCTCCCTGGGAGCACCATGATGCAGTAGGACTTTCTTGCTCTTGTGACCATCAAATCGTACCTGGCTCTTCTATTATGCAGGTATGCTTATACCCATTTGTACATTTCTGAGTTAACCCTGTAGTTTCGCAATTTCTTCAAGAGTCCTTCTTTCCACATCATTTAAAATGCTTTTCTGAGGTCTATCCATGCTGCTAGTACCAGTTTCTTATCTTGGAAGGTGTCCTCAATCTCTTGGGAGAGGTAAGTTGCCAGATCTTCAGTAGAGTAGCACTGTCTAAAGCCTGCTTGCTGCGATACCAGAAAGTGCTCACTTTCAAGGTACCACTGCATCCTAAGATTGACAATGAATTCCATTGTTTTGCATATACTGCTTGTGAAGCTGATGGGCCTGTAATTGGAGACTGTGTTGCCATCTTTTCCTGATTTGAGGAGTGGTATAATTATTACTTTGGAATGTGCCAGAACATTATTTGTGGTCCAGCTTGTGTTGAAGATCTACAGTAGCTGTGCTCTTGCTGCAGTTCCCAGGTTTTTAATCATTTCATTGGACACTCCATCATCTCCTGGGGACTTTTTATTTTCAATTTGGATATTGCATGCTCCATTTCTTATATTGTGAGTGGTGCCTCCATGACTTCAGGTATAGGTTCGCCTTGCCCAATATTTTGCTGGTTCTCTTGAACCTCCTGTTGTTTGCATGGGCTAACTTTGATGTTGATATCTTCTGCAAAGGAGTCTGCTTAGTAATCATCTGCATGTTTATCCGTTAAAAAATGTCTATCTTTATAAAGTGTGATCCTTGTATTTCTCCCTGTACCTCCATCATTTAGTTGTTTTACAGTTTCCATAATTTCCTAGTATATCTTTCTAGGTTCAGCGACTCTGTTTTTTTCTTTCCAGCTACTCCGTCTGGCTTGTAACTTGGTTCTTTGAAATTTAGCCTTTGCTGATATTTTTTGTGATATTCTTGGCTAGGTCTGTTCTCTGGCTGCTGTCTAGATGTTTCCATCTCATTTTGCAACTTTTCTAGATCATCATTCTAGTAGGGTTTGTAGTTTTTGCGTGTCTCCCTGGGTATGGTTTTACTAGCAGCATGTAGTATACATCTATTAAATTCACTCACTGCTCTATTGATGTCTTTGTCCAAGTTCATGTCCTTAGCTAGAACACTGGTTAAATGCTGGTACATTTTCCAGTGAACCCTCTTATAGTTCCACCTAGTGAGTGTGCTGCTATCCTTAATAAATTCATTGTGGATTTTTAAAAAGTACTGGTCTGTGGTCACTGCCTCCAAGTTGCTTTCCAACGTGTGATGTTCCATTCAAGGCCTGGTGAGTGGAATGCCAGGGCTGGTGTAGAGGTAGTGTGCCATGCTTTCGAGAAGAAGGTTGGTGAGTTTGTTGGCTGGTTGATAAGCATGATATTATTTTCATCCTGCCAGCTCTCAAGTTCCTCACCTCTCTTGTCGATGTGATCGTAGCTCCAGCTCTGTGAATGGCTGTTGAAGTCACCACATACCATAAATCTCTTTTTTTCTGGGACTATGTCTAGTGCCATTGGTCTATCATTTTGGCAGTAATAGTTCAGGAGATGGAATTCTGTACTGTTTGTTTTTAGGTGGAGCATCTGGTATTCTGCTCCTTCCATATACACTTCCAGCTGGCATGTACTGGCATTATTTTTAACAAGTGTCAGAATTCCACCCTTTCGTCTGTCCTTTTGGTCTGATCGGTAGCACTGGTAGCTTCTGACTTTAAAGGCTATACCGCTGCTGAGGTGTGTTTCTTGAATACAGCATACATTAACTTGTTCTTCACATAAGATATTTTCAAGCTCCAACTTTTTACTGTATCCATCTCTTTTGTTGTTGACACCCTCAGCATTCCAGTGCATTGTTTTTATTGGTTGTTAATTTGTTTAGCCAGTAGCCCTTGCCTCTATTCCCTTGCCTCAAGGCTCCTCGAGACAATTGAGAAGGACCTCCAGCAATTTTGGTAGGGCCCTTTCGAGGTATAGGGCCCGGCAACATGGAACACCAGCCACATGGCAGGTACCATGACTATTAATAGATATATAAACATGTTCACATTGTGTTTTATGTGTGACATCCTGATTAGTTGTGAGTCTTTTGACTGGTTGCCTCCATCTTCAGCACTCTGCTTACTTGGGCAGGACTATGGTCCCGCTTGAGTTGGACTGCCAGACCAGTCTTAGTTTTCAGCCCCTGATGGCTGAACTAAGCCCCATCACCACATCATGGTGCTGACCTCGATGGGGGTTATGGTCTTATGATTTAATATATTATATCCATTTTATTTCTATGATATTTTTCTATTCAACAGCACTTTGTATTTAATCATTCCTACTTAGCAGTGTTACATTTATACAAAATTAAAAGCCCTGAAAAGAACTGATGGACCTAATAGAGAAAGACATGGTGTTGTCTAGTTAACTTGTTGAGTATAAATTTGTCTTGAAATGGACTACAGGAAGTCTTGACTCTGCGAAAATGAAAATTTCAAGGTATGTTACTTTTTTTTTCTTTAACACATTTTCCCACTACATTCTCATGCTAAAGAGTTTGAGTGTAGGTCTATTATTACTGTATACTCTAATTTATGAATTTACAAGCATAATGCTTCTGTAGCTTTATATTCTGGAGGTGACATGAAAACTTTTATATACATTTGTCTTGCAAAATTAAACATTATTTCAAACAAATAGATCTAATCATAATAACCCATTTTATTCCAGATGCAAAGTTTTTCCTATCAGTAATATGCTTGTCAGTATATTTATTTATCACAAATATGCTGTATAATAGTATCATGTGATACACATTCAAATATTTTGAAAACATTTGCATGATGAATGTTTTGAATCCTTTTACTATTATTGACAGAAAAAGAAAATGTTTAGTTTACCGTATCACAAATTTGAAACATGTGCACTACATATAGGGCCTATTATCTGAATTACCAAATTAATACTAGTATCACGATGCAAATTAACACTTTCTAAATCACTTCCTGAATCAGATAATGAATGCTAGAATTATTAGTGAAACTTTCTTCCAAATGTTTATAATTTTCAAATTCATTGAGTGTACGTTGTCACCATAGTGCAGTCAGGGAAAAATAGCTACACAAGGAAAGGCCACCTGTTTTAACACATGGAAAGTAGTAATTATGCTTCTAAATGTGTGCAGATACAGAATTTCAATTGTTAGTTGACCTTTAGACAGCTTGAACTAGACTAGCCAATCAGAGTATTTGAACACTTTGAGGTGCTTTCTGGGATAAATTATATGTCCACAGAATAGAGGTAACTTTTCATTGTATTCTTAAGATGCCTCCACAGGGAAGGGGTTAATGATAATAGGTGGCAGGGTGCCAGAAGTTGCAAAAAAAATAGATCGAACATAGTGAAAAAAAATATTATTTTGCATTGTTGAAAATTAACTCGTCCTTGACCTATCAAACTTTGTTGTCTGACAGATTGGAATGTTAGCATCTGACGCAGTCATGAGCACTATCCATATGAAAAACCCATAGGCTTGGGAAAAATCCGCTGCGTTGTCTTACCCTGTGCTCCATCTTGCCCCCCCCCCCAGCTACCCCATGGCCTTATTTGTCTCAAATGATTTGAATCATGCTTGTATCAATCAGAGCTGAGCAGGAAAAAGTCAAATATATCTTTTCATGACTAAACCAGCTGATTTGATCAGTTACAGAAGAAACATCTGAGATTGCATAGGCACACTGTTGCTCCTTGTACCTGAGCCTTCATTCTTCCACTTTGATCATTATAGAATTATCAGATGTTTAAGTACCACCACAAAAGTGCATCATGGACTGATAATTTACAATAGGGAAATGGCAAGCACCACCCACATGTAGGGTAGCCGGGGGCAATGATGCGCATTTTCCACTTTTTTGCATATTCTGACAAATAGACTTAACTATGAGAGACCAAACTAGTAGCAGTGTGTAGCTTATCCATGCATCAATCGTCAGGGTATTTACAACATACAATCACGTTTAGTCCATAGAATGAGATTTTATGAACATGAGTAAAATCCCACCTTTGCCCCAATTTTTGGGGCAAACACGCGCAGGCAAAAACAATTACGAAATCATGGGAAAATTGACAAAACCAGCAAAATAACGTCACTTCCTATCTAAACATAGTCAGTCACAATGTGGGAAGATTATAGAGCACAAAGACTAGGCATATGCATCTTTATGTAACTTTAATACGAAAAAAATGAAAAACGTAAATATGAAAAACAAAATTAATTCAGAGAATGGGTGCTTAGATCCGTTTGAAACTATAACGTGTTGGAGTGCTCTATAAAGCTTTTGACTATAATTTCAACTATCTATGAATAGCGGAAGTCGTGCATCTAAGATCAGCGGAGATCGTACAACTATGACAGGCAGAGATCGTGCAACTATGACCGGCGGCAATCATGCATCTATGACCGACGGAGATAGTGCAATTATGACTGGCGGAGATCGTGTATCTATAACCGGCGGAGATTGTGCATCTATGACTGGCAGAGATAGTGCAGTTGTTACCGGCGGAGATTGTGCATCTATGACCGGCGGAGATTGTGCATCTATGACTGGCAGAGAACGTGCATCTATGAATAGTGGAGATCGTGCATCTATGAATAGCGGAGATCGTGCATTTATGAATAGCAGAGATCATGCATCTATGAATAGCGGAGAACGTGCATCTATGACCGGCAGAGATTGTGCATCAATGACTGGCGGAGAACGTGCATCTATGAATAGCGGAGATCGTGCATCTATGAATAGCAGAGATTGTGCATTTATGAATAGCAGAGATCGTGCATCTATGAATAGCGGAGAACGTGCATCTATAAATAGCGGAGAACGTGCATCTATGAATAGCGGGGATCATGCAACTATGACCCGTGAAGATTGTGCAGCTATAACCGACAGGGATCGTGCAACTATGAATAGTGGAGAACGTGCATCCATGGATAGCGTAGGAATAGCGGAGATCGTGCATCTGTGAATAGCGGAGACTATGCATCTATTATCGGCGGATATCGTACAACTATGATCCGTGGAGATTGTGCTTCATTTTCAGTCAGTGGCATCATTTTCTCAATTTTCCATTTGTAATTCCTAAAAAGAAACATAACGTGACAATAAAATATCGGTATAAATATTTGGCAACATGAGGGGGAAGTGACTGGGGCAAACATGCGCAGTGGGTCTGCAGCACATGTTTGCCCCGTCAGTGTGCGCAGCGTAACCCCAAAATCACACTGTTCACAATTTTTATAAAATATCATGAAAACAAATTTTATCTTGACAAGGTAACATGCTTAATAACTTAATAATACAATATAGTTTTCAGTTTAGATATGTAAAATAACATGACAGTAATGATAACAGAGGACAATGAGTGAGAAGTGGGAAAAAAAGTTACATCGAGAACGTTAAAAAATGAATTTACCCCATAGCTCAAAAATGACCTGCCCGTGACCTATGAAAATTCGTTGTGCGACAGAAACGGATGTTAGCGTCCGGTGTGGCCACGTGGTTTGTGGGAAAAACCCATAGTTCCCGATAAAACGACTGCGAATCTTTGCCCCCAGCGTATCTTTACCCCCGGCTACCCTAATTGTTTGTGCTCATGAGCACCAAGTTCAGAACACCTTATCCACACACTGGACGGATGTTTGTAGATATCAATTACATTTATTGCATTTATACAGACTATTTTCACACACACAAAGTTCAGTACAATGAGATAGACCTAGTGATTCAAAGTTCAACTATTTGGCTACCTTTTCTACCCCAGAAACTTTTTTTTTATTAAAGTGGACATGTTTTGGTCTGTGAAGTCCAAAGACACAGTGGGTGATAGTTCATTACAGCTAAGAATTGATACGCACTCAAGCCTCTCATAAGATTGGAAAGCTGTCACAGGCTAAGGAAACCCCCTGCCTGAATTAACATCATGCAAAATTAATGGATGGTCTAGGTATATATGGCGTAACTTACTTAAATCATAGCATAATGTACTCACACTCTCCGGCCTAAATCACATGCACATTCATGATCAAAGCAAACACAAAAAAGCAAAATAACAGTACAATTGCTCAAACATCTTGCATGATTTTATTTCTATTCTATTTCTTACAAATTTACTAACAATTTATTTGAACCCATTTCACAAAAACTAAAGAAACAAGTTTAAAGTTACTGTGATTTTCATAAGAACAAACTAAACTGATTCTTTGGTCAAGATTTTAATAGATTCAGTTTAACAAGAACAAAGTTCAAGTACAACACACAAAAACAAGAAAAAAGAAACAAATCAATATTTCAACACTCAGTGTGCCCCCTTTTGGTTTGGCCCCTTCAAAAATCAGAAACTTCTGAGCATTTACACAGTTGATCCAGCAAGAAGTTCATTTTTCAAGCTCAGTGCAATGACTTCCTAGTCTAGTGGTCCAGGTTCAAGTCTTCACATCGATTGGAAATTTTTTTTTAACTAATCTTAACTTGTTATCTCAAGTAAAACAACAAAACTATCACTTAAACTCTTCTACCACATCTGCAAAACAATAAAATCTCAATCTCTATAGCTTATTCTTGGAATAGACCTACTACAGGTGGACAGGATTAAACAGGTCACGTAAATAATTAAGCAACTATACAATAATGCTTAAGATTTAATTCTCCTATAGTAAATTAAAGTTAACCCATAGCATTTAACTGACGTAGAGGTGTGAGATGTTAGCAATATCACATTTCAGTAGCTCTGCAATATGAGGGCAGTAATAATCTCCTCTCCCTCGAAGTCTTACTTTCCAGACTGATCCGGTACCCAATTAAGGATGAATCGACATGGGAACTGTTACGGTCTGATAAATATTTCTTTCTCAACTGGTTAATGCATCTAGGACCACTTATATGCGAAGCCAGTGCACTAACCACTGTGCTACACAACCCCTATGGGCCTACATCTGAATAGAATGAAAAAAATTTTCTCTCTCAGAGAACAAGAACTGCAAGCAATAGTGTGAGAAGTGAAAACAAAGGTCTCACTCTAAACAAGAAGAAAACAGAAGTAATAGTTGTCTCAAATAAATATACATCAATAAGATGCAGTCTTTCTTTTTATATCTTATAATACCTTCCATAGCTAATACTTTGTCTTCAGGAAGCTTGCGCCTAAATCATGTTGCAATCCAAAAATTTAGCCTCAAATTAATTATGTCCAAACACCGGGAATAATTCCATCTTGAATGAGATAGGGAGTTATATAGAACCAATAATTTAATACAGAAGTAAATCATGTACAGTAAACAAAAAAAGCTCAAAGTGAACTGAAGGTTACTTATTTGTCTTGTGCAAGTTGTTCTAGATCTTCCTGTCTTTTATTTCCCAGTATAAATAACAGCCACAGTAAAAGAGTATAAATAACAGCCACAGTAAAAGAGTATAAATAACAGCCACAGTAAAAGAGTATATCTAATCAAGTGGAGAGTATAGCAGTAACAGTAACAACTGTCCTTAGTGTTATCACTTTTATTTCCCAGAACTTTCAGAGTTAAACATTGCTTGTACAAGTGATCTACTGCTGAAACTTGTAGCTAATTGAAATGTAATAATTGTCTAGTTGTGCCTTGAGTACAATTTCTATTCTATTTAGTTTTCTTAGTATCTCTTCCAAAATGAATGTTAACTGTATAGAATTAGATTTGATGCAAAAATGTTGAGCCACATGACATCAAATATGATTATATATCTAAGACTATTCAATGTTAATCTCTTTGAAAAATTGTTTCTATTGCCATTAATGAGACAATGGTTTGGGCAGTTATAAATCTGCATATTCAAACTATCTTTGAGGTGGCAATTAAGAACCTTTTTTAGAAATGCAACTTTAGATACTGTGCATGCAGAACTAAAGTATGTGTGCTTTACTCTGTATGGGATGCATATCATTTAGAGGGTACATTGCAAAGCAGCAATCATTCTTTAGGAGCACACAAGGCAAGCTTTACATATAACAACCCAAAATCTGGTCAATTAATAAAGCAATCTACACATTTTACAAACATATGAAAGTCTGAGTCTATAGCAACATATTCAAATGCTTAAATTTAGACACAATTACTAGAAATTTACATAAACATCATATCAATAATTATGAAACAAATATATACTCTAAAACATTAAAAAATGTCCTTAGTTTCTATGGAAGCAAATCAAAACTTAATAATATCATAATAAAATTTCATAAAACATTGCAAAGATCTTCAAGACTGTGTATGTGTGTGTGTGTGTGTGTGTGTGTATATATATATATATATAATTTAGTATGAAATTTTCAAATATAACATGATCAGATCTAATGATATTTGAATTGAAAAATGACTAAATAAATGAGATTTCTACATATCTGACATTCCATCATGCACTTGAATATCGATAATGGAATGTGTTATGCTGCTTTCATGAGTTGTTTTTTTTCCAGTCATTTCATGACTCTTTCTGGTTTGAGGATTTATTACTTGTGATTTTTGACATCAATCGTTTATTTTCATCCACCTGGAATGTGCCTTCAATCTTGTATCTTCTAGAAACATGACTGTTTTGTAATTTATACGACGGTCTGTATAATTTTACTTCCAGTGTTGTTTCTCTGGGTCAGTGTGTTTGCTTCAACATTTATTTTCCTGGCACTTTAAATTCCATGGTAGGCTTACCTGTTGACATATACACATGGCTGTATTGTCAATCCAATCTAAATTTCTTCATCTGCTTGTTCAGTGTTCACATTTCAAATGCTATACAACAATAAAGAATATAGACTATAGATACAATTATATGATCACAATTTATATAAAATATTCTAATGGCATAAAAAAGCCTGTATATACATGTAAATATATGTGCACACAAATTATAAAGCATAGTTACAGTTCAGAAAATAGCACCAATTTGAAGTACAATAAAAGTGAGTGGACACTGACAATATACAAGAAAGGAATGTGTGCAGTAATCTCATAAAAACCATGAGATATTACTTGTAAGCAAAACATGAAGACTTCATTCACCTAATAGAACATTATCATTACCTGTTCTTCTCAAATTTTCCTGACATTACAAACACATGTCGAATTCTGAACTAAGAATTAGGTACCCTAATTGTAGAAAAGTCAAGTTTCCCTTTTCCATTGAGTCGTATTGGGGAATATGTTGTTAGGCAGGTATTTTTCATTGACCAACTGCATACTTAAGGATGATTTGGTAAGATCACACCAGGACCCCCCACTTTACTTTCTCAGACAATGTTACCCATTTCTTTAGGCTGGTTGAGTCTAGGAACTGTTTGTGATTAAAATATGTTTCCGGTTGTACTGAAAATTGAAAACTCTACTTCTATCTTCCATATTTTACAAATGTGTAGTTTTACCATTTTATATTATAAAACAAAACATATATTTTACATTTGAAAAAAATGTTCAATACTGAAAGTATTCCTGTTAACAAGTGCAAGGAGAATTTTATAGCTTGTGTAAATATAAACTGTGATACAGTAGCAGTTGCAATGACTTGTCTATATATATATATATATATATATATGACGTGCCCTTACTGCCTCTATAAGCCTCCCAGTTCTGTGCAAGCTGTCCAGCCTCTTCTAGTATCACGTTCAGAAGACTTTGGATATCCTTTGTCCATTGTCGTCTCGGTTTGCCTCTTGTTCTCTTTCACTGAACTTTTCTCTCCCTGATCAATCTTTCTGAACCATTGTGTTTTTTTATATGTCCAAGTATGTCAGCTTGCACTTTTTAGAGTTTTGAGGAACCAGTCTTCTTCTGTGTTCAGGTCTTTCCAGACATCTGCATTGGTTTGTCTTTCTGTCCCTGATATTCTTAGGACCTTTCCATAACATTTATTTCTATTGTGGATATCATTGTCCATGACACAGAACCATATGCTACCACTGGAAAAATACAGCTTATTGATAGTTGTAACTTTGTTTTTCTGTTTGCCTCTTGCCATAGATTTTTTCATCCATGAATTGTAAAAGATGAATAATTTAATCTCTGAAAAAAAACATGTAGGTCCTTATCACAATTTGACACTCCTTTCCCCCCCCCCCCACTACAAATATTAAGCTGCCATTCAGCTGTGCACTTCTCTCCATTTTTTAAACTATGACTAATAAACACAATTAAAAGATTAGTTTACCAAGTATGATAAATGATTTATTTACCATGCGTGACAACATATTAGTTTACCAAGTGTGACAAAAGATTGGTTTATGAAATGTGATAAAGCAATAGACAAAGTCAACATATTAAAATATTGAATATAGGCCACTATCGCAACTGAAAAATATCTTTCAGACAACCTTAGACTTTAAGGCTATAATTATTAATGTCCAGGGCTTATTCCTACCTTTTGTTAAACCTATGATTTTGTCAGTTGCTACAATTTGTCATCTGCAACACTTGTTAAATACCTCTCTGAGTCCAACTTTGACTTGGTAGGAGTGCCAGTCTGTTTTGTTATGTTTATATTGATAGCCTATATTAACTGTATACATATGATATATCTTGTATACTACAAGATATGTGTATGTAGATTATTTGATATTGACTGAAATCTTCATGTGGTCCAGTGTTGATAATCAACTGTTTCTGAACACAACTAAAAGTATAATACCAGCCAACTCTTGATTATCCTGGATAATATTAGAAACTATTAGGGAGTATTTATTAACAAATTATATTCATAAATTGATAAGACTAAAAACTTTTATTTTTGATTATAAATGTCCACATAACACAGAAATAGTGTTATATAATACTTGTGCTAATTGAGGTTAAAATCACAAACACGAAGAACATAAAAGATAGCCTACACAACAAAAGCAGTGAAGTTCGTTGAGGATCTAGTCAATCAAATATCATAAAGATAGAATATTAACATATAATTTTTTTTGACAATTTGATTATGAAACATTTGAAAATGGTGAATGTAAACTTTAATTACAATATCAGTTAACTGATTCTCTCTGTGACAAAAGTAGTAATGAATTTGTGAAGAATTATATCTGTAAAGTATCATAAAGATAGAACAGACCAAGAAATTTGATTATGAAACATTTGAAAATCATGAATATAAATTCTAATTACAACATCAATCAGTTAACTGATTCTCTCTGTGGTGACAATCGGTTTTGTCATACTAAACTGATCAACATTTTGAATATGCTACATATAACAGCTGCATATGAAGGCCAAAAAGGCACTGGAGTGAAATAGTTAATAAAAGATTAATATGGCACATTAATGTTTGTTCAACAAGAGCATTCATAATTTACAAATAATTTTTTTAAATTGTCAGAGTATTTCTTCTTCTTCTTCAGCGTTCATTCTCAAACTCCCGCTGAATCTCTCCTGTAGCAGGACAATAGCCCTACTAGCTTTCCAACAGGATGTAGTCCAGAGACTGGAAATGCATTGTGTTTTATTTGCACCAATGATCCAACATATCCATCTTCAACAGAAATTGTTAGAGTATTTGAAATGTATTGACAAGACCAGAAACTACTTTTTGATTATAAATGTTCACATATCACAGACATAGTGTTATATAATAATAGTGTGATACTTCAGAACTGAAATAGTAAGAGTAGTATAGGACTATGCAGGATGTGAATGATATGTGCCAAATGTAACAATGTCTGTTAACACATATGCTCAAACTTCTGCGGTTTAACTCTTTACTTACTAAATTTTATAACAATTGTTGAAATCTTTAATGTACTTGAGAAATATGAAAAGCATAGCAATAGTGTTACTAAAAATAGCTTGTCCAGGATATTACATTATTCCAAAATGGCGCCACCCATGAAATGCAATCTATAGCCACCATTTAGGATTATTAATCATGAAGAAACCAAATATTTGGAAGGTGAGATTTTGTGATATATAGAAAGTAATGTAAATATAGGTCAAGTAATATAATAAGTAGGATGTTGCTCTTGAAATAATCTTGGTCCTTCAAATTAATTCAGAAAGTTCAAAGATTCATTATGATACATAGATAGTTTAAAGCTCTCTCACACTAGTTTGATTTCATACAGATTTTTGAAGATGGCAATGTAGATGCCTAAAACATTTGCAAACATGTCTTCCAGTGGAAGACAAAGAGAGAAATTTCTGGATGGGTTGTCACTGTGGCACAAAATGAAGTCACCAACTGAACTTATTAACAACACAAGAGACAGAGAGTTGCGGAGAAGTATCATTGCCTATGCCACTTGTCATGGTACCTGATTCATTAATTAGGGTGTGAGGTATATAGTATCTCTTGGATAGTGCTCTTCTTCACTGTGTTTACCTTCCACAATTTGTACCGTTGGGTCATGCCAGGCCAATTAGAGAGTCATGCCAGGACTTGAACACAAAACTTTGAACAACAACCCAGTGCACTATGACTAAGGTAATGTCACTCTTCCCAAACCATGCAAGCTGAGTACAAATCTATGCAGATGGGATTACTTGGAGGTGCCCATCTCAGAACTTTTGAAAGAAAAATAATAACCTAACACCACAACCCCCTTCCTTCTCCCCAAATTAATCACAACAGTGTAAAAAGAAATACTTCACCTTACATAAAAACTTAAACCATACTCATACAAACTCACGTAAATGAAACAATCATTGTCAGATTGTCTGTAACAGTGCATATTTATAAGAAAAATAATTCAAACATTTTCTGTGAACAGGATTAACACACAGACATAAATTGACTTAGAAACTCCTAAAGAAGCTGTTACCACAGAGCATAGCAATATAGCAAATTAAATGCAGAAAGCTAAAAATGTGGTTATAGATATATAAGTCTATAATGTTTGTAAAATGTGTATAGTTGATAAAAACAGTTTTAAATATGCAATGTTGATGCTTTTACTTTATTAAATTATTTATTTTCACATTTTAAATCATATTTTTTAATTTGAAGTTTAAATTCTAGGTACTTTTTTCAAAACATTTTATAAAATGTGAATGTTCAGTAATTATTACTAATATAGATGTTTTTATAAGAATACAGATTTACATTTTTAAAAATACAAATTTATGTGGGAAAAAAATTTGACAGGTATGCAGTCACACACATGCAGTGTGTGATTCAAAATATATTCAAATTTATTTCCTCTGAATTACTATTATTATATTGCAGTTTCATATGTAGAATGTTATAAATTTTGTCAGTGCCCACATTTTGTTATATCTTTTAGTATTGCATCAAAAACGTCTAATTTTGTACATTTAACTTGTTGTCATTAAATGAACTCACAGATATACAATTGTACATGTCTGTGTGTACCATATTGTTGACAATTTATTGTAATTCATTTTTGTAAACACATACCATTACAGCAGCCAAAACTCGTGAGTCATGCTTCGAGCTTGCACCTGTGTATAACTATATAAACGCACATATATAACTATATCGCAAACACATAATTTATGGAAACTCATATGACAATATATCCAGTTTAGACACATTCAACTAACACAGTAATAAATTCTATTTGTTGATTCAATTTTGTGTGACTTTCTTAAACATACTAATGTTTTAATTGTTCAAATTTTAACTTATTACATTGTGAGAAGTATAACAAAAATAAGATGGAACTACAGCATTCTTAAGGTTTGTGCTTACATACGTATTGCATATCTTGTAGTAATTGGTGGACTCAATACAAATGTTGAAAGAGATAAGTGTTTTAACAAATCAGACAACATCAGCGCCATGTGATAGCCAAAATTAACAATCCTGATTTTATCAAATTTGTAATCACACACCAGCGATAAATACTATAATGAAGTAACAATGCTACTGAATCAACTATCATACATTAAAAAAAAAATAACAATAAACAAAAGGGCATGAACTATTTCCATGTTATGATCACATGAAATCATAGTTTAATAATTATAATTTGATAATTCTGTGTATTTCTTGTTTATCATATCTTTCTTGAAAAAGGTCCCAGTTGGACTTTAACATGGAAATAGTATGTGTTCTTTTGTTTATTGTAATTTATTTTTTAATATTTGATAGTTGATTAAGTAGCAGTATTACTTCATTAAAGTATTTATCGCTATTTATTTTGCTACTGTGGCACTCTCCATTTTGTTGGACTTCTCTGACAGTTTGGTTATTTATAATCAGACACCACTAGTGACAGAATAGCATTATACAGGATTTTGCAAAAATGACCATGACCTAACTATATTTATATACCATTCTACAGAAACCTGTTTAGAACACCAAAGGGATATAACACTAAAATTAGTTGCTTTGTGTCTGACATGAGAATAATTACCATGTGTTCAATGTCCCTGAAGAAAGACTTACTGCTGTATCTTAAACTGTGTTTATCATTTCAAGCTCCTGCTCAAATAAAATTTAATTCTTCGAAATCTATTCCCATTTGTTTACTTAGTCTATCTATCTATGTTTCTTCAGCGCTGAATACAGTGCACAGGGCAGAATGATTTGTGTGCTCTCTAATTTGAGCGATTAGTTTTTGCATGTTGTTTAAATCCATACATTGAACATTAACTCTTAAGATGTTAAGTGAGACATGAAGTGACTTTCAGTCATCTTTACCAAACCTGAAATGGCTGACTTTATTAGTCTCTCAGAAGCAGCAGAGGCAAAGATTTAGATTTTAGTCAAAGTAAACAAGAGGTAATAACTCATAATGTAATCAACCTCAATAAAATTACTATAAATAATAATTAATTTCTTACTATGAAACTATGCACATTTTATTATTTTCTAAAAGTGAATGAATCTATTACTATCTCTTCTCACTTGTAACAGAATTTGGAAACTTAAGTAATGACTTGACGTTTGACTTTAGTGCGCATAACTTGCAACATAATCAATTTCCTTGCACCAAACTTGTCTCCAAGTGCAACAATTGTTGCTTTGTCTTGGCTCATGGTGATGTAGAAGACATCTACGCCAGCATTGAATGAACAAATTTCTTTGCCACTACGCAGCTGCCACAGGCGAATAGTTCCATCTCTTGATCCAGATACAACAATTTCATTGTCAGATGAAATGGCAGCACACCAGACCTGTGGAAATTTGTGTCAGATTTGAGTACATTACCTAGATATATAGAATTATAAGAATGATATATAAAAAATAGACATTAACTGTACATGCAGAAGTAAGGAGATTCAGGCCTTGCAATATAAGTGCTACAGACGTATTACACATTTATTTTAGAAAAGAACATAAAACAAATGTTAACTCTATTTGTCTGATGTAAAAATAATTAAGAAAACAGGTCAACCAGAAGCACTGTTAACAGTGATGAAATGGTATTAACTTGTATGGTGTGCACATGTAACAAGACACCATTCCCTTTCAAAGAATATCTTGCAGAGAACACATGAGGGTAGAAGAAGAGGGATCAATAAAATCTTGAATACATAACATCAATGATTGGCCAAAATGTGGCTTCTCCCCACACTCGTCCATATGGCTGAGGATAAGGATGTCTTTGCAGGCTTTTTGTGCTGATGGCTTCAATGTGACACTCCCCACAATCCTAATGGGTTACGGGTTTTACTATATTACTGTACTACTATATTACACTTTTATAAGTGTTACAATCAGAAGGTGGTCAATGAGATTTTAACCCAGTCAATTCAGCTGAAATCGATTCACCAGATCTTTCCACCCGCAAAAACTATATATCAATCCAGACAAACATTGATTGTGGACATATCCACAATTATTCGATTTTGCATATTTTAATTTAAATATGCTTTGTTTCAATTATAAATTAATTAGCATTATGTTATTTAGCTGATTAAACTTTAGAAATCTGGCTAACGAAATGAAACAAACGAGGTAGGTTCAGCTTTTCTGAAAAATGGCTTCATCTTCTACTAGTAAGAGAGCTCAAAGCATTAGCAAACATCAGCTTTATCATTCTTTGAGAATTTTATAATTGGAGATATTATTTCAAGTGATGTGTCGAAATACAATAGTGTTTTCAATTTTGACTGTGAAGATTTGTTGAAACGAAAATTAAACAGGCCTAGCTGATTCAATCTGGAGTATTTTTAGCGTCTGGATTGAGTTAAATTTTGTTATATTTTTTGTGTGCACATGCATCACAGGAACAAGAAATAGTACTTCTAAATATATTTACATTATAATGTAATATATATTTTGAAATGTAAATGGACAGAGAATGTGGTTATCACCAGTTCATTTAAAAAAAATTTATTAATTTAATATTTAAAAATGTATTTTAACAAGAAAATAAAATGTGTGAATGACTAATAAATATTATTTCGGACATCACATTTGACCTTACCAAATTTTCAAATCAATAACTTCCAACTGAATCAGTTTTGGAGATAATCCAATTATGAACACAAACATGTAGGGTAGCCGGGGGTAAAGATGCGCTGGCGGCAAAGATTCGCAGATATTTTTTTTCGGAACTATGAGTTTTTCCCGCAAACCACGTGGCCATACCGGACGCTAACATTCGTTTCTGTCGCACAACGAATTTTCATCGGTCAAGGAAGGTCATTTTTTAGCTATGAGGTAAATTCATTTTTTAACGTTCTCGATCTAACTTTTTTTTCAACTTCTCACTCTTTGTCCTCTGTTATCATTACTGTCATGTTATTTTGCATATCTAAACTGAAAACTATATTGTACTGTTAAGTTATTAAGCATGTTACCTTGTCAAGATAATTTTTGTTTTCATGATATTTTATAAAAATTGTGAACAGTGTAATTTATATATATATGCAGAGTGTGTCACATATTTGTTATTTAGAACAAATTTCTACATTGGTCCATGAGATTAGGCCTAGATTTTTAGATGAAAATGTAGCAGATTTCTCTTATAAATAGTACAAATTTGCAAACACGATGTTAAATTGCAGTTGCCAGTAATTGCCAGGTTGGATTTCAGGTTGGATAGGTCTTGTGACAGCAATGATATCTTGCACTATGTTATACAGAAAATAGAGTTAATGACAATAATGAGTGGAATAAAGTTCAACTTTGGAAATCCAATACTTGTGAATATTTCGTAAAGTTTTGCAATTTTTTGTTCAGTTCTGAAATTTGAAAAATAACACACAAAAATAGCATAAAACAATAGGCAGTAGGCAGTTGATACTTCATATATACTAATTATGACCAGGAAATGGACAGTAAATGCATCTACTTTAGTAAGATTGGATAGTAGCATTTCAAGACAAGTAAAATTGAAGGTGAGTAGAACATGTGTAAAGAAAATGTATATTCATTTAACATTGTTTGTGGTGTTATTTTTGTATTTTGTTGTTACAATTCTTTCTTAGATTTTTATATTGTATATGGATTCCACATTCAATTATCCTTCTTTTGATACCTTATATGACCTTCCATAGATAATACATTATCTTCAGGAAACTTGCACCTAAATCATGTTGTATCCCAAATTTAACATAAAATTAATTACGTCGAAACCCAGGGAATAATTCCGTCTTGAAAGAATTAAGAAGGTCAGTGACTGATCATTGAATGTCTGATATTAATCTACAGCTGCGTAAAACAGAGTTATATTTCTTGTATATATATATATATATATATATATATATATATATATATATATATATATATATATATATATATATATATATATATATATATATATATATATATATATATATATATATATATATATATATATATATATATATCATCATGTGCCCATACCATCAGAGTTTATGAAGTTTCCTGATTGTCAACAGTGGTTCTTGATATCCAGCTAATGAATTAATTCTATAAAGCACAAAAACATGACACCCATACACCTTAATATAAAGAACCAATAATTTATAAATTTTTATTTTAACACTGATATTGTCTTTCCATATTAAATTTAACCTTGGCATAGTCACCAAGTCATCTCTATTCTTATATTTAATTTAAGAAAAATAATAAAAGTAAAGTTAAACCATAGCATGTATTAATGCTGAAGGGGTCTGAGATGTTGGTAAGCTCACATTTCAGGGGTTGTGCTATATGAGGGTAGTGGCCATCTCATCTCCTCACAGTCTTTACTTTCCAGATTAATCCGGTATCCAATTAAGGCTGGGTGAAACCAGGAGACATTGCAGGGTGTTAGCAAGTTATCAGAGCACAAATTGTTAATGATAAAAGTGAAATATTAGTATGAAAAATCTAAAATATTTTATTGTGAGAAAAAACATGCATAACTTTAAAATACAAATTAGCTTCAATACCTCATCTGTGTGTCCATTCATGGTGCAGATATTTCTCTCTGACTCTAAGTCCCACAATTTGAGAGTTCCATCAGCAGAAGCAGACACTAAAAACTTGCTGTCCTTTGACCTTGTCACTGCCTTGACTTCCCGTGAATGAGCATGTTTTCCATTGCTAGCAAACAGCTGGTGACTTGCCTGACCTGAAAGTATTTATATTTCTTAAATCAATATACAATTCTATTTTTCATGTCATTCAGGTGTATTGAAAGGTAGAAAAGATGTAAAGATTTACTTCATTGTATTCAAATTTTCCCATATGTACACCAGCCCTCTCAACAAAGCAGCATAAAGTCTGCTGAGAGTCCCACTCATAGCACGTAATTTCATAGCTTAAAGCAATATTCCCCAGTGATCTATAAAAAGATGCACTTGTAAAAAAAAAAAAAATTTCAAAAAGAAGACCTCTGAGCTTTGAAAGTTTGTATATATTTCAGTATTACTTTGAAAAATACAAGCTCAATCTGCTTTACAATGAACACACAGACTATCAGAATATAGGGTAAAATATATTCCAGTATTACTTTGTAAAACACAAGGTCGATCAGCTTTACAATGAACGCACAGACTATCAGACTATAGAGTAAAATACATATATACTTCAACCACTCTGAAAGTTCATGTTGTTGTTGTTCGTCCATCACAAGTGATGATGACCATTTGTTACATTCACTTTTGAAAATTCAATTTTAGTTATGTCCTTGATTATGAGTTCATAGATGGCTAATGAGCCCATTTCGAGCTGTAAATGTCCTTGGACAGTTCGGACATAGTCTATCAGTGACTTTCTAGCTGCTCTCCGCTGTTGAGCTGCTGTATTTCTCTTCTTTTCACAAGATGATGTTCTTTATTATTTTAGAACGCCATGCAGATCTATTTTGTGCAAGTTCTTCCCATGTATTGTGGTCTATTTCAAAGGCTTTCAGTGAATTCTTTAACGAGTCCTTGTAGCGCTTCCTTTGGCCACCTTGAGATCGTGTACCCTTCTCTAGCTCACCATAGAGAAGTATCTTTGGCAGACGATGGTCTGGCATACGCACCTTATGACCTGCCCAACAAATCTGTGTCTGCATCAGGATCGTGTCAATGCTTGGGATACCAGCTCTATCAGGGATAGTGGTATCTGGAATCTTGTCTTGCGATCTATTGTTCATAACTTTTCTGAGACAATCTGTATGAAAATGATTTAGTTTTTCACGACGTCTATACACAGTTCATGTTTCACTAGCGTATAACAGCACTGGAAGTACCACTACTCTGTAAATTTTCAGTTTACATAGTTCATATACACATTTTGAACTGTGTGACAGGAAAAAGCCATACTGAGAAACGGACACAATTTATTAGTGCACAAATTGAGTTCAATGTCACAACACTATACTATCTCATGCAGTTTTGACAATATGTGTAGAACATTTTACAAATTCAATAAACATAAAATCTACCTGTCTTTAAATTCCACACAACCAGATCCCCATTTCGTAGTCCTGTTACAGCCTCATCTTTTGGAAGGATAGCTGTGCATTCTGGGTTTGCATCCAGACGGAGAATGCTTGGGTCAGAAATGTTGTAGGAAGTCAGTGTCATATCAAAGATAATAAACTCAGCAAAGTTGTCAAATGTGTTTGTGAATCCAGCCACCACAAACCGATCATTCTGTGATAAAAAAAAAAAAGAGAAAAGAATACATTAATATAACTATTAAAAGTAGTCATCAATTTAGATGGTACAAATATTAGTGATTGAGGCCTTCTTCAGGATAGTACAAATATTAGTGATTGAGGCCTTCTTCAGGATAGTACAAATATTAGTGATTGAGGCCTTCTTCAGGATAGTACAAATATTAGTGATTGAGGCCTTCTTCAGGATAGTACAAATATTAGTGATTGAGGCCTTCTTCAGGATAGTACAAATATTAGTGATTGAGGCCTTCTTCAAGATAGTACAAATATTGATGATGAAGAGGTCTTTATCAGGTTAGATGGTACAAATATTAGTAATGTTGAGGCTTTCATCAGGAAAATATAAATATTAGTGATGTTGAGGCCTTTATCGGGATAGGTGGTACAAGTATTAGTGATGTTGAGGCCTTCATCAGGATAGTAAAAATATTGGTGATGTTGAGGCCTTCATAAGGATCATACAAATATTGTGATATTGAGGTCTTCCTCAGGATAGTATAAATATTGGTGATATTGAGGCCTTCATGTTAGATGGTACAAATATTAGTGATGAAGAAGCCTTTATCAGGTTATATAGTACAAATATTAGTGATGTTGAGACCTTGATCATGATAGTACAAGTATTGATGATGAAGAAGTCATTTTCAAGTTAGTACAAATATTAATGATAAAGAAATCTATACTACTGCATTAGGTTAGATAGTACACGTATAGATGACAAAGAGGCCTGTACTACTTCATTAGGTTAGATCATACAAATATTGATGATAAAGAGGCCTGTACTCCTCCAACAGGTTGGACAGTACAAATATTGATTATGAAAAGACATGTACTTCTTCAGCAAGTTAGATACTCTCCAGAATTGTGAGAAGCTTGTTTGATCATGTCTCACTACTGTACCCAGTTTCTAATGACTCCTTCAAAGTTAACATATTTTAACACTGTTATTCCTGCATTGAGTGAATGGTGAAGGTGGATTTTAGTGAACGGTCAAGGTGGACTTTAGTCACCTATTTTTCTTCCCTTGAAATATGTTTTTCAACATTGTGTGAAATAATAATATTTGAAGTATAGAGTTGATGGGGGTAAAGTGTTGTACGGGGCAAAACCTTCCTGCTGGTTTTTTCTGGATCTGTGAGGATATTGATCAACAGATGTGACTAGGGCAATGCTAACATGCAAACTTTGACACTGCAAAATTTTATGTCAAGAATGAATCAATTTTCAACAATGGGGAGCAATATTTTTTCACTATGTTTGATCTATTTTTTTTCCAATTCTGGCACTCTGCTTACTGTTATCATTAATATCATGATTTTTTAAGTGTTTAAACTGAAATATATGTTGTGTTGTTAAGTTCTTAAGCACATGAGCAAGTTGCAGAGGTCAATCTAAAGCTGGGAGAGACCGATATATATGGTTATAATGATCATCCAATCTTACAAAGACATTATTAGCTTTAAATGGAACTTACAAACTGTTTTTATTTTTTTTAAATTTCAGATTAAATTTACAAAACTAGGTCTATCTATTTATTCTATCTATGCATAACACACATTTACACATTGCAGATTTGCTAGACCTGTCATAATGGCGATCTGCTTCAATTTTATAATGGTTTTTATCACCTTTTTGTCTGCGTTATCTTTTATATGGGTTTTTTTACATATATTAAAAAAATATAATTCTACTGTCTACAAGTAGCTGTATGTTTTCAATACTCTCACTAATGTTAGATATATGGATAAGCTACACACTGATGACAATTTAGTCTTTCATAGTTAACTTGTCAGAATATGCTAAAATGTAAAAATTATGCTTTCTTGCCCCTGGTTAACCTATAGTGAGTCTTCTCTTCCAGTGAAGATCTTCTCCAGCATTTATCTTTATAGTTCTGAAAGCTTGATGTTGTATATCCTACTGACCCTCACTCAAGGGTTAAATCCATGTCTAAATCTTTTAATTATCTCTTCTATCACATAATTCCTATGGACAAAGAGATGCAGATCAGTGGACACTGAAATTCTTGTATTTCTGTAGCAGACTCAAAGTTGTGAGGAATTCCAGATGTATCCTCACTGCAGATGGGTCAACAAAAATGACTGTAGAATGATGAACTAATTGGTCCAAATGTATATGCTATGCTCCTGGCAGGAATTGACTATCCTGGAATACTTCTGCACTGGAATTCCTCCCTTTGGGAACCAAATAAGCATCAATAAACCCATTCGCAAAATCATACATTTAATTAGGAGGACTTTTACTTTTGTCAGATAGGCTAAGGGCTATCAGGAGCTACCTGCTCACAAATAAATGGATTATTTAGCATCACCATTATTTTTTTTAGGTTCCACTTATACATTCAGCAGCATGATAAATTAAAAAAAAAGAACAGTTTACTTATATAAATACATGTGACTTTATTTTAACATTTTTCTGACCAAATCTAGGTTGTTTAATTTCTGTTATAAATCCCCGATTATCAACTTCGATAATTATCAAAAACGTTATACTTCAAAAATACAGCAACTGTAGTGATAGTATTACTAAGAACAGTTTATTCGGGATAGCATGTCATTCCAAAATGCTGGTGCTCATGAAATAGTCTCTCAATTTGCTTTATGAGTTTTATTATTGAAAAAAATTTTGATTATCTGAAAGGTGAGATTTAGTGATATATAGAAAGTAATGTAAATTCACGGCTTGCATTATAATAAGTAGAATTTATCTCTTGAAATAACTCTGTAGCGTTTAAATTTATTCAGAAAGCACAAACATTCATTATGACACAAGAATGTTTCAAAGCTCTATGACATATGGTAAATTAAATTTTATGTGTCATATGATGTATTCCCTCCAGAATGTTGTCTTCCCAATGAACTCCATGAACCCTTCTGTGACTTGGGCCATGCGGCTTGCATTTTCCAATGATATATTCATGTTATCTTAAATGTCATCAGTCCATCATCTTCTTAATCTGCCTTTCTTCCTCCTACCAGGTGCTCTGTCTCCATTATTTGTCTTTCTAAACAGTTGTGTCTCTTTATATGGCCAAACAGGTGTAGTTTTCATTTCGTCGCTTGTCATAATCTTGGTCTCGTTGCCATTCAGTAACAGTTTTTGTTTTCACTATGTTCTTTAATGGAGCTTATGAGGTGTTTGAGACATGCTTTACTGTGTGCCAAAAGTGTTGTATCATCAGCATATCTTAGTTCTGGTATCTTGTGACCCATGATGTTGAGTGGGTCGAAGTTATTTGTCTGTTGATCATTTCTTACATTACTCATTATGTTCTCAGACTGATTTTAAGATACATCCACCATTGTCTCAAAATTTTCAAACACTCTGGTAATGTGACACTTAGGTTTGCTGGTCAGCAAAGTATTAGCAAAGTTTATAAAACTTAGATTCTATATATTCCTCTGAATACTCGGTGTGACAAGAATAGACAACATAAGAAACAATGATGTTAGGCAGCAAGTGGCACCATAGCAGTTATGGATTTCATCAAGAAGAAAACAGTGAAATGATTCAGTCATGTAGCGAGACAAAAAGTCGAAATAAAAATCTATGACAAAAGACAATGACACTCATAGCTGGCAAATACCAAATGACAATGCAAAAAATGCAGGTATTCTCGAGTAACAGAAGCAATACAATACAAAACAGCAAAAAAAACCAATGATAGGTAGTAGGTAAAGTAAAGTTAACCCAAAGCATTTATTAACGCCGTAACGCTGAGATGTTAGCGATCTCACATTTCAGTGGCTCTGCTATATAAGAGCGGTGGCCATCTCTTCTCCCTTGCAGATATGTAGTGGCTAAAGTGCAAGTATTTAATAGCCAACAATTGCCAGTTAGTAGCATATAGTTTGGAGAACAAATTGTGTTGTGTCATGGTTTACAACAGTTTGGCTGCGCAACTACTCAGCTTCTTTTCCTCATTCTCCTGTCAGCACCACACACTGATATGAATTTCATCAATGAATTGTTCTGTGGTCAACAACCCAATGACAGGACATAGTTCTTTCTGAGATGGTCATAATTTTATTCTTGTGTGGTGTGGTACATTTGGAAGTTCTGTAAAAATATGTTCTATGCTTTCTGCAGATTGTCGACAAAGGCACATATCAGTATCACCAATTTCAAGTCTTCCATGTTTTGTTGGGCTACTGTTAATCTAAAAATGATTTTTTGTTCCTTTCTTTCAAGCTTGTGGGTAACTGTCTTTTATGAGAGCTTAGCCTTGAACTGCATAAACAAGTTCAAAAATACATATCACTGAAAATGTTCTTCAACAACTTACTTGTGACAAACTCATATAGTTCACATAATCATTGTTGCCAACAGGTGCATCGTATCTCATTTCTTTGATTGGCTGATTTCCGATGAGGTCCCAAACAACAATGTTGGTCCCACCTCCAAACTTGTCTGAGCGACCAAATACAACCTTATCATTGTCACTCATTACAGTCAGGGCGGAGCAAGTTTCATTATTGGTCATCCCTAGTGGCCGACCTGTGGCAAAATCCCAAATCTAATTGATAGAGAGAAAAAAACGTTTATCATTTTTTTACAAATCACAAAATCATTGACCACCAACACATTAATTGTAAAATCATTGACCACCAGCACATTAATTGTAAAATCATTGGCCACTAGCACATAAAGTGTAATAAGAAAACATTTGTTACATAATACAAATTTTGACTTATTTATAAAAATAATTATAAATGAAAGAAACACAATACTATGTGATGTGACTATTTCGATCCACAATTAACTCTTACTTCATGTGTGAAATGGAATGGATTCTCTAAAACATTTCATACACAGAATTTTATAACTCTCAGCAATGTGCAATGCTATGAGACTCAGAGGGAGTAAATTCTAAGGGTTTTGTGATTTTTCTAACTTTCCACAATATACAGAGTAGGAGTCATAAGTTTCAGCTCCGTCAAAATGTATTAAAATCTAGTAAGAAAGCTCAACAAGAGAAGAACCATTTAGAAATGATTTGTTCATGAAAAATCATACCTGAAGATATTCTTACCTGAAATACATAGTTATGAACACCCTTTGGAACGGAGTATTGATTGATCTCAAGGTCTGCATTTACTGCACCAACTAAAAGACGGTCATTGCACATAAAATGTAAATTAGTTGATCCAACAGTCTCTCCTTGCATTATTCGCAGTAGCTCTCCATTCTGTAAAAATAAAAAACAACCTAAAATACATTCCATCTCAAGATTTAGTCAATTTAAATGCTAACATTTATTAGTTCACAAAATTAACTGTACTACATTTTCTGGTAAATAAATATAAGAAAAAAAATTTTTTTTCTTTTTTTATATAAGAAAAAGGTTCATGTTTGCTCAACAAAACTCAAAAAAATTTTCCCCTCCTTTTACAATATTTGTCATCACTCACTGCCTGGTCAGTTCTAGATATGGCTACCGTAAGTTTCTTATGGCTACCTGTGACCGATAGAGATGCAGTAAATAGGAAATTAGCAAATAATAGAGGACATCAGCTGATACTGACCACCTACATAGCCCAAACTCTAACCCCACCCAAACAACCTATCCAAAAATCATTCTTTCTCTACTTATACAACCTCTAAAAAATCAGTCTTTAACTAAACAAATATCTCACTGATAGTAATTATAGCCAAGGGAAATAATCAATGAAAAAATTTACAACATAAATTTGCCTACCGCTTCTAATTTATTTCATTTCGCTTTATGAAAAAAGGAAGAAATAATTTCTCAATAAGAAAAAAAAACCCCAAAAATATAGGTTAGTCGAGGGTAAGATGGCGTGCTGGGCAAGCCTGCGTTTTAAGTGGTTTTTTTTTTCCGAGCCTATGAATTTTTCTGGTAGGACACATGACTAGGTCTGGTGGGAAAAGTCCATTCTTTGACACACAAAAATGTGACAGTTTATGAAAAGGTCGTTTTTCAACCATGAGGTAAGTTTTTTTTTATGGTCTCGATCTGATTTATTTTCACCTTTTTACTTCTTGTCTGCTGTTATCATTACTGTCCTGTTTTTTTACATGTTTAAACTGAAACATATATTGTATTGTTAAGTTATTAAGCACGTTACCTTGTCATGATACATTCTTTTTTCGTGACATTTTATTAAATCTGCTAACTATGTGATTTGGGGAAAGATCGCGCACAGTTAGCTGTTCCATGCTGTTCCAACAGGCCGACGTTGTGCTTGAACTAGTTACGGGCACGGCGCAGGTGGGTGGAACAACAAAGAAACCTGTCGCAAGGGCCAGAGTTGTGCCTTGATATCGACGTCTGTTTCTGCGGCATTAGACTTGAAACACTATCGAGTCGGATGGCTGCTGGAACAGAGGGCGGAGCACTTATGGGAATGCCCCATGTGCTGTGAGGCCAGTTTCTAATCAAGAATCATAGATGCCAATCCCCGCCATTCATAGATGTACGATCCTGCCATTCATAGATTAATGCACGATCTCTACCAGTAATAAATGCACAATTTTTGACGGTATTTGATGGACAATTTTCGCTGGTCATAGATTCACGATCTCTGCCGGTAATAGATGCACAATCCCAGCCATTCATAGATGCAAGATCTCTGTCACTCATAGAAGTATAATCCCCGGGATTCAGAGATGCACAATCTCCACCACTCATAGATGCACAAACCACTCATAGATGCATAATCCCCCCGTCATTCATAGATGTACGATCTCTGCCATTCATAGATGCACAATCTCCACATTCATAGAGGCACAATCTCCCTAGTCATAGATGCACAATCTTCGCCATTCATAGATGCACAATCAGCAATTCATAGGTACACAATCTCTGCCACTTATAGATGCATAATCCCCGTCTTTCATAGATACACAACCCCGTCATTCATAGATACACAACCCCGCCATTCATAGATGCACAATTTCCACATTCATAGATGTACAATCTCCACCAGTCATAAATGCACAATCTCCACCGTACAAAGGCCTCACATTTGTCTTCATAATTGTCAAGTTTTTGTTAATTCTCCATTGTTTTCGTACATATTTGTTGCCAATTTTTGCCTGTGCCATCTTGCTCCAAAAAATGGGGCAAGATGGGTTTTTTTACATATATTAGAAAATTCTCATTATACTGTCTACACGTAGATGTATGTTTTTAATAACCTCACGAATGTAAAATGGATGGATAAATTATACACTGAAAGCAGTTTGGTCTCTCATAATTAAGTCTAGTTGTCAGAATATTGTCCACGACTACCCTATACAATTTGTTGGTGTATGTTTCTACAATAACACCCAGCTTTGAAACGTGTATTCATCAGGTTTCCATAGCATAAGTTGTTAGCGAAGCCCAGAGATATTTAAAATGTCTCACAGAAGAGATATTTTTAAGAAACATTTTAAATATCACTAATTTACTTTAGACATAAACTCATGGGAGAGTCTGGCACATGACAGGTTGATATGTTGCTAACTCAGGGATCTGTGCTACTGCAGCAGAGAATTTCAGGCAAGCCACTGCTCAAGAAAAACATGCTTGAAGGAAGTCAATAGCTGCTTAAACTCTCACATGCTCTATCCACACATGCTCAGAGTGTTATAGAAAATTTCAAGCATGCATAGAAATCATTAATCACAGTACACTGTAGACATAGTGATCTTTCTCATCCTCCCAGTTGAGCTGAATGGTCATATGGTCATCATCGCCTCCCAACAGATGAACAACACATGGTGTTATGTGATGGATACAAATGTTTGTAAACAGCTTATAAAGCCAGTGCTGACAGAATCACACATTTGTAAATATTTTGTTTTAGCTAAGTTGTTAAAAGTCAGAAGTCTGTGATATAGGCATACTTACAGACATATTCCAGACTTGGGGTGGACCCAAACTAGAACCCGTGACTACACTATGTCCATCACTTGTCATTAGACAACAGTCAACTCGGATCTCTTCACCCATTGGACCAGGTGTTACAATGACATTAGAAGTGCTACCTGCTGCATAACTAAACAAAAATTACAAAAGTAAGTCATTAAATTATATAATACAATACATCGGCGAGTAATAGAGTGATAAACACTAATGATAATGTAATGTTGTTACTTTTACTAATCAAACTAATAAATCAGCGACAAAGGAACAATAACTTTTTCTACATTGCAGTCCAATACGGACCTTCATAAAGAAACAAATAATAATAAAATCTATAACCCATCAGAATCTTAGTGGTGTCACCTTGAGACATTTATTACACAAAGATCTCTACATCTCTCTAACCTCTACCATCCTCATGAGTTTGGAAACTTCCCAACCGGTCTAGTCCTTGACATTATCTCAAGTCATCTCTCTCGACAGGCTTTGTAAGCCGGAACGAGTAAAACATTGCAATTCAATTCAATACTTAGATCTAAGCTATCTATCTATTTGCTGAAACCCTTCGTTGCCTTTCGGCGTCAGGGGTAGAAGAGTTTTCTGGAGACGACCCTCTTGTTTGCTGAATGTTTGTAATAATTAGAGATCACAGTGTAGCCAGGTGAGGATTTCCTGATACAACACTGCGACAGGATTATCAATCCAACAGTAAGAACTCAAGTAGCTTGTAGAAAATGGAGCTAAGCATACATATGAAATTTAAAAAGAATTAATTAGACCCAGATGAAGATGGATAGATGATATCAGAGAAATACTAGAACCCCAAGGCTGTACTATGGCAGCGGCATCACAGTTAGCAAATAAAGAGGACTTCGACTCCCCATGACACCTAACACCACACATGTTTAAGACAAGACATTGTAAAAAAGGTATAGCTAAAATTATTAATTTGTTTATATCTTTCTCTTTAATAATTTTTGGCAGCAAGTGACATACAACCTTCAAAGGTCTTTTCTTCCCAGCCATTACTATTTTCAGCTCTGTAATTAGCTGAAGTCTGACTTTTTGGTAAGGTTTAGGCTTACGTATTTTTATTAGCATATTTGCCCACTGACATGTCCATAGGTGCTCAGACCTCTGTTTCATTAAATCTCAGGGTATAGGATCTTCTGAAGCTGGGTTCAGATACCCATCTTCTGAGGCTTGGTTGGTTAACATCATACTTTAATTTTTCCAGTAGGTTCAGATATCCATCTTCTGAGGCTGTGTTCAGATACATATCCTCTGAGGCTGAGTTCAGATATCCATCTTTTGAGCCTGGGATGACACAAGAGACATGTGGTATACAAAATTCCTGCACATTTTACTGGGAATCAAACCATGACCACCCAACTAGGAAACCAACGGCTATCATGATATTTTTACCACTTGACCAAACTAATCTAAACAAACACAAACTGAACTAAATTGGGGTTTTTTTTAAAATACTTACCCCAACATTTGATTCTGTCCACCGACTGTACGTATAGTCTTCACAGAATAGTTGTAATTTGAAGACATTGTGGAAGATGAGAATCCACCACCTCCACCACCACCAACTGTTAAAGTATTGCCTTGGTAGCTGGGATGAACTCCTGTAAGATGAACAATATATTATACTATGAATTCTTACTTGTGTATAATGCTCATGTGTTTTCTGAGCTTGAAAGAGGCACAAAGAATAGTAACACTGTAATCTTCCATGCACGTCATAAGAGGAAATTAAGGAAGTTTAGGGATAAAGTTAATCCCACTCTGACATCTTGTTTATAAACTTTTCTGAGATCTCTGGAATTATTGCTAAAAGCTGTGGGGGTTACTTGCTATAAGTGGTATACATGGCAGGTGATGTGCAGCTTCATTGAAGGGATGGGGGTAAATATGGAGTCACCTGAGTACAATGAAGCAAATCCTCTATGCCTTTAGAGCCCTTTTTGGGAATGGAGTAAATTGTTCCATCCCATATGTCAAATTAACCCAAAAGTCATGCTAAAGATGGATGTATCAGGTCAAATGGTGCAGGCAAGCTGTAAACCATGAAACAATCAATTTCATTCTTTGTACTACATCCTAACCAGCATAATTTTGAGAATGAATGATGAAGAATAAGAGGTCAGAGGTAACAAAGGAACTCATGCATTGATAGGCAATGTTATAGTGGATGGTACAGTGATCAGAAGAGACAGAGATGGGTTAACTCTATATTACACAGTATTATTGGTTTTTTTACAACATACCATTTTGACTCAAATATCTTCACACCATTTTATGCTCACAATTTTAACAGTTATTTCTCTTTTAAGTCAGGTGTCTTTTTTTTTTAATTGATCCTTGAAATTTTCAATATGATACATGATTTGTATGACATTTTACATGCATTTAAATATAAAAAGCCTTTTTTCCCCAAATAATTGTGTAAATAAAATATTTTAATTTTTTTTTACAAGGTATATTTTTCTTATTTTAATTTCACTTTAGTTAGTTTTCTAGGCAGTGTTGGAGGGAGGGGAATGGGGGAAAGAAATCAATAGTGAAACTGTCTGAGCTGTGCCTCAGTTTATACGAGGCGTGTTCAAATGAAAACGGGACTTGTTACACCACGCGTGATAGAGCGCACTGATATTGATGACATTTTGCACTAGTAATGAGTATCCAATAATTTACATACGGTCACGTGTTCATCTTCCCAGCATGCATATGTGCTGCAGAAGACTGTTAACAATATGGCGGGTGTGATTCCGAACCCGTCCAAAGTGAATCAGCATGCTGTGATCCAGTTTCTTTCATTTGAAGGATGTCAAGCAGTAGACATTCATCGGAGAATGAAGGCAGCATATGGTGACAAATGTTTGTCGAGGACCAGAGTGATGGAGTGGGTGCGTATGTTTAAAGACGGACGTGAGTTAACGGCAGATCTTGCACGGCCAGGTCAGGCGCATATTGTTGCAACAGAAGAAGCCATAGCCGTGCTTGATAAGGCAGTACTGACTGACCGTCGTCGGAGCATTCGTTCGCTTGCAGAAGAATTCCATATGTCAATTGGGACAGCCCACATGGTTGTTCGGAAGAAATTGAACTATCGGAAGGTGTGTTCACAGTGGGTCCCACGGATGTTGACTGACCACCATAAGGAAGAACGGATGGGGTGGAGTTTGAACCACCTGATGCGTTACAGGGCAGAGGGTGATGCATTTCTGTTGAGCATTGTGGCAGGTGATGAATCGTGGTGCCACCACTATGAACCGAGCAGCAAAATTGACAGCATGCAATGGAAACATCCAGGTTCACCAAAACCCAAAAAATTCAAGACACAGGTTTCTGCTGGGAAGGTTATGGTGACTGCATTTTTTGACCATGAAGGGCTTTTGTTGACTGATTTTAAGGAACCTGGTGTCAACATCAATGCCGCCCATTATAAAGACACTTTAGACAAGCTGCATAAGGCCATCAAGGCTAAGCGACCAGGCAGACTTTCTCAAGGTGTGATTCTTCTCCACGACAACGCTCGTCCGCACGTCGCAAAAATTGTGCAGGAAACATTGGCAAAGAAGAATTGGGAAGTTCTTCATCACCCAGCCTATAGTCCCGATTTATCCCCGTGTGATTTCCATTTGTTCGGACCGTTGAAGAAAGCACTAAAGGGACAGCGATTCAACAGCGACGCAGACGTGAAGACTGCGGTGACCACATGGTTCAGAGAACAGCCACGCAACTTTTTCTCGGACGGCATTCGACGTCTACCTAAACAGTGGGATGCTTGCCTAAATGCATACGGAGATTTTTTCTGATGAACCCAGGTGCATTCTTATTCACAAGTGGTTGCTTTGTTCAATTCCGTTGAAAATATTAAATTGCGTATGATACTTTTTAAATAAATCCACAAGTCCCGTTTTCATTTGAACACGCCTCGTATTACCGTATAAGGTAAAAATACAGGTCACACAAAGTTCAAACTCTTCTGTATCTTTTAAAAACAAACGTGATCTGGCATGTTTTTGTCTGGCCATTCATCCATTCATCTTCCCGTTTCCTGCTTACACTTACGGGAATAAAATCACAATAACAATAAAAATGTATGAACTGAAGCTAAACTACTTGTGCAGTATTCTTGGCTAGCTAAGTCAGCCTTATATTCTGTTAATTAGTCCAGCCCACTGAGGCCACAGATTGACTACTGGCCCTACCCATTTCAATTGGCTCAACCAATCCTAGTTTCCCTCACATTATGTGATGCCATTCAGATAAGTGACTAAATGCAATCTTTCTTTATAGAAGATTTGATGGGAGGTTCCAAATCACAACACATCATAGGCATTTTGTAGTAAAATTGCGCCGTAATTGATTCCCTCCCCCAACCACTGTACATTTAGTGGAAGATGAGATCAATTTCACAATCCTCTGTTATGTTTATTTTATTACCGTATTCTCCCCACACTGTAAACATAACCAGTTACAAAGTTCAAACTCTTCTGTATCTTATAAAAACAAACGTGATCTTGCTGTCTTGCCTTTCATCCTTTCATCGTTTCCCACTTAAACGTTTCCCACTTAAATGTCACTGTCAGAAGCCAGCTGGTGACATAATAGTTACATAGTAATTACTATTCACTAGCGCTGTTCCGCGTCATAAGGCCCAGACACCCAACACAGACAATTCATTCAGGAAAATCTTTGTTCCCCAAAGTCTTGCCACCTCATAAACTGTCTATAGTCATGGATAGGGAAGTCAGCCTACGGGGTATTCATTATTTTCGGATATATTGTTCCGGAATACAGTAGCCACCAGGGTTTCATTCCTTGATTCATTCAAGTTATGTGAGTGAAGCAAATGAAAGGAATGCTATTTTCTTAGAGTTGCAAAAGTTTGTGTTAATTTCCATTTAGCATGTCGGTTCTTTCTTATGATGATGAAGTTCATTATTGCCGGCTTTGTTAAGTTGGGGATGTCGGTCTATAGTCGGACTTTCGACTTTCTCCACTTTTGGGAAGGGATAGTTAGGTTATCGGCCTACAATCGGATGGGTTTATATTCAGAATTTAACGGTAGTATTGATGCAACTTTCATTTATTTCTGCATTTATTTTTTGTAAAAAATATACTTCTTTCTCTCTAAAAATCACATTATGGGCCTATAGAGAAAAGGCCACATACCCATAGAAACATTAATATACTTTCATTCATTTTCATTTTGCACTAAAGTTAGTGCATAGGGCAGAGGTCAGATCTCTCCAATTATGTCTGTTCAAAGCTATTCTGTGCAGTTCTTGAATAGTATGAATATTGGTTGTTTTACTTTCTCTAAGTATTGTTCTTCTGAGTGTTTCTTTTGGTCTACCCCTGGCTCTTTTGCCTGTAGGTATCCATTTAAGAGATTGGTGGTGTATATTAATATACAACCATTTCCTATTCTTCATATCTGAACCTAATACTCTTAAAATATGCAATAATCATATTTATATCATGGAAAACCTTAAATGGTGTAATAGAGGTAACAAATGAGCTGATGCATTGATAGGCAATGTTACAGTGAATGGTACAGTGATCAGAAGAGACAGAGATGGGTTAATTAGGACAGTTATGCTGAATGAGATCATCTTTAAGTTCAGAGAATGATAGAAATATGAGTGGACATGGGAGAGGGGTGAAAGTTGTCCTCTAGAGAGTTCTGAAGAATGCACAACAACAAGTGACTGAAACATTTTGATTCTACTTGTACACCATTAGATGGCTGATTGATTGGGGATCTGAACATTTATGTGAATGTCTCCAGTGCAGTAATGCTGGTTTCTGATAAAAAATAAAGAATCATTCTTATATTGCATTGAATACAGAAACTAAATGACTAGCTTACAAAATATTCTTGACCAAAACAAACTTAATGTTTTTAACTTGGTCACTCTTACAATCACATAAATATGCAAGTGCTTGAAATATTACCTGAAGCTAGATCATAGTCAGGATCATTGCTATCCCCCTCAAAATGATAGGACTGTAAAGATGCAGGTGTTCCAAGATTGCTCGACTCAAATACACTTGCAGAAGTTGAGGCCAACTGGTGCCTTCCAGTTCTTGGTGTTCCAATAGCAGTGCCTAAGCAAGCAGGGAAACAGATAAATATGTTTTCACCAAATTTGGTAGCATGGTACTAGAATTAACATAATGCCCAACATGAAGTACTAGCCCCCTTCGTTGTCTTCCCCATTGCCGTTAACTCTGCCTTCAGCTATTAATCTTTCTATGCTGTTATGTCTCTTTATATGACCATAAAAACACAGCTGCCTTGTTAGGATGTTATTAAGAAGCCAGCTCTCTTTGTCATTTATTGATCTTAACACTTCTTGATTTGACTTTTTAGCTGACCATGATATACATAAAATTCTTCTGCAGCATATCATTTCGAAAGCAGCGATTCTCTTTGCTATTGTTTTTTTTTAATGTCCATGCCTCATAACCGTATATTGCCACTGGAAATATGCATGTTCTGATCAAACATAGTTTGGCTATGCTGCTGGTACCTTGCTAAACATTTTCTTTTTCTGATTCAAGATATTGAGAAATGAGGAGATCCATTATCTTTACCAGTCAGCATGAGACTCACTGATGATTCTTAACAGGAAGCACATGTGATATTGCGTCTGTGGGTCTCACCAATGGCTCACTAGACAAACCAACCATGCAGCAGAAAACCTTAGTAGATGACATGCCATTATATTGAGGTTATCTTCTTATAGAAGCATCATGGTACGTCATCTATACAATCCCGTAGTCGTAACCTTTAATAACAGTTACCATGTTGTTCTGATAGGCCGACGTTGTGCTTGAACTAGTTGCGGGCACAGCGTGGGTGGGTGGAACAACAAAGAAACCTGTCGCAAGGGCCAGAGTTGTGCCCTGATGTCGACGTCTGTTTTGGCTGCATTATACTTGAAACACCATCGAGTCGGACGGCAGCTGGAACAGAGGGCGGAGCACTTATGGGAATGCCCAACGTGCTGTGAGGCCAATTTCTAATCAAGAATCTCAACAGGAAAGAAAATCCCATAGACAATAATGATGTACAACATAGAATTATCAGACAAAATAATAACTTCTACAGGAACATTAATGTTATTTGAGTTTTTATACAAAATTCTTAAAAATTTACACACATAAATAACTGGTTACTGAAACTGAGTGTTCACACATTTGCTCTTGACAGTACCTGAAACTGTCTCATCTTCTGTGAGGATATATAATAAACTTCTCCAAATACTTCAGATGAAATATGTCTCTGTATTGGGAGTAGTGTTGACTGGATTACCATAACCATGACCTGCACTATTTTTTTATGGTTGAAAAACTCTGATATAACCAAATTGCATTGAAGGGTGACAAGCAAGAGGTAGACAGATTCAAGTGGGATAGAAACATTACGAGATGGACAGGTTAGTCTATCAGAGTGCACCACCAAGGCAAGAGAAGGGATACTGGAATCCCATTGTAGCCAACCTTCATTGCGGAGATGGCACTTAATGAATGAATTAATAACCAAATTGGACTAATGTCCACAGTTTAAATGAGAGTAGAGTATGTCAACATAAGAGGTGCACATTTAACTTAACCAAAACTACTTGGGAGTAAATGAACAAATTCCCCAAAGACAAGAGAGAATTTTCATGACATAATGGTTAAGAAAATTTGAAAATAAATGTCTTAGAAGACAAATATTGATTGGGAAGAATTCAAGTCAAACATGCAAGTAAGAAAAGACACCAAACAGTAATAATATGTTTCTACAACAATAAGAAGAAAACAATAGACATATATATTGGACATGTACTTAGAATGAATGAAACCAGACTGCCACTACAAGCATTGAAATGGATACCAGATGGAAAAAAGAAAAAGAGGAAGACTAAGAGAGACTCTCTGCAGAACAACTATCAAAGAGAGTATGACTATGGGTCTCAATAAGTAGCATCACATTGCTCTAACTGAAGAGCTCTGGTTTCTTCCGCATGTACAGTGTTTAGCACTGAAAGAACATAGAATGGTTAAGACAACTTGTGTCCATGAGGTTATTGCTTCCCTACAGTCTTGTTTACAAATGCATGCATGTTTCAGAGATACCTGGGAATTATTGCTTGAAGCTATGTAGTTACATGCAAATGGTGGTACTTTTAACAGGTATGCTCTGCTTTGATGAGAGGATTGTTGTACATCTGGAGAAACATGAGTCCAACAGAATAAAATATATTTATAACGTAAATATGTAGAAATTCATTGCTGCCAAATGAGAGACTATCAGACAATGGATAGTGCCAGCAATAACATCTTGACCAGAAAGTCTTCAGCGGGAACACATACATAAGGAAATCAACAAATCACACATTAAAGAGTATATATATTGCAGCTTATGGTGTAAGATATAACACAACATACATGATAACATGACTCAAATCATAAAAGGGGAGAAAGAGGGAGTTATGTGATTATACTAAAATAAAAATACAATGTATCTACATTTTTCTCACTTTACTTTTCTTAAGTAACAATATTCTAACTTTATACCTTTATTTGAAAAGGTTCCGGTAGCTCTGAGAGTCGCAGAATCAAAACTGTCATTATGCAGACGTATAGTAGGTTGCACCTGCTGTGAATAAAAGTTGGTTACTGTGTGATGTGAATATGAGTTGGCTCCACTGCTTTCGACAGCGTGTCCAGCACTTTGATTGCCATTTGAAACAAGAAGTCGAACACCACCAGGTACAGAACTAGCATCAACCTGGTCACCACCTACAGTTTTCAGACAGGTATAGAGTTGACTGTTATTGAACTGTAAGCCAAGTATGTGATTATAATGCATTTAAACTTTATTTAAGCAAAGTTTCCAAATTTTGGTTGGATATTTTACTTTAATTCAAGTGATATTGCAATGTTTTCCCTGTAAATATCATGACTCACATTTGTTTTGTGCATGTAATTAATATGACTGTGTTATCAGAAGTGTTCTATATATATTTCTAATTGGTTCTTATTGTGTGTAGGGTATGAATTTTAATAATTTTTGAAAATCACAATAACCTCTAAATTACAATAATTTGTTAGAAAGTTTCACATACCTCCTCCACTTCCAGACTTGACTGCAACCATGGGAATTGGTGCGCTTGCTGTAGGAACAACAGCCAAATTTCGCCCTGCACTAGGTGAGGAGATATTCAGTGGAACATCTGTTGGTGGTTTAAGACATGCACACCATCCTGGCTTGCACCTAAAATAAAAATTAAAGAATGAATGAACAGTTTCAAAACTAAGTTTTTAAAATTTTAGATTACACAATGAAAGATTTTATTTCTTTCCCATTAAATATTATTCTCAATTTAGTTCTGCTGTATAATCATAATTTCTGCCTGGCAATTCATGACACATCCCATTTGATTCTTGAGCCCTTGATGTTTCTGTACAGAGGATATCTTATATCACCAGTAAAGTACATAAACACATGATCATTCATCAACATATGCTTTGAGCTGAGTTAGTGCATATCTCGAAGTCACTGAGACTCCTGCAGACAATTTATCACTAATATATCTCTAGTACATCCAAGGAATACATGCATGACCTCATTTTTTTGCATAAGTCTCATTGCTAATTTTACAATGTAAAACGATCCAGATCATATGCCATTAAACAGAACCAACTACTGAAAAAATAGGACAAACAGCCTCTGTTTTAGATCTGAAACTGCAATTATTCTTTAACCCCTTGGCCACGGGAGTAAATTTGTCAAACTGGCAGTGCAGTGCTGGAAATTTGTATGGGTTCTTTAATATTTTTTAACAATTTGCCTACAGCACTCTCACCTTTAATCAATAAACTTAAACCTGATGAAAACTGTAAACCGCAGAGATCTATAAACAAGTAACCAAATGAATGGAATCATGAGGACTCTGTTTCAAACCATGGTTGCAACTAGATTTTATATCTTGAGGGTACAACAAAACTTCTTCGTGTACAGCAAAGTGGCCATTTTAAAAATTCATCTCAGACTCTCCACTGGATTATTTTCTATAGGCCTTTTTCCTCAATGTTTTCTATTTTAATGATTAATTTATTCATAGAGATTATATGATGGAAGACAAAAGTAAGAATTTGAGACACAAGACATACATTTAACTTATGAATGAGGACAACAGGATATACAACATGAAACATTTATAAATTGTAAATATGAATGTTAGATTGTCACTGGAAGAAAAGACACTATATAATTATATCAGCTACTATAAGTATACTGTTGCATAGTCTGGTAGGCCATTCATTAGATTTGAAGATCTTCCTCATGTGATGTCATTGACATATTATTAGCACTTCATCAACTGGCACAGCATCTCATCAACATAATTAAACACTTCATCAACTGGCACAGCATCTAGTCGACATAACTAAACACTTCATCAAATGGCACAGTATCTCATCAATATGACTAAACACTTCATCAACCTGAAACTTCATCTCATAACTAAACACTTCATCTCATAACTAAACACTTCATCAACTGGCACAGCATCTAATCGACATAACTAAACACTTCATCAACTGGCACAGCATCTAGTCGACATAACTAAACACTTCATCAACCTGAAACTTCATCTCATTAACATAACTAAACACTTCATCAACCTGACACAGCATCTTATCTGCCTAATTAAACACATCAGTCTAGCACATCTCAGCAGTCTAATTAACCACTCATCAACCTTACACAACATCTCATCTTCCTAATTAACCCCCTCATCAGCACAAGCATTTCACCTCCTTGATCAGGTACCTAATGAGCTTGACTCAGCACCTATCTGTTTCATTTAGTATCTCAACTACCTGACTCACTACATCATCAGCCTGACTCAGCCTATTATCAACTTTAACTAGCATAATTCACTTCTGCCTCATCTGCCTGATTCATCACCTGTACAGCTAACATCAACCTATAGAAGTACAGTACCTGTAAAATGCCCACATCATGCTGGTAGCAAACATAGCTAATCCAAGAATAGTTCCCATTACTGCTCCAGCCCTAGGACCTGTTGTTGGCAAGGATGGAACAATTCCTATCTGGGCAGATGCTACTGATTCTATATGTAGAAGAAAACAAAAATATGTAAGGACAGCTAAGTTTTCTTACCATTTTACTAAGATTAAGTCTTTTGTGTAACAGATAAGTTTAACTTCAGATAAAAGTCATTTTTGCCATACGGGATTGAACAAATTATTATAAATCTATACATCTCTTTGCAGTAAATATAGAATAAGCAATTACAAGTCTAAAAACACATGGAGAGAAACCACAACATATAAAACATTATCAATATCTTGAACACATAATCACAAATGATGGCAGATATGAAACAGAAGTTAAAAGGGGAATAGGAATGGCTAAAAGTACTTTCAAAGACATGAAGAAAATATTAACATCTAAACAAATTACAAACAAGCTAAAATTGAGAATTATAAAATGCTACAACTATTCTATATTAATATATTGCTCAGAAACATGCACAGTAAACAAACAATTAGAAGGCAGAATTGATGCCTTTGAGATGTGGATATATAGAAGAAAAGAGATAACATCATGGAAAGAGAAGAAAACAAACAAAGAAATTCTAACAACATTTCATTTGAAGAATGAATTATTAAAGGAAATAAAGATCAAGCAAATGAAATATTTTGGACATATTAAAAGACATGACACCTTGTTGAAGACCTTAACTGAGAGTAAAGTCGAGCAAGAGGTAGGCAGTGATACAAGTGGAAAAGTAACATCACAAGATGGACAGGTTAAAGTTTAGCAGAGTGCACCACCAAGACAAGAGACAGGGAATGTTGGTCTGTTGCAGCCAATCTTCATTGTGAAGATGGCACTTGATGATGATTACAATTCACTTACAATTCACACTTGAGATTAGTGTTAGTACAGAGATGGCATAATCACAACTCTTAATCCATCAGGATTTAGGAGTGACAGCATCAACACACAAAGTCTCCATAGAAAGATTGGGGCTTAGCAGAATTGAATACTCAAAACACAAAAAGTGTTCCAACTGAGTTTTCATATATGATATGACCGTAATTTTCCAATCCATAATCATGTGGGGATTTTTTATATGGTGTCAAAGTGCAATAATTATGCATAGTGTTATTTTATTTCTAGTAGATGACATTAATAATAATCATAGGGTTACTGATCCAGTAGTCCATGGGCTCATGAAATTTGACCAAAACAATATTGATGTGGTTTCTGATCCAGTGATCATGCCTTCTGACACAATAATATTAACATGAATCATAATGTTCAAACTAAGAAAGTGAGTAAAAGTTCTTCAAGAACACAGTATTCTTCAAGCATTTCAACTTACTTATCCAATTCCAGGGGTTGTGAGCTTTCACTCTTTCTTCCAGTAGTTCAACTATACTTAAATGAATATTTGATGTTAGTTCTCACAATGTTACAAAGAATAGCGACACTGATACCTGCCATGCATGTCACATGAGATGACTAAGGAGGTAGAGTTATCTATCCCATCCCATATAGGGTCAAAGTGAGCCAGAAACTTTCTATATCTACTGGGAGATGATTGTGCATCTATTTGTTTGCTTCCAGTATAATCATGCCAGTATATAACTAATGGAGAACATAGTCACAACAGGCAAGATTGAAGGCAACAGAGACAGAGGGTGACAACGTGAGACAATATTAGACAGTTTAACAACCTGGCACGACAATGGAAACCTCAACGATCCTGATATATAATACTGGAGATAGAGTTGTGGAGAGTCATGATCACTTACTCCAGCCAGCATGGCATCTGATGATGATGATGATGATATAACTAATAGACCTAACCAGTATAAATAACAGAGATATTTCAATACCAGATATGCTACTACAATTACAAAGTTCACCATCTCAGACACAAAGTGAACACAAATTAAGATAATTCTCACACAGAACTCACCGATATCTGTAGGGAAGACAGCTGGGACAACACCAGATGAACCAGCACTACCATCTGGAAATACCCAAACACTGACTCCTGTGCTATCTCCATTGCCACCAATACCAGCATTCCAGGCAATACCACCACCTCCAATGTCAGATGGCAAAATGGGAATAACGCGGCCTGGCCGCTCTGTTGGTATAACTGAACATAGAAACAAGAATGGTATAATGAGATATAGTTAGTGTAAGTAGACAAAAGTAGACAAAACAGCATAAGCTTGATCTTAATTGATCTTTGCTTATGTTGACACTTTAAAGAAACTGTGTGAGTCTACCACTACTAATGACATTTAGTTAAAATAATTGAAGCATATCCTATTTAGGACATTGTTAATGTACTTTTGTTATTTAACTTTTGTTACTGACTGCAAGTTGTCCTGTTAAGAAGTGTGGGTAGAATTTTTTAACTATTTAACTATTATTGAAATTGTAGGCACCACAAACAGTACTACATCAAATTGTATCACTTAGTGTGTAAACTGTTGGTTTGGGCAAGTAACAAGTTACAACTCACTTTCTGAAATTATTTTGCAAGGAACCATTAATGGTAGGAGAAGGGGTAGCCAAAGAAAATCCTGGATTGATAACATCAAGGAGTGGCCTGATCATGATTTTTCTACACTCCTTCATATGGCTGAGGTTTGGAGAGTTTTTTGTGCTGATGACTCTAGAGAAACACCACTACGACACTGACATGGTTATGGGAATTATTATTATTATTCTTATCATTATTGCAATGTGGATGATTAACTTTCAAATCATGAGCTAATTTGAACTGTAAGACAGGTCCATTAACCTTTAGTGTACAGCATTAAAATTATGCAATTTATGCCCTGCCACTGGATTCTTTTTTGACAACTTGCATTATTTTTTATATTTAGAGATGTTTAAATATATATTTAAAATGTGAATAAAGAAATGAACACTGAATCTATTAGTGTAGGTTTTGTTTGTGTATGTGTAATACAAGAGGTGTGAGAAAGTGGTTAAGATCAAAAATGAAAATAAATTCACCTATACTTTTCTGATGTGGGATACCTGATAAAATTCTTCTACATACCTAGACTTATTATATCTATGTTATTTCATAACCAAACTAACTAATGTCTGTGATAAAAAATAAAACACATAGATGTCACAACCCTTCTCAATTCTCGATCCATAGGCCTAGTAGTTAGTAGTTCCGTAAGGTCAATTTATATTAGACCTACTTTTTTCTGTCATTTCATAACAAAACTAATGTGTATATGTCATAAACAAATGAAACACATCTACCTCACAAACGTTATCAACTAGACCTAACAGTTCTGCAACTTCAAAAAATCATGAAGCTAGGCATGGCTATAGCCTAAATCATTATGGTAGGTCTTTCTCAGGCATGTCAGAAGACACGCTTGACAAAGAGCTTCACAAGAAACATCACAAAATGGACATGTTATAGTCTAGCAGAGTGCACCACCAATGCAAGAGACAGGGGGTAGTGAGGTCCATTGCAGCCAACCTTTGTTGTGGATACAGCACTTGATGATGATGATCCAACTATCTAATAACACAGTCAAATCATTAACAACAATAACACTGCATCTGTCATCAGTTTGTTGTGAGGACATTATCTAGTCATCTTGCCTGGTACCATGGTTGCTGGTGCACCTCTCAGCCTCGTATCTTTGACTTCAGCACATGTGCTTACTTGAGCATTGACTGTGGTCCTGTTCGATCTAGGGGATGACCTGATCAATCTTAGTCTGTTAGCTAGACTTAGACCCATCTTGGCTTCAAGAAATTGGCCTCAATGGGGCATCAGTAAGTCAGATCTAATAACAAAACCTCTCCATAACTGTTATTTTATAATAGCAATAAGAATAAGATACAACAGTCAAGAAATATGTTATGAATAGTAGCATTGAGACAATAATCAGCAAAGTATGGGAATTTGTGTAATATTGCCATTTGCATTAACTCCCTAATGTGTCTGCTGTGGAGTGACATGAGTTCTGCTAACAAACCATACATCCATGACAACACATGCATGAAACAAACCAGTGCAGCATCAACAAATGTGTACAAATGAAAATAAATAACATGTTTTTACATTTCAACTGACCTGGTGCACGAGGTGTTACTGTAATCCACTTTGGTGTTGAAGGATAGGGCTTGCTGTTATAAATTTATAAATATATTAGAACAAGTTATATATATGAAGGGGTATATATATGAAGGGATATATGTATAAGGTTGCAATAGATTTCTAAAATTAAAAAAAGCAAGATAAGAAAACAGACTTTACTGATTATAATCTTATTATAATAATATATAATAATTTAATAGATTATAATAATATTACACAGTATATGTCAATAATTATTAGGCAGGCACAAAGCAGCATTCCAAAACATTAACATTTACTGTGTAATATGTTATGTCATTAGAATAGGAAAACAACTTCAGTGCTAAATAACTGTCAGAATATAGTCCAGAGAAAAGAATGTGTTCTGTCATGGTTTACAGCTTAGCTGCGATATATGCACCTTTCTGCCAGACAACTAACTTGAGCATAGCCTACCTATGGTTCACTTTAACCCTTTATCGGATAGGGCAGCCAACCCTCCCCCCCCCCCTCTCTCTCCCAAACCTCGTTAGTTGTCTCTTACACCATACAAGACAGGCAGCAGTGGTTGCTATTCTTTGCTATCCTTTTGGGCCCAAGCAACACATGGACGAGGGAGAGTACTATCGAATCAACAGAATTGAGCTCATGTTTTTATGACAAGTTTTTTTCACCTTGGGCACATCTGAAGAGTTTATTATATTATCATGGTTTACATATTTATTTTACTGAAGAATGTATAAAAATGTATGGTTTTTTTTTGGTGCATACCAAATATCTTGCGCTCATGAAGACACAATACACAAAATATTTAAGACAAAAGGCTTAGAGGATTGACTTCATTGTATTTGGTTTCAATATTTGCACTCTGCACTTCTCAACAAAGTAACTTGCTCCTGACCAGAGTATCACGTAACTCCACAGCTTCAAGCAATAATCCCCAGGGAACTAAACGATGCACTTTTAAACAAGATATCACGGTTTGATATCAAACCTGTGACCTATTGAATACAAGGCAAATGTCTTAACCTCTACACCCTAAAGATTTCCCTACTTATCGGACAAAATAAAAACATGATCAAGATTCAATAAGCTTAACACTTACAGTGGTCCCAATTTGTAAGGATGTGGAGCAACTTCTACATCATAAAAGAAATCTGTGCGTACATTGTTCTTGGCAAATGGAAATAGCAGGTGACCATTGACATATAAGCCTGGAGTAGAATGAAAACATAAAGAATGAAAAATCTAAAAAGGACATATTATAGTGTCATCTAAATTAGTGATTCTCAACATAGGCCATAAGGTCCCCTAGGGGGTCACAATGATTTGTAATGGGGGGGGGGGAGGAGGAATTATTTACAAATTGGGCTCAAAAAGGTGTCTGGGTGTGTGAGGGGATGTCACAAAGTCGTAAAAGTATAACAATCTGACATTAAAGGGACAATAATTAATAAAATAATTACTGATAAAACTGAAACTTTTTTTAAGGGGGAGAGGGCTGTGGCTATGGAAACAAATTTGAACTGCTGGTAGTGGGTAGAAAAAAAAATTAGAACCACTGATTTAAATGAAAATAAAATCATTTATTTGTTTTAGAAAATGACAATGGTTTTGAACTGATGAACTACATTCAAAATAAGCACAACAATCTGTAAACAATTTGTATGAATGCAGAAGTTCCAGAGCATTTTCACAGTAGTAGCCTGTTTACTATGATTGCAGAGATGTTGCTGGATCTTCTCACTTAGTTCCACCCTCTACTGTGATGTGTGAAAATACATAGTGACAGATGATTCTATCAGTCATTTTGTTCCTGGAATGGTTTCACTCTGAGCCATAATACCTCAAGTATTAACTAATGTTGTCTTTCCATCCGACTCTGAGTCTTCCTAGGAGAGGGAGACCTGGATTACCCAGCTCTGATTTCCAAATTTTGTCATGCCATCCAGTTTTCTTTCATTCTACAAAGGCGATCAAACCATCTCATTTGTAACTGTTCTATTCTGATCTTCACAAAAACTGACAGCATAAAATGAAATGCCTGAGAACAGCTCTAGGGATAACAAAAAGAGACAGAATAGACAATAACACTATAAGGAATATGATTAAAACAATATATTGTGTAAAGAATACAGAGACAGTCACAAAATCAAATGGTTCAGTCACCTGATCAGAATAGAACCAGATCACATTCCATTGATAGCCTTCAATAAAAGATCATCTGAAAAGAGAAACAGGAGAAGGTCCAGACAAGGTGGATAGATGACATCAGAGAAATACTGGAACACCAAGGCTACACTATGTCAGCGGAATCACAGTTAGCAAAAGAAAGAAGACTTCGGCTCCCCATGATGACTAGCAGCACACATGGATAAGACAAGACCATTTGATTGTGTATCATATATTTTCTAGCTACTCTGGCCACTTTCCTCAGATATCTCATATTCAGTTCTCATATGATTTTAGTTAGCTGCAGCCATTACTCATGACTACATATGTACAGACTTAAGTGTAGGTAGAGTTATAGACTTATATAATCATCTTTGTTTTCTTACCCAATTCTTTCTGATTAAAAAAATTATCAATTTATGGCCTAAACCCCACCTGCTGCTTTACAGGTGACCATGCTGTATCTAATGTGTAAATTAATAATATGATATAGAAGCATTAATAAAGAAAAATCATGCAGCAAACGGAATTTAACAAAGTCTGCTCAGATGGCAGCAACTCTTCTCACAACATGAGTCAGCACATTTTCCATTGTCTACCACATTGCATCCCAAATATGACTAAAATATTAAAATGTGATTTTACTGAAGACTTTCAACATGTATATTCTCAAGTTGTTATGAATATGAACCTGTCAATTGACACAGACAACAACAACATATACAATGCGCAGGTATGTAAATTCCTTGAGGACCACAAACATTTAACATTATATTATTCATTTGCTCATGTTGCATCTGAAGCAACATTGTTTATGTTTACAAGTAAATTGTAGTATTCTAGCCTTCTGGCACTTACTAATGCTGGTAAGTATGCAGTCCAGAGACAGGATACATACTTTGATGTTTTACTTTTTGGTTGTGATATCTGCATCTTTTGGCCAGACACATCTGACTTCAGCATGATTTTTTAATGACTTTGGTATATTGGCAGCCAATTTTACCTCCTTAGTCAGCTATTATAACATGCATAACAGGTCACAATGTTGTTATTCTTTACTCCCCTTGAAAACCCTGACAACATACAAGTACAGACCTACTCTATAAGAAAGATACCAGAGGGTGTGAGAATGAGATAAGTGGTACCACTGGTGTTGCATAAGCCCTCAAATTTCTAGTCTGTTTGGTTGTTTCCAGATACTAGTGATTTGTCTCTTGGGATAAGAGAATATGTAGAAGTTCACAAGACAACATAGAGGGGAATAGTGGAACAGAAATTGAAAGAGGTGGACAACAACTTAAACCCTTAGCTGCGGAGGTATGATGAAAATTTTCACCACCATTTGTGGAAATCATCATCTTCTTAGCTTCCCAAGAAAAAAAAAATCCATCTGGATGCTTATAAAAAAACATCCAGATGAATTGTTTCCTTGGGAAATTAAGAAGAAGATCTCAGTAAAATAGTGGCAACCCCTTATTGTATCCTTAAGGATAGCTACACAGTTAAGGGGTTAAACAAAATACAGAAAAAAGGCAACTGTAGCTAGAAATGGGATATTTTCATTACTGCCCTATTGCCTGGTGCATAAGCTAAAAAAAAATGATAGTTTAGTTAGTTTGTTCCTTTCATGCTGCAGGCATGAGGTAGAGGTTTTGATTCTCGATGTATTGTGGTCCACTACCTGCAGATTTAGTTCTTGTATGGTCTTGCAGCCTGATATTCCTTCTTTAATTATGGTGTTTTTTAGGGTTGCTTTAGGCCTTCCTCATTTTCTTTTACCCTCAGGTGTCCACATAAGGGCTTGTTGGTTTATTCTGTTTTCATCTAGTCTTAAAACATTACCCAGGTATTTCCATCTGCATTTTCTTATGAAGTTTGAAACATATTCTTGGTATGTTTTGTTTCTTAAATCACTATGTGATGAAATTGCTCCACTTTATGTTCATCAGTTTCCTGAGACATTTGTTTTCGAAGCTGTTTTAATTTTTGGTCTGTTTCTTCCTAGATATTCCTAGATCATAAAAAATGATAGGTCACAACAAAATAGGTCATAACAATGATAGGTCACAAAAAAATGAGCTACTGTCTATTAGAGAAGAAAAGTCAGACACAGAGATTACATGTAGATGTCATCAGTATCATTCCACAAGGTCTTTATAGATCCCAACAGAATCAGTATGGCAACTTCCTTCTTAGAATGTATCTAAAAAACATGTGCTACTTGATTCAAAGAAGAGAAGAAATAAAAGCTACACACATGCAGTTTATAAATACAGCCAGTACTAACCTCCAATAATTCCCCTGAATCCTGTACCATCAACGATTTTCCCACCCTGATGAACTCCTCCAATAAAAACCTTGTTCAAGCTATCAAAGACACCATGTGGAACTGAGGATCCCACAAATTATTTTAGTTATTGTTCACCAAATTTGGTTTAAAAGTGATATAAACAATTATATGATACATGATTCATGTTCAAACATTATCCTGCAGGTGAGAGTTGAAGGAAGATGAGGGGGAAAAACAAAGTATGGATTGAAAATATTAAAAACTGGACAGGATTAAGATTCTCCACACTTAAACAAGAAATTGAGAACAGGGAAGCATGGCAGGATTGTGCTGTTGATGTGTCCAGAGTGGCCAACTTTGTGTCCAAAGTTTATGGATTTAATGTTAATGTACAAAACATTAACTTTTCCTAACTACAAGTTACCTTCATGTTTTGTTTGGACATGCCAATTTCAGGAAATGAAAGAGTAGACAGACTTTTCAGCAAGGCCACAGTGACTAGTGATGGTTCACTGGAGCATGCTGATAATTTGAATGCAATCATGGAGTTGGACTAATTGAAAGTTGTATGGTGTATTTCTTCTTCCGCATATATAGCTAGAATGCTTGACCTGGGATTGAAGCGTGGTGTTGCAAGAAATGAGAAGCATATGGGAATCAAACTAAGAGTTATCAACCAACACAGAAATTAAACAGTCAATTACCACATGCTGAAGGACATGCTGAATATGATATTGGGGCACCTATGGACTGTCTGGAGTGACATGATGATGATGATCTGATGACTAACTAACTAACTAACTAACTTTACTAAATGACTAATAATAAAAATAATAGTCGTCCACCTTAGGCAATGTTGACAATAGCTTCAGACTTGTGTTGTTGAATCTCTGTGATGTATGAGTTTACTACTTGTGTTTACTAATTAACTGATTGACTGACTGACATATCAATTAAATTTGTAATTATGTAAACAATAAGTTGTACCAAAATATATTTTAATTTTCAAATGTACAATATTTAGACTACAAAGTTTTAAATGGAACACGTTCTATTTGTCAAAGTACTGATGTAATTTGCTGTAGAACTTTAGAATATACATAACTGTCTAAATATTGATGTAGTTTTCTGTAGAACTTTAGAATATACATAACTGTCTAAATACTGATGTAGTTTGCTGAAGAACTTTAGAATATACATAACTGTCTAAATATTGATATAATTTGCTGTAGAACTTTAGAATATACATAACTGTCTAAATATTGATATAATTTGCTGTATAACTTTAGAATATACATAATTAAAACTCAATTTATAATATTTGGTATACAGCTCAAGATGCGAAATAGAGCAATTAGGCATTATAGTGTATCAATTCTGATGTATGGAAATGAATCATCGATAATCAGTGGAATAGTAATAAATTATGTGGAAGCAGTAGCGATGGTTTTAGAGAAGAATGTAGATAACACCATGGACAGATAAAAATTGTAACAAAGATATTTTAAATCAATACTATAAGGTGCTATCTGCACCTTACAGTTTGACACATCCATTTTCAACACAACAGATTTGGAACCAAGTTTACCATCCATCCCTAATAACTTAGACTTATAAGGTCATGGTGGCAGGATTACCAGAACTGCAATATCAATTAATTTTTATGCTCATTGGTCATACGCTCTTATGTAACCAAACTTGACTCATGTCTGCAGTTGAAGACAGCATACCTCACCACAAGAATTACAAGAATTACAAATTAAATGACCAATTTTTATTAGCATCTTTTTATAGTGAGCTTGGCTACACCCATGTGCTGTTAGGGCCCGAAAGGGGAGCAAAGCATAGTGATGCTGTAACCTGTCAGACATGCCATAAAGAGATTTTAGGGGTGGAGTTGACTGTCCCATTCTATAGAGCGTCAAAGTGACTGACAGATCATGTTGAAATTGGATGTGTCAGGTAAAAAGGTACAAAACTCACAATAACGCTGTAAACATGACAGAACGCAATCTGTTCTCCGGACTACATTCTGCTAATCTGAGTATTTTGAGAATGAATGAAAACGTATAACAAGCTTGGTAGAGTGCAAAAGTTTGATTCTTCCCTTCCAAAGACAGTTTTGTTATTCACATGAGTCCCCATTGAGGTGAGCATTTTGTTGAGGTCAAACTTAAGTATGCCATCCGCGGATGAGAACTAAATGTGGGTGTGCCCTCCTACATGTGAGCAAGTCCACAGTTGGCTCTAGCAAGTAGACGTGCTGAAGACAGAGACAATCATCATAGAAGTGCACCACTGCAATCAGGATGGCAGACACCAACTAATAGAAATATGCCCAGATCAGATTTGAGACATAACTGTAGATATAGGTAACAACAGTCCATTGCAGGCGATGATAACAAGAGTTTCAGACTTGTGTTGTTATATATCTCTGGTGTGTGTGCAGATGACTGAAAAGTCAGATTCTGGAAAAGAATCCTCTGCCACTTTTGGGACACATATAATCACAGTTGGATATATGTATGTTTGGTGGTCTGTCTTTCCAGCAGCATGTTTTCTCTGTGCCTCTGTGATTTGATGTTTCTCAGCAACTCAAGCACCTTTGCTAATGTTGCTTCGTCACACTGGGCGATTCTAAGTGACAGACTCCCAAGATGATGTCGATGTTGAAGCTCTTAAGAAACATTTTGAGTTGAAGCATTTCTTCCATCCACAGGCCAGCTATTTTCCCTTAAGGAACTTACCATACATCAGCTGTATTTGAATGTGTTTGTTAGGCACACAACATGTATGACCCATCACATTTGGACCTGCTTCAGCATTGTATGAATACTTGGGATATTGGCTCTAGTAGTATAGATATCGGTACATTTCAGGCAAACAAAACAATAAGAAAAAATTCTTAATGGTAATCTTTAAAATATTAGAAGACAATAAAGCATCACTTAAAAACAAATATATGAATATCCTACCACTGTGTGTGTTGACACTGGATCTATCATCAACAAAAAGTGTTCCCTTTTCCCGTGTCCTAAGAAATTTAATGATGTGATATTTGCCATCACTAACATAGGCATCATTTGTGATGGTAGTGGATGCTCCCTGACCATTGGTGTCATATGTAACAACAGCATAACCATTCACCTGGAAGGTATAAAGACAGAGAGGTCACAAGTATAATTGAGTTGGATTCACAAATTCTTGACCCATACTGCGGTTAAGAGCAGCTACTCTTTGATGGAATTTTTGAAGCGAGGATAAGATAATGTGTCCTGTTTATGGCAATGGCCACATTAACCCATAACACCTCACTACAACCAGATTTCTAATAAATCTATAGAAAATATATGCAGAAAGATTGTATTGTTAATAAATAGTGAAAATATCCCTATCATTTGAAAAGAAGAATTATGTGTGCTTTCTCTGTAATTAGTAAAATGTATATATACTGATAGTTCTCGTAGGATGAAAGAAAAGAAATAAAACGTCATCAAGATATCCAAGGACACCCTATTGTACGCATCCTCAAGGTCTATTGCGACCGCACATGTCTCCATGCGCGAATCGAACCCCTCAAAAACATCCTGCGCAAATATGGCTGCATTTTGCCATGTCTTCTTTCCTGGACGATATCCTCCTAACAATGTTGGTAAACACTTATTTCTTTCAAGATAACACGATACCTTCCGGGCCACAATTTTTTCCAAAAGCTTGCCAATCGTATTCTGCATAGTTATTATTCTGTAGCCATGTATCCTGGTGTGGTCCTTCCCAGGTTTGTGTAGTGGAACTAAATAGCTGTGCAACCAGTCTTCTTTCACTGTGCCCTTTAGAAGGCTATTATTGAACATGTCCGCCAACTCTCCCAACTCCTCATCCGTTCTTCGACTAATGTCATCGTATCTAATGCCATCTGGCCCTGGTGCTGTATTTTTTGTACTTTTCAGTGCCTTCCTGATTTCTTCAACTGTGATTAGCATATGGTTTTCCATGCTCAAGTTCTAACACGTGTCTGTGAGCGTTTTCCTGATTTCTTGATATGCCTCCACATTTCTCTGACCAATTTGTGCGGTGTAGTGTGCCAGCAATGCCGCACCTTTTGTCTTGTCCGTCTTCTGCCAGACGGTATCGTCGCTCTGGAAATCGGCAATAGTCACGCGTCTTGTGAGACCATTCATGGATTTGTGTAACCGCCAGAACAATTTTAGTGACTTTTCGCGTGTTATCTCTTTGCAAAATTCGTCCCATTTTGACACCTTTGCTGACTTTGCAATATCTTTGAATGTTTGGACTAAGATATCTTTCTTCCGTTTCCATTGTGCGACCTCCATGGGCTGAGCCGCAACACGTTTCCGTGCCCTTTGCCATAGTGATACTGCTTTCCGTTTCTCGCTCCATGCCCTTTGAACCTCTTCATTCCACCAGGAGGGCCTATCCCACACCAGATTTCCCACTACTTGAGCCTTACGTTTGTCTTGTCGAATTCTACTCACAACATCCACTCCTCTTCGATCATATTTAAAGGATCTTACCTTTGGCCGTATCTGCTTATTTTTGTCATTTTTTAAGAGAACAACACATGGGAGGTGGTCACTGCCATGATGCCCCAGCACGTCCCATTTGCAGATAGCCACAGCAGCTGATGACACCAATGCCAGGTCGATAGCGCTATCATCATCACCATCCCTGCTTGCCATCCTTGTTATACGGCCATCGTTAAGGCACACCAGGTCCGTATCTGTCAGGGCCTCCTCAAGTTCTTTTCCCTGTTTGTTCGAAGCACTATTGCCCCATGATGTACCTTTCGCATTGAAGTCACCACAAAAGAGGATCTGCTTTTCCTGTTCCATTATCTCCCCTAGGATCTTCCAACCCTGAAGATCAATGCTCGTGTTGCAGGCATACACATTTACAATCATGATTGGGTGCTGGACCCTCTGGACCCTCACTGCCTGTAACTGGATATTGTCACTATCCCACTTGGACATATCAACCTCACATACACTAAAACCCTCGCGTACTAAGATTGCCTGTCCAAGATGTCGCCTGTTGTAGAAACACTGAAATCCGGCTATCCTGATATTACCACTTTCACCTAGCTGTGTTTCTTGCAATGCAATGACGTCAGCCTCATAACACATCTTTTCTAGCTCTGTTCTACGCTTGTGTACACTGGCCACATTCCAAAACAGCACACGTACGTTTTTAATTCCTAGCCTTGATGCACCAGCTGTTAAATCTTGCAGTTAATCCTTTTGTTGTGCGTTGGGTTGGCGCCGCCCTGATGCACAGGGTTGTAGTTCTTAAGTGTGGTTACTGGATATCTACACCAACGGTTATTAGCCCTGGCCTGCCACAGGGATCGCCTCTATCTCCTGTACTTTTCAATGTATACACAGTACATATCGCTGGCAATCAAATCACAGGTGTTGGCAGAACGATGTCATATGCCGATGATATCCTGGTTTATAGACAGGGCAGAAATCGAGAAGAGTGCGTCGTGGAACAACAGAAGGAGCTGGACAGACTGACAAATTGGTGTCGAGATACGGGAGCAGTGGTTAATCCGTCTAAGGCATTCGTGACGTGGTTTTCCTTGAACAATCACATAGTAAAGACACCCATGCCACAAGTTTCGTTGTCCGGGAAAAGTTTAGAAAGAACTAGCACAATGAGATATCTGGGTGTGTTTTTTGACAGAAGCCTGAGTTTCAGGGAACATGTTGACCACATTATCATAAGGGCAGGCAAAGGCTTAGCAGCAATGAAGGTTATGGCTGCTGCGCAATGTGAGCAAAGATTGTTATTTCTTTTGTACCAGGGTTTGGTAGTGGCTGTGGTGGAATATGCACTGGCAATTCTGACTCTTAGCCAAACTCAGATCGAAAGACTGGATAGAGTCCAGAATGCAGCAATGCGTATCATTCTGGGATGCACAAGAGACACATCGACAAGAGCTATGCGATACCTACTTGACTGCCCAACAGCTGAGCATAGATTACAGTATTGCCGTGCACGGGCGTACCTTCAAATACATGCAGATAAGGAACACCCGTTGCATTCCGAAATACAGAAAGTTAAAGGCAGCAGACTCGAGAGAGGAAGGTCGTGGATGGGACGTGCTGAAGATGTAATACAAAGCGTGTGCCGATTACAGGATGTGGCAGTTGGTGCGGAATGGATAGGTCTACCCACAGATTTCGAAACTTGTTTGAGAGTAGTAATATCACTTAGCAGGGAATGCAGAGAATGGTGTCCCACAGCTGTGGAGAAAGAAGTGCAGGCTTTAATCAGTGAGAATACCAAAGAGGGGGATGTGATTATATACACTGATGGATCTGTAATTAGGCATGTTCGCAGTGCTTGGGCCTTTACAGCTCAGTGCGCAGGTAAAACGATCAAGGAGGAAAGTGGTGCCTTTGCGGTCACTACGAGTAGTATGACCATGGAGACTATGGCGGTGACCAAGGCATTTGAGTGGCTACGCACACAGAAAGTAACGCAGGTCTGCATCTTGAGTGACTCTATGAGTATGATTAAGAAGGTACAAGTGGGTCTCGTTCGCGAACAGTGGATTGAGGCCTTGAGAAATGCGAGCTTGAAGGCGGTTACATTTATTTTCGTGCCGGGACATGTGGGCGTTCGAGGCAATGAAAGAGCGGATCAACTGGCATCATGTGCGATTGTGGCAAAGGGCGATGGGGCAATGGATCGCGCTGACGTTTTGAACTCCTTAAGAGATATAACACGCGAGAGTGAGACGAATGTGGATGATGATTCCTTTTCAATGGCTAGGATTAAAGATCAGGGATTGAGATGTGGTGTTGCTAGAGGTGAACATTTTGGAGGGCGCAGAAGAATGATGGTCAACCAGCATAGGACCGGTACTGTCAGCAGAAGTGTGATGGCGGATACACTCAAGGAGAGATCGGAGCAACTATGGATGTGTCCAGTTTGCAGTGATGATGATCCGACGACTAACTAACTAACTAAATAAAACGTCATGGAGGTTTGTCTATCACTTTGTGACTCAGATGGACAACGGTAATAAGGATGATCACTATGAGATTAGGTTAGTTCTTTATGATATTGTCTTACTTAACCAAATCATGCTACTTTCCATTGTTTATAAATACTGCAAGGGAGAAATATTTTGCATATAAAACATAAAATCTATAAAAGTTGACAAGTGAACACAATGTATACAAGTAACTATAGTAACAGAGACTTATGCTACCAGGCAACTAAAAAATCAGATGTGTGTATGCATGAGAAACTATTATATAAGTAACTATAGTAACATAGGCTTATGCTACCAGGAAACTAAAAAAACATGTTTGCATGTATGAGAAACTATAGCGCTATCAATAGTTGTTTTTTAATTCATGACCTATAAACAAAACAACACTTACCAATTTAATTTCAATGAAGTCATTAAAAACTCCGGAGATAAGTTTAGTTAAAACACCATTCTTCTCATCAGTCATCACGCCCATCACAATTTCATCCACTTCATTATCGTTCATTTCTAGTGATGGATAGCGGTGAACCAGCATGCCATACAGATTTGGATCCCCCTGACTACCAAAGTAGTAACCAAGTGGTTCTGAAAAAGTATCAATTAAATTTAAATTCATTATGTTGTTCACAGGAAAGATTGGTAAGCGTTATCTTCAATAGTCCATAAATGATGGCAGTCATTGCGGCACTCCTGATGAAGATTTCACAATCCCTCTCCAACTTTCATGATTTAGTGCCAACTACTGTGAGCTAGCAAATATCAATTCTGTCCCCTAGCTTACATTGTCCCCCACCTTTTCCTCTCTCTGCCCTATTTTGTTTTACTTATCAGAATTACTTTGTGAGGATTTTCATGTTTCACAATCTTAAAAACATACAGATGTTACACTCCTGCCAAAATTATATTTGTCTGGTCATTCAGTGCAAATAAAACAGTGACACATCGCATCTCCATTCTCTAGACTACCGCCTGGTGGAAATATAACAGGACCATTATCATCCTGCTACAAGAGAGATGTAGTGGGAATTTAAGAACAAACATTTAGTTTAAAAAGAAGAAGCAAAATATTCTACTGGAAGCAAGATCTTTTCATAATGAAAACAATAACCACAAAATGTTTTTGTGGAACTAATATTGTATATACATCAGTAGAAGGAGCTGGAAGAAGCAGGACAAATACACGAATGGACAGACAAATATCAAGGAATGGACAAGAGATGATTTTTTCTCTCTCGTCCAAAATGTTGAAATAGAAATCACTGGAGGATCTGTGTGTTGATTCATCCAATGTGATACCCCCTATGACCATGATGGGTTATGAGTTAATAGAATAGATAGATAGTTTACATATGGACCACAATGACAGAATATTGGATTCAAAAAGTTAAGTATTTAAAGGTTATTCAAGAAATATCATGTAATGAACAACAAAAGTTGAAACCATTGAAAATTGTGTAAGCCAGTCATTTAATTCTTCACAGAACAACCATCAAATAGGGTATGGCTATGGGTCTCAACAGCAGGCAAGAGTTTCACACACAGCAACATCACATTGCTAAAACGGGACAGCATATGCTTCTGTTCTATGTACCATATTCAGTGCTGAAGAAACATAGATAGATAGTAATTATAAATAGATATTACTATTCAAAAAAATTTGTAAATAAAATTATTAAAACACAAAAAAGTGAGATTACCATCTTCACATGCAGGTCCTGTAAATGCTGTCTTGGAACAATCACACCAGGTTGTTCCATTGTTGAGATGATCATGACAGATGCCTTCATTTTTACATGTTGCCTTGGTGCACTGACTTTTGATATCTGAAATGTAGATGTATTCAGTGAAACTACAGTAAATGAAAACAATGTGAGCTGCAGTAATCTGTGACCATATGGTATACCCATAAAACTACTTATTCTGAAATGAAAAAATATGTTACGTAATAACTTAAATATATATGTAATAACAGAAATTCGCTATGTACAGTACAAACAATAAAAGATGAACATAATTGGGGATTTTAAAGTGTTAGATAATTTTCGCATTGTTGAAGATGATGATAATGAAATAATTTCTGGATAGTCCATAGTCTTTGACTAAAGCACAGATTCTCCTCAGTTGCATAAATTATGTGACAACCAGACTCATATAAGATCTCAAAGGCATGGATATATAAGGGGGATTTATGGATGCATGTTTAGTCCCTGAAGGGAGGCATACCAGTGTGCCATTATCGTAAGATTACCACGTCTTGTCAGAGGCATAATACACACATCTGGGCCAATTATCTCTTGATTCTTCTGTCAGATTTGTTGACCATAATCCTTAGTTATGGCACATCTAGCATTCCCTGCCACCCAGGAGACTGCCACAAAATGACAAAGGTGCAGTGTCAGATGTTCCTACATTTCTTTATCATCTATGGGGATTATTCAATAGAAGATAAAAGTAAAAATGATGATTTTTTTTCACAGGTGACCGATTGTCAGCCAACACCCCACCTTTCCTTATTCGTCTCATATGACATGCCTCAAAATTGCTAAGACAGTGGCCCTATTCCTTGCACTGTGAACTAGAAGTTCAGGCTTCTGTTGCCATACACGTTGATTGATTAAGATATAAATTCCTGGAAGACTCCGTGTATTGAGTCGTCCAATGCGGTACCTCAATGACTCTGATTGGTTACTTGTTTATAGATAGCAATTGAGAAATTTGTTATAAAAGTATGTGCTGTACGACAAATAGCTATTAGGTTGACCTTTCCTCAGACAAAATTTATAAAAAATGTAAAAAATTCAAGAAATCTGGTATGAAGTTGAACAATGCCATCCTTCCCCAGCATACCATTGGTTACAGAGAACTATGGAATAACACTGTACTCTCATACACCTTAACAATATGAAAAGGAACTATACCTACATTCCCTCTAAGCTGTGTGGCCATCCACAAACCTCTTTAGAGAGTATTGTGCATAGTAATTAACACCCAAAATGCATTCTAAAACTACAGATCTTAAAAAATAGGTCTTAAATGACTGCTTCAAGAGTGTTTTGAGCATGTAATTAAGTAGTTGTCCATATGATCTGTACACATAAACATTTTAAGGTGATTTAGAACTGTTCATGAACATAATGCAACTAATAGATATGAGATGGACTTAATCAGGCAGTACATAACAGGGAATTATACTTTTTGTTTCGATAAAGAATTATCAGAATAGGAACTCTTGTATCCTTTTCTGAAATTTGGAGGCTGGGGGAGGAGTTCCTCTCCAATGTGTTATTTCAAACCCAAATTGTAGAACATATGCTCCACATATAGAACTATATAGTAATGAGACAAGCTTGAGACAGACCGCCACCTTTATAAGAGAGATCAATGTGGTCTTTCCCAACGTACCTGATGGAAGAACTATATAGTGATGAGACAAGCTTGAGACAGACCGCCACCTTTATAAGAGAGATCAATGTGGTCTTTCCCAATGAACCTGATGGAAGAACTATATAGTCATGAGACAAACTTGCGACAGACCATCACTATTATAAGAGAGATTCATGAGGTCGTACAAGTGAATGACAAATGAAGAAGATACCCAAAAATCTACTTTCAGAAGTGTGCAATTCTTTGAGAAGAAACCATCTATTCAAAGATGAAGAGAGCTTATAAATGCACATGCACAGATGAAGTGTTGTAGGGCTGTCACAAGAGGATAAAAACCTCACTTTAAAGGTACAATATCTACTACAAGTTTGCTATTGTATGGTGGTTGGTCTGGTGGGCTGCTGTTAAGAGCTTCAGACATACGCCATACAAAAAGAAATTAGATGATGATAGCAGTAATGTTGGTGTTGATAATGGTGATGATGGTAGTGATGGTGATGATGATGATGATGATGATGAAAATGATAATGATGAACTAGCTGTAAGCATAAAGCTTTTAAAGCTGTAAGCAATTAGCTTTTAAAGCTGTAAGCATAAAGCTTTTAAAGCTGTAAGCATAAAGCTTTTAAAGCTGTAAGCATAAAGCTTTTAAAGCATAAAGCTTTAGACAGCCCAAAGCCTTGCTGTAAAAAAACACAGGTTCTTGATGTGTGATGTGATTTTGATGTGTAGAGTGTATTGTGAATGGTTTGAGTGATGAGGCAGGCTTTACCATGAATCAATCAAACACATGTTCTATTTTCTCACATATTTGAGAATGATTGGTATGAAAGTATGGGTATATAACCTATTATCTTTCCCCAGGTAAATGATTGATGTTGGTATCCACACCTGCTGTTAATGCTTAGGGGTGGGAGCATTAGTTGTCGTTCCAAGGCCAGATGTGTTGCATTGGGATCCATGTTTGTTCAAAGGTTATCTTGATTATCCACCGTTTTCTTGGTTTTTCTCTGACATTATGTCCAGATATTCTTTTGTTATATGCACTTATTGGTATTTGGTTTGGGTTTATTCTGATACGTTGACAGAAATCAGGGTATATGACCATAATCAGTTAAATTAATAGAAAGATAAATAGAACTTTATAGAAATATACAATAACTGAAATTATATGAACAAAATATGAGATAGTTAAATGAATAATAAAGAGCAATTAAAATGAAATAGTGACCAAAGGAAAAAGTTTGAACCCATCAAAACAACCCACTCTCTATCAACATTTCTGTGTTTAATAGCCTCCTATGTGTGTTAACTTCTTTTATACTTAGATTTTGATTAGATCAGTGATAATTGTGTTTACTTATTTTTTTTAATGTTACTGAAATGCTATTATGGAAACGGTTAAAGACAACTCACAAACCTTGACATCTCCTCATAACTCCAGTTGTTTGACCATATTCATGTAAGTTGGGAATTTCAGCACCGAGACCTACTGAAGCTAAGCATCCTCTGTAGCCTGTCTTTGAGGATAGGAACTCCTTGATATAAGGTTTCTGGAACATTTCATCTGGAAGTCCTCCTATTCAAAATCAAATGTAAATGACACTGTACTAAATATTGTTAAAGTAATAACTGTGAACAGATTGCATCATACTAGCTCCACCTAGTGATAATTTTATAAGCTCTGATTATTAAACCAACATGATACAAAGAAAAACTGCTTATATGTTATATGGTTAAAGAGGAGCAAAGAGTAAATACGTTGTGACCTGCCGTAATAGATGACTAAGGAGGATGGGGGAGTGGAGTTGACTGTTCACTCTTATATGTCAAAGAGACCAAAAGACATGCTAAGTCAGATGAGTCACGCTGAAAGGTACAGATATATCAACAAAACTGTAAACTATGATGCAATGCATTAAATCCTCTAGACTATTTCCTACTATCTTGCAGGAATTTGAGAACGAATGCACAAGAAAAACAAAGAGAAATTTGAGCCAAATATAAATGTGACAAAATTGAAAATTAGAATTAATTGAATAGTCTTTCTTTCTTTCTTTTTGCATAACCCCTTTGTGCCTTGCAGGGTCACGGGTAGAAGAGTTCTCTGGAGATGGCTTTTTTGTATTTCATATATGTTTGTTTTCGTTGACTTTTATTTCTGTAATCCATCATTTGAAAAAGTCTGTCCCTGGCTTTGTATCCATCGTGTCTGAATAGTAATGCTTTTTGAGGGAAACTGTCTGATGGTAGTCTGGAAGCATGCGAAAACCACTTAATCTGCTGTCTTCTGGTGTAATCCAGGATTGGCATTGTGTAAAATTTGCACAGCTTAACAAATTTGCACATGCTGTTTTTTTGCTACTCCAACCACCATCTGTCTGATCCATGTACCCTGAAAAAATTTGCATATTGTTTTTCTGTTTCTCCAACCACCATCTGATCCATGTATGTTTTTTTTCTGTTTCTCCAACCACCATCTGATCTGTGTACCCTGAACAAATTTGCATATTATTTTTCTGTTTCTACAACCACCATCTGATCTATGTACCCTGAACAAATTTGATATGTTATTTTTTTGCTTCCCCCAACTACTGTCTGATCCATGCACCCTGAGCAAATAATAAAGAAAATATTGTTATAGATACCTGTCTAGGTGCTATGATTTTCATCTTAGTAAATAATCAAGGTATAGCATCTCACAATTCACTGCTTTCAAACTCCTCATACTCCTGCAGATTAGTAGTTTGTAATCTGAAGAACTGAATGTATTATGTCATGTTTAAAGCGTGGCTGCAATATCTGCATCTTTCAACCTGACATATCAAACTTTAGCATTGCTTCTACCAGCCAACCTAACAACCCCAAAACCTCCTCTTATGGCAGTCTAGAAGGTTGCTATTCTTTGCCTCCCTTCAGTTCCAAACAACATACAAGCATAGTAACTCATGATTATTGTTTCGCATTGAATCATTGGTCTTTTTTTTGTAGCTAGCCAACTTATTACCAGCCTCTTTGGTTGAGGGTTTAGTGACTTATTCACAATTTCAACTCATAATTATTGTTTTGTATTGACTTGAAGAACAAACATTTTTTAGGTTGGGAACAGTCCACAACATACTCAAACAACATGATCTCTACTGTGATGAAGCCTACTGAAAAATCCATGCCTGGACTGTTGGGAGAGAATAAATCTTTGTATCTGCAACATGCCTCAAGATTATAAGAATGTCAGGGCCATGTCCCCTCTGGAATAGAAAACTGTCCAGCTCATGATGTTGCAACTTATAGTCACATTGAGTCCAAAAGTTTTCTGGAACATGCAAAAGCTATGGAAAATTTCAAAAATGTCAGATAATTGTATTTTAACATTTATTCTCAAACTGCAAGTGATCTCTCTTGAAATGTGAAGTGGGACAAATAGTCTTACTAGATTTCCTGCAGGATATAGTCCAAAGCAAGGAAATGTGTTGTGTCACCGTTGTATTTGTGCCAATGGTCTGGACACAACCAAACTTCAACTGTCTAGATAAATATGGATCTGGAGGTGAAAGTAAAACATCATCTGGCATAAGAAACAAGAGTGACAAACGTGTACTCCTTTAACTTCATCACCATCAAATGCTAAACTAATATATTAATCTTTAAATTTAATAGTACCTTACCTACAAACAGAGGTCCTTGCAAATTGAGCTGATCTATTCCAGAGTATGAATAAGATGAGTGGAGGCCATCAACTGCCATGCTCAGCTGCTCCTGGTCATCAACCTTCTGGTGCACAATGAACACTGAGTGCCATTCACCATCATTGTACTTTGGAATTTCTGGTGTTGTCATGTGTAAAGTAGGTCTTCGTGGAATGTTAAACTGAAAATGGACAAATGCAAGTTCATTTCAGTTTCCATGGCAAATATAGCTTCTATTGACAAAACTGACTGTAAATATATTGAGAGATAGGTATGGCCTTTTGCATCTTTGAAGATGATCTCAGGTGGCTCTTGATAGACAATAACCTTTCTGGCAAAAGCACAGATTCTTCTCAATTTTGTAACTGAAGCAACACCCGGACTCATAAGGTTGTGGGGAAGGAAATGTATGAATGCATGTTTAGTCCCACAGGGAGGCATTCCAGCATGCCAGTATTCCAGGATTACCATGTCCTGCCAGGAGCACAGCACAAACTTTAGGATCTCTTTCTTGAAATGTAAATTAATTCATTGGCTATTGTTTTTTTAGGGTTTGTAAAGAATTAATGTTTTCAGATTTATATTTTATTTTCACATCAAAAGACAGGAACAAGAAATAGTACTTCTAAATTTATTTAAATTATAATATAATATATTTATTTTTTGAAACATGAATGGACAGAGAATGTGGTTATCACAAATTTATTTTGAAGAAACTTACTTTTAATATATAAAACTCAATTTTAAACATAAAATATGTATAAATAAAAAATGCTTTTTTAAAAAAAGAGGGAAAAACAAGACAACATTATAAGTTTACCTCATAAATTTGTGATAAAAATAAATGAATATTATCAAGTTTACAACCAGGAGAAAAATCAATATTTCTTACCTTCAGGTGAATCTTGCCTTCAAAAAGTTCTACAGCAAACATCTCTTTATTAATTCCTTCACTGAACAAGATTACACCATTAGGGTCATTAGTTTTGAACAAGAAGTGGATACTGAGACCTGATGTTGAACCAAGCGCGGGTAATGCTGCATGTGAATTGTAATTTGGAAATGTAACATCATTGAATACTAATGATGGAATATTGGGTTCCTGGTAAAATTTTCCAATACCATTAGTATTCATTTGTTGAAAGATGTCAATATCACCGATGTTGAAGTTGCGGAGGTAACCAGTGAAATTTTTTGTTGATGCAGGAACACTGAGTTCCCCTTTCTTATATCCACCAATGAAGACATCATTCACAAACAGATGGTACCCATCACCAGGAAGAATTCCTGTGTGACATCAAGACAATAATTAATTAACTGAACAATGGTAACATTTGTCTAGAGATGCAAGTGACATTTTTGGCTATTTATAGATACAAAATAGATGCAAAATCTGAGTTAACCAGTTCACTTGGCTTCGAATCATTCTTGATTCATGATTAGAAACTAACATCATAGCACATGGGACTTTCGCATAAGTGCTACGCTCTCCATTCCCACAGCCATTTAAGTGTATGTTGACTTAAAGTTCCAGTCAGGTGTTAATTACGTGATCTTCAGTTCTTTCCAAAGAGTACATTTTCTTCCTCACCTCTAATCACTTCCACTTCTGTCATTCATTGTATGTGTACATTTTCAGTCGCATTGTCAACATCTTCATTTTGCAATGAATTTATGATTGCTTTAATTAGACAGCTTTATCACTTCTCAGTACTGTGCCATCAATCGCAGCATTGCCACCTCTTTTGTTTCCTCTGACTCCAGCATGGCCCGGGCAGTATTTTGAATTCAGTATTTTTTTTTCAAATAATTAATTACCTTTAAATGAAACTGAATCTATGACCTCAGATGTATCCGCCAACAGAATAAAGAAATAAAGAAATGAAGTAGGCAATTAAACCTTTAAGGACAAGTTACAGCATTTGTGACCTGCAAGAAAGACGTGAACTCTCCTATGAAAAATCACTTTCTGAACAAATATATCAGGCCATGTATGTGAAATTTTGAACTCTCAAATACAGCCAAAGATGGATGTGGTGGGCCATTAACACAAATAAAACAGCAACACAGTGCATTTCCATTCTCTAGACTACATTCAACTGAAAATCTTGTAGGACCATTATCCTGTTACAAGAGAAATCCAGCGGGAGTTTGAGAATGAACGCTGATCACTTTCTGAACAAATACATTAGGATGTGTGTGTGTAAAATTTTGAGCTCTCCAATGAAAGATCACTTTCTGAACAAATACATCAAGATGTGTGTGAAATTTTGAACTCTCCAATGAGTCACTTTCTGAACAAATATACCAGGGGTGTGCGTGTGAAAGTTTTACAGCAATCACATTTGTCAAGTTTTTACTATCTGGCTAGTCCTATCTAATGGGGGTCCTTTGTTATGATCTAGATGAAAATTTAAGATATTCTTGATTACAAAGTAGCATCCTAGAACACAGGTGAGGGTCTATGGTCAGGTCAATAGCAGTTCAAACAGTAGCAAAAGATTAAATATTGTTTCCTATGGCTAGCATTTAGATTCCCTTAAATAATCTTCTTATAGAAGTTTAATGGCATGTCATCTATACAGTTATGATTTTGTTTTGTTGTTGAAATGTTTTTCATGTTTGCCTGAATATATATGTATGCACGCTCTGTGGTTGGGAGGGAGCCAGAGATGTACTGTGCAGCACTAAGGAGGAGGAAACTGACATCACTGTTTTTCCTATGGCTGAGGCCCATCATAGAGGCACAGTGACTCAGGACGTGACAATCATTTTGACTTGAACATTTGGTTGCATGCCTGGAGCTATAGAGAAGTTCGGCATAACCAGTAGTCAATTGGTGGTGGGGAATGAGCACAGTGAACCCTATCTTGGCTACAGTGGCTAGGCGCAGTGCATAGGTTGAAACCTACCTTCCTGGAGGTGTGATAGTTATTCTCTGGCTCTGTCCCGGGGTGGGCCGAAAATCCACAGACTTCCCAGCAATATAATGCCATCTAAAGGCATTAGGTCAAAGGACATGAGCCCATGGACAGATGGATCAGCAACCAATCAACCATTCAAATTTCTTTGATTCTTTCAAGAGAGGACATATTTTCTCCCCTTGTCCTACCATTTCTATCATCAATATATAATAAATGACATTCAAGGACCATAACATATGATCAAGCATTACTATATGAAAACTCACAGAAATTAATCATGAAAAGGACATTTTGGCCATTATTCATAATTAATCTAGAACACATCCATACACTTGTGTTGTGGTCCCAATTTTTCCTAATATTTATGTTTCTGATAGAAGAATAGTTCCCATATAGTAGAAACTAGATAGCTTCAAAAGTCTCTAGTTTTGCCCTGTTACCTCAGTGAAGATATTTTTAATGCATTTTTTTCTCAAACTCCCATAAATTAGTAGGATGTAGTGCATACTAATTTATAGCTGTTGTTTTAAATGTTCAGAGCCAGGTAACACTGTGTAAGGTACAGTCAATTTAGCTGACACAGAATATGTCTGCCAAAAGTCATTTTCCTTGTATTTTAAGATGGACAGACCATATTAACGCATGCTCTATGCCAGTAACATCAAGTCTGATGTTAATTAACTTTAATTATTCATTAAAAAAAAGCATGAATTATTTTTAATTAAGTAATCTAACCTTTTGTCTGGTCCATATCATCAACCCAAAAGGTCATCTCATTACCACGTCGCTGTATGTAAACTGTATGCCATTGCATATCATTCAAATCCTCTCCAGTGTAAAAAGTCTGTCAAATAGCAAATACCAGTTTATATAGCTTGATACAAATCTTGCTTCGTAGATTTATAGCAAATACCAGTTTATATAACTCGGTATAAATCTTGCTTTATTTAAAATACCAATATATATAACATGATACAAATCTTGCTTTACAGATTTATAGCAAATATCAATTTATATAACTGAATACAAATCTTGTTTCATAGATTTATGTTATTATTTAGGTGACACATTCTTTCCAGAATAATGTCTTCTTTATGTTTGCTGTGAACTTCTCATGATGCTAGACAGGTTGCCCTGATGCAACATATTTAAACAGTCTTATGTTTTTTTCTTCATCAGCGATCATTATGTTTTTTAATCTTATCTTATGTCTCATATTGTTCAAACATATCCTTGACTATGGCAGGTCAACTCTGTCAGAATTGTGAGACAGTCAGAACATTCATAAAGGAGACTGCGGTGTGCAAAGAATATCATAAACAGAAAAGCAATGGTTAGAAAGACTAACATTGAAAAAAGAGACTCCAGAAAAGAGAAACATAGACTACACAAAAAGAGGATGTACATAGTATGCTGGACACTTATTGAATATGACACTGGAGAAAGCAGGCCAGTTTGTACAGACCAGAAACCTATCAATGAAGATAATTATATGAAAAGAAAACATCATAATAAAGAAGAGATGAAGAGCAGGCTCTCTTGATATGTTTTAAAAATTAAATTTAGTCAACAAAATCCTTAACAAAAAAGTGAATTCAAGTAGGAAACATGCTGATAAATGAAAAAATTCTTCACGCTGACAGAAATTGACATAACCCTGAAGTATGAGTTCTGATTTTCTATGTTTGTGGTCCTGAGGAGTCAATGAAAACAGATTATATAAAGCACACAAAAAAGACATCTCATGAGAACTCTTCTATCACTGATGCTGCTAGCCATTAAGGGGTATATAGCAAATAGAAAAAAAAGAAAGAAAGAAGTGGTCCTGGGGATACTTCAATATTGTATGGTATGTTCATTGTTGTTGTTGTTGTAATAGTCCTTGTCTCGATTGGTCCGTTCTCAATCACAATTACACAGGCTGAATGTCTTGACAAGATACGATCTTTTTGTGGGAATGTGATTGGTCAAGTACGGAACACCTATTCACTTGAGTTGAAAGATGAGCCGGTGCTGCTAGATTCAGACCTGGTTAAATTTCCGTCAGTCTTAAGAATTTTAACAAAAAAGTTTACATTTTTAATGTCTAGGCAACAACACCAAGATTTACCTGATTTCTTCCACCAAGATTTGTTGCAATCTTGATGCGACCTCCTTCCAATTCAGCTCTTATAAATCCATTATCTGCCCTTGCTTGTGTCTGGAAAATTAATCCATCACTGACCATTGTCTTGAAACGGAAAGAAATATCATTCACGTGGTACTTTTTCTGTGGCTGAAAGATCATCTTATAACTAGTACTTCCATTGAAAACACCAGTCCAGGCAGCTTTTCAAGAAAAATATAATATAGATATTAGTCTACTAACTCGACAAACATTCATCATAACTACTCTATTTTAATATAGCATTCATAAAACTACAGTCACCATAACTACTCTATTTTAATATAGCATTCATAAAACTACAGTCACCATAACTACTCCATTTTAATATAGCATTCATAAAACTACAGTCACCATAACTACTCCATTTTAATAAAGCATTCATAAAACTAGTCACCATAACTACTCCATTTTAATATAGCATTCATAAAACTACAGTCACCATAACTACTCCATTTTAATATAGCATTCATAAAACTGCAGTCACCATAACTACTCCATTTTAATATAGCATTCATAAAACTACAGTCACCATAACTACTCCATTTTAATATCTGTGTCATGTGACGTATTCCTTCCAGAACGTTGTCTTCCCAATGAACTCTCTGAACCTCTCTCTGTCTTGGGCTATGAGGCTTGCATTTTCTAGCGATGTATTCATGTTATCTTTAATGTCGTCAGTCCATCGTCTTCTTGGTCTGCCCTTTCTCCTCTTCCCAGGTACTCTTCCCTCCATTATTTGTCTTTCTAAATAGTTATTTCTCTTTATATGACCAAATAGGCGTAGTTTTCTTTTTGTTATTGTGTTTAGTAACCAACACTCTGGAGTATTCAATGTGTTTATAATATCTGAGTTTCTGATTTTATCCTTCCATGATATTCTAAGTATCTTCCTATAGCATTTCAGATCGAAGGCATTGATCCTCTTTGCCGCTGTTTTACTTAGAGTCCATGTTTCACAGCTATATGTTGCAACCGGAAAAATAAAAGTTCGTAACATTAGCACTTTTGTTTCTATTTTGTTGTTTTTCCATATGTTTTTCAGCCGTGTTATTTTGCAATATGCCATTGCCAATCTCTTCCTTATTTCTGCCATGCAGTCTCCTGCACTGTTGATGTTTGCTCCTAAGTATTCAAATTTATCCACACATTCTATCTCGGTATTGTCTATTCTGATTTTTGGTTGTTGTGTTGTTATATCTGTTGACATGATTTTGTTTTCTGCGTGTTTAAATACAAATTTTGTGCTTCGCTATATTTCTTTGTGGCCATTTTAATATAGCATTCATAAAACTACAGTCACCATAACTACTCCATTTTAATATAGCATTCATAAAACTACAGTCACCATAACTACTCCATTTTAATATAGCATTAACTAGTCTATAATCAGCATAACTCTATTCTAATACAGCATTTACAAGTCTACAGTCACAACACTCTATTTTAATAGAGCATGCATAAGTCTTTGTTAGTATTCATTATTCATAAAATAACTATAACTATATTCTAATATAATATATTCTCTGTAAGTAAACTACAACTGAGTCAATAGCACACAGACTTATATTTATACAGACTTCGATTGTATTCATAAAAAAACTGCTGGACATACATCGGCCACATACTTAGAATGAAGGAAGACCGAATTCTACGACAAGTCTTCATGTGGACACCAGAAAAGAAAACAGGGAAGACCAAAAACAATGCTCAGAAGAACATTTATGAATGAATTAAAATCAACAGGCAGAAATGCACAAGAACTGCAATCCTTGGCAACTCACCGACAGACATGGAGAACTATAACATCCACCAAATGTGCCAAACTTGGAAAAAAGAGAAACTGACTGACTGACATTGTATTCATTGGTACACCTTACTTGAACCAACACACACAGATTAATATATAGACTTCTATTGTATTCATTCTGAAATCTATAAATATTAACATACGATTCTGACACTGATCTCCAGCATTGTCTGTTGCTCTACAATCACAATAGTATCCACCCCATTTATTGATGCAGTATCCTGGGATGCAACGAGCCGTGAGTGAGCACTGCTGGGGCATAGATGTGCACTGTTGATCTACACGTCCATATAGTTGCTGGTACAGAAATAAAAAGAAAAAAAATTTCTATATTAAACTCAAATTATTAACAAGTTTCATTAAGTCATGTACATTTTGGATAATATTTCCTTACCATACAAGCTTTCACAAATATTGCACTCACAGTAATTTAACAAACTAAAAAGACTTAGATTCTTCCATGCATGCATACTACCTGTTTTGATATATGGATGTGAAAGCATAATGAAAATACTACTCAAGATAATACATGAAAGAATTAAAAACAAGATAGACATTAAAGCTGGTGAAGACATTTTGGTTTTTAGGAAAAACAAATGAACCAGAGAAGCTATACTTAGACTATTGATAGATATACTTAGAAGTAAAAAAAAAAAATAGCAAATAAAATTACATGTATAAAAAATTAACTGTTGTACCTGTGTCTGTACAAACTGCTGAAGATCAACTAAACGTCCATTGATCTGTAGGTCTTCAAGACATCCCTGGTACCCATTACGTGCCCATGTATGCCAAGGCAAGTTGTCATAACCAGAGAATCCGCCAAAGTACAAGGGACCTGAATGAAAAGATTTATATAAAATATTTTAATAAGATTTGTCAGGTGTAAGTTTTTTATGTTACCGTTTGATTCCATACTAACACTGGATCTGTTTTGTTGCAGGACAGTGGTCCTAGTAGATTTCCAGTGTGATGCTGTACAGAGATGGAGGTACGATCTGTTTTAATATATGCCAATGTCCTGACAAATCTGACATCAGCAGTGAGGTGTTTTACCAATTCCACTGAATGATGGAAGCCATATTGCTATATGTACATAGAAACCTGGGTACAGGTTAAGCAAATGTGGCCTCATCATGTGATAAGTTAAACTTTTTAATATTACACAGTTTCAATCAGATTTTATGAACTAGCTGAACTCAGATTAAAAAGTCACTAGGTATGCTTCGAACAGCACATTACACACTGACAGCACCCCACCTGAGTTATCTAAAGGAATGGGAGAAGGGGCTCTTAGTATGTAGCAGGCAACTCAATGTAGACCTGTGAAACGTCTCTTTATCGATATTTCATTTGGTTAAATAATGTAGATATTTGTTTCGTTAAAAGAGAAGCTACATTTGCTTTCTTAACATCCACTGAACTGCTAATCTCTACATTTTGGAGACAAGATATTCTGAAAAGCAGCTAAAATCAACATTTTGATACGAATTTACTATTGTGAATTATAAACATCATGACATTAAAAAATCAAATGAACCATTCACATTTGCATTACTTCCGATCAAAAATAGGTCTATCTTTGGAAGCATGCAAAAGTCTGAGAAATTCATTTTGAATTTGAAAGATATTTTCATGTAGGACTTCCTGTAAAATGGTGTGAAGTGACAGCTGTGTTATTTCTTGTGACCACAAATGGTTCAATGTTTCAGGATTTTTCACATGGAATTTGTGATTTCTTTCTGTATGTGTGAAGTTATAGATCGCTGTGTAGACATGTGAATTTCCTGATACAACACTGAGACAGGATTAGCAAACCATCAGTGAGAACACAATGGCTCATAGTAAAATGGAGATTTTTCTGAAGACGACTACTAGTAATATTAAACAACGAAAGAAAAATAAACATATTAAATTTTCTACAATCAACATCTGTGGAATAAAAAAAATAAGAAACAAGACCTGATAGATGACATGAAAAGGAGAAACATCAATCAAAATACTAGGACTAGCAGATACAAGGATTAAAGACAGGGACTGTAAACACATCATTTATACAGGCCTATGCCTCATGCAACACACCAAACAACGAAAACGTCGAACGATCAATATTCATACATACATTGTGTCATCAATGTCAGACATGGACAATAACTACAGAGCAAGAGAGAAAACTTACTAAGTGTTAAATGAGATGCCTTAGAAAATCAGCAAACAGAACAAGAAAAGATCATGTGTGACATGAAGAGATTACAAAAACTGTTGGAACAACATTTCTGGTCAAATATATTGAAAAACAGAGACTGAAATAGTTCAGCACTTAATAATAATGAATCCTTATCAGCCAGCAACAAGAGTATACATCATGAAAATGGAAACAGTAATATACATAGGAAGACCAAAAGAAGGTAGATTTAAGAAGGAGTTACCAACACTCTGACACTGCACAGTATTACTACATATCAAGCGATCACATATAGCCTGAAAACCGATCATCATTCAATCCTGTGATGCCTCACAGCAACAGCAGAGAAAAAACAACAGATAGGTATAGATAGATCATCAAGACATGAACATAAAATGGATGATAAAAGCTAGTAGACTATCATGGCATGAACAAAAAGTCACCCGTGTGTTGCCGGGGCCCGAAAGGGGAGCAAAGAATAGCAACACTGTTTACCTTCCATGCATGTCGTAAAAGGCGACTAAGGAGGTTATGGGATGGAGTTGGCTGTTCCATCCCATATAGGGCCAGTGACCCAAAGCCATGCTGAAGTCGGATGTGTAAGGCCGAAAGGCGCAGATATCGTAGCAATGCTGTAAAACATGACACAACGCATTCCGTTCTCCGGACTACATCCTGCTAATCTGCAGGAGTTTGAGAATGAACGAAGAAGAAGAAGAAGAACAAAAAGTGAATGATAACAGATAGTAGATAATCAAAACATGAACACATAGTGGATGATAATAGATAGTATTCCCTCAGGACATGAACACAAAGTCAATAAAAGAAATTATAAACCGGTCAGGATGCAATGAAGATAGCCAGCACTCATAAACAGTGTTGGAGATATCCAGTTGTAAAGATTTATATTTATTAATTTGGGTAATGATATGGCCTGAAGGGGAGAAAAGAATATGGTAGTAACAGCAACTTGTTATGTTTTACTTTTTTTATGTATGTTGATGTGGATATTTATATAGAAGAATATGGAGACCTTCATAGAAAGAGAAGAAAACAAACAAAGAGGTTCTAATAACACTTAGTATTAAGAAAGAATTATTAAAGAAAATAAAGATAAAACAAATAAAACATTTTGGACATATTAAAAGACATATTCAACCTTGTTTGAATATGTTTTTTACATATTCAAGACCTTACTTTAGGGTAAAATCAAGGGGAGGCAAGCAACATTGTGGCAGAAATACAAGTGGGAGAGTAACATCCTAAGATAGGTTAAAGTCTAGCATAGTGTACTACCAAACAAGAGACAGGTGATGTTGGAGGCCTGATGCAGCCAACCTTCATTGCGGAGATGGCACTTGATGATGATGATGTTATGAATGTTGTAAAAGGTGACAAAAGAGGATTGTGTGTCATGCTGGATATCCAGTGTCAGGTCACAGTGATTTAAAATCTCATGAAAGTCAAGCAAAATCTCTGCTCCATTGGCTTGTGCCTCGACCATTACATTGAGTAGTTATCACTCTTCTGTACATTATTTGTAATTATGGACATTTCAACAGATATACAAGCAAATAGACAGGATTGACTTCTGTTGCCTCCCAGAGAATGGCTCTAAATCATGAAGTTTGGAAAGGGATAGTAATAACTTTACTAAGACTGCCACAAAAAATTGTTTCAATTCTGATGCTGATGACAATGATATTTACCTAGATTATGAGGTAGCTCTTCTCCAGAGTCCAATCTCATTCTTCTTGATAACCCATCCAGATGCAGTGTCATGTGGTCTTTAGAAAACCTGAGCTCTACCTGAAACATAATTTTAGATAGCATCTTTCAGTGATTTTTTTATTTCTATTGAATTATTTATTTTGTCAATCCAAGGACCAAAGTCACCATCATCACTGTAGACCACAATACACGCAGCTTAAAATAACTGTATGATTCTTCTTCTTCTTCAGCGTTCGTTCTCAAACTCCTGCTGGATTTCTCTTGTAACAGGACACTGGTCCTACAAGATTTCCAGTTGAATGTAGTCCAGAGAATGGAAATGCGTTGTTGCCGTTTTATTTGCGCCAATGGCCCAACACATCCGTCTTCGGCGGTGTATGATTCAGTTTAGGTCCTCTATTGAGGCATAAAAATATCATGCCTTTTTTTTAATATGTTGTATTATTGCCCATCTTCCAGATAAAATTAACAACAATGATGACAGTTTAGACAGAAGAAATAAATACAAATACAAGTGTTGAAGGACCTCAAGATATTCCAGATAGATTGCTAACACATACTTCCAATAGTTGGTTTCAACCTATTTCTGTCAACACTGTAAGTTGGGCAGTGTCTACCTGTGCTGACAACCCACATTGTGCTAACAGCTTCAGGCAGAGAAGCATATGTGGGAGGATACGAGCCTCATCCTAGGACAAGGATTTCCAACCTAAAATCAAATCGTGTGGCAGAGAAGACCAAGTTCTTAGCATTTGTTGGCAGCTGGTCTAGGTTGAGAGCACTGATAAACAGACAGATAAATAGGCACTGCTCTGCTGATCCTGCAGCTTGCCTTGTTCCAAATGCATTAGTGTTACCTTTCTTTTAGAGTAAACTGGCCACTTAGAGAGAAGGATCATGCTGCATGGGCAACATATGAACTGTGTGAACATTGCACTATGGAGAGGCATAACTCCATCCTTGGCTGGGGCACATAGATTATTGACATGGATTATAGACTATGTTCTTTATAACCCAATAATAACACTATCATCTGGAAAGACAGATGGGTGCCAATACTTCCAATAATGAAAGAACTTTTGGAGATGTATATTAATTCAGAAGAGACCTTATCTCAAAGTTTAGCACTATTTTTTTTAAAATCAGACTTCACATTTCACCAAAAAAAAAGAAAATGTCTATTTGTCAACACAACTGATCAGCATACTTTAAAATAATGTTTCACAAATATCTTTATGTCATCACCCTCTTTTGTATATATTATATAGCTAGTCAGTATATATTATGCAGAATATATTATTGAGTTCTTTTGTATAAATTATATAGCCCTGACATCCCTCTTATAAGGCCTATAGAATAATAGACAATGACCATTCTGTATAGATTATATTGGCCAATGTCCCCCCTTCCACACTACATCCTCAAATGTATTTCTTTAAGTTCTTATTCTCTATTATTATATACAGAAAACAATATAAAATCTAGGGCAAAGTAAAGACACAAGCTAAGAATCTTTGTAAAGAGTTATATTTTCCATGGATCATTTTGCATGGAGGGGAAAGATCAGGAATGCTATAAAAACAAAAGAGAAAGTGATAGCAGTTAGTTCAAGGGTTGCACATCTAAGAAGACCCACAACAGCACATGATGGTACAAGTGGGTCTGTGATTCCTTGTGCACAATGTGGAAGCTCTGGTGACTCAGATTAGTGAGTCAAGTCAATCATCCCCATGGATCATGGATTATATTTCTTATAGCACAACTTCTTCTTCTTCTTTCTGTCCTCATGTACCTTTCGGTGTTGAGGGGAGAGTGAGTGTATGGTCTTTTGCCCTTCTATTTGCCTCCTCTGCTGTTATATTTCCGAGTGTCTCTAATACACTATCTATCCACCTTTTACGAGGGCGTCCAATAGGTCTCCTGCATTTTATCGTTTATTAAGTGTTTTTTGGATAATACTTTGCTCTTTCTGTCTGGTTATGTGGCCGTACCATTTAACTTGTTGTTTCTGTATGTATTCTATTGTTGGCTTGATCCCTAATTGTTTCCTTAGTGCTTCATTCCTGATTTTGTCTCTCAAGCTAACTCCAATCATACGTCTCACACATTTCATTTCAGTGGTGTTAATCTTATGTATTGTTCTAGAATCTAATGTCCAAGTTTGACACTGATAACACAATGTTGGTAGGAAAATGGTGTTGAAAAGCGCTTTCTTTGTTTCTAGTGTAATATCTTTGTTTCTTAGTAAAGGTGTTAATTGACCAATGATCTGACAGGCCTTATTACATCTTGCGTTTATTTCTGCTTCTTGTTTGTTGTCATATCTCAATGTGCTGCCCAGATATTTGAATTCATCTACTTGTTTTAGTTGTTTATTATTTATCTGTATGTTGATGTTCTCCTTTTCTCTTGCAATATTCATTTCTTCTGTTTTGTAGCACAACAATAATACTATTGTCTAGAAAGAGAAATATTACTACAAAAAGTTAAATAAGGTATCTATCTATAAAGTCACTGCAAACTGACATTACACACATTCAGACTAAATATTCATAATTCATATGATGTAGTGTCACCACCAATCTGAGTGTACAGTGAATTTTGTCCACACCCTGTATAACATAGGTTTCAAGCAATTATAACAACATCCATCCATCACAAGCATTGATGGCAACAGTCTCAGACTTGTGTTGTTACATTTCTCTGATGGATGTGGAGATGGCTGAAAAATCTAATTCTAATATAGAAACTCCTGCAACACTTGTGGTCAGAGTTTGACATCTGTTTGCTTTTCTGTCCTTTTGGACAGCATGTTTACTCTGTGCTTCTGCAATTTGATGTTTCTCAGCGATGCAAGCACCTATGATGGTGTTGCTGAGCCACATTGGGCAATTCTTCTCTGAAGAGGATTTTGCCATGACTATATGACTATTTTTGTAATCTTGAGGCATACTGTTGATAAAAACATTGATTCTCTCCTAGAGTCCAGACATTGGTCTATAGTAAACAATCACATTAGAGATTATTTTTATCCTTGTTTTGTTGATCCAACTAGTTTGTTGAAGGATGTTCCATTAAAAGATGGAAGTATTGGCTAATGTTAGCTATAGCCTTGATATATGAAATGCAAGTTTCTTTAAACCTTACTTTTGTTTTACGTGTTTATCCTCAAACTCCTGCTGAATCTCTTGTGTAGCAGGACAATGGTCTCACTAGATTTCCATTAGGATGTAGTTCAGAGAACATGCATTGTGTCTCCATTTTATTTGCGCCAATGACCTGACACATCTGACTTTGGCGGTCTGTGCCTCAATAATAAATTATCTGAACAGTCAGAACCATTCAACTTTCCTGTAGAATGCTTAAACCAAGATTTAAAACAATAACAAATTTATCTAAATGCTTACCTCATGAGGTTGACCATCAGACACCTCTGTTTCAGAAATTAGGACACGTTTAGCCTGACCTCCAAAACTATAAACAAGGTAAAATTTTCCATCATATATTTCCAGAGCCAGAAAATGTTTGTTTGAAGTTCTACTAGCAGCAAAAGCAAGCAAAGCATCACGTTTTATAGTTTGAAACTTGAAGGATAGAGAGGTTTCTGGTTGTAGCTGAAATTGCTGTTAAAAGAGAAAAACATGTCTGTTAATTATTATTTCACAAAAATTCTTCTTCTTATAGTTCATGCCATGTGACATTGGTTATTATGTCTTTCCACAATCTTCTGTATCATGTGTTGTCAATCATTTTTTCTTATAGCCCATGCCATGTGACATTGGTTATTATGTCTTTCCACAGCCTTCTGCATCGTGTGCTGTCATTCATTTCCAATACCAATGTTCCCATGCCATAATGCTAGGTCTCATGCATCTTCTCTCTTGGTCTTACCCTACTCCTCTTGCTCTTCAACTTGCCTCTTTTTCATGATATGATGTGTTCTATGCTCCATCTTTCCTCTTCTCATGATGTGTCTAAAAAATGTGGACTCTTTCTTTCTGATGTGCTTAAGCAGCTCTATTTATGAATTAACTTCTTTCACAATCTCTTCATTACACTTTTTATCTGTCCATGGTGTTTTTAACATTCTTCTATAAAACCACATCTCTGATGCTTCTGTTATAATTGTTCACTATTCTGCTGATTGTTCTGTAGATTCAATTCCATACATAAGAAGTGGTTGTATATAACTTCTAAGAACTTTCTTTTTCTTTCTCACCTCAATTGTCACAGATATATTACAGGGAGAAAACTTGGAACAGGGTATTTACATTTTGCTGATCACTGGTAGCACGCATAATGTGTATTACCAGTGATCAGCAAAACTTCATTCTCCTGCTCCAAGTTTCACCTGCAGTATTACAATTTTGAGTTCAATTCCAAAATAAGGGACTACCGTTTTTAAGGAATGCAAAACAAATAAATGTCAAAGGGGGAGACAATTTTGTTCAGAAATTATTTCATTTGGCTATAGTTTCCGATCACTGGTTGGAGTTCGAGATTATCCATTGAGGAAGGTTGTACTAGTTGGTCTCTCAGCGGGTAACACACACAAGGGGGCTCTCAGTGGTAGTGCACACATCTTTGCATCCGGCAGCATTCCTCACAACTGTACCATGCACACTGCATCTTTATCAGTCAAAGGTAACCTCAACAAACTAACAGTAGTCATTTTGTATCCAACACCGGTATTCAGTAACACCACAAAATTTCAGATTGATGCAGATGTTATACAGAGTGTGAAGGTAGACCCTTATTATGGGATTTTGTCCCAGTTTTGCTGCAGTCAGTATATATTATCAATATATTCCATATGATATTCTTCACAAAGGATGTTCTTCATCTTGTGAAATGTTGCCTTTGCCTGGACAATTTCACACAAACATTATGAGTAGAAATTAAGTGAAATGTTAAATAAAACTAATAATTAAAAAAATTAATAGTAAATTTGTTAAGTAAAAATTAATTTAAATAATTAGTTCAAAATTTATGATTCTTGATTAGAAACTGGCCTCACAGCATGTGGGGCATTCCCATTAGTGCTCAGCCCTCTGTTCCAGCAGCCATTCGACTTGATGGTGTTTCGAGTCTAATGCTGCCGAAACAGACGTCGACATCAGGGCACAATTCTGGCTCCTGCGACAGGTTTCTTTGTTGTTCTGCTCACCCACGCCATGCCCGTAACTAGTTCAAGCACAACTTCGGCATGCCAGAACAACATAGTAACTGTTATCGAAGGTTATGACTACGGGATTGTATAGATGACACGCCATGAAGCTTCTATAAGAAGATAACCTCAAAATAAAGGCATGTCATCGACTAAGGTTTTCTGTTACATGGTTGGTTTGTCTAGTGAGCCATTGGTGAGACCCACAGACGCAACTGCATGCGCGAAAAAAAATTATGAATTTATTATAAGTAAAATTTAGTGGGATGTTATTTATTCACAAAATTTATAATTAGTAAAATGTTGGCATGTTAATTCACATTTATCATGAGTAAAAAATAGGGATGCTTTTTCGAACATTTGTTATGAGTAAACATTAGGGATGCTTATTCAAACATTTATTATGAGTAAACATCAGGGATCTTTATTACTTCACAACAATTATTTGTTGAAATACTTTGGATATTGTAGAGACAGGATTACCTGAACAGTGACTGTTCTTTACCATTTTAATGGCCATAAAAGATCTTATAAAACCAAAATGGACTCACAATTTTGAATTGAAAAGAGCGTGTCTCAAAGAAGGTTTATTCTTCTTGTGCATTTCTTTAAAAACTCCTAATAGTTAGCAGAATGTATTTCGAAGAATGGAATGTGTTGCATCATGGCTCACAGTCTTCTTCTTCTTCATTGTTCTTCAGTCAGTTATCAGGTTACAGCGCCAACAGCTTCAATGAACTGTTATTTGTTTCAGGTCATCCATGGAAAGCTCAGGTTTGAAAGCAATTCCGTCTCAGTACACCATATTTTCTCCTTCTCTTCTTAATAGAGTTGACATGAAGAATGTATTCTGCTGTCATTGCATTCAGTCCATGGTTGCACAGGTCTGTCTCACCGATTTTCAGCTTTCTAAACATGTGACATCAGTCTGTTATGGCCAGTTATATTTAATTGTTTGTTCCTTGTGTGATATTTGATAGTATGGGTTGTTTGGTTTACAGTTGGGTGCATCTGCTTCCTACTGCATGAAAGGGGTCCATAAGGGTCCATAAGGACCTTAAGTAGCCATATATTCATTTTCTGAGATGATTTCTTTAAATTCATAGTTCTGTAGGACAGCTTTTCTTATGATGAGACAAACATAAATGAGGGAAGGATTCTGAGACTGCAATAATTTGAGATCCAGGCCGTCATAAATCTATGACCATAAATGTAACACAAAAATGCGCAAACAGCAGTTTACGGCAACAATCAACATACACACTCTTCTCTATTATGTTTTCATCTATAATCTGTCCTAGAGCAATCTGCAAAATCTGAAACCGACGAACACCGAGGCAATTATTTTCCATATGAATCAATGTAAATCCAATTAATTAATTGTAGACACTCCAAAATGCATACCAAAAACACATTTCATAAAGAATAAATATAGTGCTAAATACTAAAAACCCCTATCGAGGCCAGATCCTTGGTGAGGAGATGGTGTTTAGTCCAGCCATCAGAAGCTAAAAAATAAGTCTGGCCAGGCCCTCCTACATTCAGCCAGGATGAAATTCTTGAATAGTAAGTAAAAGTGCTAAAGTCAGTCGCATTTGGCCAGAAGGGGCACCAAAACAACCAGAATGTCATGCATTATCATACTAGTGAACAAAAGAAGAAGAGTAAATACTAAAAATAAGAAATTAATATAAAATGAATATAAAAGACTAATGTAAAGAATAAAAGAATAAATGAACAACCAATGTCAAAGAAAACTGAATTTTAACTGTATCTGGTATGTGAACACACACACAAGTCTTCCTAAAATGTAATGATATAGGTGCTGTTAACTGAGTTTACATATTGGACAAAATTTCTGCATTTACCTCCTGGACAGGGAAATACACGCCTTCTTCTTTAATAGTAATGGATGTCAGATGTGGAACAGGTATAGTAGGAGGGGCTAAAGTAGGTCGCCTTGTAGATACAGCAGAACCAAATGGCCACTCTGTGGTTCGAATAACAACTCCTGGACTGTCTCCAAGCTCTGCTATTAAGTTGACCTCATTTTTGAAATGTCTGGTACCTTGCTTGGTTTCTGTTTTATAGATCACCTAAATATATTTTTTAAATAAAGAAAATTTTGAACTGAAATTCCAAGTATTATTTTCCATGTTAAAAAATCAAACATATTAAAAATTGATACTTTAAACTACTCTGTAAATTTTTCATTCGGATGTACACTGCGCATGTAACAGCAATGAAGTTAATGGATGCTGTGACATCTCCTGACATAAACCACATTTATAAATAATTTATTTTTTAAATTTATAACTGATCCTAACCCTTACTCCTAACCCTATTTTAAATATAAATTCTACAAATCACACTGCAAAGGTTTGGTAATACCTGAAAACCAGAACAAAGGTCGCAGTGTACACCCGAACGAAAAATCTGCCAACTACTCTCTCATTCCAATGAACATCGTTATTCAATGGGAAGCTGCGGTAGTGTAGCATTAAGTCACTCGCCCACCTACCAACAGACCTGAATTTCAAGTTCACTCATTTGTGGTTTGAAATTAAAACTACTCCCATGGTTCCCCCAGTCACAAGAAACTAGGGTACCAGTGCTCATGCTCTGGGAAGATCTAGGAATGGCACCATCTACTGTGAAAGTGCAGTATGCAATGCTAGTCAGGCTGTTTCTACTCAGCCACTGACTAGGCAGCTAAGCACTTATGGAACACTGTTTGCTATGATGCAGTTCATAACTCAGCCTACCCTTACCTTTTGTCATTCATACTCTTCTTTCTCCAACCTGGAAAGATTGTATCTACAACTAGTCAGTGAATTCTATATAAGTTGTCTACTTCATTAATGCCTATGAGGCTGCAATGCCTTCCTTGTCTAATGTTCCTTTCCAGGTTCTCATTGACCTAAAGCTACTTTCTACTGCCACTCAAGATCATGTCATCTGCATTCATTCTCAAACTCCTGTCAGTTAACAAGATCTAATAAGGAGAACAGAATGCTTGAGTCATAGTTTACAGCTTGGCTGTAAAAATCTACGCCTCTGTCTGACACCCAAGCTCAACATGGCTTTTGTGTCACTTTGACATATAGGGTAGGGCATGCAACTTACATTCAAAATCTCTTATGACATGTACAGTAGGTCACACTGTTGCAGTTCTTTGCTCCCCTTCGGCTCCTGCAACACATGGGCGATTACATAATCTGGTTACAGTTTATATCATTACTAATTTTATGGGACTCAATTATCAGCCTTGAAAGTTAAGATGGAACACTGACAGTGCACTGGTATGCAGTTACGTGTTAATACTTGAACTTATTTTTTTTTTCCCCCGTCGAGGTTAGCACATTACAGCAGGAATGAGGCTTAAGTATGCCACCAGTTAAGAAACTAAGTTTAGACAGGCTCTCCTATAAGCAAGCAAGAGCACAGCCTGGTAAGTAGAGGTACTGAAGATGGAGGCAACCAGCCAAGAGGCACACCACAGCAATCAGGATGCCATGCATCAACACAATGGAAACCATATCTGATATAACTTCAGATTTAGGTACAGTCTATGTGATCAAAAGAAGACAAAAATAAAACTGTTTCATGAAATTTTATTTTATGATAATTTTATATTCTTGATACACATCTTAAGCTCAACAAATTTTATTAAAAATTTTCATTACCAAAGCCAGTCCACCATTAAAATATGGCACAGCCAGATCTCCTGTTGAAGCTTGTGTGTTCTGAGTACCACCAAGGAAAACATCTCCAGGAGCCAGAAATTGAATATCTTGATAAAATGTATAGTTTTCATCATGCTGGCTGTCAACACTTAAGTTAATCTGAAAGCAGAGAAAATCATGCCAAACAACCATTATATTATTCTATAGGGTGTTGCTGTTCGACTATCAGAAATGATGATGACTATTTGCTACATTCACTTTATGAAATTCAGTTAAAGCTTAGGTTTTTTTATATGAGTTCATAAGTGGCCATTTTTGTAAGCCCGATGGTGGCCATTAAGGTCTTTGAACAGTTTAGGCATCACTTTCAGTGGTGTTTAATCGATCCTTTTCCAGCTAGTCTCCACTGTTGAGCTGCTGCATTTCTCCTTTCTTCACACAATTTTGTGCCTTTTTTTTTTAATTGCAGACCACCATGTAGCTGTTTCATGCAGCATAGTTCCATTATATTTATGTTCAAAGGCTTTCTGCGAGATCTTTAAAAGAGTCTTTATAATTTTGTTTTTTTCCCACCATTAGAGCACACCTTTTTCATCTTTCTTCATCTCACTGATTGCATGGAGATGATTTTGATGAGAAACCATATCTGCGATTATAGTTCAATAATTTGATAATTCTGTGTGTTTCTTGTTTGTAATGTTTCTCTTGACAAATGTCCTAGGTGGACAGTAATGTGGAAAAAGTTCATGTTCCTTTTTTATTGTTATTTCTTTTTATTTTATAGTTAGACCATATAATAACATTATTACATCAATTTAGTATTTATCGGTTCTTAGTTGTGTTACTTAAACACTCTCTCCACCTTGTCGGATATCCTCTGGCAGTTTGGTTATTGATACTTCTTCATCTCACAAGAGTGTATAGCACATTCTTCAATATAGCTCATCATCTAAAGATGTGCCTGGACACTCACAGCATTCATTTTAATTATCCTCTTCATGAATCAGGTAAGCTCAACATCTAATATGTCAATTTTATTCAATTGTATAGTGTCTGCTGGGCCACTGTTTGTAGATTCATGAGCCTACATAAAATATTTTATATATTTAATTCATTAGCCGCATTAAACCTATTCGGTCAGGTGTGGCCAATAGTGACTAACACTCATACCCCACCAAATCGTTGAAAAGCTTTCTAGTAATGTCTGCATGCAAAATGATGATGGAACATGCTTTCAACACACAAACCATTTCTCAGTAAGAGGTTTCTTCTCAATGTACTGCATATTGCTGAGAATTGCAGTCTTCTGGTTATGAAAGAAAGCTCTGAAGAAAACACTCAATTGCAAAAAGAAAATTTACCTCTCATAACTCCTGAGGTATTACCACACAGCATACCACAGCAAGCTATGCCACACAGCTACAGTGAAAGCAGACCTAGATACCGACCTAGAAAACGATGGACCACCAAAATTTAAAAAGCGACAAATTCCACAATATACTCAGCATACACAAGGGCCATCTCCAGAGAACTCTTCTACCCCTGATGCTGAAAGGAAATAAAGGGTTTAGCAAATAGATAGGAACTCCTGGGGAGCGAAATAAACAAAGAATAGTGTCTGTAGTTCTAGTTGATTACATTAAATGTCACACACTTTGTGGATCCTGTATTTACATTACACTTCAGATGACAACAACTATGACAAATAGAACTTTACTCATGTCACTAGCCATCTATTTATTATATAATAGAGATTTACATATGGCAAGACATATGAAAGAGTCTAATGCAAATCTTTATTTTAATAAAAATCTTACCATTCTTCCTCTACGGGTGATCTTAAACAGGTGCCATCTCCCATCATCAAAGCGCACACCATCCTTGCTGCCAATAGAAATTTTATCTGGGGACCTGGCAACTTCATCATTGACAAATATCAGTTGACCATTCTGTTAGAGTAGAATTAGTAAAACTTTAGTTAAGAAAGTTCTATATAGTTGAAAATATTTGACTTTTGTTTCATTTTTTCCATAGGTAACGCTGACAATATCAACAACTAAATATGAAATATATACAAAAAATAAACGAGTATTATGCTGGATCAGTGGTTTAGAACAGGACCTTGAATACTTGCAGGGAAGGAGGTGTCATGGAGAACAAATTTAATAACATCTGACTCTGAAAATATGTATACACGAACATGCATACTTAATGTACGAATGTATGTTCAATAAGTTTTGGTTCCCATGAGTAGGCCTACTATAATATATATATCCCTGATCATTTTCTGTGTGTTTTGCTACAAATTGTAAATGCTGCTTTAAACACATCTGCTAATTCTAGTCATAACCTATCATCATAATTACAATAAGTTATTGCAAACAACTATTCAAACAAGAGACATGCTAGTTTTACATGATTTGGTATTTGTATCAAATGCATTCCTTCATATTAATAAATCTTCCATTCCTCGAATAGTTTGCATTCTATAATTTGTGCTCTACAGAAAATAAACAAAAATACCAAGGAATATATTATGTCATCTGAGCTTAGCTAACAACTAATTCTGCAGAAATCAGTGTAGGACTACATACATTTCAAAGTCAGGTATTATTTTTAGAATAAAATTTGAAATTTGGTGGACATGGACCCATCGGGGAGGAGGGTAGCAAAGGATGGCAATTATATTTAATATAATTTAGTACTATTGTAAATGTATAGTGGGTTCTAGTTTTCAATTAGTGCCAACCTGGTATTTTGTTTAGAAACAGAATGTGTACAAACTTAGATATCAAGCACATGCTCATTGCAAGTGAGTAACAGTGGGCATAGTTTTCGTAAAGTAAATGACATTACATCTTTTGTAGGTCTTGTTAAATGGCTAACATTAGAGGGATCAATTGGACAGTAAATCCAATCAACTAGTTGGAACCATCTATAGAATTTGTCCACTCAAAAAGACACTGTTCTTTTGTACCCTTGTACCAGGTATGGCATAAGAAAAGAATCAGTAAATAGTGATTAGTGTTGATTCTCTCCCAACATTCCAGGCATGACGCTTCAGCAAGTTTCAACACAGCAGAGGTGGAATAGTCAAGCACATGCCTAGCCACCTTATATTGCATTCATTGGAGGCAGTACTATCACTGCTGTTTGCTCCACTTTTGGGCCATAAGCTGCTAAACACTAAGAAATATCTTGAGGTGATCTGAGTGCTTTTGGACCAATAACTAAATCTGCAAGGAGGATAATCTATCTACTAATTTAGTTAATAAAATTTCAGACATCCATACCTTCAAAGCTAAGTACATTTTACGCTTCTGGTCTTCATGAAGCCAAATAAGACCATCTTGTTGGTTGGACAAGAAGTGAAAATGGAACTCTTCAATGTCAGCAGGCTGAAGGTACTCAGATGGTAAATTCTGAAGATTGAACTGGACATAGGATGAGCCACTGAAGTGAATAATTTTAACTTGTCTGCTCTCAGCTTGCTCAACATTCCGTGTTTGCATCTGTGTTGTAACTTTACCTTTAAATTTGATTTTTTAAAAAAAAGGTCAACATTTATTAATAATAATTGCAGCAGGAACAACAGCAACAGCATTAATTAATAATAATAATATTTGAAGCATAATCTTTATGTAGAGAACACAAGACAGACCAAGACTACGATGGACACACGGCATCAAAGATCTTCTGAACATGACACTGGAGGAGGATGGGTGGCTTGCACAAAACCGAGAGGCTTACAGAGTGGCAGTGAGGACAACATTCTGTAAAGGACATGTCACATAAATAAATAGAACATGTATGTTATTATTATTCAACTTTGTTGATTATTAATAGTGGAGCCATGGTCTTATGGCTAGAATGTCGGCTTCAGAACCTTGAGGTTCCAGGTTCAATCCACTGTCTTTGCCTTGCGGAAGTGCAATAAAAAATTCTTCCTGTATACATTACAGCAACAGCTATCTCAAAGCAGCCTTTATTTCCACAGCCAAAATAGCCACCCAGCACTCCTTAACAGGAAAACACACAGTAATGAATGTTTTATTTTAAGTTAGTTTTTTTTTAAGTTAATTATTAATAGAACAATGGCAACTGAATCCAGGGTACCATCACTGGTTCCAATACGAGATACCATTGTGTACAATAAGTATTCTAAACTGACATGAATCAGCTTCATATTTGTGCATGGGAATGCCAGTGTATGATGAAATGAATGCACAGACAGGTTGGTCTCTGAGGAAATGAACACACATGTAGGGTTGCTGGATCATTGGGACTGGACAAAAAAATGAGAGCTGATGTTCTGAATGCTATTAGGGAAATATGATGAGAGGCATATGTAACAAAAAATGCTTGTGAATTTGCAATCATGAGTACAGGAATATAATGTAAAAAGGGGTGTAGCTAAACAAAAACATTATGTAGGTAATCAGAAGAGACTAGTAAATCAGTTTGTGTGGTCAATTGCTACATACTGACGGATATCTTGAGACACGCAATAAGGGCGATAATTCAACTAACTAACAATATTCATGCCAATACTCTTTTATTTTATAAAACTAATGGCATGTATAGTATATGTTTAGAAATATAAGAACTTACCACCATCATTGACCTCCACAATGGTTGTAATTGGATTTGGTGTGGCATATGGCTCAATCTTTAAGTATCCATCTTCGGGCAGGTAGTCTTTATAAGCTGCCAAGAACTCAATGCTGTCTACAGCAGTGTTAGCATACGTTTTGCCACCCTTGAAGGACAGAGATTGTTGTTTCACATGTTTATGATATACTTATGAGGAAAACAATGCTAGAGGCTAGTAAATAAAAATGAATATGTAGAGTGTTATACATATGAAAATATGTATGAATGATAGTTTTAATGATGCAAGAAACCAAAAAACACTAAGAAAACCAGTGTATCCATCAACTGATCTTCATTAGGGAAACATAAAAAATAACAGATGAAAGCTGAAAAATAAGTGAAATATAATGAGATATTATTGATTGATGATATGTACTTACTGCGCAAAACTGAAATTCGACAAGTAAATCCAGAAACAAGGTAATGAAGTTTTGCTAATCACTTAAGACACACATAATAACACACACAAATTGACATTTTGACCAAAAGGCCTTTATCAAGACAAAAATTAAAACAATATTGAAACATACAGCAGAAAATGAACGTAAAAATTATAGACGTTCACATGGTCATGTGTACTGTAGATTGACTGGAAGAGGTGAAGCGACACCAGATACAAAATATACAAAAATGACTACACACATGGTGACACAAAACAAACAGAGAAATTATGGAACAACTAGAATCATCCATGAGACAGACACTATTATTGATTGTCTGGCTAATATCTCTAATGTATTCAGATATTTTATTATGCCTTGTCACATTAGATCAGATGACCATTTTACTCAATGCGTGAAACTCCATAAGCTGGACAGTTTTCTACTCCAGAGAATACTTTGCTATGATTTTCCAGCAATCTCCAGGCATAAAAGATTTGATTCTCTTCCTGCATTCCAGGCTTGAGGCTTCTTCAGCAAGTTTTAACATAGTGGAGGTTGGATAGTCAACCACATGCCCAGCCACCTTATATGACATTCATTGGAGGCAACATTGTCATTAATGCTGTTTGCTTCACTTTTGGGCCATAAGCTGATAAGGTTCTTCTTTCATTCTCAAACTCCAGCAAATTTGCAGGATGTAGTCCAGAGAATGGGATACATTGTATCATGGTTTAGAGCTGGCAGTAATATCTGTGCCTTTCAGCATGATACATCTAACTTTAGCACTAAATGATAAGCAAAACAATTAACTGTAATTGACAAGACATTAATTTGACTAGAATCTTTGTAGGACAAGTAATATGAATGAGTCATGACAACGCAATTAAATAAATGTAAGAGAAGGATGTGAGAGGTTAGGGAAGACAGGTGAGAAATTTAAGAGAAAAGAAACATCTAAAATTGTATTAAAATCTTATTTATACCATTACAACATTTTAACAAAAATTTAGCAGCATACAAAAATACAAGATGTATAATCATAGGGCAATCTTTACACTTACCTGAAGAGCTCGGCCAAAATATGTCCTCCAATCAGATGGTACAGGGGATGTTTGTTCCACGGGGTATGTCTGATAATCCACTCTCCTGCCATCAATATACAAGACCAATCCTTCCCTGGGATGCCAAGTCAGTTCCACCTGACAAAAGTTATCACAAATCCTTATAAAATGTTAATATACAAACACATTGTGAAATACTGCAGCAAGTTAGAAGTTTCTTATATCATGGACTATGGTTATAGATGATGACAGACGTGAAACTGGACATAGGATGGGTGGGGGGAAATATCTGCACTTTTTACATTTTAGTGTAATATGGCACCTAGACTAACTACGAGACAACAAACTGTAATAAGTGTAATGACCCATCTTATATTAGTAAGAGTATTGAGAACATAAGTCTTATGTGTAGACAATAAAATGAGAGTTTATGAACTTAGGTAAATGTGGATCTTTGCGCGCAGATGTGCCTACAGAAAATCTGCAGGCAAAAATGTGATACCATTATAAAATCGAGGGAGATCCCACCAGTGACAGATCTAGTAAACTGACAGTATGGAAATGTGTGCTAGGAATAGATATGTATAGTTTTGTAACATTAATTAAAATTTTTTTAAATGTTACAATAAAATATAATTGGTAAGTTCAATTTCAAAGCTAATCATGTCTTTGTAAGGTTGGAGGATCATTTTAATCATATAGATCGGCATCTACAACTTCCTCATGACATCAGCATTTTCTTCACACATTTTGAATGTGGACCCAATAATGTGTGGCTCTTTTGTCCAAATTACACTGGTAGAAACTATTATAAATTCTGATGACAAAATAAAGTAACCTGATAAAATAATGTACTTAAGAACTTAACAACACAACATGTATTTCAATTTTAACATTTTAAAAATCTCAATCTTAATGGCAACAGCAGAGAGAGAGTGAGAAATTGAAAAAACAATTAGATCAAGCATAGTGAAAATAGATTTTCCTCATTGTTGTAAATCGACTAGTCCTTGAACTAGAAAACTTCATTCTGTCAGAGATAGGGATGTTGACATCTGATGTAGTCACATGTGAAATCGGGAAATCTACAGATTAGAAATAAACCTGCTCAGGATCTTTGACCCACATCGATCTTTGCCCCCACTTTCCCTATGGTTACAGATGATGATAGTAAATGTGAAACTGGACATATGGTTACAAATTATGGTAGATGTCAAAATGGACATATGGCTACAGATGTGAAACAGGATATATGGTTAGATTATAGAAAATGTGAAACTGGACATATTGTTATAGATGTGAAACTTGACATATGGTTACAGATGGTAGCAGATGTAAAACTGGACACATTCTTACTGATAGCAAATGTGAAACTGGACATATGGTTACAGATGATGGTAGATGTGAAACTGGACATATAATAATTATAATAATAATAATAAATGCATAACCCGTCAGGGTTATAAAGGTATCACATTTATACTTTGGTGCAGACAGATCTCCACTCATCTCTATCCTCTACCATCCTTATGAGTTTCGAAACTTTACACCCTGTCCCGTCCTTGATATTATCCAGCCATGTCTTCTGGAAACCTCGTCTTCTTCGTCCACACTCCACCGTACCTTGAAGAACATATCTTGTCATCAAGGAATGTCCTATCATGTTTACCACCGGAGTTTATGAAGTTTCACGACTGTAAACCTTTATAAAAAGGTCTCACAGTCATATAGAAATATTGAAAAAAACCAAAGATTTATATAAGATTTATATAAGTTAATTTTAACATTGGTGGTGATCCTGCTTTTCTAAATGGTAGATAATCTTGTCATGGTGGCCATGCCATTGTCAGTCCTTTCTTAATTTCATCTGTTGGTTCAGCATTACCACTAATCTTGGCTCCCAGATAAGTTGGTTGCTGATCCAGCGGTCCATGGGCTCATGCCCTTTGACCCATCCCAGATAAGTAAAGGTTGAAACCTCCTCAAGCCTTCGATTGTTACGTTTTATATTGGTTGGGACTACCTTTGTACTTCTACTCATCAGAATCTTAGTCTTATCTGCATTGATTTTCACGCCAAGTTTTTTTGCTAATTATTTCCAGTCTTGTTAACTTTTGTAGTTCTGCCTCTATTGTTGCCATCACATCAATGTCATCAGCAAAGCAGATATTAGAAACGTGGCAACCTCTGATCGATATTGTTGAATGGATCACTTCTATTATGATTGCTTCTAAGTAGATGTTAAATAATGTTGGTAAAAGTAAGCATCCTTGTTGCATACCAACATTAGCTCTGAAAAATTCACTGATGTCTATGAACACAACACATTTTGTATTTTTATATAGTGTCTCCATGACAGTGATGATGTTAAAATTAAATGCTCTCATAGTATTCTACAGACCTGCATGCCAAACACGGTCAAAAGCTTTGGTGAAATCAATAAAATTACAGAATAGATCATGTTGATGTTGTAAATGATTTTCACTTACTAGGCGTAGATTGAAAATTTGTTCTATAGTTCTGTTCTTCCTGAATCCGGCTTGTTCAGCCAAAATTTCTTGAACTTTATAATTTAATCTATTGAGTATAATTCTCTGCATTACTTTACTTGGATGTGAAATCTTCTTCTTCTGCGTTTGTTCTCAAACTTCTGCAGATTAGCAGGATGTAGTCCGGAGACGGAATGCGTTGTGTCATGGTTTACAGCATTGCTGCGATATCTGCGCCTTTCGGTCTGACACATCCGACTTCAGCATGGCTTTGGGTCACTGACCCTATATGGGATGGGACTGCCACCTCCATCCCATAACCTCCTTAGTCGTCTTTTACGACATGCGTGGAAGGTAAACAGTGTTGCTATTCTTTGCTCCCCTTTCAGGCCCTGGCAACACATGGGCGAGGATGTGAAATGATACTGATGGTTCTATATTTTTACCCTACTCCAAATCTACTTTTCATGGAAGTGGTATTTGTAGCGAATGTGTCCATGTTTCATGCTATTTTTTTCATAGACCAAATCTTCTGACATTTTCTTGACATTAATCACTTCTTCTCCTCTATGTATCAGCAATTCTGCTGGAATGTTGCCAAGTCCTGGAGAGTTTCCTTTTGTCAGTAAATGAACTGCTTCCTCCAATTCATCTCTTAATATGTCGATGTCTCCTTCCTCTAGGTTATTTATCCAAGTATCGTTTAGTATTTAATTATTTGATACATTTTCATGATTACATAACTTTCTATAACATTCTATCCATCTCAGCAAAATATCTTCTTTTATATTCAATATTTGTTTCCATTTTTGACTTCTATCTCAAAATGACAGTTTAGTGGGCTTGTGTTCATAATGTGGTGCCGAACTCCTCTCCAAAACATCCACAATGAAATTGCCGCAGAAGAACACAACTGTTATCGTACGTCATTTTATCAGAAGTATTGTATATCGACAATCAAATATATTAGTTCTCATACAAAAAAATGTTGCTTTACAAACATTTGTAGAACAACTAATTCAGGACACAACGATCAACCCCGCATTCTATGGCTGTAGTGAATTTCTATGCAATATTTATGTTTAGTAGAATGCCATTGTTTTCTGAGTGGTGTGAATGTACAAAAAAAACATGCATCTGAAATTTAATTTGTATACTACAAATAAATAAATCACAAACCCTCTGCCACTGTCCTGGTCTGAAATCTGGTGTGTCCACTTTCCACATTTGTGTTGCTGTTTGAAGCTGGCCATGCAAGCGACCATTTTTGTAGTAAAGTTTAACAGGGACTGAGTCAAAAAATACCATATCATCTTGAAGAGTTCTAGGTTGAAGGCCTAATCGCAATGTAGCACCCTGTTTGCAACTTTCCAGGTCACCTATTTAAAAAGAATATGTAAACAAATGCTGATAACGTGAAAGCATTCACATCTGCTTTGATACATATCACATATTTGTTTTGATTTGTTTTTTTCAATCTTCAGTAATTAAAACTTCTAGAGAATGTGAAAGCAAACGGAGTGACATACCAACTTTCACCATTACTCCTGTATCCAAAGATCAATATAGACATAAAGTGACAGATAATATCTACAATTTTCATACCAACACTTTGTTACCAGTGCCAAACATGGTCTTTAACAATCTTGCAGCAGAAAAAAATCATCACATGTGAGATTACGTGTTTAAGAAAAGCAGCTATGGTCACCAAACTGGACAGAGTAAGAAATGAGGATATCAGAAAAAGAGTAGGAATAATGCCTTGTATCAAATTTATAGAAAGTCATTAGATAAAGTGGTTTTGTCACCTTATGAGAATAGACCCAAGCCAATTACCCCTTAGAACATATAACAAATGATCAGCTGGATACAGAGCAAAGGGAAGACCAAGAAAGAAATGGATCGATAACATCATGACCACCATCCACAAACAGACTCAGTATGACTCTGGCATCACCTCTGTCTTGAACAGAAACTTACCACTCCACCCCTACACTTAACATCAAGTGTGGATGCTATCAACTAGCTTCCACCTGGGAATAGACAACAGACAATAGAGATTGTGTATCATCCTGTACAATGGGAAGAGTTCTCCAGAGCTTTATTTCATCTTATTTGTATATTTATCAGAAGACTCTATCTCTATGTGGTATGTAATGCATTGAGAAGAAATTTGTAGCCTGAGATGGTATCAACATAACTGTATAAAGATGAAGTGCTGCAGAGCTTCCCATAAGAGAAAAGTCTCATTATGAAGATATTTGATTTATTAGGGGCATGCTATTACTAGATAGTTGCTGTCTGATGAGACCTTCAGAATGTGTAGAAATATATGACATTATAACACCAATATGAGAAACTTATGAAAAGAATGAAATAGACATCAGTTATGAGAGAGCCCAAGTCAGTGCATATCTAGTTACATTTATATCTTGTTTTCCTAAGATTCTCCAATCAATTCCTTTTTAATTTTCAACTGTAGTTATTATTTGTTCTCTTCCATGTGACTATTCCCTCTACATAACTAATGTTCAAACAAAATGAGAATCAGTGTGGCATTTCCTGATGTCACAGATTGAAACAACAGCAAAAAGTGGTTTCAATATCTCATGAGAAAGAAGCATAAATCACAATGTTGATAGAATCAGAAAGACTAAGAGAAACATTGAAATACAACATTGCAGAAGCTTATAACAATCAATAAGACAAGGAATGCCTCAAAATAAAAAAAATATTTCTTATAACCAATTAAGCAGAGAAATCAAAAAGGTTACTACGAAATTATGAACTTACACCAATCTTAAAACACACATCTATCTCAATGGAAGCCAAAAGGCAAATCATAAATTCAATCTTCATACCAACATTGTGTTATAAATGTCAGACATGGATACTAACTAAATAACAAGAGAGAAAGATTACTATGTGTGAAATAAAATGTCTAAGAAAAGCAGCAAACAGAACAACAAGAGGCCATGTGAGGAATGAAGAGATTAAAAGAACTGTTGGAACAACATCTGTGGTCAAATATACTGAAAAACAGAGACTGAAATGGTTCAGTTACTTAATGAGAATGAGCCTATATTGGCCAACAGCATACAATATGAGAATAGAAACACCAAGATGCACAGAAAAAAAACCAAGAAGTAGGTGGATTGAAGGAGTTACAGATGTCCTGAAACATAACAATAACATTAAATATCAAACAACCAAACATGCCATAGCCCAAAAACTGATCATCATTCAATCTCTAACATGAAAAGCAGAGAAAAGACAATAGATAGAATTACAGCGCATATGGAAAGAAAATTAATAAAATAAATAAATAAATGTTATCCTTAATATATCAGTTAATTATTCACATACCTCCACAAGTAAAATTTGATCCAAGATCCAGATATCCATTAGTGCCCGGTAGATAGACAGCTCTCATGTTCTGACCTCTACCTTGTATCATCTCAATATTTCCATGACCTCGGATTTCTCTATCACGTAGTCTCAGGACATTATCTCGGAAGTTATCAAACAGAACTGACTGAGGCACTACTTGGACTGTGAAAAATATTGTACACATTTCATCATAATAATTATTCCAACACACTTTAAGGGGAAGCAATCAGCCTTGATTGCTATCTAACTTCCCATAAAAGATATTTCTCTACTCTATGTATTTTGTATGTGTATGCATATGTCCATGTGTGTATAAAAATCCAACAGATTTTGTTATTTGTACATTTTTTGGTGACTGGTTGCATATATTAGAACTGGAAGTACTACATGTAACTTTTATGAAGGACTTGATGCACATGTCTTTCGTTAACTGGAATGATGTCGGTGCCTGACTGAATTATTTATTTTTTATCTTAGGAACAGAAGGATAGTGCAGGACGATAGATAGAAAACATCACAAGCAGTGAGAAATGGGTAGAGTAACTTATAAGTAACCAGGAAATACAGAGAAACAACCAGCAAAAATAGAAGAATAGCTAGAGGCGACAAATAAATAGGAGGATTGTTATGTGAACATATAAACAGTGGGATAGAAAAGATAAAAATGATCTTCCTTCTGTGTTCATTTTTAAACTCCCGCAGATTAGTAGGATGTAATCCAAACAACAGATTGTATTCTAGTTTACAGCTTTGCTGTGATATCTGTACCTTTCAGCCTAACATATCAGACTTAAGCATGGCTTTTGGGTCGCATTGACCTTATATGGGATGGGTCAGCTAACTTCACTCCCAAAACTGGTTTAGTCACCTCTTATGATATGTATAGCTGGTAACAGTGTCACTGTTCTTTGCTCCCTTTTCAGGTCAGGGCAACACAGAGACTATATTATTAGTTATCAATATATATCATTACACTTCAGGCAAACTTATAGGGTTCAATATTCCTATAGATGCCAAAGAGTATTCACACTGATCAAGGCCATAGTTATAAATTATCTTGGGGGGGGGGGGCCAAAGGTGTGTATAGGTACCTATTTATTTTTTGTTAAATATTCCAATGACTTAATAGTGAACAATACTTCTACCTCTACACCACAAGTGCTCTGTGCTACTCTTGTCACACTTAATATCAAATTCCTTCAATTTTCTGTCAGGGTGACATTTATCATTATTCACATTCATCAAGAACTCATTATTCACATTCATCAAGAACTCATTAAGCAACTTCAGCACATCATCAACTCAAGGACTAAAGATGAATTAAGTGCAACTCTCATCTGAATGCCGCATGTTCAAGATAGTAGACCCATATAATATCTAGTTGGCTGAAAATAGCTATAAGTGCCACATCTTATATTGACGCTGAATATTTTGAATCTTGCGAATCTGGCTATTTAAAGAAGCTTTATGGGACCAATAACTGATATAGGCCTATCGGTTTTGATTTCCATCAATCATAATTTGATCAGTTTATACTTCTGATTCGCTAACACAGATTTTTATGTTCACCCAATTCTTTACTGCTACATGTAAGAGTAGTTTCACTAAAACAAAAGCCTATTGTCTTGAAAAACATTGTTTTTACTTGAACATTTGTTATTTATTTCTGAGAAATAATGACAAGTCCAACTGCTTCTATACATAGTCTTGAACAAGTTATTGATCTTATTCATGGCCCATTCCAAGAAGATTGCAGTAGGTATTATAGTTAGGATGCAACCGGCTCAATAACAAAAATAACTAGGCTCAGATTAGATACCTTTGATGCTGGTGGTTTATACAGGAGCTGCCAATGCCTCTAAAAAATCAAAGAGCAGTGATAATGTTACTTTTTCAGAAAATATAATACCTAGCTCATTTAAAACTAGTGGAAGTGATAATTTTATAAGGAGATGCACGGCATGGAAAAACATGACTTCTGCCCTATGTGCAGCCCTTGGCACCAAAGGAACAAACTAACAATGGATGTGCAATACTTGTCTGTAACATTTGTTTTCAAAAACATGTATTCTTCTCTCCATTTCCACTGCAATTGTCCAACTTGAAAACTATTTGTCCTGTATGTACTGTTGTGTTCTGCAGTGATTCTATGATTAGCTTTAGGTATAAAACGCAAGAAATTTACCAAAACAGTGATGTAGAACAAGAATTCTAGGAAAAATATTAGTAAGACTACAAACACTTACCTCTATATTGACCCGTAGCTCTCAACTGGTCAAGATCATCATACCACACCTGCATTTCATCAACCAGAAGGTGAGCAGTTATACTGTCAGACTCTAAGCTTCGACCTAAATAGACATGCTCTGATGCTGGTTTTTTCCTCACTTCATTGACCCCTTGACTGTCTTGGTCAACTAGCTCATCATTAGAATACATGGTCAGACCTTTCTTGGGATGCCAAGCCAGTGTAATCCTTTGCCAGTCATCAGAATGTATTCTTGTTGTGGATGTTGTCCATTTCTTTTGTTTACCCAGGAATTCTGAATTCAACTGTCCATCTTTATAGAAGATGTTGTATGTTGGTGTGGACAAAAATGTTTGTCCATCTCTAAGCTGTCGTGGGTGAAGCCAGATTGACAAAGTCAAACCGTGAACACAATGATCAATGTTACCCAAGCATCTGTCGAAGTGTGTGCCCATGTCAACATACTGACCACGACCATTGAGCATGACAGCATTGCCAAATCTACCAGGAACAATGCTTGCACCATTAACAAGCAGGACAACATACTTTGTATGGGAAATCTGACGACCATTAGCTGAGTCCATGGAAAAAGCTTCGTAGCCAAGATTGTCTGTTGAGTATAAACATATATACATTAGTATAGGAAACAAAAACTCTCATCACAATGTATTCAAGACATAATGAATATTATTTCCACTTAAAGAAATATTTCTTCATGAATGCTGTTTGCCATGCAGTGTGCAGCATAATTTTATTTGTATTTTACATTCAAAATGAATATGAAATTGGTTTATATATGTACAATTTTTTTGTTTAATATTTTTTTAAAACAAGATGGGATATGAGGTAGAAGAAACCTCCTAGCAGTACCCAATTCTACAGACAATCAAGGAGGTCAACAGTTTACCAAAATATGCATGGAAAAAGTAACAATGAACAAAAATCATACAGCAAAAGGGTTTTTAACCAGGTCTGCTCAGATGGCACTAACGCCTTTCAACTTAAGTCAACATGTCTTCCATCTTCAACAACACTTCATCCCTAAAATAGATGTGATTTTAGTCAAGACTTTCAATGTGCATATTTCCAAGCTACTATGAACATGGACCAGTCGATCAACAGAGGACAAGAAAAAAAGTAACACATTCTTCTTCTATGTTCACTCTCACACTCCTGATGATTAGGAGGATGTAGTCCACAAAACAGATGAAACTTGAAACCGGGTAATGAAGTTTTGCTACTCACTGGGTTAGATGAAACTTGAAACAGGGTAATGAAGATTTGCTAATCATCTCTCTCTTTGGAACTGCTATATAGGTCTATATGAATTTGACTCTTAAACCTTTATGGGTCAATGAGCACCAGACATATGGATGGTATCATGTTGTTCCATCATTCCTTTGTTTGTCTTGTTTTCACATGTATTTGGTGGTGTTCTATGTATGTTTTCTGTTTGTGTTACATCAGACCTAACTTCAGTCATTCTGGTAATTTGCACATTTTGCTAGCTGGGCCGTGTGAACCTCAATTTGTCATTCTTGCTCATCTTTTTTTTAATGTATATGTGTATATAATCTTGTTAAAGGCCATTTGGTCAAAACATCTGTTTGTGTGTGTAATTATGTTTGTTTCCAGAGATTAGCAACACTTCATTACCCTGTTTCTATCTTTACCTTTTGCTAATCACTGATTCAGATGAAACTTGAAACAGAGTAATTGAGGTTTTCCTACTCATTGGATTAAAAGAAACTTCAAACAGGGTAATGAGGTTTTGCTAATCATTGGATTAAATGAAACTTGAAAAAAACATTCACAAAAATGAAAAATATATTACACAATATGTCCTTGTCATTAGAGGTGAGGAAGAGAGTTCTACAGGCTGCATAACTCTTATACTAACATATGGATGTGAGTTTTGGACAATAAACAAACTGGAAAGTGGAAAATTAAAGGCAATAGAGATGTAGTTCTACAGAAGAATGTTGAGAAAACTATGGACTGCCAGGAAAATTAATGTGGAGGTGTTGAAAGAGTCAGAGGTGAAACAGAGCTTAATCAATAATATAAGAAAAAGACAATCTTTATTTTTTGGTTACATAATGAGAAAAAGAGGTTTGGAGAACATAGTCACAATAAGCAAGACTGAAGGCAACAGAGAAAGAGGGCAACAACGTTGAGAAAATATTAGACAGTTTAACAACCTGACACGGCAGAGAAACAACAACGATTTTGATACATAATACTTGAGATATAGAGCTGTGAAGAGCCAAAATAGCCTATGCCAGCCGGTATGGCACCTAATGAATGATTGAATGAAGTTTCACCTGGTTGATTACAGTTTTGCTGCAGTTTTTACCTATAATCTATTTTGAAAGAACAAACAGAACAAACTTGTGTCATGGTTCACAGCTAGGCTGTGACATCTGCAATTTTTGTTCTAACATATCCAACTTTACTTCAGCATGGATTTTGGGTCTTTTTGACCATCCATAGGGTGGAACAGCCATCCCCATCACCAAACTTCCAAAGTTGCTTCCTATGAAATGCATGGCATATCACAGTGGCACTATTCTTTACTTCATATTCAGATATTCAGACTACTGCAATGCTCTGTGATAAGTAACATTTTATAAATATAAAACTAAGCCTGTGAATAAGAAATTATGGCCTTCTTGTAGTTCATCTTGAGAGATGATATGAAGTAAGAATGTATCGATTGGAGTTGAATGAGAATCTGTCATGCCTTCTCATGGATAAGTCTAAAGATCCATGGTCTATTTGATCTGTTGCAGAAGAAGAATTGGTGCATTTCATAGCTAAAGTGTTGATCCTTGTATCTGAGCCTTCCTTCTGTTCTGTTCAATTTTGAATTCTCAAATGTTCTAGCATAATTACATATGCTTGTTCTTCATGTAACGTGATATTGATTTTCCCAGTTGTCAGAAGTGAAGACAAAAGTATTTATTTTTGATTCGCATACATCTTTGTATCATAACTTTCATCTGCCTCTTCTTCAGGTAACCTGGGAGACTCCCATAGCCTACTATTGGAAAATATAATGAACAAAGATAAGATTTATATAAATTAATACATATGTCTACTTACACAGGTTATCTACTTCCAGCAGCAGTAAATGAAATATAAATAAATTACAAAGCAGAAAATAAAACAGAAGAATAACTTCTACAATTATTTGTAATGAGTAATATTTGATTTCCTTCAAAAAAATTCCTTTGGTAACAAAATCTTGTCTTTCTCTGTATAGCTGTTGAGATTGTGAAGATCGATCCAAATAATTATCCATGGTGAGATACACTGCTAATCCTATGTGATGAGTTATGACTGCAGGTTACCATCAGCGCACACTGGACAAGTCCATAAGTTCACCAATCTCCATCTCAATAAATCCATCAGAGTGTAGAGTAGTAGTTCCAGTCTGATGCTGATTTATCATTCTCTTCTTATATTTATTATGTTTCTCTTTACAAATTTATCTCTATACCAATCTCATACAGCCTTAAGAGCAACCATGATTCACACATCTGAAAATACTCCAAGCGGACAAGATCACTTAATGCATTAACTATGTCTGATCAACCCATTGATGTAACTATTGACACTGTGGCCATGCTCACCAGTATATTAGCTCACTCATTACCCTCAACACCCACATGGCCTGGTATGAATATAACGGTAATATTTCTGGCCATAAAAAGCCATCAATTCCATATGAAAAGCATATTTTCTTGTATGTGAGGTCTGATGGCACTGGGAAAATGTACCACACAGCCATAGAAAACATTGCCGAAACTCGTATACTTTGAAATCTCTCACCACTGCACTGTTGCATAACTGATAGCGACTTTAACATTGAATCACTGTCATTTCCATGGTAATTTGAGGCAAAAAAACAGAGCATAATCTTCTGGCGCTAACTAGAGATTAAATTCAGTGGTAGACATTCCAGAACAGTTACATTGTGTATTGCTTGGTGTTGCTTTATCAGTAAAGATTGACATCCTTGTGCACTGTCATATTGCAAAATATAACTGTTGGTTCTCCAATTTTCTGATTGTTTCATGTGATTTCTTCCTTCAAATGACAAATGAAATCAATGTTCATTTCTTTAGAAACCATGAGGCTTTCAAAACAACTTTTGGATGGACATTTTACCCTGAGAACCAGCAAGAAACAGCTAATATAATCACTTTTTCTGTGTTTATATCTTCTTCCTCTGCGTTCATTCTGAAACTCCTGCAGATTAAGAGGATGTAGTATAGAAAACAGAACGAGTTATGTCATAGCTTACAGCTTTGCTGTGATATCTGCTCCTTTCAGCCTGATACATCCAATCAGCATGGCTTCTGGGTCACTTTGACCTTATATGGGATGGGATAACCAACTCCACCCTATAACTTCCCTAGTTGTCTCTTATGACATGTATTTTTATTGCTATTTTTGCTTCCCTTTTAGACCCTGTCAACACATGGGTACTGTTTTGTTATGAAAAATGTTTCAAGAGATGATTTTTTTTCCAGAAAACTGATGTTTCATATCACATCACTTGTGATTGATTATCTCATTAAGAAAACTGTTATATTGATTATTAATAAAGATTATCTCCTGCAAGTAGTATTATTGTTTCCTTCTGTTCAGAAGATAAGATTATGTGAACCATATGTTGGAAAATATGATTGTGTATTTCATTGTGAAGATAAGATTTTATGAACAATATGTTGGCAAACATGGTGATTGTGTATTTCATTGTGAAGATAAGATTTTATGAACAAGATATATGGGTCAGAGTATACACAGATGGGTCAGCACAGAATGCTGTGAGGAATGGAGGTGCAGGTGTATATATAGAATATCCACACAAGCCTAGAGATACAATCAGAACACCGACAGGAAAATTCTGCAATAATTATGATGCAGAAATCCAGGCAATTACTGTGGCAGCTAAAAAACTGCTGAACTCCAACTCTGACCTACAGCCTGTGGTATTCCTGACAGATGCAAGGTCAGTGCTTCAGGCTCTCCAGTCTGGAAAACTAACAGACTTGAAAAAACTACTTAGCGAATTGTCTTACCAGTATAGGGTAACCATGCAGTGGATACCCTCTCACTGTGGAATACCAGGAAATGAAAAAGCAGACCAACTGGCTAAGGAAGGTGCTGCCGAAGATCAACCAGATATACCAATCACCTACCATCAGAAAAAACAGATGATCAAGTCAATAAGAAAGCCACAAACACCAACACAAGATGACTATCACATTATGAACAGATCAGAACAAGTTATAATTCTACGTCTCAGAACAGGACACAACCGACTCCGCAGTCACATGTATACAAAGTTCAAGATTGGCAACACGGCCATGTGTACATGTGAAAGGGCAGTACAGAGTGCCAAACATATACTTCAAGAGTGTTCTGAGCATGAAACGCTGAGGCAGACATATTGGCCAGAGGAAACAACACTGGAATCAAAGCTCTATGGTCACTGTATGAACTACAAAAGACAGTGAGTTTTATTAAGGAGACAGAATTGCAGATATAGACATGTTTCAAGTGAACGAAAGAAGAAGAAGAACATCACTTGTGATTGATTATCTCATTAAGAAAACTGTTATATTGATTATTAATAAAGATTATCTCCTGCAAGTAGTATTATTGTTTCCTTCTGTTCAGAAGATAAGATTATGTGAACCATATGTTGGAAAATATGATTGTGTATTTCATTGTGAAGATAAGATTTTATGAACAATATGTTGGTAAACATGGTGATTGTGTAGTTCATTTAGATTTTATGAACAATATGTTGGTAAACATGGTGATTGTGTAGTTCATTGTGAAGATAAGATTTTATGAACAATATGTTGGTAAACATGGTGATTGTGTAGTTCATTTAGATTTTATGAACAATATGTTGGCAAACATGGTGATTGTGTATTTCATTGTGAAGATAAGATTTTATGAACAATATGTTGGTAAACATGGTGATTGTGTAGTTCATTTAGATTTTATGAACAATATGTTGGCAAACATGGTGATTGTGTATTTCATTGTGAAGATAAGATTTTATGAACAATATGTTGGCAAACATGGTGATTGTGTAGTTCATTGTGGAGAATACTCAGTAGTTTCAAGCTGACATTTTAACATCTGATATTTTCTCTATACTGCATGTTTTATCACAATGAACAAGTTTTGAATATTTGCTGTTTTTCATATGAAAACATTCTGCCAAAAAGGGATGTGTCAGGCCATTGGTGTAATTAAAACAGCGACACAACACATTTCCACTCTTTATACTACATCCTGGTGGAAATCTAGCATGACCATGGCCCTGCTACAAGAGAGATCCAGTGGGGCTGAATGGATAGAATGTTGGTCTCAGAACTATGAGATCTCACATTCAAATCATGATTAGGAACGCTATTTTATTTTCAGGAAAAAAATAAAAATTCTCCCTGTACTTGTCATGGAAACTAATAAGACAAATCTGTCTTTATTTCCATTGCCTATAAAAAAAAGGCTACACAGCATATTGAGAAGGTAGTTAGGTATTTTTCTGCCATGTAAAGAGACACAATGGCATGGAAAAAGTACTGCTGGAGAGAGGATAGAAGGGAGCAGAGGCAAAGATCACCCAAGACATTGTTAGACAACAGACATCTAAGAATGCATGCATATGTCGCTAGTGGAGGCAGGATAACTCATCCAAAAAAAGATTTCTTGCATCCCCTTAAAACATGCAGTAACAAAAGATATTTTCATAACTATTGAGGTAGATGGCACTCTACTAGATAGATTATCCATGACATTACATTACTTTCACTGGAAGTTTCTGTCATTCAAAATTGTATGACTTCTTCATTGTGCTATCACCAAATGTTTTTTAGTTCAAAAGTTGACTAATGTATGTAATAATCTTTTCTCAAACAATACATAAAATTTGACCAAATGTTATATTACCTCATGCAACAATGGAATTAACAAAAATTTATTTATGTAAAGTGACAACAATAAGGATAATGTACTGTTGTTACTGTACAAACAATTTTAGTAAAAAATACTAAATGTAAAAATATTGTAAATGAAAAATAATAAAGAAACAAACAAAGATTTTTTTTTCTACATTTCTGTCCAATAGGAACCATTATCAAGAAGTAAACAAGAATTAAATTCAAACACTGTACTGGAACATTTACTATTGCACACCAGTGTGTTTGACAACAAAAATATAAAAGGTCCAATAATAATCGTATTTAGTTTTAGGCACTAACAGTGCTTGTTAGAAGAGTTGTGAAAATGAACCAATTAGTAACAGCAACAACAGTACATTATCCTTAGTTTAATCACTTATTTTTATTACTGCGACACTTCTACTTTTTTGGATATCATCTGACAATTTGGTTATTATTTATTTATGTTATGAAACACATTATACATTACAATATTGTTACATTATTTCATTGAAAAAATATGATTTTATTAACTTTATATGGATATTCAAATAAATGCCTATTTCATATATTCTAGAATGAAGCTGTTCACGTATCACAAGTTATGATGACCATCTGTTACATCCACTTTGGAAATTCAGTTAGAGTTATGTCCTTGATTGTGAGTTCATCAATATCTAATAAGCCCTATTCTGGCCATAAATGTCCTTGGACAGTTCAGGCATGGGATGACCACTGTAGATGGTTTTTAGTCTACCTGTGATTTTCTAGCTACTCTCCACTGTTGAGCTGCTGCATTTCTCATCTTAAACATGAAGTAAATAATAATTAAAGCATACTATTTCAACATACCTCTGTTGATATAGCCAAAGGCCAAGAGATTCTCCCTTGTTCCATACCAAATTTCCATCTCATCAATATCAAAATATCCTGTAGAATATCTGCCAGTTGGTACATTTCCCTGATTTGGTCGACCAATATAGAAACTTCCCTGACCACGAGATGAAACTTCCATCTTGCCAGATTGACCACGTAGTTCATTGTCAATAAATAGCTTGAGACCAGTGTCTGGATGCCAGGTAATTTCAACAAAATACCATCTGCCACTTTCAAATCTAGAAAGATGTTTAAGACAAAGAATAATTGGCTCCGGTTTGCAATCAGTGCCTACCTACATATTTATGGTTAATTAATCTAAATATTATATCAATTAATTTAAATATTAATTTTTTAGGGTTAGAGGTTAGGGTTAATTATGTTTTACATAACTAACCCTAACCCTAAATATATTTATATTTAAATTAATAAATGATAAACATAAACTGATAAACATAGCCAAGGGAAATAAATATGTAGGCACTAATTCCAAACTAGTTCTGAGAAATCTACCAATTCAACAATAGCAAACTAGAATAGTATACATTTTATTATTGTTCTTCTGTGGTTATCTCTCAGTAAGATTGAGATCTGAAATCTGTGTATAGTCAGCTGTCTGCTTCAGGGTTTCCTCTTTGCTATATATATATACAATATACGCCCTGATATAGCCACAGGAAAACCATTCCAAGGTTGAATGGGCATGTCTTACTCCCGCAAGACAAATCCATCAACAAACAACAAGTGCAATTTGGAAGTCCTGTAAGATATTTTCTGCTGTCATATTTGCATTTAATTATTGTAAATTGTTAAAGCAACTTGTTAAAGCAACAAGACTTAGAAGGCTTAGCAAATATTAGGACACATGAACGGACTGAGATATTTTGCTCAGGTTATGTTAATGGAAAAACTGACTGACTTCAAGAGAATAGGTGTTGGAAGATGACAACAGATAATACTCTGGAGGTTGTGGTGGCAGAATTACCCGATGGTAGCTCTAAGTGATGATTTAGTTGCTTATCTAAGGGAAAGAGTTAATGATGATAACATTGACATCTGAAAACATATTTCCATTAGATTGCAATTAAGTAATTTTTTTCTTGCGTTCAAAATTGGACTGACATCTTGTTTATAATTGCATAATTTGGAGATTCTTGAAATTATCACTTGATGCTACAGAGTTACATGCTATGATATGTACACTCTGCAGGTATACTTGTTGATCTGTTATTTACACTTTGCAGGTGGTGTGCTGCTCTATTATGATCAATACATCAATCATTTACATCATTATTGTTATTCTCATTGCTTTTATTATCCTTTTATTAATAGTAGGAGGTTTTTGTAATACTTATTTAAAATATTTACTTTTGTATCTCTGTATTACTACAGCCCATACCTGATTGGTGAATGTCCTCTGGCTTTTTGGTAATTATATATCTGTTGAAAGTGACAGGGTACATATGGGGCAACCTGAGTTCAATAAAGCCTATCATCTACAACTTTCTCTTAACTTTTTACCCCTTATCTAACAATGCAAATAACACACTACAGATTAAAAATGTATCAACGCATACACTTTGTAAGAACATTAACTGTGTCTGATTATCCTACCTTGGTGTAGTGATTACACCTCTACCATCAGCGCTGACCTGAATATAACCATCTTTGTACATCATCAAAATACCATTCTCACCAGTAGACAAAAATACCATGTTGTTCTCAAAGCGATGAAATCTGAAAAAGTATCAAATTGATCAAATCAGTTCCTTTTTAAATTCTAATAGTTTATCAAATGTCAGAATAAGATAACAGAGCTGTTCAATGAGCAAACTCACAATAACAAGTCTAATTCCAGGTACAGGTTTGAATTTCTATTTCCTGTAAGGATAAACTAAAAAATATAGGCTGCAAAATGCTGTAATAACACATGCAAGCAGTCATTACTCCTCAGTTTAAACATACTCTGTTATATTCCTCACTTTAACTCAGCCATTAATCCTTTAGTTGCTACCCTAATTTTTAAAAATATACAAAAAACATTATTTTTTAATTTTCATTTAGTGTTACGAAAACTAGCAATTATTATTAATGTGGATGTTTTTTTTATCTCATACGCTCATATTGAGGGACAAACAAAATTTTTTTTTTAAAGGTGGGGTTTTTTTGGTGCTAAATATGAACATATTTATTGAAATACAGAAATAAATTGTTAAAAATACAGATTTATGACAAAAATAAGTTGACATCTATGAGTATTATTCTTCTGCATTTATTCTCAAACTCCTGCAGAGTAGCAGAATATAGTCCATAGAATAAATTGTGTTATATCATGGTTTACAGATCTATGATATCTGTGCCTTTTTGCCTGGCACATCCAACATCAGCATAGTTTCTGGGACACTTTGACTCTATATGGGATGGGATAGCCAACCACATAACCTCCATACTCTTTTCTTATAACATGCATAGAAGGTAAACCATGCTGCTATTATTTGTTCCCTTTTTTGGCACATCAACAGACGAGTGATATGCCCATATTTATTATCTTTAATTATTTTCTTTTAGTGATGTATAGAATATTTACATGTATTATGATAATACACATAATTTTTGGAACTTTTCTAGGTTTAAATACAGAATAATAAGTCAAAGGAGATGACAGGTATGTTGTTGCTGGCAAAAACACTATAATGACCAAATCTGGAATGTCTGAAGTAAGGACAGACTGAGGAACATCTAAGAAATAAGCTTAGATTTAGATGGAAGTCAGTGATGAAGACGGAGGCAACCAGCCAAAAAGCGCACAGATAATTAAGATTCCACGCACAAAACACAATAGAAACATGTATGCATCTATAAACAGTTATGGTGCCTGCCCTGTGGCGGACTTTCAGACAGGGACTGTGCCTGGCCCTATACCTCGAAAGGGCCTAACCTTAGTTACTGGAAGTTCTTCTCAACTGCCCCAAGGAGCCAGGAGGCAAGGGAATAGAGCTACTGGCCAAACTAACAAACGGTTCTGAGCATGAAACGCTGAGGCAGACATATTGGCCAGAGGAAACAACACTGGAATCAAATCTCTATTGGATACTGTATGAACTACAAAAGACACTGAGTTATATTCAGGAGACAGAATTACAGATATAGACATGTTTCAAGTGAACGAAAGAAGAAGAAGATGAAAGTTGATAAGTAAATCTATTACCAGACATAATTAGCATGTACATGACAGCAGCTATGAGAAGCAACAATTATACCTCATCCAAGCAGCAATGGTTATGCCATGAGAACATTCTGCTAAATTGCTGAAACATTCCCCTCCTCGTCTACCAAGATCTGCATACTGGCCTCGTCCTCGTAGCTCTAAAGCATTCTTCACCTAAAATATTACACACACAAAACATGACCTTGTTATACTTGATAGTGTTGCTAAATTACATACATAACTCTCATTAGTTAGTCTCTATATATGTTTCATAGTGACCCTTTTTATTACACAATAATTCCCAGATCAAACAAGACCCGTATTTCCTAGCAGTAGAGATGCTGAATTCAGAAGCAATGAGCCAAGTAGCATACTGCAGAAATCACACCAAACCAAAACATCAAATAAATTAAATCAAAGAGTTGATGCAATGTCAAATTTTTTTATTTTTTTTTAAATCAAAAAAAGGTAATTTGGTGTTAAATTACCTAGTAATTATTACTAAAGTGAACATTTTTTAAATTTCACATGCAAATATTGATGGGGGGGGGGGGAAATTCTTTAAATAAAGCTTGAAGTTTTTTGGGGGGAGTTAAATACTGACTTTTTTATTGAAATAAGGAAATCAATTGTTAAAAATATAGATTATGAAAATATACGTTGACAGTTATGCAATGTGAAAAGTAAATCAAAGAAGAATAAATCTCAAGTGGTATAGAGGGACATACAGAACATAATATTGACAAATAAACTAATAAGGTCAGATCTGGTGAACAGCAAAGGTTGCAACCCTTTGCTATACAGGAAACTGAAGGGAAAAAAAGAAATAGCATTTTACTGAAATCTACATGGCAAATATGTACTATGTACTTGTAATTAAAAAGTTAATTATAAGATCATCACTGCATTCTGGGCACATTCACAGGTGATCCAATCTCCCACATCCATAGGTGCTCCAATTTCCCACATCCACAGGTGTTTAAATCTCCCACATCCACAGGTAATCAAATCTCCCACATCCATACATGCTCCAGTCTCCTACATCCATCGGTGCTCCAATATGAATTAATTCTCACTAAGTGACTGAACCATTTCAGTCTCCAACAGTTCTTGTAAACTCTTCATTCCTCACATGGTCTCTTGTTCTATCTGTTGCTTTTCTTAAACATCACATTTCACACAAAGTAAGTTTCCTCTCTTGTTCTTTAGTTAGTGTCCACATTTGACATTGATAACAATGTTGGTATGAAGATGATTATTTGTCTTTTGGTTTCCATAGAGATAGATATGTGTTTCAAGACTGGTCTAAGTTCATAATTTACATTGTTGACTTTTTGAGTTCTTGTCTCCATCTTTCTGTCCAATCTTCTGTAAAAAAATACTTCCAAGATATTTAAATTCCTGCAATTGTTTCAGTAATTGATCATTTAACTTTACATTGAACACCAGCTTATGGTGAAATATTCAGTTACTTGTGCTAAAGCAATCAGTGTTCAGCTACAATATATGTAACAGTCATGATGGGTAGAGATTTCTTTCATTCACTTTAAATATGCCAACATCTGCAATTTTGTCTTTATAAACTTGAGTGTGTTTTATAACTAATACGGAGGTCAATGGTGAGGAAACAGTGTGAACATTTTGTCTAAAGTGTCCAGGTGACCACCAAGGCTCCAGGTTTGAAGATGAATGCCATATTTCATTCTCAATTTAAAGCTCAAGACCATTTTTGAAGAGTTGACAACTGAGAAGGGATAAAATGATAAAGTTGCTTAGCAAAAAAACTGTTAGACAGATGTAGACACTACAATTTAGGAAATTATGTACAAATGTGACAAGAATAGGATTGGGCACTTCAGTGGCAGTATGGGGCACATTAACAAGCAAGACATAGGAACCATTGAGAAGTGCAGACTTCAACATTTACTTGGAGAGACTGAACACCAATTAGTTTGCATAAAGTGCTATGATACTGGTTTAGTTCAGGTGATATATTCTTTCCAGAACATTTCCTTTTTTATGAAAAAACCATAACTGTTGAAAGAGAGACTTACCTTTCCAGGAATTAACACTGGTTTTCCAACAAGTCTTATTGAAAGTACTGGATGCATGAGATTGTCATCATCAATCAAATCTTCAAATTCTACAAGAAAATTTTGGGGAGCACCTGGCAAGAACGATAAACTGGTCATTACTTTATCAATTGAATAGAAATTAAATAGGCCTACATATTATCAGCATAAGAAAACTGAGTATTATTAAAACAATTCAAAAACAGAATGAGAACGTTTTATGAAAACATATAGTAACATACATCATGAGTTATGACTGCAGGTTATCAGCTCACACCAGACAAGTCCATAGGTGCTCTGATCCCCATCTAAATAAAACCATCACAGTATAAGTGTCCAATAGTTCGAGTTCGGTGTTGAATTATCAATCTCTTCATATATCTATTATGTTTCTCTTTATGGGTTCTTCCAATAATTACACCAATCTCATGCAGTTTTGAGGGCAAGCATGATTCACACTTTTGAAAATCTGAGCGGGTGAGCTTCCTTACTCATTAACTATGTCAGATCTATATACAACAATAGACATAATCTTTCAAAATATTGTCAGAAAATGTATTTCTTTATTGGTATATTCTGATGGAATCTATATTTTAGATAGAAGTGGAGTAGCCTGGTAGATAGTGAGACTACAGCATGCCAGGTTTGAAACTATGTCTGGACAACAACACACATCCGGGTTGTGATTTATCACTTGGCACAACCACTCCTCCAGTCAATTCAGCTGTAAATGAGCACCTGATGCATAATAGTTGTTGTGGCTTAGTACATGAAGTGTTATCTTCATCGCCGATTGCAGATTGCTGCCATGAGATTTACCTTTACATGTTGGAAAAATTAGTATAACTTCTGTGTTTTCCCTGTTCTTGTTGAAGTCTTATTGTATGGCATATGCTGACTTGAAATTTAGTCTAATTTCACTTCCCAGATTGCCCGTGTTGCCAGGGCCTGAAAGGGGAGCAAAGAATAGCAACACTGTTTACCTTCCATGCATGTCGTAAGAGGCGACTAAGGAGGTTATGAGATTGAGTTGGCTGTCCCATCCATATAGGGTCAGTGACCCACAGCCATGCTGAAGTCAGATGTGTCAGGCCGAAAGGCGCAAATATCGCAGCAGTGCTGTAAACCATGACACAACGCATTCTGTTCTCCAGGCTACATCCTGTTAATCTGCAGGAGTTTGAGAACAAACGCAGAAGAAGAAGAATCACTTCCCAGATTAAACTAACTTGACCTAGACCAATGTTTTCGTTGAGACAAAAGCTTACGTTGTTAAGCTTACTTTTCTAAATTCTGGAATATTTGTAAATTTTTCATCTATATTTATGCTTCTTTTAATACAATTTCAATCTCATAGCCACACTCAATTTATTTATTTATATTCCCTTATCCTCTACATAAAAGTCATTTTTATATTTCACTTGATATCCATTTAACACACGAAATATGGATGTGCATTTATTGTTAGAGTTTTAGACATGCTGGATGAATATAACAAGGAAATCCGTTCTTTAGATATTTTTTCTATAAAACGGTAAATATAGATGATGATGAAATAATCATTTTATCTGTGAGCTGATAAACCTTGACAGCCCATAGCTTTTCTGTCAAAAGCACAGATTCTTCTCAGTTGTGTAACTGAGGCAACAGCGGACTCTTATAATATTTCAAAAGCATAGATATGTAAGCAGGTTTATAAATGCAAGTTTACTCCCAGAAGAGAGTCGTTCCAGTGCGCCAAGTATCCCAGGATTACCTAATCCTGTCAGGAGCACAGCACACACTTCTAGTCCAACTAAATCACTCTTCTTCTGTCAGATTTGTTGACACATCCACAGTGATGGCACATCTAGCATTCCCCGTGACTTAGGAGTCTGCCACAAAAAGAACAAATGTGCAATGTCAGCTGGCCCGCATATCTTCATCATCCATTTGATCGAGGATTAAAGTAAAATAATTGAGACAAGATGTGGCAATGATGATTTTTTTCACAGGTTACAGGTTGTCTGCCTATCCCCCAACTTTCCTTAGTCACCTGGAGAAAAGATAGTGGCCCTATTCTCTGCACCTTGATCTAGAAATCTATGCCTTGGTTACTACATGTGTGATAAATCTAGATATCTGCATCTTTGCAGAAAATCTTTAAACATACAGATTAAATCTTGACAGTTGCTTAAGGAACTGTATTGTGCCCAGTTTCTATGGCCCTTTTGTCAACAAAAATGATATTTTCCAATGTTAGGAACTGGTCCCACAATTGGAACAGAGTAGGGTCTGGAATAACCAGATGCAAAATAATTGGGATTGCACAAGAACAATGTCCATCCCTGTGGGAACTCTATTTATCATCATTTGCACTAGTGCTGTTAAGTGTCATTGAACTCAGTGCTATGAGCACTAACTCACTCTCTACTGGCAAGTACTGTGCAACATCATTTGAGAAAATGACACCAGCAAATAAATAAAAACAAGAACTTTGAGGAGAAATATCACATTTTCTAACAAAGTAATGATATTCTCTTTCACAACAAACACAATTTAAACAATAAACAATGAACTGTACTTCTCTGAATATATCCATGAGCTAGAAGATATTCACGGTCTGCATACCAGACTTCCAGTTCATCAAACGAAGCTTCAGCATATCTTGCATTCGTCATGTCTACATTGCCACGACCTAGATAAAATCTACAAAAACATGAAAATTGAGTTACGTCTCTTCCTATGAAAAACATATCATTTTGAATTATAACTGAGCGCAGAAATTATCAACATACTTATTTCATTATTATTCATTATATAATTGCTTTAAATTCACTTTTCTCTTATATGCTGTATCTTCCTGAAATTTAGCTTCTCGTTCTTGTATTGTTTTTCTCTCTTTTACAATACTCATTTTAAACCAGTTTTGTCATAATTGTTTGTTCGTTGATGCAACATCTTGTTTTGTTAAAAGTAAAAAAATAAACTTCTTTGTGATAAAAATACACATGCATGTATAAATGAATATACAATTAAATTTTATACACGTTTATTAGTATTCTTGAAGTTAAAGAAATTATGATTAGTTTTGCATGCATTTTTGTGTAAAAAAAATGAAATAAATGAGTTGAAAAAACTAGTCACCAACTCATACAGATATAATGAAACATATTCCTGATACTCCAATACACATTAGAATAACAGTATTCCATTTGTGAACATTTAACAACAAGTACCAGCTTCTTGTATTACTTTGTTCTTGTTTTAATGAATCATATCCAGTGAACCACACTATAGGGTAGGTGGGGGCAAAATGGCACACTTATCTAGTTTTAGCGTATTCTGACAACTACACTTAACTATGAGAGATCAAACTGCCATCAGTATATAGCTTATCCATCCATATTACATTAGTGGAAACATACAGCTACATGCATTGAAAACATACAGATACGTGCAGGAAGTAGAATGTGATTTTTTTAACATATGTAAAAAAAAACACTTTGCCCCATTTTATGGGGCAAAGTTAGCGAAGGCAAAAAGGTGATTCAAACTATTATAAAATTGAGTAAGATCACCATTACAACAGGTATAGCAAATCAGCAGTGCATAAATGTGTGCTAGGAATAGATTGAATAAATAAATAGATGAACATTTTCTTTTAATAAGAAATAGTTTGTAAGTTCTGTTTTAAGGCTAATAATGTCTATGAATGATTGTTCTGTTTTAAGGCTAATAATGTCTATGAATGATTGTTCTGTTTTAAGGCTAATAATGTCTATGAATGATTATTATAACCATATGTTGGCCTCTCCCAGCTTTAGATCAGCATCAACAACTTCCTCATGACATCAGCATTTTTTTCATACATTTTGAATGCGCCACTCTACCCCAATAACGTGCGCCATTTTATCCCAAATCATACTGTTAGCAGCTATAATAAATTCAAAAGTAAAAAACTATGTAAATTGACAAGATAATGTGCTTAAGAACTTAACAACACAACATATATTTCCATTTAAACATTTTTTAAATCACAATATTAATGCTAACAGCAGGCAGAGTGTGAAAAGTTGAAAAAAATAATTGATCAAAGATAGAAAAAATATTTTTCCACACTATTGACAATTGACTCATCCTTGACCTATCAAACTTCACTGTGTGACAGATTGGAGTTTTGGCATCTGCCCTAGTTATGCATGATATCATAAAAAACCCACAGATTTGAAATAAACAAGCTGCATCGTTTTGACTGGTCTGCCATTTTGCCCCCACATACCCCATAAAAAAATATTTTTTTTATCACACCCCATCTTCAGAACTAGATTTTCTCCTAAAATATTATTTCTGTTACTTTGTCAATTCTAGTTGATGATTCTTAAAGTATATGTAATATTCTAATCTGTTCTGTATATATAAACACGCGATTTAAACTTTACCCCACCATCTGCGCAAGAAAATACACACTTCTAGGAGTACTCCACTCAACACCATGGTAGCAGAATTACGACAGTTACTAGGCAATTTTGTAACTACGATACAAAAAAAAATTAATTTAGCTTTTTCTTCCAGGAAAAAGTGGCAGCACTGCTAGCATTAACCTCACTTATTTACAGGTCAAGGTTGTGTTTAAAATCACAACTGTAAAATGAAGGAATTTTCAAAGTTTCAGTTATCCTGTTTCAATCCTCACAAATTGAGTTGAAACAGATGCCATTTTTAGTGAGATTCTTCTGGATTGTGTTTCAAATGATGAGGAATTACATTTGTTTCAACAAAGATATTATGAACACATAATTTTTGTTATGATATGACATCAGCAACATTAGGTCTAGACTGCAGTGAATATAAATCGCATGTCAAAGAAATATTCTTAGATCAACTATTCATGACTGGATCAAGAAAGTTAGTGACATCTAAGTGTTCTATTTATTTTCTCAGACAATATGAGAACATTTGGTTATGAAATAGTATCATAACTATGACAAGAATCGACATTTTTTCAAGGAATCAATCATTCATACAATAGCACGTGAGTCAGTCATTTAAAAGATATTTTTTTAAGTTGTATTGTTCTTCTTCATTACACAATTATCAAAAAACAATTTGGCCTGCAGTGGGGAAGTTACGTAACTTGTATTTGACGTGATAAAGGTTAAACACCCTGATTTACTAAGTTTATTTGACATTATCAATGTTAGAAAACACACAAACAAATCAATGATATTATAATACACACCTTTTTACATCCTTTTTCGCATCCATTGTGAAAGTCCAGTATTTGAGAATTAAATAAAGTGACTTCCCCTTAAATAACTAACTGCATTACTAAATACTGAAGTTTATAGCAATTGTCCAACATACAAATGGTCTCAATGTTTTCTTCTTCTGCGTTCGTTTTCAAACTCCTGCAGATTAGAAGGATGTAGTCCGGAGAACAGAATGCGTTGTGTCATGGTTTAAAGCATTGCTGCGATATCTGCACCTTTTGGCCTGACACATCCGACATCAGCATGGCTTTGGGTCATTGTCCCTATATGGGATGGGATAGCCAAATCCATCCCATAACCTCCTTAGTCGCTTCTTATGACATGCATGGAAGGTAAACAGTGTTGCTATTCTTTGCTCCCCTTTCGGGCCCTGGCAACACATGGGCAGTCTCAATGTTGTATTGAATCTTTTAGATTGACAAAGCATATGCTGTCAGGATGTTTTCAGCCATTAATAATTAACATGCTGGAGGAGACTGAATACCAAGGATCTCCTAAAAATTGGATTAAATGAGAAATATTGTAATAACTGTCCATGTTACTCTACCTGTTTGCCTCATATGACTGGGTTGGAGGATCAGTTCTGGGTTGAGATTTTAAGTCTTCAGCAACTAGTACATTGTTGATGTAAAGACCCAGGCCATGGATTGGATGAAATGATACCTCAACAAAGAACCACTTATTAGTCTCTATGTTTGAAGAACTGGCTTCCCACTGCTTTGTTGAAGTTCTTGCATTGGCATAAAGTTTCTGTTCTCTGGTCAGAAAATAAAATAATTTATTTCAAGGACATTATAAAATTATTTTACAATCATTTCCCATCATAAGCCCTAATAATCAAGATATGTGGAACAAAAGAGCAAAGTAAAACAAAAATCAAATTCATTCTTTAGGTTTCTCTTCTCTATTCACATTCATGCATCAGATTTATAATCCACTAAAATCACACACATCTGGAGTTCCTTTATTTAGCTTGTTGAAAATACGATATTTCAGTGTATCGTAGTATGTACGGAGTAGAAAGATTAGAACTTACCCAATTCTGAATCCTCTCAAGCATCGTGTCCACTGTACCACTATAGTGGTTGACTACCATTTATTTATTTCACTGTTCTAGGAGACATATTTTATGATCTTTGATACATGCTGCACACTCTAGTAGACTTAAACCCATAACAGGAGTGTTAAGTTATGACCAAGAAAATGAAAATCAAAGCAATTGATTGGTTCATAATTGCTGCATAGTCAAGATTTCAAAAATTCATGCATCAGAGAGGTTGATGGAAACTGATAGTGAAGTCTCTTGCTCACTAGCCTGTTGACCAGGTAAATCAGTTTTGAGTTCACTCATGGTTTGTAAAACATACTACTAGAGTGGTCCACCCATTTACAAGACAATGGGTACCAGGCTCATGCTTTGGAGAGATCAAGAAATGCTGCCATGACTAGATCAAGAAACACTGCCACCACTAGATCAAGAAATGATGCCATCACTAGATCACGAAATTATGCCATCACTAGATCAAGAAATGTTGCTATCACTAGATCAAGAAATTCTGCCACCACTAGATCAAGAAATGATGTCATTACTAGATGACGAAATGCAGCCATCACTACTGAATAATTGTTGAAGACAATGATAGATGGTTTCTGCAGTTTTTTTTCTCAATTCTTTCCTAGTTGATGCCAATACACTGTTCAGGTTTTTAATCCCACTTTTTAGATAGTCACTGCATGACAATTGACTGGCATTTGTTACTTTTTACAATAACAAACATGGCTGCTGCTAACTCAAACATGATGGTTTGAGTCTCCCCAGAAATAAGCAGGAATCAGCTGTGTTTCTACAAAGCTGAAAAAGTACTACCTCTTGATAATATCTTTACTCTACATTTCTTCTGTGTGCTACACACTGGGATGGTGGGGGGGCTCTCTCTCAGTGAGTAGCTGACAAAAATAATGAGCACGCAGTACAAATGATTGTCATTTTACTATTTGCGTGTTATGGAAGCACAATGAATATAATGGCGATCTGCACATTACACGAGTGTGGCGTAGCGTGGAATGGTGGAATACACACAGTTACATCTCTATAGCATCTTAAAAGTAATCATGCAGAATTTATGTCGACATCAAGTCAACAACCACAGACACGACACTTATCTTGTTCTTATGCAATATTACTTGTCCCAATAAAACGTGTTGCATTAATTCTGATTGTGTCCCTTGTATAATATGTTTTATGTCCCTCTGTACCCTAGTTACGAGTAAACTTAGTTTCACTAAAGTTTGTTCTGTTTAATATGTATTGGTCTCTAATAGGACAGTATCATTTTCTCAATGGTGATCTTAGTATACAATTTCAAATCTTGTATTTAATGCAGACATCCATTGCTGAACATCTGCAGCTTTCTGGTTGTGCCTTTTTTTCCTTTCATTCTCAAACTCCCATTTCAATCTCTTTTATATGACAATGGTCCTACTAGATTTCCAGCAAGATATAGCCCAGAGAAAAGTGTTGTGTTGCCACTTCATTTACACCAATGGCCAACATTGGTTGTCCATTTGTTGTTATCTAGGTTTCTGAACTATTAAACATATCTTCTTTTGTTCACTTAAAATATGTCTATATCTGTAATTTTATCTCTGCAATAAACTTTGATGGCCAAGGTATCTTGTTTGAATCCCACCACAGGCAACTGTGCACTCTAACTGTTCAGAAAGCAATGGTAAACTAATGAACATATTTAAATTACCTAATAAAAATCACCACATCCAAAAAATTATGGGCTGATGGCTACGTCCTGAATAGGTAAAGCCACCAATGAACTCCACTGTCTTTTGCAGCTCATACAAGGTCCATATAGCTTTGAATCTATGTTTCTATAGACCAGTATGTTTTTTCATCATCTCACACCAATATTATTGATATATATGTTCTGCATCTGTGGTGCCTGTCTATGCTTACACATGGCTGTGTTACAAATTCTGAATATTTTGTACAAGTGACTGCAGAGTTGATTGTGACCTGTTCTGTGTTCAGAGGTGCACAACTGCAACTTTTTCTGGTTTGTTCATAATTTGATAGTCATCTTGTATTGGTGTTTATGGTAACAACATCAATGTAATATCTTAGTTAAAAAATATTAGTTTTGCATTTGATTTAATTTTCTTTGGACTTCCATATATTTCCTGATTGAATAAAGTTTCTTCTTGCATTTTATATTTGTATTACTTGCTGCGTAGATATGTCAAACTGTAAATAAGAAGATATTCTTATTTTGACATCCCACCCTGCTCCTCCCTCTCTGTTTATGCTGCTGTCAAAGTAAATGTGCAGGGTCATAGAAGTGACTTCACTGGAGGAAATAATGGGGATTGGTCCTAATAAAACTCTTAACTAGTTTTTAAAAAACCATTTTTGGGAACAACACTGAATTCCCTAATGGTAAAATTGTAAATTAGGGATATCAGGAATTTCCCCTACTTTATATGTTTGATTTACCTAAATGGGGGATTTTAAACACCCTCCTTCCACCAACCCAGGTCTATAAGACTGTATGTGCCTACCATCACCAACCCAGGTCTACAGGTCTTCATGTGTCGTCCCCCTCCCACCAACCAAGGTCTACAGGTCTTCATGTGCCACCAACCCAGGTCTAAATGACTTCATGTGCCTCCCCCCCACCAACCCAAGTCTACAGGACTTCATGTGCTTCCCCCCCCCACCAACCTAAGTCTACAAGACTATATGTGCCTCCCATCATCAACCCAAGTCTACAGGTCTTCATGTGCCTTCCCTCTCCCACCAACCCAGGTCTACAGGACTGTATGTGCCTCCCCACCAACTCCAATCTACAGGTAAGTGACTGTAAGTGCCTCCCACCACCAACTCAGGTCTACAGGACTGTATTTACCCCCCCCCAACCCAGGTCTACGGGACTATGTACCTCCCACCCACCTAGCCCTCCTCCCCACCAACCCAGGTCTACAAGACTGTATGTCCCCCCCTCCCAACTCAGCTCTACAAGACTGTGCCTCCCCCCTCCCCACCAACCCAGGTCTACAAGACTGTATGTGCCCTCCCCACCAACCCAGTTCTACAACACTATGTGCTTCCCCCCCCCACCAACCCAGGTCTACATGACTCTATGTGTATTTGTCGGGGTTTTTTTCATAAAATTTCCACCATATATCCTTATAGCATTAAGATAACCCACTAGATTTCCAGCAGGATGCAGTCCAGAGAATGAAAATACATTGTATCACCATTTTATTTGCACCAATGCCCCAACACATCCAACTTCAGTAGAGGTAACTAATACATTCTGTGCTTTTACCAATTCTACTGAACAGTTGATCTAATATTTCAGGCATATAAAAAGATACAATGGCATGGAAAGACGCATATTAGAGGGCAGAATTCCGGGAAGTAGAAGAAGTAGACCTGAAAGGAGATGGGCAAATGACATCAAAGACTGCAAGAAGATTCATTGGAGGAGGCATGCAGATTGGCACAAGATAGAGTCGGGTTCAGGATATCAATTGCAAAGACAACGTTCTGGAAAGAATATGTCACGTGATGATGATGAGTGAACAGTGGATGCCTTTAACCATACTGCTAGTAGGCCAACCATAGGAGAAAACTGGTTCTAGTACTTATACACTGGTCAATGACCTCAAGCTACCTACAGTCAAATATGTTTGACCTTTTTTGATTGCTGTCGTGTGGTCCATCAACATAACCACAGAAGCACACATGTATGTGTATGATTCTACATGACCACTCTCGTTGTGAATAAATAAAATAATTAATGACCAACTTTTACCTGTAAATGAGGCTGATTCCATTATTTCCTGTGGAGATAAAGACCATGCCATCTCTCAGTCTGTCTGGTCGAAGCCAAAATGAATAAAGAGCACCAAGGTGGCAAAAGTCAAGATTACCAAAACAATCAGATCCGTGATCACCAAAATCAGCATATTTACTATTTCCATCAAGTTTCAAAGCCTGCCCAATTTTTCCATCTGTCAGTACAGGAGAACCAATCAGAGTGATGGTCATCCTGTCATGGACTAATGTGTTTCCTCTTAATTCCTCAAAGTTAACGTGGTCGTTAAATGGGCGTTCTGAAAATCAAAATGTGCAATTTAATATAGACAAAAATAACACAAAAATGAATAAGAATAATTTTTCAACACCTAGTTATTTGATTATCGTATGAGAAGAGAGCTTGGGAACATCACAACAACAGAACACAATAGATGAAAAAACAAAGGTTGTGAACCAGCACTGGTTAGAAGGAACATTGGACAACACTGATGGAAACTAGAGGAATCAAGAAAGTTAACACTAGGTCCTTTTTTATCTATTACAATATGGTGAAACAGCTTTCTATCACATTTTCTATTCTACAAATATGAGAATTAAAATTCTATCTGTTACATGTCCTTTACAGAATATTGTCCATACCGCCACTCTGTAAGCCTCTCAGGTTTGTGCAACCTGGCCAGCTTCTTCTAGTGTCATGTGCAAAGTTCTTCGATGTCATGTGTCCATTGTAGTCTTTGTCTGCTTCTTGTTCTCTTTCCCGGAATTTTTCCCTCCAAGATTAATATTTCTAAACCATTGTGTATCTTTATGTCAGAAATATGTTAATTTTCATTTTTTTAAATAGCTTTAGAAGCCAGTAGTTTTCTATGTTCAGGACTTTGCCGCTGTCTACGTTGGTTTGTCTTTCTGTCTATGATATTCTTAGGATCTTTCAATAATATTTCACTTCAAATGCTGATATTTTGTTTTCCATTGCAGATATTATTGCCCACATTTCACAACCATATGCTGTCACTTGAAAAATATTTATTGTTATTTTTGCCCCTTCCCATAGATTTTATAATGGTTTATAATGACCACAAATAAGCTTCAAGGGTCTGGCAGTGTGTCCCTCAGGTTGGACAGACCCAAAATAACTGAGAAAGAGAACGAATTAAAATTACATAACTAAAAAAAAAAAGAAACAAATTACAAATCCTGCATGTCTCCATCAGCTTCATTTAAACAGGGTTTTGTACAGGAATGATGTGCTTTAGGAAGTGAAAAAAACAGGTCATTTTGAGGGAAGACTCATGGGAAGACTATCAATCTTGCAATATTAGTTTCATTTCAACTGCTACTATTATTGCATGAAGATATAGAGTTATATGCTATGAGTTGTATTCTCTGCATGAAGCTTGCTATTCTATTGAAAGGAAAGGAAGAACATATGAGGGGATCCTAAGCACAATGAAGTAAATCCTCTTGAGATTATATAACTTCATCAGAGTAGAAAAGCCAATCAAAGAAAGATTTGTTGTCAATCTTCATTCAACAATCGGTAATAAGTGAGACTGCTGTAAAACTGTATAACAAAAGTACAGATGGACTGGTCAAGGAATGGACAGGACAAGATTTTTCTTCACTCATCCGCATTGTTGAAGATAGAAATTGCTGGAGGACTCTTTGTGCTGAAGCATTCAATGTGGTTCCACAACAACCGTGATTGGTTACAGGTTAATAGAAAATAGAATAACAAAAGTTCTTTTGTAAAACACAATTACTTTGTGTTTTATGTAAGTACTATTGTCAATCCATATGGAAGTGAAAGCTGAAAATCAACTCAAGCAACAGACCAAAAATTAAACAGTTTCGAAAACAAATGTCTCTGGAAACTGATGCACATAAAATGGAGAGATTTCATCACAAATAGTGATTTAAGAAATAAAACACACCAAGAATATGTGTCAAACTTCATAAGAAAACACAGATGGAAATATCTGGGTCACTTTTAAGACTAGATGAAAACATAATAAACCAACAAGCCCTTATGTGGACACTTGAGGGTAAAAGAAAATTAGGAAGACCTAAAGCAACCCTAAAAAAACACCATGCTTAAGAAGAAATAATAGGCTGCAAGACCATAAAAGAACTAAAACTGCAGGCAGCGGACTGCAACACATGGAGAATCAAAACCTCTGCCCACGGCACAAAAGGAATAAACTAACTATTGTCAATCTTCATGCACAAGCACCAAATATTTTATTGTTAACTTCTTACCAGTTGACAGATAACCAATATTGGACAGCATATCTCTTGTTGCATAGTAAATATCTAGTTCATCAAGGACTGCATTGGTCAGCTTCCCACTCGGTCCACCTTGGTTACTTCGCCCAATAAATGCTTTCATTTCTTGTGTAAATCTTAATTCCCTACTAAATTTTTCTCGTATCTGCAGATCAACTTCTTGACCATCAATATACAGAGAAATTCCAGCATCCTGAGACCAGCTCACTTCAACAAAGTACCATCTTCCAGAGTTTAGGTCACTGTACTTGGCTTCCCAAACATGGTGGTTTCTCTGTCAAATACAAGGGAACAACAGTACAAACAATCATATAAAAGTCATCTGAACAGAGTTTAGGTTACTTTACTTGGCTTCCCAAACATGGTGGTTTCTCTGTCAAATACAAGGGAACAAAAGTACAAACAATCATATAAAAGTCGTCTGAACAGAGTTTAGGTCACTGTACTTGGCTTCCCAAACATGGTAGTTTCTCTGTCAAATACAAGGGAACAACAGTACAAACAATAATATAAAGGGCATTAGAAAAAAACATTGGCTAATGAAGTTAAAAGTATGCTGTGTAAATATTTATGTTTACATTTTCTCCCTTGATGGTCAATGACAACACTAAGCTGCAACTGCATTAATTTATGACAGATTTTGACAAATAATGTATCATTATGAAGATTAATGAAAGAACTACCGGGTATTCTTATAGTTAATAGAATGATATAATTTTATAGCTATTTTTATCTTAGAGAAAATATTAAATATATATATATATATATATATATATATATATTGTAATTTATACAAAATAATCTTGGAGAATTTAATCCTAAATGGAACAAGCAGCAACTTGGAAGAATATTGATTAAAATCAATTAAAATTTATTTTTCATAAAATACAATATCCCTTTTTAAATCTACACTTCCAGTCTACTATCTATCTATCTATTCAATTGTCTTGCCACTGCTTTTGCTGTTATGCATAGAAGGATTGAATGACAATTGGTTTTTGGGTTGACACATTTGATTGTTTGATATGCATGAATATTGTGATGTTTTGGGGTGATGGTAACTCCTTCAATCATCTACCTTCTTCTTGGTCTTCCTCTGTCTGTTGGTATTTCCATTCTCAAGTTGAATGTTATTGCTGCTGGTCAATATGGGTTCATTCTCATTAAGTGGTTTTACTATTTCAGTGGTTTTACCATTGCGCGTGGGACAACCTACAAATCACCACTGATAAAGAGTACCCTCTACACCCTAAAATTCTCAAAGTGAAAGGCCAGTTGACTCAAGAGAGGAAAGTCATGGATGGGTTGCACAGAAGATATACAAAGGGTGTGCAGATTGAAGGATGTGCTACCTGGTGCGGAATGGACACTTAGAGTGTCCGACAGCCTTCAAAGTAATAATAACACTGAATAGAGAATGCAAGGAATGGTGTCCGACAGTGGTGGAGTCAGAGGTGATGGCTCTGATTGGTGAGAATTCCAGGGAAGGTGATATGATTATTTATACAGATGGGTCAGTTGAGAGACACATCAGTAGTGCCTGGGTCTTCAGGCTCAAAGGTGGGGGAAGACCATCAGAAAGGATTGTGGTGCATTCGCTCAGACAACAAACAGCATAACAATGGAGATTTTGGCAGTAAGAGTGATGGTCAATCAACAGCGTACTTGGACCATAAGTCAACTTGTAATAGCAGATACAAGGAGAGATGTGAGAATCTATGGACTTGTTCTGAGTGCAATGACGATGATCCAACTAACTAACTAACCATTTTCGTCTTTTTTTTTCAATATATTTCACCAAAAATTCCAAAAGTTCTTGTAATCTCTTCATTTCTCACATGATCTTCTCTTGTTCTGTTTGCTGCTTTTCTTAGACATTTTATTTAACATGCAGTAAGCTTTCTCTCTTTCTTTATGTAATGTCTACATCTCACACTGATAACACAAAAGTGGTATGAAGATTTAATTGAGGATTTGCTTTTTGGTTTTCATTAGTATAGATGTGTGCTTCCAGATTGATGTCAGCTTCCATGACTTCAGTCTTAACCAGAATAAATTTAACTGAATGCAGTCCTTACCTGAGCAGACGCTACAAGCTGAGATCCAACCTGGTAGATGTCCATGCCATGTGGAGAGCTAAAGATGTATCTACGCTCATTTTCCAAGCGACTGAATCTGTAAAATAGTTGTTTATAAAACACAAGACATTTTAAAATCTCTATATTAAATAGTTAATATAACTAATGGCATCAATCTTGTATATAAGAGAGTGTGGGGGGATATGTGTTTGCACCTCACCATGAGATAGAACATTTTTATATTTGGTGCTAGGATGCTAGTGGATATGAGGGTAAACCTTCCTCCAATGATTTTCCAAAATAACTTCATCACCAAAACTCAAACAAAATGAGGTGATTTTTTACTTTTCAGCTAACCTGTCCCCCCCCCCCCCCCATCCAGACAAATCTACTGTCCTGACTGATATTATCTTTGTTATAATCTTCAGAATAAAATCTTTCCTGGCACTGTAGTAACATTCTATGGCAGGATCTATGTACCATATAGTCTAGTTTCCAATAAGGAAGGCTAACCTGCTGGCGTTTGAGTACTAATGCCAAAGATAGAACATTTTAAAATGTTTCTCAATATTATATCTATTTGTCTATCTGTCTGCCTGCTTCCTCTGATGGTACCAATGGTAAATTACTTGGAAGACACATACACTGGCAGACAATGAAGAAACCGAATTGTGAATCCAAGGTTTTCTTTGCAACTGTGGAACGTCCAAGATTGCGTGATCGAGAACCTTCTTCGAACCAATAATTCAGTGGAAGCATGGCATCGTTCTTTTCAACAGACTATTGATGGTGAGCACCCATCAGTCTACAAATTGGTAGAGCAATTTCGTTGAGAACAGAATCACTACAAATTGATAATCGAGAGGTTTCGGGCAGACATCCAGAGGCATCAAAGGCAAAATACGTCTGTTTTCATCTACGTCTGCAGGTCTTGATCTAAACATGTGGAGCAGTGCCATTATTGGATTACTTGAGACGAGTGGCTCAAAATTAACATTTGACATTAACATTTTAGATTGGGATAGGCATATATGTTGAAATATTATTATAAATTACCAATTTGATTTTAGTGAATTAAACAATAAGTTACATTTGACACATTACAGCAGTGTTTTCTTACACAACAACAAGTGTTTTCTAGCTAAAATTTAACTGATTATAGTTAATTAAACTATTTATATTTTTGAACCAAATTTTTAATTGTTTTGCGCGCTTATGACCTAAGCTTATTTGCCTTATGTTGTTGCATGCATCTATTTGTGCGCTTTTCTTTGCACACTTAGGTCGGGTCACTGCACAAACCACATGAATCTTCTGTGACTGAATGTGGAAAATATCTTAAAAACAAGACAAGCAATAAATCATACCAACTTTAAGTATTTAAACAAACTTACATAATAAAGAAGGACATATATAGCCCATGCTTGCATTCTTCCAAATCACCAAGACACTTATTTGATACATCTCCTAGATCAATGTACTCCCCGTGTCCAGAGAAGCTTATGCCCTGTCTGATCTTCCCGAGAACAGTTTTAACCTGACCATAAACTCTGGGATCGCATCCAATTGCTTCTATTTTATTTCCTTGGACTCTGTCCAATGACAGGTGATAATGAAAGGCAGGACCTACACATGAATATAATAAAATTATTAGTAGTAGTGTGATTGTATTTCTCCTCTAGAACAGAGGAATGCAACATTTTTTGGGTAGGCTGGCCAAATTTAGATATAGGCCTACCCAAAATGTTTCCTTTCAGTTCCATGATTAAAAGTATCACCCCAAAACTAAAGTAAATGTTTTGTTTCCTTTTGCCTTTCATGTCAATCATTGAAAGGTGCCAATAGATGCTGTCTGTTCAATCTCTTTTTCTGAGCACATGTTGTACTAGTAGCATTAAAGATTTTTTGCAATAATTTCTTTCTTCTTCTTCTTCTGTTGTGTTTGTTCTCAAACTCCTGCAGATTAGCAGCATGTAGTCCAGAGAACAGAAATAATTGTATCATTGTTTACTGATTAGTTGTGTTGTATGAACCTTTTGGTCTGACGCACATTACTTCATTATAGCTTCTGGATCACTTTGACTCAATATGGAATGGCACAGTCAATGTACAATGTAGTCTGGAAAATGGAGATAAATTATGTCTCCATTTTATTTGCACCAATGGCTCAGCACATCTGACTTCAGTTGTTAGTGAATTGTTATCCTCTGTTCTCACTAGATTAGAAGAATTCTTATCAGACATCATTAAAAGCTCCTTAGAAGACTAAAATTTCTGGTATTATTGGCTTTCCATGTTTTTGCCTCCATACAACAAAATTCAGTTAAATTTAATTTGTATAAATTATTTTACACATAAATAAATATCTAATTTATCAAAAGTAAATTATCAAAAGTGAATTATCCTATAAATTATCTTATAGAAGCAAAAGATAAATTACTATATGGATTAAAGGAAACTTTCATGATTTACCTTGTTCTCTCATTTCCTGTTCAGATTTAAATTCAGACAAAAATAAGAAATCATCTACAACAATTGTGTTCAGCTGGTTTGTGCCTAGATGGTCATTGGAACGACCAATGATAAAATCTTTGTAAGGGCCACCATCCTTTGACTCTGATGTCCGACGAGGTGACTTCTGCTGGGCTACTTGATGACCATTGATGTACATCACCAAACCTAAGAACAAAACAGGATTACATATTTTCATCTGACAGAAGACCCCATTTAATTAGCAGTACAAATGTTACTGATCTACAGACAGTCAAAGAAACACTTTCAGAAGATGTCAAAGGATATGTTTGCTGGTAAATGTGCATTATAGCATGTTTCACTAGCTTTACCATCAAACAAATGTAATTATCTGATTAACTATCTAGCGTATTAATGTCATTTTTTGCATATGATGTTATATTTAGTTAGACCCAATAGATATATGCTTTATATTTCTGCATAAAGTTTTTATATATAAATGAAATCCTTTGATCTTTGTCAGCATACTACTTATTATGATATCAAAACAGAAATTTTACCACTACAGATATTACACGGGATACAACCGTAAACACCATTTGTCTTGTGTTCAATAGTACAAAATAATTATATTTCATGCTTAAATCATGCCAGTTGTATGATAAACCAATCATGTGTAAATTAGGTCTTATAATGGACTGTAAACATCTTTAAAATGAGTGTGAAATGTGTTTTTACAAGTAGACTTTTAATATATATATCGCAAATAAACGAAAATTGAAACCAATGGGCACATTTTAATAAAAACTTTAATTTGTAGGGTCTAGACCAGTTTTTCCCAACATGGAGTCCATGCCCAAAATTGGAAAATTTGATTGTTCTGGGGAGAGGGGGGGGGGGGAATTCAGGAGGTAATAATAAACATTTTGAATATTAAAAAATATGTATATATTACATAGGGGGTGGGGATCAAAATTTTAGAAAGACTTAGGGAACATTGTAACAAAAAAAAGTTGGGAAACACCAGTCTAGACCATTTCAAATTCACACAAAATTTCAATTATATGCGTTATATATTTGCTGAGATACATCATTCCAGAATATACCCAATTCCTGCAGGCTGGGTGGAAACCATGTGACAAGTGAACTCTAAAGTTACCTGGTCAGTGAGCAAGTGATTTAGTCACTACACTATACGACATTCAAGTCTACCTATTTATAGTTTCATGTGGGCCAGTTATTCATTAGAACAGTTTTTGTATCAGCCAGAAACAACATGGATTAGAAACATCTTGGGCGCAGATGGATGATGGTCAACCAGCATAGGACCAGTAATGTCAGCAGAAGTGTAATGGCGGATGCACTCAAGGAGAGATCAAAGCAACTATGGACGTATCCAGTTTGCAGTGATGATGATCTGATGACTAACTAACATGGATTGTACTTGTTTTTGTTAATCTTTAGCAAGCTGCACCAAAATTATGCATTTTCCCCATGCAACTGAATTCTGTTTTTTTTTCTTCTTCTTCTTTCGTTCACTTGAAACATGTCTATATCTGTAATTCTGTCTCCTTAATAAAACTCACTGTCCTGTGTAGTTCACATGGTGGACCATAGTTTCAGTTCCAGTGTTGTTTCCTCTGACCAATGTGACTGCCCCAGTGTTTCATACTCAGATACCTCTTGAAGTATAGTAAACACTCCTATGTTTGGCACTCTGTGCTGCTTGTCCATATGTACACATGGCTGTGTTGCCAATCTTGAATTTTGTATACATATTACTGCGAAGTTGATCATGTCCCGTTCTGAGGTGTAGAATTACAACTTGTTCTGATCTGTTTATAATGTGATAGTCATCTTTTTGGTGTTTCAGGAATAGGGTAATAAAATTTTGCTAATACTTAATAACACATAAGGACACACACAAATCGACGTTTCGACCAAAAGGCCTTTATCAAGATAAACAATTGAAACAAAATTAAAACATATAACAGAAAGCGAACAGTAATGACATCAACGGTTAGGATTAATCCTAATCCCAAGTAGTTTGTAATTTCATCGCCGAATACAATTGTTTAGTAGTTTGTGATTTCACTCTGCTTGTTCTTTGTGCTACACACTGAGAGGTTGCTGGGGAATGGGGGTCTCATGCGTAGTGCACATATAAATGCATCCAGCAGCAGTTCATAACGTCCATGATCATTCCTTCTCCGATGTGCATTTGCAGCATTAAATTGAAGCACAATTTAATCTCAATTAAAATCAGCTATTTTGTTTTTCCAGTGACAAGGTCTGCTAGTGATGTAATTTCATTAATAATATGAAAACTGCATGCATCATAGCAAGCTTGAAATTGAATGTGTGCACAATATCAAACTTCGTCCACATTTCAGAAAAGTTGTTGGCACTCGATATTTGAAAGAACCAAACATATTGTGGGAAATTATGTTGAATTGTCATATAGTGATAAAAAGAAAATCATTTAGAACACAAAAGGGAGATAACAGTAAATGCTTTGCTTTGCACCAACTGTGGATATAAGCAATGCACTTGTAAACAAGACATTAAAAACAGATTTCCAGCTTGCAACAAAATGAATCAAAGATAATGAACTAAACAACAATAAGTATCAATATTTTCCAATAAAGTGCACCAATATTGATTATTTTACACATTATTATTCACAACTATCATATTATTAGATCTATGTAGAATACTGGATTACCAGAACTACGACCTCCATTATTTTCTGATGATTGTAAATCTCTGATATAACCAAACTTAACTAATGCCCACAGTTGAAAGGAACATACCTCACCATTAGTGGTATATTTACTTAACCAAAATAGGTTCTGGACTGAAAATGTTACCTTTATCTGCAGCCCATGATGCAGCGACATGGTACCACTTGCCAGGAATAACGTCTCTTTCTACTACTCTCCATTCTTTCCCATCTTTAGTCTTGAAAACAAACTCTAATCCACTGCGAGAGTAGCTCATGGCAATTCCATGTCCACTACTCAAGTGACCACCATTTGACATATACACTGTTTTGCTGTCACTTGCTCCTTGAAACTGTATCCACAAGCCAATAAAATAACCTTTGGGAATATCAAAACAAAATAAAAATGTGTTCCAAATCAATTTATATATATATATAAATAAAACCTTAAATGTTTCAAATGTACACAGTACGAGCAATCACAACTAAAATAATAACTAGAACAATAATTACAAATAAATTAATCTATAATCTATCATCTTTTTTCTGCTTTTGTTGTAAGGTTTTTCAGGATTGAATGGTCATACTTTACACTCCGACAGAAACCACATGAATTTGCATGTTGATTATTAAGGAGCGAACACAAAACAAACTAACTATAACTAACACAAGAACTACAATATTGATTACAACTAAAATAATAACTATACCTAACACAAGAACTACAATAATGATTACAACTAAAACAATAACTATAACTAACACAAGAACTACAATAATTATTACAACTAAAACAATAACTATAACTAACACAAGAACTACAATAATTATTACAACTAAAACAATAACAAATACTAACACAAGAACTACAATAATGATTACAACTAGAACAATAACTATAACTAACATAACAACTACAATAATAATGACAACTAAAACTATAACTATAGCTACAAGAGCAGCAATAATGATTACAACTAAAGTTATAACAATAACAAAATCAGTGACTACAATAATATCATCCTTCTTTTAATTTATATCTAAAATCAATAATTACTGTAGCTTTAGTGAACACTAAACAGGTCACCTGCCTTTTGGACAATGGTCTAGGTCTCCGAAACATTCTTTCTTGTGCCCAGGACCACTTACACGGATCCACTGGGATCTGCCATCAAGCTTTAACGCCATTTCATGTACACCACGTACCATCTCAGGATCACCATACACTCGAGAATCCAGACCGGAGGGATTATGGATCAAATCCCCATCCAGGCTATCCATGGGAAGTTGGTAATATGCCAGTAAATCTGAAATTTAAAAATTAAACTGTAAAAATGGATATTTTGTGAAAATGTGTAAAATATTTTGTGACACATCATCATCAGAGTCATGCCGACTGGTGTAGGCGATCATGGATCTCCACAACTCTCTATTTCCAGTATTTTTTTATCAGGATTGTTGTTGCCTCTTTGCTATGTCACAATCTCAGCCTAATATGTTCTTACACTGTTGTCCTCAATCTTTCTTTTGCCCTCAATCTTGCCGCTGTAACTACATTCTCCAGACCTCAATGTCTCATAAGGTGACCAAATTAGAGATTGTTTTTTATGATGTTATTAAGTTACCACTGTTTCACATTTGACTCTCATTTGATGTAGTAAAATAGCATAATAGTAAGTAGTAGTTTAACTCTTTCCACCTTCTGTGCCTAAGAAATCTCATGGGAGTATGTTCGCATGATCATTTACCAGACGCAGAAATTCTTCAAAAGTTCTGTATACAAAATATTCATGCTCTCTTGATCAGGTTCCAATTCCGCTGGACTGGCCACATCATTCGTATGCCAGACAAGTGCCTTCCAAAAAGATTATTCTATGGAGAGCTGTGCGATCATAAACGTTCAAACAGTGGGCAGAAAAAGCACTTCAAGAACTCTCTCAAGCACAAAATTTGAACAGGAAAGAACACTGTGGGCAATCTACCAGTGATAGAAATGGAAGTAAAGTTATGAAAACATTCTTACTCTGGACCCCCTGTATGCATGCAACAGATCTTTCCTGGCACGAATCAGAATCTTTTGCATCTGCGGACTCACAAACTTAAACTAAAATAGACAAACACCAATGCATTTTTTTTCATCATTTTTACACCACATATGCCTATATTTAGGCCTATTGTTTTTCATGTCATGCTGATCTTCGCTGATGAAGGAGGAATACCAACATCATAGGCCTAAGGGTTAACCCAAGTAAAATGAAACAAATCCTCTACACCTTTTGAGCCCTTTAAAGTGCTTCTCAATGATGCATGATAAACAAAATTATAACTAGAACTCTCAATCGCTACTTGCACGCAAAATATCAACAAATTACAGGGCATAGCTACAAGCAATTTTAGAAGCATCAAAGGCTCTAGAGAAATAGACTCAAAGGAGCTAATATAGTCTTTTTGTTCGACTACATGTCAGTACTCCAGACCATCCAAAATGAACCCAAAGATCTCCTAACAAAAACAACTGTAGAACTTCTAAATCAACTGTCTGCTAATAATAAAGTTGAGCTGCAGTTGATCCCTGCACCCTGTGAAATTGTAGGAAATGAAGCAGCTGACAGACTAGCAAAAACAGGTGCAAAAAAGGAATATAAATAACCAAATGGCCAGAGGGTGTCCGACAAAGTGGATGGTGCCGCATTATTTTTTATTAATAGGCTATTATATTTTAATATTATTTTTATTAATAGGCTAGGTAAGTGTTTTAGTAACCTTTTTACATCATTTTGCATTACTATTTGCAAAAAAGGAACAATTTCAGTACAGAATATCATTGACTGAAGCAAAACTCTCATCAAAAGAAAATACATGGAGTCAGAGAACAGGCAGCAACATTTCACAGGACCCCATTCTAAAGCTAAACCACAATTTTTAGGCTCCTCACAGGGTACTGCAGACAACAAGCATATCACAAAATGAAGGCTGTCCAAACTGACCATGCCCATGTCAAAAGGATCCCCAGACTAAAGAACACATTCTGCAAACATGCCCACTCTTCAATGATGTGAGAACTATAATATGGCTCCAAGAGACAGATCTGAAGGTAAAGCTGTGGGGCAACTGTGAGGAGCTCCTGCTGACGACTGAATTCATGGAGGAGGTCTACCTTCCTGTATAGACTTGTGAGCATAGGAAACTGATCGCAGAAGATGAAGAATTCAAAGAGAAGCTCTCCGGCTCGATAGACAGCAGGATCGACTGTGACCTACATGCATTGTAGGTCACATTCCAACATTTTTATTCCCTTCTTGGATTCCAGTTTACATGAGTGTATTAACATTTCTAGGAAATTAGCATAGGCCTACACTAAAGATTTATTTTTTAAATGAAAGTGATCTACTGATGTGGCAATGTTTACCAAAGAAGAATACAAAATAAAGAACTCAGCGCAATTTTTCCCGTATGCATCCCAAGTATATATCCAATCCCATATCTCTCAAACATTACACAAAGGTTTTGTTTAAATAGACGTTAAGTCTAAGTATACATTGTAGGAGTGTCTAGCTCTTCCGATAGTTAAAAACACATTTTCACACTATAGTCTTTTATATACGTTGTTTTTGTTGTTTTTATTTTAGTGCGTTTGGAGTGGCCATCAGGTCATAGCATGAGAAGAAGGGGGATGGGGGGGGTGTGTGTGTGTGTGTGTGTGTAAAAACAAATGTGTCTGTCATTTTCTTACTGTAGAAAGAATGATGGGATGATGTTATTAGTCTTCTGCGTTTATTTTCAAACTCCTGCAGATTCACATGTTGTAGACCGGAGAACGGAATGCGCTTTGTTTTCCTATCGGGCCTCGGCAAGACAGGTACGTAGGCCTTATGCCTAAGTTATTAATAAACTGGCTCACTACGTTTCCGACATGAATAAGTAAGAATGTTGTTCTTGGGTAGGCCTACCTGTTAAAATTCGTTCAATGAGTCAGAGAATGGGATTAGCGATGAGAAGAATCACCTTCCTTCAAATTAATAGATTTTACTGAAGTAAAGCGGTAGGGGGCCTATATGCATTCTGTACCAATAGGTAAAAACCGATAATAACACAGTTTTGTTTTTCTCGCTCATTCACAAACTCCTACTGGATCTCTCATGCATCAGGATGGCCCCACTAGTTTTCCAGCAGGATGTAGTCCGGAGAAAGGAAATGCGTTGTGTCATGCATGTTATAAAGAAGCACAGAACTAATAACAATGGAGATTTTGGCAGTAACCAAAGCTTTGAAATGGGTGTGCTCGCAGACTGTCTGAGTACTCAGTGAGTCGATGAGCATGATTGTGAAAGTTCAGGCGGGATACATTCGGGAACATTGGCTGGATGCAGTGAAGAATTCTTGTGCGTAAAGTGACTTTCATTTGTGTGCCGGATCATGAAGGGTAATAGAGCAGATAGATTTACCGCACAAGCTACTACTACGGCTGTTGGTGGAGCGATGGATCGGGCAGATATTTTGAACGTCCTACGGGAAAACGCACGAACTGTATAAGTGACGATGACTCTTGTTCCATGAGTAGAATAAGGAAGCTTGGTTTGAAATGTGGTGTCGCTAGAAAGGAGCGGTTTCGTGGGCGAGAAAGTATGATGGTCAATCAACGGTGTACTAAGACCGTCAGTCAACGTGTAATGGAGGATTCACGCAAGCACAGATCTGAGCACCTATGGACTTGTCTGGAGTGCAGTGACGATGATCTAACGACTAAGTAACAGAATTAATTAGGTCTTCAATGGTTCCTTTTTTATTGTTGCCGTGGTTACCGTTGGTCACCGTTTATAAACGTGGAGTCGGCCTTGGCTATTTTTGGCATCCCACTCGAATTAGGATTAGGCTCCTATATAAATAGTGATCACTAAAATCACGACAATAATCAAGAAAAGGAACGAATGAAGGCCTAATTACTTCAGTGCAGTGGTCTTCGATTGGAGACGGTCATGGTAAAACCCATTTAGCGGTTTTCCCACGAATAAAACAGATTAGTAACCTTTCAAAAGCGAAGTGAAAAGCAGTTATAGGAAGAAAAAATGATAATCCCTCCGCTACCAGCCCCTTTTTTCAATTTAACAAAGTTGAATTTACAGTTCTGTCGAAGACGGATGAGTCAGACCACTGTCGCAAACAAAACGGCGAAACAGCGCATTTCCATTCTCTTGACTACATCTTGCTGGAAATATAGTAAAACCATTGTCCTACTGCAAAAGAGATCCAGCCAGTTGGGGGGGGGGGGTGTATTAGAGAATGAACGTTCAAGAAGAAAATCTAGTCATGGTTGTTATTAAAATAAAACGTACCTCTTGAGGAGGTACACTCACAAACCTTGGGCGCTAATCTAATTAGGTTATATCAGATCCGTTTAAAATAAAATAATGGTGGATGTAGTAACCATAATATTCCGAAGTACAACTTTCATGGTTTTAAGAGTAAAATCTTCGCAGATCTTTCATAGATGCACACCCCAGAGGCTCAAGTATCTCAAGTTAAGAAACGCTGGTCTAGTAGGTAATTTAATACCCTGAGTTTACAAGTAGGTTAAAATATCCGCAACAGGTGCAATAATGATCATGAAATGCTGCTACATAGGACAAGTTAACCGTGCCAACGTGATGGTGAGTAAGGTAATACTTTATACGCTTACATACTTGTATACAGCAGATGAATTCAGTCGAAAATGTAAGGTGGGGGGAGGGTTAGTTATGTTTTCTCACAAACTATCGACATTCTTCCTGTTAAAGTCGTTGTTCGCTCATACAACCACTTTTGTCTCTCATATAAAGATGGAGGTCTGTCTCAAGATTGTCTCATCCATGACCGTCTGCGTAGAAGACCACTGCATAGAATTAATTAGAACTTAAGTAGTTACTTTAAAAAAAATTATTGTCGTGTTTTCCGTTGGTCACTATTTATATACTTGGAGTCGCATGCCAAATATAGCCAAGGCGACTCCACGTATATAAATAGTGACCAACGGTATCATGACAATAATAAAAAATGTAACGAATTAAGTTCTAATTAATTATGTGCAGAGGTCTTCTATATACCATATGATCATGATCTCATCGCCATACAGCTGATTCTTCCGGATAAAGTTGGATGGGAAGGACCACATCTCTGATCTACTTCTTTCATGAAGACCGCAGTCCTGCAGCATATATTCTACTGTCGCTTATGTTCTCTACATTGACCACATATATAACCAGGTTCAACATAGTGTACATGTACCACTTGAACCTGTAATTGACAGTTCTAAAACCAGATATCTTCTTGGCCGTGAGTAATACGCATATCTCTGATCATTTATTACATGTTCTCTTAATCATGTTTCTCTGCAACTGTGTTGAATTCAATTTTCAGTAAACTTCTACAGTATTCCAATTAAGATGGATGTCCGGACTTTTTGGATGGGAGGGGTGTCGTAGCCATTCTTCTGCGTTAGTTCTCAAACAACTAGTAGGGTGTAGTCCGGAGAACGGAATTAGTTATGCCATGGTTTGCAGCTTACCTGAGATATCTGCGCCTTTATGCCTGATACATCCAACATGGCTTCTGTGTCACTTTAAACCTCTATAAGATGAGACTGCCAACTTCACCCCAAAACCTCCGTAGTCGTCAGCAATGACATGCGTGGCAACAGTAACGTGGTTATCAGTGTTTACCTCTCCCCCCCCCCTCCCCTCCGGGCCTGGAAACGTAAAAGCACCGTTGAGCGAGCTATCGTGTAAGTGACGATCATAGATTACACTTTAGTCAGCTGATAGATATTGTGCAACAATGGATGCATATACATCGCGTCTATTTTCTTAAAATATGTCACATAAAACTGAAAGAACAGTAAATAGATACAATACAAAAATTGTTACTTCTCGATGTTAAGTTATAAACTGCACGTCCGCTGATACGGAAGGGGGAGGGAGTGTAGTGTTCAACTAAATACATGACATTTAGCGAGTTGTGTTCAACTAAATACAATATGACATTGAACGAGTTGTGTTCAAATAAATATAACATGCCATTTAGCAATAAGAAACAAGTAAAAAAAGAGGGTTACCTCTCCCTCCTTTAGCGTTTTTTTTTTTAAATGTGTCCCGGGACAAAAATAAGGGTTAGTTTCCGTAGTGATGCCCGCATCTTAGTTACGTATGTGGAAAGCCATGGAAAGAAGGATTCAAGTTTTTGAAAACAAGTGCTACATACGTTTGTTAAGAATTGGCTGTATAGAACACAGGACAACTATATTTGTTCGGCAACAAATAAACAGACTTGGAGATTATCAAAAATCACCATTGGCACTGGTGAAACGGCGTAAACTTGTTTGGTTTCGGCGTGAAATCCTAACGAGACACGACTCGCTTTCTAAAACTATTTTGCAAGGAACAGTCGATGGTGAAAATAGGAGAGGTCAAAGAAAATCCTGGATTGATAACATCAAGGACTGGTGTGGGAGTGATTTTACTAAACTCCTTCGGATAGCTGAGAATAGAGCTGTTTTGGAGAGTTGTTTTGTGTGGTGATGTATCCAGTGTGTCACCTCTACGACCCTGGCGGGTTATGAGTAATAATAATAATACAATAATAATAAGACATAACCCGCCAGGGTCGTAGAGGTGACACACTGGATCAGGGCCGCCCCTAACAATTGCGGGGCCCTATGCGAAACGGATTGCGCGGGGCCCTGTCTGAGTAGGGAAGAGTATAATAAAATAAATTCTAATATGAATTTATTGGCCTATGAAAGTGCGGGGCCCACTGCGGCCGCATAGATTGCAATGGCCTAAGACCGGCCCTGCACTGGATACATCATCACACAAAAAAACTCTCCAAAACAGCTCTATTCTCAGCCATCTCAGGATTGTAGTACAATTTACCAACCTATTATCAATGTACATGAGAGTGGGGAAGGACTACTGACAATTTTTTTCCACATTAGACTGAATAATGGCACTAATCGGTCACTGTACATAACAAAGACATGATATTGCTGACGACTACGTGACGTCTGACATAACAGCTGGTGACGATGTATGGCCACTTTATTTGCGTCCAGTAAACATTGCTCTAAATTTATAAAGCACAGGGTTGCCAGATTAAAACTGTTGGTTAAAGTGAAACAGTACTATAAATAAGCTACTTTAAAAAAAACATAATAAATTCAAGTAGGCGTGTGCTTGTATAAGCTATTATTTGAAGCAACATCGTTCTGTCTCTATGTTATTTATGTCCAAGTAGCCCTGTCGATCCTTGTAGTACGAATACTTATGTTCTGTGTTTGTGATCCTGAGGATACTTCAACACCTGTACTGGATGTTAGTTGTTATAATAGTCATTGTCTCGATTGGACTGTTCTCAGTGACTTGAGGGAGCAAGTTGAATGTCTTGACAATATCACATCTTTTTGGGGGGTGAGTGGGGGAAGGTGGATGTGGTTGATCAGGTACAAAAAAACCTGTTTAGTGGAGTTGCAAGGCGATTCGGTGCCGCTAAAACGGACCTTGTTCAATTCCCGTCGGCCTTAAAGAACATAGCAAAATTGAACTATATTTTTCATCACATTGAAAAGTTATAAACTCAATTCATGCTTACAGCTCTACTGCACTGACTTTATCATTCTTTTGTTTGTCTCTTTATTATATTAATGTTCTATATTTTGAGGAAGTATAATTATTGCTTTCGTGGGTTCTTATGTTGTTATGGTGTTCAGGAGCCATTGCTTTCGATAGTGAAACAAAACTAGCATGGTTCGGACATGTATGCAGGCACGATTCCTTGTCAAAAACAATACTGCAGGGAACTGTCGAGGGTGGAAGAAGCAGATGAGGGAAAATAAAGGCATGGACAGACAACATCAAGGAATGGACAAGTCAAGATATTTCCACACTCATCCGCATTGCTGAGGATAGAATTCGCTGGAGGACTCTGAATGGATGCTGAAGCATCCAATGTGATACCCCTACGACTCTAAAGGGTTACGGGTTTATTGATTGATTGATTGATTGATGTTGTTATACATTTTTAGGGCCATGCACCTTAAGAAATCATTGTTGCTGTAATTATGTTTCCAAACTCTCTTGCCGACTGCAGTGACAAGTCGACTACACTGTTACATGTACTATACCGATGTACGCTATTTTGTATAACAATTGAAGAATAACTTTGCAGTTTTTTTCACCGTGTATACAAGAATCTCATCTGCGCTTTATATAAATAGTTAAAGAACATGCTACTTTTTACAGCTCATTTTTTAATAACCCACGTCAATTCTCTGAAGCCAACTAAACATTTTAAAAGCCAGATTTCTTGAATTTGACCCAATATATGCAATATGGCAACCCTGCATCAGGAATGTTGCCTACCACAAATAGCACATATCCGGATTCAACTAACAAAAGAACACACCAAAAAACATACATAATATAATTCATATGTGTGCACTTTCAGGTGTTTGTTACAAATGTGTCATATCACTGTGAAATTATCTGTGTTGTCTTGCCCAACGCTGATGTTGACACTTTTGGTCCTCGCCGTTAAGCTATTGGGATGGGAAACTTCGTTTTTCGCTCCAATGCCAGATGTGTTGCCTCTGTTGTACTATACCCATGTTTATGAACAATGTCTTGACACATTATAGGCAGATGTGGCCACTTTTTAACAAAACAAATATGCCCTACGTACATTATTTAACGAAATGAAATACTGATAAAGACGCATTTCACAATAGCTAAGACTACTGGCGGATTCAGAGATCTGCCCGCTACACAATGAGAGCCCCGCCCCTCTTTGATGCCCATGTGTAAGGGGGAGAGGCTGTCAGTGCATAGCGCGTACATCGATGCAGACCTACCGACTTTTTAAATCTGAGTTCAGTGAGGTCACGAAACTGAATGAAACTGCGCATAATATTAAACAGTTGACATTTGGATACGTCTCCATTAATTAAAAATGACTACATGTATATGCGTTTGTATCTTGGGGGAGGGGTGGGTGGGGACCATAAATGTCAAAGTAGGTAGACCCCTAACGTATTTTTGCCAGTTTTATTTACCCTCCCCCTTCCATTGTCCAGAACTTTAAAGAATTTAGGGACCCCTGTAATTATGTCAAAACGCACCCATCCCCCCCCTCCTACCCCGAGCCAAAAAAATTATGCACAAAATATAGGCTTAGCAAAAAAATACGTTTTGTCTGAATTTTCTCAAATGTCAATAATTTCTTCTTCTTTTGCGTTCGTTTCCAGACTCCTGCAAAGTAGCATGATGCAGTCCGGGAACAGAATGTGTTGTCATTGTTTACAGCTTATCTGCGTCTTTCGGCCTGACACATCTGATATAAGCATGGCTTCTGAGCCACTTTAACCTTATATGGGATAGGACACAACTGACTCCACCCTGAAAACCCACTTTAGTAGCCTATTACGACATTTATGGTATGTAAAAACAATGTTGATATTCTTTGCTCCCCTTTTAGGCCCCGCCAATGCACGGGTGTACTTTACAGCATAAAAAATGATGACTCGTGTAGTACAGTCGTTCTGCAATAAATCTCTTAGATTACATTTCCTTTTATGGTTATATTATTCCTGAGATTCTGTAAGCGATTTTTAATGTACGGTACGAAAAAAATCGATTACGATATGAATGAACTACATGTATGGCGGGAAACATTTTTTGTTGTAGATCGTCGGCTTGCATTCAGGGTTATATGAATGAATGGATATAACATAATATCCCGATATCTGAAAAAGATTTCTTTAAGCCTTGAAGTAGTATCAAAGGACATCAAGGAATTTTTATTGCTGTTCACTTAGTTTATTTTGGTTCAATACGGGGAGAAATACCTACATTACAACTTTTTATCAAACCTTGCTGTCACAATTGTTAATTTAGTCGGAGATTAAAAAGTTGCTTGGATTGCTTCCGGATGCATCGATTTACATGTTTTGCACCAAGTTGATGACCCTAGTTGGGGCTTCCAGTGCGTAGCGCGCAGATCGATGCATCCGCCAGCAGATTGATACATCTATCGACTATAAAATGCGTCTTTATCGATATTTCGTTTCGTTAAATAATTTTTTTTTAAATGTGGGTACCTCTCCCCGTAAAGGACCTTCATTATTTTTAAAATAGTTTGGTCAAAATATTTTGGTCCAAAGTCAAAGCTGTTGTCGTTTTCAAAGTCATTTGGACATGTCTCCCCAAGTCACTTTACGTTCTGAGCACGTGCTCTACATAAAAAATTAATGTAATTAGTTCCCCTGCATCACTGTTTAGCATAATGGTTCACAGTTTAGTTGCGATATCTTGTGATTTGATATTTTGTGAGCAAAAGGTCAACTGCATTTAGTAATTTTAAATCGGCGTGGCGGGCCAGTGAAAATTGCTTGGCGTGCGTGATGTTGCCCGCGGGCTTATTTTGCCCACCCCTTGTAAAGACCCTACCCACTTGTTAGGATTTACATAAATCTAATTATCTATCTGTCTATCTATGTTCCTTCAGCACAGAATATGGCAGAAACCAGAGTTCTCTAGTTTGAACGATGTGATTTGCGAACGTGTGTATTTCTTACATGTTGTTGAGACCCATAGTCATAACCTCTTTGATGACTCTCTTTGATAGCTCTTCTGCGAAGAGTCTCTCTTGGTCTTCCTCTTTTTCTTTTGTCATGTGGTACCCATTTTAATACTTATAGTGGCAGTCTGCTTTCATTCATTCTAAGTACATGTCAGATATAAGTCGATCGTTTTCTTTTATTGCTATAGAAAAATCTTGCTGTTTGGTGTCTTCTCGTACTTGTTTGATTTGAATTCTTCCAAATCAATATTTAAGTGTAATGAAGACGTTTATTTTCAAATGAATGTAACTTCTTTTCCAGTGCTATTGTTATTTTTCCAACTTCCATAAGCGTATATTCTTCTTCTTCGTTCATTCTCAAACTCCTGCAGATTAGCAGGATGTAGTCCGGAGAACGGAATGTGTTGTGTCATGGTGTACAGCATAGTTGCGATATATGTGCCTTTCTGCTTGACACATCCGACCTCAGCATGGCTTTGGGTCACTGGCCCTATATGGGATGTGACAGCCAACTTCATCCCATAATTCCTTCGTCGCCTCTTATGACATGCATGGAATATAAATAGTGTTGTCGTTCTTTGCTCCTCTCTCGGGTCCCAGCAACACACGGGCGATAACCGCATATAACCGTATATTCATAACCGTATATGAATACGGATATCACAATGGAGTTGAAAAGTCGTAGTTGGGTATAGATCTAGACTTATTTACTTATTGTTTTTTATTTCCATATGTTTGTTGTGTAGTTCAACGCACTTGATTCCAACGCAATTCTGATAGTAATCGTTTTTGTTGTATCTCCATCTTGTGTCATTTTGCTGCTTAAATAGGTAAAGTTATTAAATGTCTGAACTGCTTCTCTATTGAGAGTGATTTTAAAATTAGTTAGTAAAATTTGTGATCTGTTTTTATATATAGTTAGGAGGTCGTATTTTGCGAGTTTTTTTTCAGAGGGTTGGCCGGTGCAGACTATCTCATGCCTTTTGAAAATGAATAGAGTTGATAATAAGAGGAGAAATAGGTACATACATCTACTAAGGTATAGCCTATAAGAGAACTGAGAGGGGTGCATAAAAAACATCAAGTCAATACGTCACAAGCGAAGTAGGGTCTATACACTTGCTACGCCATTGCACTGCACGTTGCATACACGACATTTGTCACCAGACGACACCATTGCGCTCCCGTCACAATGTTGACTCTCACCTAATGTTCAAGAGTAGGCTTATGCCTATGTGTGATTATGATTCCAAAGACCCGTTGGATAAACACACTCCTCACACTAACCCCACAGAACAGAACCCGTAGTGCCACGCTTAGGGACCGTCAAAAATTACATCAAACATTAGGGAGGAGGTCTGGAAAAGTCTGACTATTGATGACAAGATAGAGCGGTGGGGTGTTGACAACAGTTGACGTCAACATAACGATTTTTATACACACCAATTAAATTATGCAAATTTGAACATTTTTTACTGAAAAATATGCCTTTTCATACCTTTCCTGCAAAATAAATAAAATAATTGGAGTAGTGGAGGAGTATGGATACATAATTATGCGGGGATGGGTTTCTGATGGTGTCTGACAAGGAGGAGAGGGGATCCAAAATTGCCAAAAAAGTGTTGATGTAAGTTATGGAAGAGTTAAAACTCTTTATGTCCACTGAGCCGCTAATATCTACATTTTGGAGACCCACTATGCCGAAAAGATGCTCAAATCTACATTTTAATTTGAATTTACTATCGTGTTCAGCATAACAGGATAACCCTACGGAGACAAAGAGTAATTAATAATGAATCGTATAATCACAGCGTAGGTGCGAAATTTACTATCCAAATCGCCCATGTGGGAGAGATGTTATAGCGAGTAAACCCCTCCCCTTTAATAATTTTCCCCTGGAAAAAAACTGTCCCCCAAACATCACACGAAAGAAATGAAGTCCCCAGACGTTTTTCTATTTATTTTTAATTAACCTCTGTTTGCCACCACAACCACCAACCCTCCCTCCCCAGTATCTACAGGCTTACAATAAACTAACAATGTTAACAAGAATGTGACTCAAGTCTATTGTACAAGCGTATTCAGATAATCAACATCTTTTGAAAACATGAAATGGGATGGAGTTGGCTGTCCCATCCCATATAGGGTCAGTGACCCAAAGCCATGCTTAAGTCGGATGCGTCAGGCCGAAAGGCGCAGATATCGCAGCAATGATGTTAACCATGACACAACGCCTTCCGTTCTCCGACTACATCCTGCTAATATGCAGGAGTTTGAGAACGAACGCAGAAGAAGAAGAAGAAAAACATGACAAGGAACATCAGCGAGATGACTAGGTCTGCAAACCTGGGAAATGTAATTATAACTCGAGTTTCGTTCACTGGCACATTTCCATTCAGGTGTTTGAATAGTAGAGCCTATTGCTTTACTGACTACATACGCAAAGTGTACAGAACGTTACCCAATTGTAAAATGAGGTCGATACTTTTCTAGTTACTCTGAAATTGACAAAAGAACAGCGTAGATCAAATTTGTCACCTCTGTGTTATTTGTGGGGATAGCTAAATCAAGGATCCAAAATAGAAATCCACTGTCAGGCATAATTAGAAGCGTTATGTTGTTTACATACTAACAGAAATGAAGGATAACACGACTCTTCTAACACAATTTTCTAATGTCACTGCAAGTCACTTGCTTGCTTTCAAGATTACTTTGACCTGGGAATTATGAGATGTTGTTTTAAAAGACACAAATTGCGTAAATCCTTGATTCTCAACTTTTTTTTGTTAGTGGTCCATTTCCATAACAACTGTACAGTCAAAACAGCTAACTTGAACTAAAAATTATCAATTTTAACCAAATTTATTTAGGCCTTATGTCTTTCTCTACCAGTTTGGAATTCTTACTTAAGAACATATCAATATTTTATTTATACAATTTCTAAAACAACATTGAAGTCTCTGTGGCATAGTCCCTTAGTGATTCAGTGTTTTACTTTGTGTTAAAAGAACCATAGATTCAATATCGGGAACGATGTCTTGATTTCATTTCTTTTAGATTCCTGAGGCTCGCACAATGAAAATTGAAAATTTTGGGGCAGCAGACTCCTACGGTGTTACAGAAAAATAACAGTGACATTATTTGAATGTTAAATAGTGTGTGGGACTAGGTGTTACACTCTTACTCTCTTTCTTCCTCTTCTGCATTTATTCTCAAACTCCAACAGATTAGTAGGATGTAGTCCAGAGAACAGATTGAGTTGTATTATGGTTTATAGCTCGGATATTATATAGGCTATGCACATTTTGGCTTGACACATCCGCCTTCAGCATCGCTTCTGAGTTGCTTTAACCCTTTATGGGATGGGACAGCCAACTTTGTCCCCCCCCCCCCAATCTCATTAGTCACTTCTTAAATGTTCCACTGTAACAGTGTCACTATTCTTTGCTCCTCTTTCCATTTCTGGCAATAAGACAACACTTCTGTTATAAACATGTTATAAGATTCAGCCCTCAGAATAAACAAAGACCGAGCTCAACTGAAATGAAGGATGATGACTGCGTTATGTCGGACTTGACAATCGAGTCCGATGTGTGCCGACTAAGCTCTGAGCATGTATGGGAGAAGCTTTTGAAAGCTTGAGCAGCTCTTGACTTTCTTCTAGCACATATTTGTTCAGCAGCGGCTTGTCAGAAATTATTTGCAGCAGCAATTCTTGAGTCAGCTACATCTCAACCTGTCTTGTGCTAGAATCTCATATGAATTTATGTCTACATTAAAGTAAGTTGGGGATGTCTTCAGCTTGTCTTTAAAATACCTCTACTGCGCTCTGGCCCTGCAGAAGCCAGCCTGGAACTCTTCATATAGCAATTTATTTAGCAGACAGAGGTCTTTCATGCAAACCAGATGGCATGTCCAGCATATTTAGGGCCTATATCATTTGCATTGAGTGTATCCTTAAAGTTTTATATTTCAATATTACCTAGCCATCTGTAGGGTCACATAGAGCAGGTATCGAATCAGTCCAGGAAGTAAAGACTGCAAGTGAGACGAGGTGGCTCATATAGCAGTGCCTCTGAAATGTGAGATCGCTAACATCTCACACCCCTACGGCAGTTAAGTGCTATGGGTTACCTTTACTTTACCCTCTGGAATTTTATTCTACCAATAAAAGTTGAATATCTTATTGTATTTTTCTTTTTGAGTTTATGTTATAAGCATATACACATCTTAATCTATCCTGTTGTGAAGCATAACGGGAAAATTCATTCAATATGTCTCTATGGCATTTTATTGCTATAATGAATTTTCAAAAGTGGATGTAACAAATGGTCATCATCACTTGTGATGGACGAACAACATGGCATTTTATTCCACTGATAACGTTGAGTTCTTAAGCATTCTCTCTCTCTTCTTATTACTGTTCTTCAACTATAGCATTACCCACCAATGAATCAGCTCTTTAATTTGCCTCTGACTCCTGCATAGCCTGAATAGTAGATCAATGTGATACTATAGACTTTGTAGTGAAAACTGACCTACTCCTTTCTTATCTCATGTAGTATGCTCTGAAAGTCTTATGGGATCACTGTGAGCAATAATAGTTGCATAATCAGTCAAGTAAGAATCGTTGTCACCACCTTTATTACCCGGTCTCCTTGACGTAGTGGTTAAGCCGTTCACTTTGTGCTCAAGAGGTCACAGATTCGTAACCTGATCATTCTTGTTTATAAAATGAATTTTTTCTGAGATCCCTAGGGAATATCACTTAAAGCTACAGATTTACGTGCTGTGAGTGATACTCTCAGCAAGCGGCATGCTGCCTCATTGAGAGGGATAGAGTCATGTGGGGTAACCCATAGTCAATCCCCTACATCTTTTCAACCTTCCAATACTCAATAAACATTTTTCTAAAGACCTTCGCCAATGACATCACCTCCTAAAAATCCATTACTTAGAATAGCCAAATGTGTTACAGCAATATCAGTAAATGTTAGAAGATCTCTGAAAAACATTAAATTGCAAAGACACAGAGAAAACATGGGACAGAAAAGCAAACACTCAGATGTTCAACTCTGATCATGTATCCTAAATGTGGCCGGGAATTTTATGCCTCACCTGGAATTTTCAGTAATTTCAGCACAAGCTAAAGAAATGCAAAAAAACTGGTACTGTTATCATTACCTGCGATGGATGGTTATTATAACTTCATCCTTCACATGGTAAACTTCTCCTTACTGAAATCTGATAATATTGTTAGAAATAACAAATTGTTGCTTCTTACAATCACATATCTCTTCCCTGTTTGATACAATCCCCAGAAATAATAAGTTTTTGCACTATACAATCACATATTTCTTCCTGTTACAACCCCCAGAAATAATCAGTTGTTGCATCTTACAATCACACATTTCTTCACCTGTTTCACTGTTACAATGACCAGATATAATCAGTTGTTGCACCTTACAACCACACACTTTTTCATGTTTCGTACAATCCCCAGAAATAATAAATTGTTGAACCTTACAATCACACATTTCTTCCTCTGTTACAATCCCAGAAATAATCAGTTGTTTAACCTTACAATCACACATTTCTTCCTCTGTTACAATCCCCAAAAATTATCAGTAGTTGAACCTTACAATCACACATTTCTTCCTCTGTTACAATCCCCCAGAAATTACAAGTGATGATACTCTTGTTTCATTTGTGCAATTGGAGCAGAGGATTCTTTCTTCAAAGTTTTTTTTTCTACTTGGAAGGCACTAACTCTGAGTGGTATGTAATGCTCTGAGTAATGTTCTACTAGAAGGAGGTCTATGTGTGTTATAAAGATATCCTGATCCACTATTGTTTATGTAAATATTCAATCATATAAAACCTTAAAACTGTATGATGGTATCAATGTTGGTCACCTCTGACCATACAGTTCATTTAACTTTCAAGATATAAACCTTCAGTGTCTGCAAACAACATGAAGCGCTGAAAATGCAAGGGCTGGGGTAACACAGGGCAAATATGGCGATAAACGAAAATAAATATATGCGTTAACAATATTTATAGACAAAACATACCAGCAATGAGACACAGATACAGAAGGTGTTTTAACTAGAAATCTTCATCAGAACCTTTCTATTTAAAGTTTGTCTGCAGTCCATATGACTGCATGGCTTCAATATAGTCATTCATCCTTTATAAAAAAAATAATTGGAATACATGTGTTATTGATCAATTGTGCAATGCGGCTGGTCTCCTTATCCCACACATATGGTTGGTTGGTTGGTTGGTTGCTGATCCAGCGATCCATGGGCTCATGCCCTTTGACCTAATGCCATAAGATGGCATTATATTGCTGGAAAGTCTGTGGATTTTCGGCCCACCCCGGGACAGAGCCAGAGAATAACTATCACACCTCCAGGAAGGTAGGTTTCAACCTATGCACTGCTCCTAGCCACTGTAGCCAAGATAGGGTTCACTGTGATCATTCCCCGCCACTAATTGACTACTGGTTATGCCGAACATCTCTATTGCTCTAGGCATGCAACCAAATGTTCAAGTCAAAAGGATTGTCACGTCCTGAGTCACTGTGCCTCTATGATGGGCCTCAGCCATAGGAAAAACAGTGATGTCAGTTTCCTCCTCTTCAGTGCTGCACAGTACATCTCTGGCTCCCTCCCAACCACAGAGGGTGCATACATATATATTCAGGCAAACATGAAAAACATTTCAACAACAAAACAAAATCATAACTGTATAGATGACATGTCATGAAGCTTCTATAAGAAGATAACCTCTATATAACGGCATGTCATCCACTAAGGTTTTCTGTTGCATGGATGGTATGTCTAGTGGGCCATTTGTGAGACCCACATACGCAACCACATGTGTATCCCACACATATCAAAAGGGATGATATTGATAATTTGTAATTCATGCTCAAACATAAAGTACTACTTTTAGTTTTTTCTTACCTTTAATGCACTCCTGCCTGTATTCACAGGAACACCCAGAAACTTCCTTGTCCTTGCCACTAATACAAGGACAGTCAACTGGACATGGATTCCTCACTTCACATGTTTCTTTCTGTTCAGTGTTAATGCCTCGACCCTCCAACATCGATGCTCTGTGAATTTATAAACATCTATAAATAGGTATGATGGTGAATATGATTTGCCCACATGGATCATGCACATATTAATAAATAATTCTTGTTTCTTCTTCTGTGTTTCTTCTCAAACTACTGCAGCTTAGCAAGATGTAGTCTGGAGAATGGAATGTGATGTGTCATAGTTTAAAACATTGCTGCAATGTCTGTGCCTTTTGTCCTGACACACCCAACTTCAACATGGCTTCTGGGTCCCTTTGACACTATATGGGATGGGACAGCCAACTCTACATCATAACCTCTTTAGTCACATCTTACAACATACGTGGATGGTAAAGTGTTGCTATTTCATTATCCCCTTTCTCGCCCGTGTTGCCGGGCCCGAAAGGGGGGCAAAGAATAGCAACACTGTTTACCTTCCATTCATGTTGTAAGAGGTGACTACGGAGGTTATGGGATGGAGTTGGCTGTCCCATCCATATAGGGTCAGTGACCCAAAGCCATGCTGAAGCCGGATGTGTCAGGCCGAAAGGCGCAGATATCGCAGCAATGCTGTTAACCATGACACAATGCATTCCGTTCTCCGGGCTACATCCTGCTAATCTACAGGAGTTTGAGAACGAATGCAGAAGAAGAAGAAGATCACCTTTCTGGCATGCGTAGTTGCTTCATAATTACTATGTCAATTTTGGGGCGAGATAGGAACTTCTGATGAATGAAAACGTGTGGAAAAGCCAAATGATTTATTACAAAAATGTGTGGCATAAGAGATGTCAAGGAAACCCTATATATAACTTTACAAGCTCGAAGGTACCCCACATCCCTTTACAAAAACTGAGCATGACATTTAGTCATAAAAACAAGTAAACCTGGGGGTAAAATTTAGTCAATAAAACTGAAGATAAAATTTTGTTTTAAAACTGGAGGCAAATTTTTGTCATAAAACTGGAGGTAAATCTTTCTTATAAAACTGGAGGTAAAATTTAGTCATAAAACTGCAGGTAAAATTTGTGGTATTTCCCAAACACAATCATCAAAACAATTCCCAAGTTCAAAGTGAAAACCTTTTAAGGATACACCCCCCTTTACTAAAATAACATATACAGTGAAAACACCTAGGAAGCCTTTTCACTGAAGACAGCTAACTGGACAGAGAAATTCAAACACAATGCCAAAAAGCCAACATAGTCTCATACCAATTGACACCACTGCTCAAACACCCTTACATCAACTTGACTAATAAACAAATATTGATAAATAGTATATTTATGCCAACTTTGTGTTATCAATGTCTATCATGGACACTGTCCAAGACACAAGAGAAAAAGATTGCAACCTGTGAAATGAGATGTCTAAGACGATCGTTGGGGTCAAAAGAACAGACAGCATAAGAAACGATGAGTACCAAGCATCAAATATATAGAAAAACAACAGATTAAGTGGTTCAATCACCTTAAGAGAATGGAACTAGATCGCTTCCTGCTGTAGCAGAAGAACATCTGGGTACAGAGCAAGAGGAAGACCTACAGGAAGATGGATTGAGAACATCAGAAACATAATACTTCTTCTTCTTCTTCGTTCGTTCTCAAACTCCTGCAGATTAGCAGGATGTAGTCCAGAGAACGGAATGCGTTGTGTCATGGTTTACAGCATTGCTGCGATATCTGTGCCTTTTGGCCTGACACATCCGACTTCAGCATGGCTTTGGGTCACTTACCCCATATGGGATGGGACAGCCAACTCCATCCCATAACCTCCTTAGTCGCCTTTTATGACATGCGTGGAAGGTAAACAGTGTTGCTATTCTTTGCTCCCCTTTCAGGCCCTGGCAACACACGGGCGGAAACATAATATAACAACATGGTATTACAACAATAAATGCAACACATTTGGCATTAGAAAGAAGACTTAGGCTCCCCATGACACTTTGAGGCATTTGTGGCTAGGACAAGACAAGACATATACAGACCTGTAACTTTAAATAATAAGTGAGACTGCTGTACACCTCTAATAGAACAATAGTTCTTACATAAAACACAAGCTGTAGTATGATTGTACGTTCATTGTAAAGCTAATTCACCTTGTGTTTTACTAAATACTATTGTAACTTTAAATAGGACTTCTAGGTATACTTTTTATATCAATCCATTATCTGTTAAATAAAATGACTTTTGTCTTTTTTTGTTCTGGGATTGCAGGAAAATGATGACTTGAATCTGTCTCGTGAGACATTGACAGGCAACATTTAAATTAACCACCAAAATCTCATTTCTCACTTTGAACTAGGAATAATGCTGATAGATTGTTTTGGCTCCTTCATTATCTTCATGTTTTTTTTTGTATGCAGAATTTCCCATATCTAAATTTGTCTACCACTTCAGTTTCTAGAATATTATAATTGGCTGGTATCAACTGGATTATGTCCTTGTTGCAGTATTGGTTCAGAGTTAACAGTTGAGAGTCTTCCTATATCTTGGCTCTCAACACTTCCCATCACTGGCATGTTATCTGTGATGACAATTTATTTCTCTGCCTGCATTTTGTGTTATGTAATAATATTTTTTTCTCCTTCTGCAATCAATTATTTATTACACATCCAGTCCAATATTGGTCATGTTGTTTTAGCTGAGCTGTTTGCTTTAGGCCATTGTGGGTTTCCCACAGTTTGTTATGCAGAGACACTCCTGTAAGCAGTGCCAGATAAACCTATAAGCTAAACAAGCTATAGCTTAGGGCCCCCACTTTTTTGGGGGCCCCCAAAAATGTATTTTATTACACTATATATTCTTAATTGTTAAAGGGCCCCATATCTCAAATATTTTAGGGCCCTATCAGGTCTAAATCCAGCCCTGCCTGTAAGCGATACTGTTGTTCTGTGAACAGCAAAGCTGAGACAGTCCTGTAATATGTGTACTAGTGTCTGAGTCGTTGCTATGCTGATGCAGGCTTCAGTCACTGATATCGATTTGGTGTAAGTGTGCTTTTAGTATGCAGTATCACATTCTTGGTATAAATATAATAATTGAAAGATATCCTGGTAAAGGAAATTATTATTCAACTATTGTTGAGTTTCTAGGCACAAGTAATTTATCCAATCACAGTACCAGTACACAATGTGAAGGATCACTAAACAAGTTTTATCAAATTGTGTTTGTGAGACTGGCCCACTAAACACTCTACCACCAAGCTGATGTGTTCAGTAAAGCTACCTTATTCTGTTCTAGAACATGTAAAATTAATTCAAAGTTCATGAAATATTTCCATGTGAAAATTGATAAGCAATTCTCAAATATATTTTCAAAATTCTTCCCCTTCTTATCATGTCAAGAAATAAATACCCATTTTTCTTTTATATCTACCTCTACTTTATTCAGTACTTTCTCATGGATTGAACAGACCCATGTATTCTTAATATAATCATCTGTGGCCACCTAGGAATACTCAAAAAAACTAACCAAATTTTATCTTTTCAATGCCAAGTTCATCTTCACTTGCGTTTAATGTACATCAAAACTAACTGTAAAAGAAAATTACATAAATGAAAATTAAGTACAACTTTAAAGCTAATAAACTTAGTCATTGAAACATACCTGACGGGTATGCAGGAACAGTTGAAATACAGGATATTCATAATTTCACCTTGAAATGGAGTGGTTAAAGCCACATTTGGACTGGCAGTGTTAGGAACTCCACCAAAGTATATGTAGTTGGTAGATTCTAATTCTTCTGCAAAGTCAGACCCAAATGCAACCTATTTGAAGTAACAGAAGAATATAATAAAATACTTCACATTATAGACCTATATGTAGAAGCAGAACAGGGATAATCATCATGGATAAGCATATAAGAGGATGTTTGCATGTTACTGATTTGTATTTTTGCAGAAGAATGTTAGCATAGCTATATGAAAAGGTGATGAGACCAATGATGAAGTGTGCTGAGAGTGGTTAATGAGGCAATGCAGTTGAGTCATATTTGGTGAGGTCCCTGAGGAGACTGCTTTGTGAGGTCAATGAGAAGGTGCTACATAAGGATAATGAAATTCTGGGTGAGAAAAGATGATGTGGTGGTTTACGTTAATTTGGAGTTTTGAGGTAAATTATGTTGTGTTACATGAGGTCAATCATGAGATGTTGGATAAGATGTATTACATGAGGTCAATCATGAGATGTTGGATAAGATGTGTTATGTGAGGTCAATCAGGAGATGTTGGATAAGATGTGTTATGTGAGGTCAATCAGGAGATGTTGGATAAGATGTGTTACGTGAGGTCAATCATGAGATGTTGGATAAGATGTGTTACGTGAGGTCAATCATGAGATGTTGGATAAGATGTGTTATGTGAGGTCATTATGTGCATTAACATAAAAAACGAATGTTCATGTTATTATTTATGTGAGAAAGTGTTTATGTGCATGAATGTTCATATTTATGTATACATATATATATGTATATTTATGTGAGCGCTTTTTTATGTTAATGCACGTATCTCCATTCTGTGTCAATGTGTATACCTATTCTGGTGTGAGCCCTTTCCTGTGTATGGATACATTTACATGCCTGTGCATTTTGTGTGGGTATCCTTCACACATCTGTGTCCATCTTGTTATGTGTTTATTTCTTGACTATTGGTGTGTGTTTACATTTCTATGTATGTTCAGGTTTGGTTTTATATATATGTTTATGTCTATATTTGGTTTCACATTCATTCCATGCGTTTTCAAATGTTGATTCTTCTTCTATCCTTCCTTCCCCAAACCCACTCACCCCACCACCACACAACCTCATCATTACTCATCTATCATTGTCATATGCCATTCTTGTTGGCGTAGGTGACCATGGTTCTCTGTTCACAGTATTGTTATCAGGATCATTGTTTCCAAGCCTTGCTAGGTTGTCACATGAATATTTTCTCACGTCCCCATCTGTCTCTGTTCCCTTCAGTCGTGCCTGTTGTGACTATGTTCTTAAAACCGGCCTGTCTGATAGAGTGACAAAAGGGGTATTTTTCTTATCTTTTTCTTTTATTATTCTTGCACTCATCTATAGTGTCTCTAATTTCCCACTTTCGGTTTGTTTATAATGAATGCATGCATTTTCACTTTTACTAGATGCGTTGCCATCCCTGCGCTATTATGGAGACGGGACTTGATGAAATATAGACATCTATTTTGTTTTTTATTTTGTCGTTGTCTGTTGTTTGTCTCTTGAAAAAGGTTCAATTTGAGCCGATACGTGGAGAATTGTCCTGTTTAGTTTTATTGTATGTTTTTTTAAAAATATATTTTTATTAATAGGCTAGGTAAGTGTTTTAGTAACCTGTTTACCTCATTTTGCGTTACTATTTGTTCATTAGGTTACTGCGGCACCATCCACTTTGTCGGACACCCTCTGACCATTTGGTTATTTATATCAATGAGAAGATGCTGGATGAGGTTAATGATGTGGATGCTGGGTGAGGTTAACTAAGATATTATGGTTGAGGCTTAGATGTGTTGGGTGGGAACATATATGAAGTGCTGGTAAGGTCAATCCACAAAGAAAATGTAAAATGTAGATATGAAACTGGACATGTCAGCTACACTGGCAGAAAAATAATGTCCTGAACAGGGTTTTAGTTAGTTAGTTAGTTAGATAGTTATTCCTCTAGGGCCAAAGATGGAACATAGGGCAGATGTCATAGATTTCCATGTCTCTCGGTTCATTGCAATTTGCTTTAGATCTTCATTGTTTTTTATACCGATGGTGAAACGTTCTCTTGTAATAGTTCTATGTAAAGTTTCTTTTGGTCTTCCTCATTTCTTCTTTCCCTTTGGTGACCAAATCAAAGCTTGACAGGGGAGTCTTTCGGTATCCATTCATAGCGCATGTCCGATGTAATTCCAACGACGCTTTCTAATATATGTGGATACATATTCTTCGATATGAACAGGGTATTTGATGTTATTATTATTATTATTAATTACTATTATTGTTGGCTGTGGTGGTGGTTATTGTTGTTGTTGTTCATTTAGAAAATATAGATTGAAGCACACCATGACAAATGATAAAGTAGATCTGCACATTTTATTTATATATATCTGTGTGTATGTAGCTCACCAAAGAAATGTATAGTCTACACTACCCCAGCGATGTACAATCTTATCTGTGTGATAAATATGCATGCCATTGGCTAGAATGAAGGACTGCAATGAAGTTACATGTACGTTTTCCTGGTGTAACACCAGCAGATTTGTATATATATAATAGTTACCCATAGCATTTATTAATGCAGTAGGGGTGTGAGATGTTAGCGATCTCACATTTCAGTGGCTCTGCAAATGAGGGCGGTAGCCATCTCATCTCCCTCACAGTATTTACTTCCCAGATAAATCTGGTACCCATTTTAAGACTGGGTTGACCTGGGAGCCGCTGCGATCTGAAAAACATTTCCACCTCAACTGGGGAATGAACCCAGGACCACTCATATGTGAAGCCAGTACACTAACCACTGCACTATGCGGCCCCCTATTTGTATATATGGGGGACCCTAAAGGATGTTGTATATTGCAGAAAACAACTACATTGGCAGCATTTAGAGAAGAAATTTTAAATGCATGAGTAGCAAGCATTGGTCACTTCAGCCAAGTTTACCCAAGCAACAGTTGATCACTTTAATCAGTTTGTCTCGACAAATATAACTTGTCTTACTCTCATGATAGCTTAAAGAGAATATATGAAAATGAGTCTATGATTTCCTTTTGCTGAAAAATTTATACCTTTTGGGCCAAAGATGGCACATGGTGCAATGTTAATTTCTGTCCAAAACATGACATTTCTGTCCATATTGAGCACTTCATTTCAAGTTCTTCTGTGCTACTTATACCCAATATTTTTTTAATTATTACATGTACCATACATTCAGTACTTGTATAGTTATTACATGTGCCATAAATTCAGTACTTGTATAGTTCTTTTGTTATTACATGTGCCATACACTCAGTACTTGTAGAGCTATTTTTTAAAAAGAGCTGGCTTCCCTATTGAATTTAAGCTATACCAAGAACACTTCCCTGTGTAGAAATATTCCAGTTGATAACACTAACTTTTTTCTTCTTCTATGTTTGTTCTCAAACCCCTGCAGACTAGCAGGATGCAGTCCAGAGAACTGAACGCCTTGTGCCATGGATTACAGCTTGGTTCTGATATCTGCACCTATCTGACCTCAAACACCCGGCCTCAGCATGGATTTTGGATCAATTCATGGCTTCTATAAGGGATAAAACAGCCAACTCATCCCTAAAACATCCTTAGTCTCCTCTTACAATATACATGGCAGGTAACTGTCTCTATTCTTTGCCTCCCTTTCAGGCTGGCAATATATGGGTATAACCAAAACTTTAATTAAAAACTTGGTTAGTTAGGCGAACTAAACAAGATAACAATAAACAGAGCTGACCATGGCACTTATACATGCTAAGACAAGTGTATACTTGGACCTATAGTTATCCATGCTACTAAATGTCTGTTTATATTGGATGAACTGGGTCACAAGTCTAAAATAATCTCACTTTCTTCACTTGAAAGGAATGTGCTTATATCAGCAGTTTTGTCTTTTCTATAAACTTGACTATTATGTAATTCATAAAGGGCTCTGTAGAGTTTTTCTTCAAGTGTTATTTCTCTGGGCCAGTGTGTTTATCTCAGAATTTCATGTTCAGGACAATCTTGAAGTATATACTCTGCAGTCTGATGTGACTGCCTACATGTACATATGGATGTGTTGCAAATCTTTGACTTACAATCTTACTAAATTTCATGCTTGCAGGTGAGATCATAATGGTAGTGGTGATGATGATGACAAAAAAATTAGTGTGGAACGGTGAATATTGCAAATGTATAATGAAAATGGTATATGGTGGTGGTGGTGGAAAAAAACTAATGGTAGGACAGTGGTTGTAGAGATAACGGTAGTGGTGATAGCAATGACTGATGATGATGACTGTAACTGCCATGATGATATTGACGATGGTTGTCGTGGTGATGACGTTTGTTGTAATAGTAATGAAGGTGGTTGTCAATTGCGGGTGTTTATATTAGTTGTCCCTCAACAGTCACCACTAACTTACTATATGTATTACTAAGTCAACTTCAGAAGACCTGCACTTTTTTAAGAATGGCATTGTGCTGACAAGAGTAGAAGACTCATCAAAATTTAGATATCAACAAGAACAACAAATTAGTGGTAAGTGTTCATTATAGTTGGTTGGCTGTCTGTGTGCAATAGTGATATGATTGTGATGGCGATATGGGAATGATAATGATGGTAATGATATAATGAGGATAAAGATGGTAGTGTTAAGGTGATAATGGATGTGATAGTGAAGGTGGTGACAAAAGTGCTGACTGATAAGTGGTGATGATGATCAGTTAATAGAGATGGTGAGACTGGTCAATTGATGGCGATGATTATTATTTGGTATGCAGGGAGGCTCTCTATGGGCTTTGGAAATAAAGGCTGCTTTGCAATAGCAGATCCACAATATGTACAGGAAGGATTTTGATTGTACCTCAAAAAAAATCCTGTCCCAACCGTGGATTGAACCCGGGACCACAAGGGTCTGAGAACGGCGTTCTAATCACATGACTGTAATAAACTATGATTATAATAGCTATAATTTAGTAATGATAATGCTCAGTTGATTGTGGTGGTAGGTTGGTTTTTTATGGGGATGGTGTTGACTATAGTAGAGTGAAAGTGATGATGTGTATTTCAAACATGTGTACTTACTTTGCTAGATTGATTGCCATCCACCACTAGCAAGGTTTCCATTCTATTTCTTCTGATCACAAGTGAGTGCCATTGTCCATTGCTCATATTGCCTCCGACTAGCAATTCCACATCTCGATTATCTTTTACAAAGTTTATCCTGAGTAGTATGGATCCTTTAGTTAGTGCCACCTGTTGGAGATTTTATAATATAACTTGAAATAATTGATGAAAGAGCATATGAAATGATAGATGAAATGACAGATAAAATAATGATTCATTACGGGAATCAGTGGCTACATTTTAATGGAACAAATCATATATTATTTAACAAAACAAACTTTCACTAAAGACGCATAAACCGCCATATCCATCGTTTTGTGTGCAACGCATTGAAAGTCCCTCAACCCTCCCCTGGATGATCTGGGGGTGGGGGGAGGCTCTGTGAAACTTGTGTTACAGGCAGATCGATTCATTGGCAGCAGACCAGAAGTTGCATCTTTTTAATCTCTGAGTCATGGAAGCTGTATGAAATTATGCATAATATTAAAAAGTTGGAATGTGGACACGTGATGTGGACACTGATTCCCGTAATGAACCAAAATAACATATGAAAAGATAGATTGAATTATAAATTAAATAGCATATGAAATGATACATGAAATTATAAGATGAAATAGCATATGAAATGATAGATGAAATAATAGATGAAATGATAAATGAAATAACATATTAAATTATAAATGAAACAATGAAGTGACAGAGATTAATGAAATAACATGAAATTATTATGAAATAATGGAAAATACAAATTATTGTGGGTATCAAGTTCACAAACAAGGGGGACAGAGGGAAGTATTGATGATTTTAAACACATTTCCATTCTATGGATTGCATCCTGCTGGAAATCTAGTAGGACCATTGTCCTGCTACAAAAGAGATCCAGTGAGAGCTTCAGAATGAATGCAGACGAAGAAGAAGATGCTTTAATTCTCATATACAAAAGTGTATTTCGCATCAATCATACTACAATTAGACCTGTTTTAAGCAGAACCACAAGGAACTAAGACATTTTCTGCTACAGCCAGGTCTTCATCTCATTAAGATGTGCTATGAAAATGTATATACTTGTTCACACTATAATTGAACACATGCAAAAATTTCTGAACATAAGCATAAACAGATTACTTATTTTGCTTTAGATTTTCCAGGAGCCTAGAAGGGTTTCTGAACACAGAGTACACTCTTGGCTGAGTGACTTTCCACAAAGACTTTAACCTGAGAAACTAGACTAAGCATATCTGAATCATTCAGTTGTAGTGAAGATTGCTGTTATACATTTTTGACAGCATCTTGATCAGTCATCACTCTGTACTTTTCTTCTAACAAAACAATTTTATTTTATTCCTTCTCTCTCCTCTGTGTCATCTTCTTTTCCTTTCTGCAAATTTCTCAACAAAAGCACTGATATCCATTGTGCCTGTTTCTGTTTGTAGGTCTTGGTCTATGGTGGTGAAGTCTTGAGCATTACAGTTGCTGAAAGCTGCTTCATTCATGTAGTTTTGTAAATCTTTATGGTCATTCTCATTTTTAATTCAAGCAGTTTCTTCACCCTTATAAAGTCCTGACTATAACCTACTTCCATCTTTTGATGTCTCTGCTGAGCAGACTAAATAGCTGCTCCCTTTTTTTGCATGATTTAGGTCGTGCCATAAAACCATGCCACCTTTTTTTTGGCGTTGTTCTCAGATAACCATCACAAATTTCTGTAGGCTCTCCGCTAGGGAGCACTTTTCTCACTACTCTGGCCAGTCGAATCATGTGGTCATTTTGTAAAAAGACAACACTGGTCACCTGAAATCTTTTATTTTTTCCTAGGTTTATCTTTTTTTAAATTACTATTTCAGCATTATACAATTATACATTTTCCGCTTAATCATGGGAAATTACACATTTTTCAACTATTCAGTCACAAGACTGAAAAATAGTTCAGATGAAGACAAGTAACTTTAAATAGGGGGTCCGGTCCACTAGAGTGAACACTCATTAGCACGGTATTATTTTATAAATGCCAGTGATGGACTGACCTTTTAACTAAATCATGTTCATAGTTAAGTTTGTTACTTTCATGCCGCAGGCGACACATAGGGCAGAGGTTTGATTCTCCAAGTGTTGCGGCCCGGTGCCTGCAGTTTTATTTCTTGTATGGTCTTACACCCTGTTATACCTCTTCTTTAAGTATGGTGTTTTTTAGGGTTGCTTTAGGCCTTTTTCAGTTTAATTTTACCCTCAGGTGTCCACATAAGGGCTTGTTGGTTTATTCTGTTTTCATCTAGTCTTAAAACGTGACCCAGGTATTTCCATATGCGTATTCTTATGATGTTTGAGACATATTGTAGGTGTGTTTTGTTTCTTAAATCACTATTTATGACAAAATTGCTCCATTTTATGTTCATCAGTTTCCAGGAACATTTGTTTTCGACCTGATGCTTAAGATAATTTCCAGCTTTCACATCCATACATTAATAATAAGATAATACAGGAATTATATAGCTTTAACTTGGTGTTTCTTCCTAGAACTTTTGATTTACAGATATTAGTTAGTTTAGTGAATGTGCTAGCTGCAACTGCTATGCGTGTATTTATTTCTTTCATTGAGTCTCCATCAACAAACATTTAGCCCAAGTAATTAAAGTTGGAGACTTTTTTCAGTCTTTGGTTTTTTACTGAGATGTTATTTGTTGAACTAGTAATGTTCCATGATTTTTTTATTTGAATGTGTTGATTTTTGGCCAACTTGATCTGCGAGTGTGCAGTTTGTTGCTTATATATTGTGTTTGTTGATGAGTAGAGTTTAAGATTACAATATCATCTGCAAAAACAAGGTCAGTTATAGTGTTGTTTTTGAGTCATTGGATGCCCGCTTTCATGATGATTCATTATGATTCTACAAAACAGTTTTCCTGGGATTGATAGTAAAGTAATTCCACGCCAGTTGTTGCAGTCTGACAGGTCTCCTTTTTTTTGTAGTTTGAAGATTACACCAACTTTCCAGTATTTTTAAGGGAATTCTGTCTGCCATACAGCATTTATTATAGCAAGCAGGTGGCCCAAGGAGTTGTGGTCTGCTGCTTTTAGCATTTCACTTGAGATTTCATCATTTTCACAGGCCTTGTTATTTTTTAATTGCTTGATGGCTTGTTTCATTTCATTTAATGATATGTTGTCAAATGATGCATTTAATGAAGGCATGATTTCCATTTCCAAATTTGGCGATTTTGGGGGGTGGTCTATTTAATAGCTCTTTGAAATGTTCTACCCATCTATCTCTGGGCATGTTCTGCCCATCTATCTGTCTGGACTTGTTGAGAGAGTATAATTTCATTGTTTTTGTTTTTCACCAGAACATTTGTAGTTGGAGGATGGTTTGTATGTTGTTTAACAATGTGGAATAATGTTTTACTGTTTCCAGTATTAGCTGCTATTTCCGCTTCTGAAGATAACTTTTGTATTTTACTTCTTTATCTAGCTTCATGCGTGCTTGCATTGATAATTTGTTTCTAGTTGATAACATTTTGAGTTTGGATAATTTTCTTTCTTGAATTTTATGCCATATTTCGCCATCTCTTTTTGTCATTTCTTGAATAAACCACTGTTTCAACTGCTGCATTTTTTAATGAGTTTTTAAAGAAGTTCCAGTCCTTGTCTGTGTTTGCAGGTTCTGATGTTGTATCATTTGGTATGGTGGCATAGTTGTTTTGCATGTTCATAGTACAAGTGTGCAAAAATATATATATATCCTCTTTACACATTATGTTGACTGATAAAACAATTCTCAATGCCCACCATTGTCACCATTATCCAAAATACTAAAACTATTAGGCCTATGTTACAATGTATACACCAGCATCATGTCCTCTACTATTTAGAGATAAATGATAAATCACCAGTGCCAAGAATAACACAGCAAGCTGCAAATATATAGCTTGCAGTATACTCTCTAGGCTTACTATATATAGTCCTTTGTGTGTATACCTATGTAGGCTCCTATATACTACTCAGAGCTTTAAGTCAGTTTTTACATGCTAGTATTATCACCTATTTATTTTTAAATAGTTACAATTGTGAGCTGCAAATATATTTACATATATGTATAAATAAATAGTGAACTCAATATATCGGTATGGTAATTAGATACAAATAAACAGAATTGCCAATACATGCCTGTTCAGACGAAGATCTTACGATTGAAATATCAACTGTTTTTGCTCGTTCTTTTTATTATAGTTATTTTCAACATCTTTTTGTTAGTGGTGCTAAGTATTTGTAACACATTTTCTTATTTCACATAATTACTTTGCTACTTGTGTTTAGTGGTAAGTATTTGCAACACAGTTACTTGTTTCACGTAATTACTTTGCTACTTGTGTTTAGTGGTAGGTATCTGTAGCAAATAGTTACTTATTTCCCATAATTACTTTGCTACTTATGTTTAGTGGTAGGTATTTGTAACACATAGCTACTTGTTTCACATAATTACTTTGTTACTTGTGTTTAGTGGTAGATATGTGTAAGACATAGTTACTTGTTTCACATAATTACTTTGCTACTTGTGTTTAGTGATAGGTATTTGTAACACAGTTACTTGTTTCACATAATTACTTTGTTACTTGTGTTCAGTGGTAGGTATTTGTAACACATAGTTACTTATTTCACATAATTACTTTACTACTTGAGTTTCTGCTGCACATACCTGATTGTTGGATATTTGTTACTTGTGTTACTGCAGAACATACCTTATTGCTTAATCTTTTATGGCTTTTTGATAATTATATATATGTATTGCCATCTACATTGTCTTAACCTTTAACCCTTAGGTTAACAACTGTGTGTTGCTGGCACCTTTATGTCTTTCCAGATGATGGTTTTGTATTTGTGTTATGAGAGTCTTTCCTATTATGTATAAGAAATCTGAGAACCACACTAGTGTCATCCTGTGCTGATGTATGACTTCTCAAAAATTGGACTCTTGAACTATCTACTATCACTTTCTCTTTTGGGTGTATATAGATTTTGGTATTAGGCCTATATAGGCCTACTTAAAACATTATTATAATATCATATATATATATATATATATATATATATATATATATATATATATATATATATATATATATATATATATATATATATATATATATATATATATATATATATATATATATATATATATATATATATATATATATATATATATATATAATTAGTTTCGTTTGTGCTTGCCCTTAATCCCTCCACAAGGCAAAAAATGTATGTGTGAATTCCCCTTAGAGACTAATTGGTTTACAATTTCAACTGGACTAGAATGTAGAGAATAAAATAATGACGAAGAAAATAACATGACTTATCAGAGTATCCAATCTACATACCTGAAGGTTGTTGTTTGCTCCATAATAATTTGTGTACATCAGTAATCCATTCTCATTTGTAGTTTTGAACTCAAACTTAATGGATGCATTGTTACAAGCATTCCACATCGGATACTTGGCAATTGTTTCCCTCTCACCAAGAAATATCACAGATCTGCTTACATCCACAAACAAGCAAGCAACCACAATAAAGGTAACAAACATTCTAGAACAAAGAAATCCGGAACTATGGAAAACAGTTTGAGATTTTGAATGTTTTGGTATGTGTGGCCTCAAAGGCGCAGGAAGTCCTTGAGAACCAAACATAATTACTGGTTTAAAGTGTTTTATTGAGGATAGTACATGTATCAGAAATTTTGAAAACTGTGCATTTCAATGTCTGTTATACTTGTTCAATGTAATTTCTGAGGAATATAATATGAAAAAATACATTATTTTTCAGACAAAATTTCATGTAAAATTTGTGACATTTTATATTATATTTTTAAAATAGTTTTGCTTTAAAGCTAGTTTCCATTTGTATTATATTAAAACTAATAAAACAAATTAAAATATGGCTATATAGTTCCTAAGTTTCTGTAAAAGTGTCAAGAGAATGCTAGATCTGTTTATATACACTAACAGGCTGCTCCAGAAAGAAAAATTACTAGATCTGATTTGGTCCTATATAAGCTAATAGGCTGTTCAAGTACACAAAAATACTAGATCTGGTTATATATACTAGCAGACTGTTCAAGTAACAAGAAAAGAACTTGTTTTCAATTAGTGCCTACCAGTGTTTACCATGATCATAGTTTTAAATAATAGTCCAATTGTAATTGTTGGTAAGTTTTTTAATGTCATCATAGACGGATGCAATTTTTTGGTACTTTGTGACATCACATCACTTTTGCTTGTGCATATCCCATGGAAATGGCTGTCATATCAATGTTAGACTTGCCTACAACTGAAAAAGATGAAATTTACTGCAGTTTCAAGGAGTTCTTCCTAGAGAAGATGTGCGCACAGGTTCATTCTATGACATTAATCTACTATGCTAACGGAAAGATTAGTGGCACATCATTTTGTGAACGTAACTAGGGGTAATAATCACATAGAATATGAACAACAGTTGTTTTTGTCTCCCCTCAATGTTTAATATTTAGAGAGGGGGGGGAGAGGAAAATGCTAGGATTAGAATAAGTTCTAACCCAACTCCTAACCACCCCCACACTCCAAAATTCTAGGATAATCCCACCTACTCAGGTGTGACATGACATTATTGCACAATTGAACCTCCTCTAATGTTAACCATTTTAACAAGACCTACAAATGTAGTAATGTCATTGTCATTGACAGTGCGAAAACTATACACATCATTACACACTTGCAATGAACTTGTGTTTGTACATATTCCACTTCTAAAATAAATATCAGGTAGGCACTAATTGGAAACAAGAACCCAAGATCATACTATACCTGGTTATATAAACTAACAGACTGTTTAAGAAACAAGAAAATACTAGGTCATGTTATTTAAACTAGAGGCTGTTCAAGTAACAAGATCATAATATACCTGGTTATATAAACTAACAGGCTGTTCAAGTAACAAGAAAATACTAGGTCAGATTATATAAATATACAGACTGTCAAAGTAACAAGAAAATACCAGATCCGATTATATAAATATACAGGCTGTCAAAGTAACAAGAAAATACTAGGTCAGGTTATATAAACTAACAGGCTGTCAAAGTAACAAGAAAATACTAGGTCAGGTTATATAAATATACAGGCTGTCAAAGTAACAAGAAAATACCAGATCTGATATATAAACATACAGGCTGTCAAAGTGACAAGAAGATACTAGATCCGATTATATAAACTATCAGACTGTTCAAGTAACAAGAAAATACTAGGTCATGTAATTTAAACTAGAGGCTGTTCAAGTAACAAGATCATACTATACCTGGTTATATAAACTAACAGGCTGTTCAAGTAACAAGAAAATACTAGGTCAGGTTATATAAACTAGAGGCTGTTCAAGTAACAAGAAAATACTAGGTCAGGTTATATAAACTAGAGGCTGTTCAAGTAACAAGAAAATACTAGGTCAGGTTATATAAACTAGAGGCTGTTCAAGTAACAAGAAAATACTAGGTCAGGTTATATAAACTAGAGGCTGTTCAAGTAACAAGAAAATACTAGGTCAGGTTATATAAACTAGAGGCTGTTCAAGTAACAAGAAAATACTAGGTCAGGTTATATAAACTAACAGGTTGTTAAAGTAACAAGAAAATACTAGGTCAGGTTATATAAACTAACAGGTTGTTCAATTAACCTGAACATGTAAGCTTGCAGGCTGTTCAAGTACCAAGATAATACTAATTTCAGTTATGTAAAAATAACATTATTATAGGATGCAATTATAAAAGTGAACAGTAAAAACATCTATGATCATCTCTATGTAATTTCATAACTTTAGAAATATTAGTTGACATAATAAAGTAAGTCTTAGGCTCTGTACTTATAATCTTATATGACTCATTTCAAAATGTCCACTACTTAGCTAACACTAACACTTCATCACTGCTGCTGCTTGTCCATCAAAGTCGATGATGACCATTCAGCTCAACTGGAATGATGATGATGTCTGTAGTGTGCCTGACTGTGACCAGTGATTCCTATGCGTGATTGGAATTGGTTACCACACTCTGGGCATGTGTGGAAGAAGTCTGTGTGACATTGAGCAGCTCTTGCCTTTTTTCTAGCGAGTTTTTGTTGTGCAGCTTGATGTATGAGGTTCTCTACAGCTGCTTCACCCCTCTTGATTCTTCGATGCCAGTCTGATCAATTTGTGCAAGATTCTCCCATGAATTTGAGACTATTTGAAGTGAGAACACTTCATCTCTATGGTATACTTCAAACACAACAACAGATAGCCTATTCTACTTAAAATTAAGTTTAGTGGCCACCAAATGTCAACAAGGAAAAAAAATATTATAATCAAAACTTTAATAGTCAATACCATCAGGTTCATTAAGTGATTACACTTACAAATGTTTTACTGGTCTATGGAAAACAGGACTTCCTAAGTTCATAACATCAATTTACAAATGTTTTAACTGGTCTATGGAAAACTAGACTTCCTAAGATCATAACATCAAAGTTGTGATTTTTCTATCTAAATTTCAAGTAAGGGTCTATGATTAGCCTATATATTTATATAGGCCTATTGGTAGGCCTCTGGTTTATATTTATATTGAAGTTCTAAGATTGGTAACAAATATAGCCAATAGGCCCTAATACAATATAGGCTATGCCAGTACCTGTATGTCCTAATTTAGACCACTGGATTTTTCTTGTATAATATTTTAAATTATCTTGTTCTAATATTTCGTCTGACTGGTGTGCAATGCATGCTCCCCATGCCACAATGTAAAAGTTTAACACATTATTTAACTTTTAGCAAAAATTAAACTACACAGTGTAATTTGCATTAGGGCCTATCCCATACTTTCTGTGCAATATGATTGAGCAGTACCGCTACACATACCAGTCATTTTCATTTTTGGCCTAGGATTGTATTGGCCCTTGCCTGTCAATGCTTAGGTATGCGGGAAGAAGCCTAGTTACTAACTAAGCGGTCCTGGAACAGTACAGGTATACACACAGTCCATTGCTACAATTATTTATTCACAAACTAAACTGTCTTGTCTGCCCATCCCCCTGTTGTTTGATTCATTCCAAAAATATTTTCTTCTTCTTCAATCGGTCTTCTTACATTAGAAATGTTTAAAATTTGAGCATATTCTCAATTTGATCTTCAAACTAGATAACATACAACACGTCTGCTGGCTGTTATGGAAACGTCTGCTGGGATGTGTCAACTAAACTACAAACCGTACAGTAGCCGTAGGTAAAACTTACCTAATAATCTCACCTGAATAGTAATACATATTGATATTATTAAAACAACGCAACAGTTAGATCTACAGCTGTTAAGTTGTAACTACAACAAAGTAAATAATAATATCTTGGCAGTAACACAGTAATATACTACTTTGTCTGTCCCGACCTGTGTCAACGGTCCTCTGTTCACGATCAGCTCGCGACAGGTTTAACAACTCAATGCACGTACAAATGCACCGGTTTTTTTCAATTGCAACCTTAAATAAACTAACGCACTTCGTTTTAACAGAGTTTTAACTAGTCCCACGCAAATCGGGTGCGGCTTTTAGTCGTCTAACTGCTTTTTATACTTTCACTTTTTACAAATTGTTTTATCTACATTTGCGTAAAAACAATGTAAATGCAGTGGGATATCATTTCATGTCGTAGGGCTGTGAGATAAAGTCAACCTCGTAGTACTAAGCTGCGAGTGTTTGTAATCGTTGTGTTTACCTTTCACAACCGTGCAATGCTGGTCCACGTACAATGACAATATTACGAGGTAAGGTTTTGTAGACAATGTAACACGTAGCTACATTGAAGAAAATTGCAGAGGGCGACATATAGAGCAGTCGCCCGCGTGTTGCCGGGGCCCGGAAGGGGAACAAAGAATAGCAACACTTTTTTACCTTCCATGCATGTCGTAAAAGGCGACTAAGGAGGTTATGGGATGGAGTTGGTTGTCCCATCCCATATAGGGTCAGTGACCCAAAGCCATGCTGAAGTCGGATGTGTCGGACCGAAAGGCGCAGATATTGCAGCAATGCTGTAAACCATGACACAAAGCATTCCGTTCTCCAGACTACATCCTGCTAATCTGTAGGTATTTGAGAACGAACGCAGAAGAAGAAGATAGAGCAGTTAAGGGGTATTGTGGACAATTGTGGTGAGTCAACAGTAGAGACGATAGGCCCTCCTATAATCCTTGCCGCACATGGCCGTGTCGTGCTATGATGTAGAGAGGCGACCGCATCAGGCGACACCAAGCAAAATACATTGTCTGGGGCGGCATTCCGATGAAAAACCATTGGGGGGGGCGTCATTTCAAAGACTTGCATCATACTGAGAAAATCTATCACACGGCCCTGTGGGCGCATGCAGGGTCTACGTCTTCGATAAGGGGGGAAGGTGGCTACCTATATAAAAAAAAAACACTCGCCTATTTTCGTGTGTAATCCTTTCGTTTTCGTGAAATTTGTGGTGACATTAACTTCACTCAACAACTCCCCATTGGTCTCTCTCAACAACACCCCATTGATCTTTCTCAACAACTCCCCATTGATCTCACTCAATAACTCCCCAGTGATCTCTCTCAATAACTCCCCAGTAATCTCTCTCAATAACTCCCCATTGAAAATACTTCATCTGTGGTCTAATTATAGACCTTTTAATCTCACTCAGCCCTTAGTTGTTGAATGGGGTCAACATCTACTTATGGCCTCACACGATTTGTCATTGGAATCCCTCGGTATCTCTTTATTAACCTCAGCACTTTCTCGTTGGCTTTTCCCACCCCGTCTTGATTTATCTTTAGTAAGCATCAATGGTTTCGTGGATTCAAAGGATTCATATTTTTTGCGTTAATTCTGAAACCCAATCTGGATCTCATAGATTTCCAGCAGAATACAGTCCGGAAAACAGAGATGTGTTGTGTCACCGTTGTATTTGTTTCACTGGCACGACACATCAGACTTCTGTGTGGTATTTAATATATTCCACGTTTTATTGGTACCACTGAACAGTGGATGTCATTAGTCATATCGCTATTAAACCAGCAGCGTGCCGTAACCTATTTATCAGCATTTCCCGCAATGTACGCTGGCCTTTTTCACCAATATGGGTGCCGACTACGCTAGACACTACTTGACAGTTAGCCGCTGTCTGGGCCATTCGTCCGTGTCGCAATCAGAGCTTGACTTCTAGTACATGATGAAAAGAATACGGCCACTGTCTTCTTTCCACGCATTTCGTAGGAGGAGACTAATTAAAGTTGGAGGGGGGGGGGTAGGCTGACAATCTGTTGTTACTGCATGTCTGATTTACAATTTTTAAAATTGTGCCTTCTGTCAAATAACACGCATTGTTGATGAAGAGATGCAAGCTAGCCGACATTACATCCATATCTTTTTGTATCATACTCTTAAGTGGTGAGGAGTTCTATGTGTGGCATCATGGGTCAACATATGTGACACTCTTATCCTTTTGTATCATACTCTTAAGTGGTGAGGAATTCTAAGTGTGGCATCATGGGTCAACAGATGTGACAGAAGCATGATAAAATAATTGACCCAGAGATGTTCGCTACACCTCTGATGCTAGTGATTCTTTGATATTGTCGTACTGATGTGCCTCCCTTTGGGGACTAAACATGTATCTCTAAATCCCGTAACACAACCATACCTTTGAGATAACATATCTTATACGAGTTGATATGTCACCTCGATTACTCAATTTTTATTTTAAATGCAATTCGACTAACAATACAAGAATCAGTGGACAAATCACGTGACAACATACCAACTTTTTAATTTCACATGCTATTGCACTATTTTGGAAACTTAAAAAGTCGCAACTTAAAATACCGATATAGCTATTTGCACGCAATGAACTGGCCATCCACCTCCCACTGAGTGGGCAGCGTGCATGTCGAGTGGTCAGGGGCTCTCATCGCGCAACGTGTCGAATATTGGATGCGTCGGTATATGAGTCTTTATCGGAATTTCGTTCCGTTTAATTATGTTAGCTATTTGTTCCGTAGAAACCTGTCGACTGATTCTTGTATTGTACCCAATTCGCTGGCAAGAGCTGCCTGCTCACAGATAATGGGATTACTTCATCATCATCATCTGTGTTATCGACCCGGCCACAAAGACTCAAATTTCCCAGCTGCTTGATTGATTGATTTTGTTGTGCTCAAGTTTCTGCATATTTACTCAATCATTCTCATCAGAGAACACTGCCTACTGTGAATATCGATCACAGCACGTAACTCCATAACTCACATGATGACCCCTTAGGAACCTACAACATATAGGACATACTGTGAACAATGCGTGATTTCGGCCCTATAACCTTGTGTAGACAAAACAAATTGTTGACCACTTCGACACAAATATACTATTGACATTTCTCAACTATAGGCTTACTACGCTGTCATCTCTGTACTTATATTACCGTCATTAACTTATGCCGATCTTGAATTAGCCCACACTTACAACATTACAATCCCACCGCGGCGTCCTTCCTACTTTTACGAACAATACACAATGGGAAATGCTAGTAGCTGATGATGTGAAATCTTCAACCACTTGACTTTTCCCACAAACTTTGAGTACCTGCGAAAATTGTTGCGAGCTTCTGGGTTCATTTTGTGTTAAGATAACATCATAGTATAACCGATTTGACTGGCGCAGACCAACATGAAATTTATCAAGCGTATGTCATGAGAGCTTAACATCATTTCCGATGTCAACATTTTTCGTGACAAGAAGTGTTTGCGTACGATCTAGTTAGCTATAGCGTATCTTGTTTTAATTTGAGGCAGTCCACGTAAATATGTTGTGCTACTATTTTTCTTGCAACATTTGATCTACAACGTCCAATTTCGTCATGAATGTTGCTATATAATGTTCTCTAGTGCCAGTAATCAATAGGCCCCTATGCCCTCTGTGTAAAGAGCACCGTTTTTATGGCGACTACGGATGTTATTGACTGACTTAGCACACGATCTGTCTTTTATTGTTCACGGTACTGCCGACTTAGCTGGCCTTGATATAATTTTGTCTGCCACATTAAAAAAATGAAAAGACAACTTATTGGAAATGTTATCGATTGTTATCCAAAAAAAGAAAAATGACAAAATACCTGCGTATTAGCGCGTAGCCAAATTGTTAGAGCCACAGTCTCACAATCAAAATTAAGGTTAAAGGACAGGGTAGGACCTGTCCCAGTAGGACCTACAAACTGGATTTATTTTATCTCTGTGGTAAATTTTAATATCATTAACATACTTAAATACGTTTTCCCAATTAAACCAATCTGCATCCATAAAAAGGGTGCGATTTTAGTCGTCCATATTTTAGTCAAGTCGAGATATTTAAGTCAAGTCACGATTTTAGCCAATGACAATTTTTCAAACAGAAGTTAGCTGGTGAATATGGACAGCTAAATACTTTGAATAGATGATAAAACATACTAACATACTAAAAAATCACATACTAAAAATGGAAATTGTAAAATTCTACATAGGCCTAAAGTTTTTTAGCAGAACACACGGTAGTTAGTTAGTTAGTCGTCGGATCATCATCACTGCAAACTGGACATGTCCATAGTTGCTCCGATCTCTCCCTGCGTTTCCGCCATTACACTTCTGCTGACAGTACCGGTCCTCTGCTGGTTGACCATCATTATTCTGCGCCCTCCAAAATGTTCACTTTTTATCAACACCGCATTTCAAACCCTGATCTTTAATCATGGGCATTGAAAAGGAATCGTCATCCACACTAGTCTCACTCTTGCGTGATATATCTCTTATGGAGTTCAAAACGTTAACTCAATTTCATTGCCCCATCGTCCTGTGCCACAATCGCGCATGACGCCAGTTGATCTGATCTTTCACTGATTCGAACACCCACATGTCCCGGCAATAAAATAAATGTAGCTATTTTCAAACTCGCCTTTCTCAAGGCCTCAATCCACTGTTCGCGAACGAGACCCACTTGTACCTTTCTAATCATACGCATATCGTCACTCATGATGCAGACCGGTGTAATCTTCTGTGCCTATCCACTCAAATGTCCTGGTCACCTGATCACAAGGTAATTAGTTTAACCATTTACAAACAGACTAATCGGTACAAAAAATGATAAAAGACAGTAGGGAAAACAGACTAAATCAACGTTTAAACAAAGAAACTGAATTCTCTGTTCTGCGTGTCTTATTATAGTTATACAGTGTACAGGTACACTGTAGTCTCGCATATAATCATAATAATAGTTTGTTTGTTCCTTTGGTGCCAAGAGCGGCACATTGGGCCTAAATCATGTTTTTCCATGCCTTATAGTTCGCTGCAAGCTGTTGTAGTTCTTGGGTGGTGCCCAATGTCAAAGACTTATTGTCATTGTCTCGTTATTGATTGTTCTTCTTAGTGTTGTCCTGGGTCCACGTTTTCGTGTTCCTATTGCAGACCATGACATATTTTGGTGAATAAGTATTTTCCCATCTGATCTAAGCACACGCCCTAAATAGGCCTGCCACCAACTTCTTCTTCTAATAATAATATTTGACACATATTCTTGTTTGGATATGGCTCTTATTGAATCTTAGTGACAAAGGTTTTCCAGTCTATGTTCAGGATTTTTCGTAGACATTTATTCTCAAAATCAAGTGGAGTGAAAATCAAACTGTATAAGTCGCTGGTTTTGTTGTTGTTGTTGTTGTATGGTTGTGAGAGTTGGACACTCACTGCGGACATGGAGAGAAGATTACTGGCTTTCGAGTACAAATGCTACAGAAGAATTCTACGAATTTCCTATAGGGAACATAAGACCAATGTGTACGTAAGAAATAAAGTAGAGATGTGTGCAGGTGTTCAGGAGCCATTGCTTTCAATAGTGAAACGACGAAAACTAGCATGGTTCGGACATGTATGCAGGCACGATTCCTTGTCACAAACAATACTGCAGGGAACTGTCGAGGGTGGAAGAAGCAGAGGAGGACAAATAAAGACATGGACAGACAACATCAAGGAATGGACAGGGCAAGATATTTCCACATTCATCTCCATCGCTGAGGATATAATTTGCTGGAGGGCTCTATGTGATGAAGCATCCAATGAGGTACCCCTACGACCCTGAAGGGTTATCGGTTTATTGATTGATTCTCAAAATTATGGAGTCTTTTTTGTATGGCGCGAGTGGATTTCTATTAATGATTTCAAATTTTGAACACTACTTACACTCTAACAAGTTGCAAATTATTACTAACAAATTATTAATAATAGTGAAAAAGTTTAAATATGTGTTGACCTTATAAATAAATACTCACCCCTATTAATAAAAAGATGGTAAAATAACAATTATAAAATGCATAAGGACGACAAAGGTTGACGTTTAGATCTAAGATCTTCGTCTGAACTAATATATAATAAGAAGAAAACAACGAATATAAAAACAATATTAATTTAACAAATTCTATAAAAAATAAACTGTCATTGTAGCGGCCTGGCATGAGGAAATTGTACAATTTGTGCAGTATTTTAAGAACGAAAGTGCGCGCACCATAACGAATTTTCGCACCATGAAGAATGTAGAAGACTAAGACAAGAAACTAAGATAATATATATCCACAGACACGAGACACACAGTAGAATAGGGCACCGTGTTTGTCATGGATTCAAGATTGACTTAACGGACGAGGAACCAGTTAAAACAGCAGATACAACAACTTAACGATAGACCAAAACAAAATCCTCACCAAAAGCGCACGACGAGGACATAAATAACTATACCATAGTTCAGTTCAAGAAAATAACTGTACCAATCATGAAATACCGAGACAACACATAAACAACACTGTAGACATATGAATACAAGAATGAACAAACACAGCGAGACAGCATCAATACTGCAGATATAACATAGATAACATACGCAGATAGAACATATATAAAATACAGCATACAATAAAAATAAAACATAACAAAAACAAACACACAAATATCACACAACTGTTTGATATTATCATTGTCGTAAAATGCTACATCTACTCGACATTAAATGTACGGTTCAGAAGAGTAGAAAATGAACAAACAATTGCAAGACATAATTGATACATTTGAGATACGGATGCAACAATACAAGAATATGAAGAAAGAGAAGAAGAAAAAAGGTTCTGAAAACATTGTCTGCAAAGTATTATCCAAAAAACACTTAACAAACGATACGAAAACAGGAGACCTATTGGACGCCCTCGTAAAAGGTGGATAGTGTATTAGAGACACTCGGAAATATAACAGCAGAGGAGGCAAATAGAAGGGCAAAAGACCGTACAATCACTCTCCCCTCAACACCGAAAGGTACATGAGGACAGAAAGAAGAAGAAAGAAGAAGAAGAAGAGGGTAAAAATGAATTCTAACACATAAAAATTTTTAAAAAAAAAATAAAAACTATTTTGGATACATTTTCAAATATATGACACCCGTTGAAGACCTTATTTGAAGGTAGAATCGAGGGGAGGGGAGTAGGAGGTAGGAGATTGCGAGACATAGCACTATGCTAAAGTCAGATGTGTCAGGGCAACATGTGATGAGATTGCGAGACATCGTCTGTGCTGAAGTCAGAAGTGTCAGGACTACAAGTGCAGATTTTGAGAGACATCTTATTTACAATGTTATTTATTCTCTGAGATCACGTGCTAAAAGTGGTGCTCTCGGCAGGCGGCGTACCACCTCTTCGTTGAGAAGAGCGGAATACATATGAGGGTGCAATGAAGTTAACTCTCAACGCCCTTTTTTTTTTCTCTCACCGGAGATAGTTGCCATGAAAGTTCCAGACCGATCAGGTACAATTTTATCCCCAACTCTGGCAGAAAAAAAAAACATCCTGATTCTGTACCCCGCAACAGAATAAAAAGTGTTTATTGTTTATTTGTTGATTTATCTCGGTCCCCATAAATGATTACTGATTCCTTATTAGGAACCACCATCACTGCATAAAGGGAATTCCCTTAAACGTAATTTTGTCGTTCCGTTAACAATCTAAAAGTATATAGGCTCAGTGCGAGATCGTCAATGGTAACGACATCCGTACAGAAAGTAAATAAGATTCATTCGTGATGTTTTTTTAAAATATTTTCGTGATTTTTGTTGGCCACTTTATATACTTAAAGTCGCATGCCAAAAACAAATAAGGCCCACCAACGAAACACATGGAAATAATCAAAATTGACATTTCAGGTTATGTTTACCTTTCTGTAAACAGGTCTTTACTGGAGCAAGTTCAAGGTCAATGTCCCAGACAATTGTGTTTGTGGGTTCTTCTGGTCTTTCAAGTGATGACGCACTTCCTCCCCCTCTTCCCCTTCCTCCTCCCATTTCTATCATTCTCTGTATATGTACATTGTTTATTTAACTGCCTTAATTAACTCATCCCGGTCTCTTTTCGTCACTTTGAATCCATTAAAGCTTTACCAACCAGTGCATGGCCGTAGATATGATTTCTGTAAGGGAGGGGAGGTTACCTTAAGAAAAGGTCGTTCGTATGTTAATTTTTGATGATCTGGTTGTTAGTAATCGCTAAGGGAAAAAAAAAAGGGGGGGGTGTTATCCATCTTTTCGATAAGTTCTTTCGTTGTCCCTGACTCCTGTATGACCTGAGTAAATCTAGGAATTATGAACAATATAGCTCTTGTATATTTTTATGCAATTTGGTAGTTCCTACATAGTTAATTTCATAGTTATATTTCATTGTTATATTTCATACCCAGAAGACTTCAACTCTCATAGCTGTGAGAATAAGCCTCCTGCAGTAAGCAGTAATTGTAAATAAGGCCAAGAAAATAACTACAGTCAAGAAATATTGAATTGGTGACTATATGCTGAATAGAAAATGTTACCATTTTTTTTTCCAAACACTGTACAATGTTCTACATTCTCCTTAAGGGTAATGATGACAAAATTCAACTGAAAATCAGCCAGATAAAAAAAAATGGAAGCAGACACGCCAAATGGTTGTATATGACACAGACACAAGGCAGTCAATGAAACAAACTCGTATCGTTAAGTGCAAGCTTGAGACATTTATTGTAGTCATGCACCACTGCCCATGCAGCATATCCTCCCCCGGCTACACGCTGGCTGTATAGTTACACTTAATATGAAAAATAATATATCTTGAAGGTCTACATTGTGGATAGTAAATATGTTTTTAAAACAAAGGCGTATCATTTGCCGTATAAGATATTTCCTGTGTAGCTGCGATAAAAATCGTATTATGCTAAGGTTTGTTGAGTTTATTGCTAGTCCCTCGTCAATTATACATTCTTGTGAACTTATCGGTTATCATCGAACAAAACTGATGTTATTTAACTTTTGCCTTGATTTTCATCCGTCCCCTGACACGTCTCACTTTTAAAACCTCTGTAAGGGCAGTTGAAGATTGGAAGGAGAAGAGGTCTACAAAGAAAATCCTGGATTGATAACATCAAATGTGCATGATTTTTCTACACTACTCCCAATGGCTGAAGACAGAGGTGTTTCGGGGTGGGGGGGGGTCCTTTTTGTATTAAGTTCTTCAGTGTGGCACCCGTGCTAACCTAACTGGTTATGTATGGATATTATTATTATTATTATTATTATTAGTCACTTTGTATTAAATCAGTCAATTAAAACCATGCGAAAAGTCAAATAGCGTCACTTTTGAAGGAAGAAGTCGATGAGCCCACAATGAATCTATAATTGACAAAGAATATTATAGCAATTTCAACTATACATATGAACTGTTAGCACCAATGAGATAGTCTGCTGTCTTACTCGAAATTATACATCAGAGACAACTAATTATGGGTTCTATGTTGTAGGACTGTCTGAAGGAAACAATTAATAGAGAGAGGGAAAGACAGAGAGAGAGAGAGAGAGAGAGCGGAGCTGGGGGATTTGTTGCCTACTCATTTTGTTAAAAAAGCACTAAAAATCACTAACCTTTTTAGGAAAGCACTAATTAGAAAACTAACCTCTTTCAATAAAAAATGTTACAAGATAACACATTGCAATTTACTTTAATCAGTCCTCTTCTTCTTCTTTTTCTTGTTCTGCGTTCGTTCTCAAATTCCTGCAAGTTAGCAGCAGCATGTAGTCATGAAAATGGAATGCGTTGTGCAATTGTTTACATCTCTACTACGATATCAGCGCCGATCTGTCTAACACATCCAACTTCAGCACGACTTTTATGCCACTTTGACCCTCTATGGTATAAGACAGCAATATCTACCCCTGGATCATTCTTAGTCACTTCTTATGACATGCGTGGCAGGTTACAGTGTCAATATTCTTTGCTCCCCTTTCGGGCCATAAAACTCACTGTAGTATTCGTTATTATAATAATGAAAGTTTAATTTCAGATCTGCAAAATCCACGTTTTCTCACATGATGTTTTCTTTCTAAGAGGCTATATATCTTGTCTAAGACTTTTGGTGTGTCATTTCATTAAATACATTTTGAACGGTCAACTCAGTGGCGAGTCCACCCATTGACCTTGCAAGTTATCTGACATATAGTTTAAATAATAAACAGCTTTGTGTACCTACCTGAAATGTCGTAAATCTGAACTTACCTCAAATGTCATAAATAAGAACTTACCTCAAATTTCGTAAATCTGAACTTACCTCAAATATCGTAACTTTACTTACCTCAAATGTCGCAACTCTGTACCTACCTCCAATCCCCCCCCCCCTTTTGGGAAACCATAACGTGACTTAGTACTAGAAATTTGATGTAGCTAAAAGTGGGACACCCCTAGTTCTCCCAGATCTTAACAATTTTTCGCAAAAAAGGTCATCAATTTTCTCAAGGAAAAGAGAAAATTATGCCCGGAAATTAACGAATGATCCCCTTTTCCAGGCTAAATTCCCCCCACCCAACCCATCTACTGCCTTGACCCCTCTAAACTACAAGCTGGAAACATAGTCATCATCAGTTCTGAGCTGCTAGTCTTTGCAACTTAAATTCTCTTTCTTAAACATTATAATAAACCAAGGGTTCTCAACCTTTACAGACGGCGAGCACCGCCTACGTATAATACTGAGTGTGCGAGCACTGCTCACTTATAATACTGTGTGTGAGGACTGCCCACATATAATACTGAGTGTGCAATCACTGCTCACATATAATACTGTATGTGTCAGCACCACTTACATATAATAATGTGCGTTCGAGCACCACCCACATATAATACTGACTGTACGAGCACTGCCCAGATATAATACTGAGTGTGCGAGCACTGCTCACATATAATACTGAGTGTGCGAGCACTGCTCACATATAATACTGAGTGTGAGCATCGCCCACATATAGTACTGAGTATCAGCTCGCAACGACTCCCGGGTTGACCCAGCCTTAACTCGTACCGGATTAATCCGGGAAGTAAAGACTGCGAGGGAGAGGAGATGGCTACCGCCCTCATTTGCAGAGCCACTGAAATGTGAGATTGCTAACATATCACACCTCTACGGCATTAATAAATGCTATGGATTACTTTACTTTTTTACTTAGTGTGCGAGCAGGACCCACAAATAATACTGAGTGTGCAAGCACCATGCCATATAATATATAAAACGAAAAAATATACATTTATATTTGTAAAACATTCACCAGAATAATGAGATCTTTGAGAGTGAAGGTTACTCAGTTAATGAGTATCAGGATTTAACGATGAATGAGCCAGCACTGAAAATGAAAAGGAAATTGAAAATGCAAGTAAAAGTGAATGTGAAAAATGGCCACATAACCTTCATTGCACCTTACACAACCAAGGATATGTCCATAAATCGTCAACAATTATTTTGCCATTTTTAACCCCCTCTTCCCCACCCCACCCCTTCCGTTTTTCAATAATTCACGGGCTAAACTGCTTATTTATGTCCAAAATAAGTATAAATCTCTCTTTATCTAAAAAGACAAAACTGTGCAATAAAAGGACGGAAAATTATATAATTTGTTATACATATTAATAAAAATCTTTAAAATTTAAACAACTTAATAGTTGTTATATAATACTTAAAAAAACACATGTAGGCATATATGCAAAATTTTGCCATTGCCAACAACTGTCAAATTTTCAGAATTCTCAACCCGAAAGCCATCTGCAATAAGGAAGGTTTTCCCACACAGCAGCTTCTGCGAGTAATTCCTTCATTTTCATGACATTTTTGGTGATTTGTTTAAATAAATCGTTAGTGGTTACACTGCTTTTGACTAAATTTCCACAAGGCAGCAAAGTACTCCTTAACACACTGCTCAGAAGGTCTGTGTTGTTCGTCCATCATAAGTGATGATGACCATTTGTTACATCTACTTTTGAAAATCAGTTAGAGATATGTCCTTACCTATGAGTTCGTAGATGGCTAATAAGTCCTATTCGAGCCGCAGTTGTCCTTAGATAGTTCGGGCATGGAATGACCACTGTAGACTATTTTTGGTCTATCCGTAACTTTCTAGCTATACTCCGCTGTTAAGCTGCTGCATTTCTCCTCTTTTCACAGGATGATATGCCCTGTTTGACTGTAGAGTTCAATTTAAATATATTACGTGCAATCTCTTCCCATGTATCTTGGTCTATTTCAAAGGCTTTCAGTGAGATCTTTAACGAGTCCATATGGCGCTTCTTTTTGCTATCTTGAGATCGTGTACTCTTCTCCAGCTCACCATAGAGAAGTACCTTTTGCAGGCGATGATCTGACATAAGTACTAGATGACATGGCCAACAAATCTGTGTCTGCATAGGAATAGTGTCAATGCTAGGGATACCAGATTTTGCGTACAGTTCCATGCTCCTAGCCAGTGGGAAAACCTTTTTCCTTCGGGTGAATTTTCGTGGATGTGAAAATAGCTTGCATTTGGGATTTTGATTTCAGTGAGTTGTGCAAAGTGTCGGCCTCACTGTCTTATCGGATCTCATTTCAAACCAGTGGCAAGACGAGTCCAGACGGCTGGAAGTGAAGTTCTATGCAGTAGATGGCCGTGGTTTTCTACGTGTCTCACCATGCCCGATGCGGTCCACACTACGTTGCAGGCATTCGCCTAATTACCCGGTGGACCGATAAACTATCGTACTTCATACGCATAAATTCGCGAATATCAGACTTTACATGTAATGGTTGACAAGACCGTCATGCTTTTTTGAGACATTCTTGGCATTACATCACCTACTTTATGACTGCCTAACAGACTGTCAGTCAAGCGTGGAGCCAGAACATATCTCAGGCAGTCAACTGGTGATGTGTTTATACGATACGTTAAAACTGCTGTAGCTACATAGTGAACGATTCAATGTGTTGTTGGTATTGAAGTAAATTAGGCCATCACATAAACTCCAAAGTTATTATATAGAATCGCTCTCTATAATTGAACAAATACATCCATTTGACAGCCTCAGCTCTGTCTGAAGGTCTGTACTAAGACAATGGGAGCCGCGTTAGCGCAGTGGTTAGCGCACTGGCTTCGCATATGAGTGGTCCTGGGTTCATTCCCCAGCTGAGGCGGAAATGTTTTAAGATCACAACGGCTCCCAGGTCGACCCAGCCTTAAATGGGTACCGGATTAATCCGGGAAGTAAAGACTGCGAGGGAGAGGAGATGGCTACCGCCCTCATTTGCAGAGCCTGTGAAATGTGAGATCGCTAACATCTCACACCCCTACGGCATTAATAAATGCTATGGGTTACTTTACTTTTTTTTTACTAAGACACTGAACATTGTTTATTAGGGTAGGTCCCATGGCAGTAACTTGCCATCGGGTATAACTCTTCATCGTACTAAGCCGCATCAATTATTAGGCCAGTTCCCTTTCTTGCTCTCTTTACCTCTCATTTTGGTAGCACTTCTACTTATTTTTGTTCATCTTGATATTTGCCCTGTGTTACTCCGGCCACTCACTTCCTATTTAGGGGTGTTACCCTACTCTGGAACATATACCCATTTACAACTGGGTCGACTGGAGGAGTGGTCGTGTCAGGCGAGAAATATCATTTAGTACTAGAAACTTAATCAGAAGCTAGTAGCCCACCCATCCCCCCTCCTCCTTCCACCTTTACACGTTTAAAAAATCACCACAAATTTAAGGAAAACGATAGGACTACACACGAAAATGTACACATTTTTATATAGGTAACCACCTCCCTCCCTTCTTATCGAAAACATAGAGCATATCTACGCCCACAGGGCCGTATGGCAGATTTTCTCAGTATGCCCCCCTCCCCCATAAAATGTTTTTATTCAAAATGTCGCCCCTTAAATGTATTTTAAATGGTACTGCCTGATGTGGCCCCGCCACTCTGCTCCGTCGCACGGCACGTCCCTGTCCTCCCACATTTATCCTTGACTACTACTTCCTACTTCAAAACAGATATGTACCTCTGTTTTATAAACTACACGAAAGCATTTGATAAAGTTAAACATAGCGAAGTTATACACATGCTAGAGAACTTGAATATTGACAATAAGGATTTAAGAATCATCAAGAACATGTGCCAGCAACAAACACCAGCAATAAGAGTAGGAAATCAATTTGGCCCTTTTCAACAAATAAAACATAGTCACAACAGGCAAAATTGAAGGCAACAGAGATAGAGGGCGAAATTATTAGACAGAAATATTATAAATATTAGAGAGAAAAAATATTAGACAGTATGACAACCTGGCACAGCAGGGAAACAACAACTATCTTGATACATAATATTGTGGACAGAGAGCTGTGGAGAGCCATGACCGCCTACGCCAGCCGGCATGGCACCTGATAATGATGATGATGACTTCTTACAAAGGCTTTCATCAAGGTGTCATGTTGTTCTCCGCCAAAGCAAGCAGTACTGTCGGCAGATTGTACGCAAATGTTTGGCGTAGAAATGGCATTCACCTACAGACTAAGCTGAAAGTTTACAGAGCAGTGGTACTTCCAGTGCTGCTTTACGCTAGCGAAACATGGACTGTGTATAGACGTCATGTGAAAAAAACTCAATCATTTTCATACAAATTGTCTCAGAAAAGTTATGAACATCAGATGGCAAGACAAGATTCCAGATACCACTGCCCTTGATAGAGCTGGTATCCCAAGCATTGACACGATCCTGATGCAGACACAGATTCGTTGGGCAGGTCATTTGGTGCGTATGCCAGACCATCGTCTGCCAAAGATACTTCTCTATGGTGAGCTAGAGAAGGGTATACGATCTCAAGGTGGCAAAAGGAAGCGCTACAAGGACTCGTTAAAGGACTCACTGAAAGCCATTGAAATAGACCACGATACATGGGAAGAACTTGCACAAAATAGATCTACATGGCGTTCTAAAATAAAAAAAAGAGCGCATCATCTTGTGAAAAGAAGAGAAATGCAGCAGCTCAACAGCGGAGAGCAGCTAGAAAGTCACGGATAGACCAGGATCCGTCTACAGTCGTTATTCCATGTCCAAACTGTCCAAGGACATTTACAGCTCGAATAGGGCTCATTAGCCATCTACGAACTCATAATCAAGGACATAACTAAAATTGAATTTTCATAAGTGGATTTAACAAATGGTCATCATCACTTATGATGGACGAACAACAACAAAAACAACAACATGTTTTTCTATGTTCCGCTATGAGAGTTTTTCTCGTCAATTTTTGTTGGTGGGAAGATAACTCTGTGTTTGTTTAAACTTAGTTTGATAAATTTGTAATCTTTTCGAAATAGTAATTGTATATTATGCAGTTGCCTCTCTTACACTGTTAACTTTCTGTACGTAATAAGCTCTCAACGCAGGTAATGACAAGTTTCAGACTTATGATGTTACATCTTTCTCTGCATGTCGCCAGACATATGAAAATTAGAAGCGAGTGTCCTGACATTCTAAAGGCATACAGACAAGACACAGTTACGAATGCTGCAATTCTTGCATACGATATTTATGAGGGCTTGCAGACAGAAGAGAAAACTGTAGTCACAGCGATATACCTAGAAGATACGTGCAGCAGTCAGCTACAACCAACTTGTCGACTTATTAAGGGAGCAGAATATTGACCTACAGATTTATCCTTGCATAGTAAACTTGTCCATGTGTAGAAAGATTGCTCTGTAGTGCGTCTGGACATCAGATGATGTGGATGATGATGATGATGATTATGATGATGATGTGGATGATGATGATGGTGTTGATGATGATGATGATGATGTGGATGATGTGGATGATGATAAAATAATCCCTTTAGCTGTGAACATGTAGCTTTTGGCAACCCATATTCTTTCAGACACAAGCACCAGTTTTTCTCAGTTGTGTAACGAAGGATTACCACGTCCTCACATGAGCACAGTACAAACTTCTGGTCCAACTATCTAATAATTCTTCTATTAGATTTGTTGATCCACCCGCAGTGATGGCACATCTATCATTCCTCGTCGCCTTGAAGTCTGACACTTTTTCTTCTTCTTCTTTCGTTCACTTGAAACATGTCCATATCTGTAATTCTGTCTCCTTAATAAAACCACTGTCTTTTGTAGTTCATACAGTGTCCCATAGAGCTTTCATTCCAGTGTTGTTTCCTCTGGCCAATATGTCTGCCTCAGCGTTTCATGCTCAGAACACTCTTGAAGTATATGTTTGGCACTCTGTGCTGCCTGTCCACATGTACATATGGCCGTGGTGCCAATCTTGAACTTTGTATACATGTGACTGCGGAGTCGGTTGTGTCCTGTTCTGAGACGTAGAATTATAACTTGTTCTGATCTGTTCATAATGTGATAGTCATCTTGTGTTGGTGTTTGTGGCTTTCTTATTGACTTGATCATCTGTTTTTTCTGATGGTAGGTGATTGGTATATCTGGTTGGTCTTCGGCAGCACCTTCCTTAGCCAGTTGGTCTGCTTTTTCATTTCCTGGTATTCCACAGTGAGAGGGTATCCACTGCATGGTTACCCTATACTGGTACGACAATTTGCTAAGTAGTTTTTTCAAGTCTGTTAATTTTCCAGACTGGAGAGCTTGAAGCACTGAACTTGCATCTGTCAGGAATACCACAGGCTGTAGGCCAGAGTTGGAGTTCAGCAGTTTTTTTCTGCCAGACTAATTGCCTGGATTTCTGCATCATAATTATTGCAGAATTTTCCTGTCGGTGTTCTGATTGTATCTCTAGGCTTGTGTAGATATTCTATATATACACATGCACCTCCATTCCTCACAGCATTCTGTGCTGATCCATTTGTGTATACTCTGACCCATATATCTTGTGGATATTCCTCATCCAGAAAACTGAGGGTGACTGTCCTTCGCTGCACACTGTTCTGTTCGTCCTCGCTTAGTATTCCTTTCACATGGGTCTGAATGTATATTGGCATTCCATGCCTTTCGCTCCACGGGGTTTGTTCTGGTACAGATCTTAAGGGGCTGTCAACTTCAGGTAGGTCTGTAAGTTGTCTACAGCGTCGTTTAGCTTGATGGATAAAACTGCTTCTTTTCAGTCGCCCCATTGCTAGATTTTGTGATCTTTTCTTCATTGGATGACTTGGCATACACTGAAACTTTTTTGCTTTAATTAGTACTTTTGTGTCTCTGCGTTCGCCAAGTGTTTGCATTCTTCCCATTTTCTGCATCTCTGCTATGGGTGTTGATTTCATTGCTCCCAACATTATTCTAAGTGCCTAGTTTTGCACTTTATCTAGATCTTGTAATGTGGTGTTTGATGCAGGATACCACGCAGCTGAACCATATTCCAGGTGTGGTCTTATGCCTTGCTGGTATACTTTACTGAGTATATTTCCACTGGCTCCCCATGTGGTTCCACTTAGTTTTCTCAGGATAGCTAACTTCCTCCTGGCTTTTGTTGTTGCTTTGTTTATGTGCTGCTTCCATGTCAGCTTATCATCAAAGGTAATTCCGAGGTATGTGGGTTGTTTGTCTTCTTTCAAGAGCTCTCCATCTATCTTGATATGACCAGCTTTTTGGTTTGGTGAGAGGGTAAAGAGCGTAGTGCTGCACTTTTCTGTGTTAATGCTGACGCACCATCTATTTGCCCATAAGGTTAGGGCATCAATCGCTCTTTGTATTTGTTTAGTGGCCACTGTTGCATGTTCTTCCGTGCACCAGATCACCAGGTCGTCAGCATACATTGCCACTTTGATCCCGTGTGGTAGTTCAGCAACTAGGTCATTGATGTAAACCAAGAAAAGTGTGGGTGACAGGACTCCTCCCTGGGTGACTCCATGACGCAGTAGAAATGTCTTGCTCTTGCGACCATCTAATTGTACCCTGGCTCTTCTAATATGCAGGTATGCTTTTACCCATTTGTACATTCTTGAGCTAACCCTGCAATTTCGCAATTTCATTAGGAGCCCTTCTTTCCAGACCTTATCAAATGCTTTCCTGAGGTCTATCCATGCTGCTAGTACCAGTTTCTTTTCTTGGAAGGCATCCTCAATCTCTTGGGAGAGGTAGGTTGCCTGATCTTCAGTAGAGTAGCACTGTCTGAAACCTTCTTGCTGTGATACCAGAAGGTTTTCACTTTCAAGGTGCCACTGCATCCTAAGATTGATAATGCGTTCCATAGTTTTACATAGACAGCTTGTGAGGCTGATGGGCCTGTAGTTGGAGACTGTGTTGCCATCTTTTCCTGATTTGAGGAGTGGTATCATTATTGCTTCTCTCCATGCCTGTGGTACATTACCTGTGGACCAGCTTGTGTTAAAGATCTGCAGCAGCTTTGCTCTTGCTGCAATTCCCATGTTTCTAATCATTCCATTGGACACTCCATCAGCTCCAGGGGACTTTTTCATTTTCAATTTGGATATTGCATGCTCCAGTTCTCTCATTGTGATTAGTGCCTCCATGACTTCAGGTATAGGTTCGCCTTGTCCAATGTTTTGCTGGTTCTCTCGAACCTCCTGTTGTTTTTCTGGGCTAACTTTGACGTTATTGTCTTCTGCAAAGGAATCTGCAAATTAATCAGCTGCATGTTTACCTGTTAAAATGTTTCTATCTTTATAAAGTGTGATCCTGGTATTTCTCCCTGTACCTTCATCATTTAGTTGTTTTACAAGTTTCCATATTTTCCTAATATCTCTTTTTCTAGGTTCAGCGACTCTGTTTTTTCTTTCCAGCTGCTCCGTCTGGCTTGTAACTTGGCTCTTTGAAATTTAGCCTTTGTTTGCTGATATTTGTTGTGATGTTCTTGGCTAGGTCTGTTCTCAGCCTGCTGTCTAGATGTCTCCATCTCATTTTGCAGCTTTTCCAGATCATAATTCCAGTAGAGTTTGTAGTTTTTTCGTGCCCCCCTGGGTATGGTTTTACTAGCAGCATGTAGTATACATCTATTAAATTCACTCACTGCTCTATTGATGTCTTTGTCCAGGTTCATGTCCTTAGCTAGAACACTGGTTAAATGCTGGTATATTTTCCAGTCTGCCCTTTTATAGTTCCACCTAGTGAGCGTGCTGCTGTCCTTGGTAAATTCATTGTGAATTTCCAGAAATACTTGTCTGTGGTCACTACCCCCAAGCTGCTTTCCAACGACACGTGTGATGTTCCATTCCAAGCCTGGTGAGTGGAATGCCAGGTCTGGTGTAGAGGTGGTGTGCCATGCTCTCGAGTAGAAAGTTGGTGAGTCTGCTGGCTGGTTAATAAGAATGAGATTATTTTCATCCTGCCAGCTCTCAAGTTCCTCACCTCTCTTGTCGATATGATCGTAGCCCCAGCTCTGAGAGTGGCTGTTGGAGTCAACACACACCATAAGTCTCTCTTTGTCTGGTATTGTGTCTAGTGCCAATGGTTTTTCATTTGGGCAGTAGTGGTTCAGGATATGTAATTCTGCACTGTCTGTTTTTAGGTGGAGCATCTGGTATTCTGTCCCTTCAATATATACTTCCAGCTGACATTCGCTGATATTGTTTTTAACAAGTGTCAGAATTCCACCCTTTCGCCTGTCCTTTCTGTCAGACCGGTAGCACTGGTAGCCTCTGATTTTGAAGGTTATGTGGCTGCTGAGGTGTGTTTCTTGGATACTGCATATATTCACTTGTTCTTCACTGAGGACATTTTCAAGTTCCAATTTTTTGCTGTATCCATCTCTTTTACTGTTGACACCCTCAGCATTCCAGTGCATTATTTTTATTGGTCGTTTGTTTGTTTGGCCAGTAGCTCTATTCCCTTGCCTTTTAGCTCCTCGGGCCAATTGAGAAGGACTTCCAGTAACTGAGGTTGGGTCCTTTCGAGGTATAGGACCCGGCACCGTCCCTGCCTGAACGTCCGCCACAGAGCAGGCACCATAACTATTTATAAATACAGACATGTTTCCATTGTGTTTTGTGCGTGGCATCCTGATTATCTGTGCGCCTTTTGGCTGGATGCCTTCGTCTTCAGCACTCTGCTTACGTGGGCCGGACTATGGTCCTGCTCGAGTGGGACTGCCCGACCAGTCTTAGTTTTCAGCCCCTGATAGTTGAACTAAGCCCCATCACCACTGCACGGTGCTGGCCTCGATGGGGAAGTCTGACACAAAAAAGCAGATGTAATATCTGCTGATCTGCACTTCTTCGTCCTCCATGGGGATTGTTTTGTTGAAGATACAAGTAAGACACGATGTGACAATTATGATTTTTTCCACTCGTAACAGGTTGTCATCTTATCCAACAACTTCACTTAGTCGCCCACTGAAACATGGATGACAAAGAAGACAACAGACATATTCTTTGCAACCTAAACTAGACTTCCAGTCCAGAATGGCCACACAGGCGAAATCTTGGACATCAGAGATCAGAATAAGAGACTCTGGTTTGCTACAGGGATCCCCATTGTCTCTAAGTTTTTTTTCGATGTATAAGCTTACAGCTTAAAACTGTACAATAGCACACTTCGTTGTCCGCTCTCCGTTCCAGCATCCATCCAATAGGATGTAGACTTAAAGTCCCAGTCAGATGTTGATTATGTTATCTTCAGTTCTTTCCCGAGAGGACACAATGTCTTCCCTCACCTATGGTCCATTTATGTAATCGTTGTATATATACGTCACAAACTCGCTGTAGACATTATGCAGGTCATCCTAAACCAATTTGCAGAATCCTGCAACATCTTTGCGCTCACTATCTATTGAGAAAGATCGAAACGCGAAATGAAATGTCCAAGGAAGACTATTGGAGTCACCAGATCACCAGACTCGACAAAATGCGCAGTGATAATACACGAAAGATAATAAGTATCACATTATGCATAGAATATATAGAGAAACAATAGATCAAATGGTTTGGGCATCTTATGAGGACGAACGATCTACTTCCCATAAGTGTTTATAACAAGCTGGAATCATGATACAGAGCCAATGACATATCTAGGAAAAGATGGATAGACAACATCAAGATCATCCTGAATAAATATGACTATATCTCAACCAGAGCAACACAACTGGCTCTGGAACGCAGACTACATCTCCTTCACAAACCCCTAGGCTCAACGGAAAGTGTGGAATCTACAAAACACAAACTAGGGATAGACAATAAACAATATCAACACAAATAAAACAATGGTCGTGTATCAGCCCGCACCAAATTATCAACATTTTTATCTTCGTATAAAGGTAAAGGTAAAGGTAGGTCCCATGGCATCTGCCGTCGGGGATGAAGATAACTCTTCATGTACTAAGCCGCAGCAACTATTAGGTGGGGTGGCCAGTTCCCTTCCTTGCTGTTTTTTACCTTCCCTAACTCATGCGTCAGGTACTCATTTACAGCTGAGTCGACTGGAGGAGTGGTTGTGTCAAGTGAGAAATCACAACCCGGATTTATCTTCGTATACAAATCAAATAAGAAGAGCTTTCAACGGTCAATAGTTTTACACGCAAAGCCTGTACAGCACTCTCTCACAAGCTGTAAACTACGACACTGGGGTAAACAACAGAATAGCGAAAGACAGTGCCACCTTTAGATAAGACTATACCCAAATGTATGGGATAGAAGGGAAATAACAATTACAAACTCACAGTTTACCAGGCAGCAGTAATATTATCACTTCTTTATGCCTGTGAAACATGGACAGCATATGCCAGACACGCTAGAAGATATCTAACTTCCATTAGTGGGATAAAATACCAGACAGTGAAGTAAGTCTAAGTCTGCAATCATTCATGCAATGAATGTTGATAAAGGCGCCTACACACTGAGCAGGATACATGGGTCGCATAAAAGATCGTGGTCTATTAAAACAGCTGATATACGAAGAACTTCAAACTGGCTCCCGCAAGGCCGGAGGACAGAAGAAGTGTTTTAAAGACAGTCTTAAGACATCAATGACTCACTTCAACATAAGGACAAATTTATGAGAGAATCTTGCGCAAGACAGATCTAACTGGAGTCACCGAATCAAAAGTGGTGCAACAGCTACAGAGAATCTCAGACACGATGCTGTGCAACAGAAACGTGCTAGAAGAAAGGCAAAAGCTGCTCAATGTCCCACAGACTCCTCCCATACATGCTCAGAGTGCCCTAAAAGAATTCCAGACACTCATAAGACTCAGTAGCCACAGTCCGACACCGCAGACATCATCATCAAAAGTTGAGCTGTATGGTCATTGTCGAAGACGATGAACGAACAACGTTATCAACTCTAGCAATGTATTCTTGATTCTGTAGTCAGTCAATGACCTCTCTTATTTGGTCGGCCCAAGGCGAACTATAGAGGAAACGATAAAACTACAAACATCCGCTCATATGATGCCTTTTTTTTTTACCTATTTTTGACTCATCAACAGCTCACAACACAATACTGCCCTACCACGCGTCACACGGTGAGGTTACTGGCGTGTCGCTAATCAATGAAAGTACTAGACAGCCTCTCGTAGTGACGTAAAATATATTTTGTGCTATGCATTGTTATGGTCGATAATCAGGATTGGCCCCCGATGAGCGGATGTTTACGTTAGGGTTATCTTACCTTCTCTATAGTTAACCTTGGTGGGTCATAAGGGCTGTTCATAAATAAAGTCAACAGTTATGTTATGTGGGAGGGGGGGCTTGAAAAGTATACCAGTTACTGACACGAGGGAGGGGAGTGTTACTAAATATTACGTATACAAATAGTATACATATATATATATATACATATATACATATATACATATATATATATATATATATAAATGATTCACTGCGGGGAAAGGTGAGAACTATTTAATACTAGAAGCTTAGCTCGGTGGTGCCCGGGCGAGAATGAAAAAAAAGGTGAATTTCAGTATACAATTAAGAACAAAATTTGTCTTGCGAATGAAATCAAACAAAAGAAAACAACATATTCTTCTTCTTCTGCGTTCGTTCTCAAACTCCTGCAGATTAGCAGAACGGAATGCGTTGTGTCATGGTTTACAGCATTGCTGCGATACCTGCGCTTTTCGGCCTGACACATCCGGCCTTTTGTCACTGACCCCATATGGGATGGGACAGCCAACTCCATCCCATAACCTCCTTAGTCGCCTTTTACGACATGCGTGGAAGGTAAACAGTGTAACTATTCTTTGCTCCATTTTCGGACCCCGGCAACACAAGGGCGAAAACAACAAATAATTAATAAGCCTAACAGAAACATCCCGTAACTAAAGGCTACTTAAATAAATTGGAAATTTTACAAAAATCACAATGCCCGTGGAAAACGAACTGCAAACGTCGGCGCCCAAGTCTGACACCCAATCTATCGAGGACACAGAATATACAAAATATTTAGCATTATAATGAATAGTTACTTAACTTTCATATGTGTCATGTGACGTTTTATTTGCGGATCGCAGTGACCTCAATGTCTACCAGAGAATTTGTAACGCCCGATTCATTAGAATTTAAGAGTGCAACATAAACGCAGATGTAAATTTTATTCTATGATTAGCCCATGGACAGAAATATACATTAGCAAAGAACACATAGAAATAATATTTAACCAGTTAAAAAAGAGTGAACTCTCGTCGGAAGGCAACAAACATTTCTAGGCCTGGGCAGGGACTATGTATTTGTTGACAGTTTAGCAGTGTGCAGAGGTCAGATGTAAACGGTTAACTAGCCATATCCATGCAGTGAGGCAGTAAGTTATGAAGGTTAAGGTCAAGAGACTACGATGTACTGGAAGAATATTGCATCAATACTCGATTTTTGACATTAATTAGCAACTTCTAAGAGCTCTCATTGCAACAACGTGGGGTCAAATTATCTAAGTAAGCGATCTGCCAATATTCGTCCCTCTACCTACAGTTTCCGATGAGCATATTTGATATAGGTAGTTCCAAAAAGGTTAAAAGCTACGGAAATAACGGCTAATATGCCTATATTATATATATATATATATATATATATATATATATATATATATATATATATATATATATATATATATATATATATATATATATATATATATATATATATATATATATATATATATATATATATATATATATACATACATATATATATATATATATATATATATATATATATATATATATATATATACCAGTTTCCGTGACTATCGACTAATAAGTCGATAGGTCTATGTGCACGCTACTTACGCGCTCCGTCCAAAATGGTCATGGAAATGCGTCTTTATCAACACTTCGTTTCTTTAAATGATGTATGTATTTTGTTTCGTTAAAAAGTGGCTACAGCTGCCCTCAATGTATCATGTATGTATATATAAAGTGCTTGGATTTGAAATTGAAGATGTTGAATCTTTGAAAATAGGAAACACAAATTATAATGTTTATGTCATACTTTTGGTGAAAAATATTTTCTGGGAAGGAAGGGTAATTTATTATTTTTTTATATAAAACGGAGGGTCAAGAATAGACAACAAACTGTTAACGTAATTTATAAATAGCCCCCAGATCTCCTCAGTATTGTGCAATTAACCACAGCATTTAACGCCAATATGTCCGCTTTTCTTTTGCACCTGACTCCTGCATGACGTCAGTATATCTATGTAATACTTCGGATACCCATGCTATTCAATACCGTGACCTGCTCCTTTCTTAACCTACACATTTCCATCTTAAATAATATGCTTTGTGAGTCTGATTGTGCCCAATAGTCAATTTAAGACATGTTGGGAAACAAAATTTCTAAAGTGACTCATTTGGTGTTTTTTTCTATAATTTTCATTGGTCACGTCGTCTCTACTTTGTATCAACAGCCAATGAAAATCGCAGTAAAAGTTAAACTAGTCACTTTAGAAGACTTTTACAATAAGTCCTCGAGTCCTATATTTGCGAGTGATGACGGTCATAAAGCATCATGGTCTGTGATTTGGTGTATTTGGGTGCGACAGTCACTCCTTCTATCTCCAATTTCACTCTCGATGTGGTAGTGGAGTAGGCAGGTGATTTCTGAAACACCTTCCTGCCATTCATGTACGCGCTTTTTCATTTCTGTTTTTAATGAACCATCTAGAATATGATTGCGTGTCGCGGTGTTGAATGAACCATGTAGCGGTGTTGAATAAACCATGTTGCGGTGTTGAATAAACCATGTAGCGGTGTTGAATAAACCATGTAGCGGTGTTGAATGAACCATGTTGTGGTGTTGAATAAACCATGTAGCGGTGTTGAATGAACCATGTTGTGGTGTTGAATAAACCATGTAGCGGTGTTGAATGAACCATGTTGCGGTGTTGAATGAACCATATTGCGGTGTTGAATGAACCATGTAGCGGTGTTGAATGAACCATGTTGCGGTGTTGAATGAACCATATTGCGGTGTTGAATGAACCATGTTGCGGTGTTGAATGAACCATGTTGCGGTGTTGAATGAACCATGTTGCGGTGTTGAATGAACCATGTTGCGGTGTTGAATGAACCATATTGCGGTGTTGAATGAACCATGTTGCGGTGTTGAATGAACCATGTTGCGGTGTTGAATGAACCATATTGCGGTGTTGAATGAACCATGTAGCGGTGTTGAATGAACCATGTAGCGGTGTTGAATGAACCATGTAGCGGTGTTGAATGAACCATGTAGCGGTGTTGAATGAACCATGTAGCGGTGTTGAATGAACCATGTTGCGGTGTTGAATGAACCATGTAGCGGTGTTGAATGAACCATGTAGCGGTGTTGAATGAACCATGTAGCGGTGTTGAATGAACCATGTTGCGGTGTTGAATGAACCATGTTGCGGTGTTGAATGAACCATATAGCGGTGTTGAATGAACCATGTTGCGGTGTTGAATGAACCATGTTGCGGTGTTGAATGAACCATGTAGCGGTGTTGAATGAACCATGTTGCGGTGTTGAATGAACCATGTTGCGGTGTTGAATGAACCATGTAGCGGTGTTGAATGAACCATGTAGCGGTGTTGAATGAACCATGTAGCGGTTTTGAATGAACCATGTTGCGGTGTTGAATGAACCATGTTGCGGTGTTGAATGAACCATGTAGCGGTGTTGAATGAACCATGTTGCGGTGTTGAATGAACCATGTTGCGGTGTTGAATGAACCATGTTGCGGTGTTGAATGAACCATGTTGCGGTGTTGAATGAACCATGTTGCGGTGTTGAATGAACCATGTAGCGGTGTTGAATGAACCATGTTGCGGTGTTGAATGAACCATGTTGCGGTGTTGAATGAACCATGTTGCGGTGTTGAATGAACCATGTTGCGGTGTTGAATAAACCATGTTGCGGTGTTGAATAAACCATGTAGCGGTGTTGAATGAACCATGTTGCGGTGTTGAATAAACCATGTAGCGGTGTTGAATGAACCATGTTGCGGTGTTGAATGAACCATGTTGCGGTGTTGAATGAACCATGTTGCGGTGTTGAATGAACCATGTTGCGGTGTTGAATAAACCATGTTGCGGTGTTGAATGAACCATGTTGCGGTGTTGAATGAACCATGTTGCGGTGTTGAATGAACCATGTTGCGGTGTTGAATAAACCATGTTGCGGTGTTGAATAAACCATGTAGCGGTGTTGAATGAACCATGTTGCGGTGTTGAATAAACCATGTAGCGGTGTTGAATGAACCATGTTGCGGTGTTGAATGAACCATGTTGCGGTGTTGAATGAACCATGTTGCGGTGTTGAATGAACCATGTTGCGGTGTTGAATGAACCATGTTGCGGTGTTGAATGAACCATGTTGCGGTGTTGAATGAACCATGTTGCGGTGTTGAATGAACCATGTTGCGGTGTTGAATAAACCATGTTGCGGTGTTGAATGAACCATGTTGCGGTGTTGAATGAACCATGTAGCGGTGTTGAATAAACCATGTAGCGGTGTTGAATGAACCATGTTGTGGTGTTGAATGCAACTGTACAAGCTCTTGCTGCGTCATCTCGATACGTTCATCACCGACACACTTCACCCAGTTGTATTACTATAAAAAAAAGTGCGTTTATCAATAGGTGTCCACCGATATTGTCTATTATCTCCGTAATTACTGAGCGTATCGACTCCATATTTTGCGTGAGTGTATTATTTCATAACTACGTTAAAGATTTATGATTAATTATTACCTAGATTGAACGGATTTATCGCAGCAGTCGTTACGAATGTCATTTTTAAGGTAGCAATTATAATATTGTTTGTTGATTGACACACAAAAATAGACAGAGTACAGTACCATTTACCATGTTCTGTGTTTTATTTTGCACGGTCGGTTGATATCGGTAAGAAACACGTGAAATACTAAGAAGTAACACCAGATTGGTTGTTTTTTTCATAGTTAGATATTAAAATAATAGCTAAATGTCAGTTTCTTCAGGGGTGTATCTTATATTCGACGTGTTTTTATTGTGATGTATTCAACATATCATGTTTGTGTAAATTATTACAGCGTATTATAAAGCAGCATTTACAACTATAATATAACTATGTCTTTGAAAGTTAAATTCGTTTCACTGAAAAGTATAGCTATTAGATTGTACAAATATTGTTCACATGAGGCACGCCGCGGTACTCTATTTCTATCATAGTTTTTCTAAGCCATCAAAAAGAACACAGCACGCCATGGGTATAAACTGCAAAATACTATCAAGATGGTTACGAGAAGATACCCATAATTTAAAAAAAAATAAACGAGAGAAAGAAGAAATGTTGTAGATAGTTTCAATGAATAAATTATTAAGAGCAACTCATAGACTTTTGGATTGCAAAGAAGCAGTGACAATAAAGACATTGAAAACATATCTAGAAAAGAAGGACATTCACATTTCGAAAACTAGATTATGGAGACCTGTAAAGGGTTCAGGATTTACATTTATCAAATATACATGTGGCAGAAGCGTCATTTGTGAGAAACCTCATCTAGTAACTATCAGAAGTAAATATCTGAGGCAAATTAGGGAGATGCATAAAGAAACTTATGATATTGTATATATATAGATGAAACATGGATAAACTAATGAAAAGGACTGGCAATCTGTAGATGGAACTATTAAGGGATATGTACCGAGCAGTAAAGGTCAAAGATTAATAATGGCACATGCAGGTAGCAGACAAAATGGTCTTTTGAAGAATGGTGAACTAATTTTCATTTCGAAATATACCGATAATCGAGACTACCATGCTGAGATGAATGGTCATATATTTAGAGAGTGGACAGAGAAGACTCTACTTCCCTCAAAGATAGACCCTCCTGTCTGGTTATGGACAAGGCTTCCTACCACAATGTTGCTGCATGTGAAGATAAGATCCTTACAACCTCGTCTACTAAGGAAGACATTAATATATGGCTTAGAAAAGAGAATATTTCATTTACTGAACTGCATTTGAAACCTGAGTTGCTGATGTTGGTAAAGAATGCACACAGAGCGAATACTTTCCACATTGATAAAATTATAGAGGAGCATGAACATAGATGTATAAGACTACCACCGTATTATTCACATTTAAATTCAATTGAATTTGTTTGAGCTAAAATTAAAGGAGCCGCGGCAATGGAAAATAAAATCTTCAAACTTAATGATGTTCAGAAAATAGCATATTCTATGCTCTCCGATATTAACAAAGAATTCTGGATTAACTGTGAGGACCATATATTGAAAGTGGAAGAAGAATATTGGCAGAAAGATGGCTTACGCTTCATTCAACCCATTAACATTATCGATCTTTACTATTCATCGAATTCTGAATGAAACAAGAAGTGCCGAAATTTTTGATAAAACAAATGATATTATAAACAACAACACATACGAATAATTATTCGTATTACAAAATTTTCACGCACAATTGGAACCAGAAATAAATGGAATATAAGGATGATTTTGGATAGCTCGGATATGAAATAAACAAGAAAACATGCAACAACTACAGAATAATTAAAATGTGTATTCAGAAAAAAACTTATTTAAACAAACACATTTGTCAAGCACATAGATACCCAAGTTTATGCCTGGTACAAGTATAAATATTTAAACTGCAGAAGCCAGATAATATTTATATTAACAAGAAGAACTAACAGAACAGAAGTAATATAATATACTCAAGAGCCATACCAAACATGTGTATAGACAACGATAATAAAACAGTGAAGTTGTTGGAAAAACAAATTTAAAAAGCAAAAGGAAAGACATGTGAAATCAGAGGCAGACCATGCAAAAATGAAATCACAGATATAAAGCTCACAAGCAGCACATAAGAAGGAATTCTGCAGAGAACACTTCTACTTGTAACAACGAAAGTTAAACAAGGGCCATAACATATAGATAGAGATATAGATAGACAATAAAAAAAGATTATAAACGAATACTAGGTATAAACGAGAAGAAATTGAATTTTGATAACATCAATGTAATAGAGCACATATTAAAACAACGCAGTCAGTCTGAGATAAATCAAACTGAAAGGTTTCTGATAAGAGGTGAAAAACGTACGGTCTAGACTGATAATATTAAGTGCTGGACAAGTATAATTTTCTCTTAATTGTAGAATGCTCTAAGAAAACGGTATGTTGAAGATTTCGGAAAAATAACATTAGTACTGAAATAGATCATACAAGGACAAATATGATGATGATGACGTAAGTACAGTGTTCGCTGTCGTTTATTTTAAATTCACTAGTTCGTAAATAATAGTACAATTTCATGAACGTTTCGCTATTAACTCGTTGCATATATTCTCGCTGCAAGGAAAGAAAGATTATTCTCGAAGTATCTCATTTTCAACCACGCTATGAAAGATGTACGATACGCCTATACATGTAATTACTGTAAAAATTTATTTTTCACATACAATAAAATCGTTACTACCTAAATAAAAACGACATTCGTAGCGACTGTTGCAATAAATCCGCTCAATATAGATAATAAATAATCATAAATCTGTAACGTGGTTATGAAATGATGCACTCATGCAAAATATTACGTCTATACGCTCAGTAATTACAAAGGAAAATGTAAATATCGGTAGACAACTATTCATGAACGAACTAACTACATTTTTCACTATAATAATATATCATAATGGACACACAACCTATTAGGGTCATAGGGGTGCCACAGTGTATACGTCAGCATAAAAAATTATCCAAACAACTTTATCCTCAGCCATTAAAAGTGTAGAAAAATCACACTCATGCCATTACTTGGTATTATCAACCCGATATTATCTCTTAACTCTCCTTCTACCTTCGACTGTTCCTTGCAAATTAATTTTAGAAAGTGAGTCATGCCTCGTTACATGTCCAAACCAAACAGGGTTACACCCTTTCAGCATAAAGTGGTTCTTGATATCCTGCAAGTTCGTTTATTTGCTGCCGGACAAATATATTTGTCTTGTGTCCTATATAACTAATTCTTAATAAACACATGTAGTCTTGTTTTTAAATGCCTGAATCCTTCTTTTCGTGTCTGCATTAAGTGTCCAACTTTCACATCCGTACAAAAGTATACTTAGCACTAGTGATCTGAAAAGATTGATCTTTACTGTAATACTGATCTTACTTTTCCGTATAATTTTCAACCTTGTCAATAGTAAACACATTAATGATTAAACTATACCGTGGCCGATGACGAAGATCCAGTTTTTATATCAAGTGACTTGTAAAGTAAATTTCATAAATTTTCAAAACTAGAACTTTCTAAGAAAATGTAACTAAAAGACACCTGCATAAATAGCTATCGGTAACTTCAATGCACTAAACTATCGCGAAGCAGAGATTCTTAAACTGTGGTACAAAATGTCCGTGGTGTCTTCTCATGGGGTTCGCGAAGACTTGAAAAATATTACTAACCTTCACATTTACGCAAGATATAGATTGACAATTTCCAATGGCCGTATACGATTGTGAGGTATGGACATTGAATAAAACAATTATAAAGACAATCTCTGCTTTCGATATGAGATGCTACAGAAGCATTTTACGTATATGAGCAGCTAAAAAGACAAGTCCATATGTGTTAAGATAAAAAAAATGTCGGAGAGGCTGGCTCCTTAACGACATCATAATTGTGGTTTTCTTTTGTCATATAAAGAGACATAGCAACATGGAAAGATTAGTAGCTGAAGGCATAAGTAGCAGCAACAGGGGAAGAGGGCATCCAAAACGACGATGATGAAGTGATATATTAGATTGCTTAAACATGTCTCGAGCTGCGGCAAGTCAACTCGCTCAGGATTGAGTAGTGTTCAGAGAATCCATAAGGAAGACCATGTTCTGGAAAGAATATGTCACATGATGATGATGAGTTAGTCGTCAGGTCATTTTCACGGTACTCCGGACACGGCTAAAGGTGCTCCGATCTCATATTCAGTATATCCTTCAGCATGTGGTAACTGCTCCTGTTCTCAATTCTGTGTTGGTTTATACTTCTTTTTGTATTCTTATTTCTAGCAGCACCACGTTTTACCCCACCCACCCAGACCCCCCCCCCCCTTCACAGCTCCTGCATTCTAGCCATAGACACTGAAGAAGACAAACATCCTATATCTTTCAACTGGTTTAACTTCTTGATGTAATTCAAAATATCATCTTGATCCATGTAACTACCACTAGTCACTGTGGCCACTCTGGCAAGTCTGTCTGCTCGTTCATTTTCCTTAACACGCGTGATCAGGCACACAATGAAGGTAATGCACTACAGAACATACTTCATCATCATCGACTCCATCTACTTACGATGCTAATAATCCAATAGAATCTCTCGAAGCATATTCATAAAATCCGTAAGAAAACACATCTTTAGCTGTCTGGGACGTGTACCACATCATTGTCTTCGTCACTTCCATCGTCATACTACTAGACCGCAATAAAAATTACAATAGTTAAAGGGGATCAGGGACAGTAACAAAGTTTACGAATCGCTGTCGTATGGTGAGATAAGATTATGGGGGAGTCTTAGTTGTCATTGTTTGTGCGTTTGTTTACGGTTGCTCTCAGATAACTAGCACGAAGGTTTGTTTGAATAAACAGGGGGTGCTTGAAGTATGTTCTGATAGGCCAAAGTTGTGCCATATAGGCATAGCACATCCGTTTCCTGCTATTTATTTATCGAAGGGACGTCATAGTTGAGGTATGTGGTCAGGTCTATTTTAATTCCACCTTTTTCGTCAAAACAAAAATTCAACACTGCATTTTTAAGTTAGAGAATGACATGAAGTTTGGGAATGGCTTGCGTAATAAATACTGCATGCCCGTGCTGTCGCCACGCCGTGTACATGATGAGTGTTGCCACGTCATGTACATGGTGACCGACTAGATTGACCCCGACCGACTAGATTAGACCCCGACCGACTAGATTAGACGGACCCACTCGATTAGACAGACCGACTTGATTAGACGGACCGACTCGATGGTTTCGACTCGAATGGCGTACATAGCATCCTGTGTTTTTGTGTAACACCGTAATCATCAATTGAAAAATGGATTTTTTTACTATTTCGTCTAGAATTTGGTGCTAGTTATTTTGACAGGGGGCCAGCTCATAAAGATCTTTGCCGGTGCGACGGACTACGTGCATCAGAGCTGAAATTTTCTGAGTGTAGGCATTATTTTCACACGCTTCCAGACTACCAACAGAGAGCATGCCACATATGGCCATGACACATAACCATAACGGCTATAAAGCCATAGGCATATCACTTAAACGATGGATCACAGAAATCAAAGAAGCCAGAGGAACAAGATTACAAACAGCGCACAAGAAAGCCATCTCTAGAGAACTCTTTCACCCCTGGCGCAGCAAGGCAAATAAGGGCCACAAAGAAATAGATGGATAGATAAAAAGAGAGACAGACGGACGGATGGGACAGACGGGACGTACAGACTGGATTGGACGAACAGATTCAATTAGACGGATTGACTCAATTAGACTGACAGACTCGATTAGACGGACCGATTTGATTAGACGGACCGACTAGATTAGTCGGACCGACTGGATTAGACGGACAGATTCGATTCAACTTACCAACTAGATTAGACGGACGGACTCGATTAGACGGACCGACTAGATTAGACGGACTGACTCGATTAAACGTATCGACTCGATTAGACGGAGCGACTCGATTAGACGGAACGACTCGATTAGACGGAACGACTCGATTAGACGGACAGACAAGATTAGACGGACAGACTCTATTAGACGGACCGATTCGATTAGACGGAACGACTCGATTAGACATGGTGAGTGGTTTTTATTAAAAAATGTATCCTCCATCAGAAACATACCCAGTTCTTACTGTGAGTCAAACTCTGGACCTCACAGGTGTGAAACCAACGCTCTAGCCTTTCAGTCATGAACCACACAACTAAATATCGGTAATGGCGCCCCTGATAGGTACTTATGACGCCTCTAACTGGGCCGGATCCCCCTGCCTAGTTTAGAGGCTGCATGTGTACTCATCGGCCACATACTTAGAATGAAGGAAGACAGAATTCCACGACAAGTCTTCATGTGGACACCAGACGGAGAAATAAAACAGGGAAGACCAAAAACAACGCTCAGAAGGACATTTACGAATGAATTAAAATCAACAGGCATAAATGCACAAGACCTGCAATCCTTGGCAACTGATTGACAGGCATGGAGAGCTATGACATGCTATGTGCCAATCTTGGAAAAAGAGGAACTGACTCACTGATATGTACTCAGTCTCATTTAGAAGATCTCTAACAGTATGCATGCTTATGATTGCAGTTTCTCGCTGAATAAACATATAAATCAAAAGACATAAGTCTCGAACTTAGACCAACTAGATTCAAGTCTTGTTATACATTATATTAGAGATGTATGCAGATGTAACCAGAACCATTGCTTTCAATAGTGAAACGGCGAAAACTAGCATGGTTCGGACATGTTTGCAGACATGATTCCTTGTCAAAAACAATACTGCATAGAACCGTCAAATAAGGAAGAAGCAAAAGAGTTCAAATAAAGACAAGAACAGACAACATCAAGGAATGGACAGGACTAGATTTTCCTCACTCTTCCGCATCGTTGAAGATAGAAACCGATGGAAGGCTATGTGTGCTGAAGCATCCAATGTGGCCATGATGAGTTGCGCGTTTTAACATTACATTACATACATCATATAATAGAAACACCTTTGGTTGGTTGGTTGCTGATCCAGCGGTCCATGGGCTCATGCCCTTTGACCTAATGCCATTAAATGGCATTATATTGCTGGGAAGTCTGTGGATTTTCGGCCCACCCCGGGACAGAGCCAGAGAATAACTATCACACCTCCAGGAAGGTAGGTTTCAACCTATGAACTGCTCCTAGCCACTGTAGCAAAGATATGGTTCACTATGCTAATTCCCCGCCACCAATTGACTACTAGTTATGCCGAACTTCTCTATTGCTCCAAGCATGCAACCAAATGTTCAAGTACAAAGGATTGTCACGTCCTGAGTCACTGTGCCTCTATGATGGGTTTCAGCCATAGGAAAAAACAGTTCTGTCAGTTTCCTCCTCCTCAGTGCTACACAGTACATCTCTGGCTCCCTCCCAACCACAGAGGGTGCATACATATATATTCAGGTGAACATGAAACACATTTCAACAACAAAATAAAAGCATAATTGTATAGATGACGTGCTATGAAGCTTCTCTAAGAAGATAACCTCAATATAACGACATGTCATCGTATAAGGTTTTCTGTTGCATGGGAGGTATGTCTAGTGGGCCATTGGTGAGACCCACAGGCGCAACCACATGCGTAGAAACACCTTTAGAATTATAAGTTGTTCTAAAGGTATTTCTAATTCTAATTTTAATAAGGGTGTACTAACAATAATATTAAAACTCAAGATTCCACCCGTGTGTTGTCCGGCCTGAGAGGGGGGGACAAAGAATATAAACACTGTTTACGTTCCATTACCTTCCATGTTAACGTACGAGGCAACTAAGGAGGTTATGGGGTGAAGTTAGCTGTCTCATCTCATATAGGATCAAAGTGATCCAAATCATACTGAAGTCGGATGTGTCATGACGAAAGGCGCAGATATTGCAGCAATGCAGCAAACCATGACACAGCGCATTTCGTTCTAATGATTACATCCTGTTAATCTGCAGGTGTTTGAGAACGAACGTAGAAGATTAAGAGAACCCAAGATTCCACTGAAGCAACCATATACGTGTTTCTTCTTCTTCTTATTTCCTTCATCTTTTACCATTTTCGGGTGTCGAGGGAGATACACTTTTCTGGCAGCTTCAGATAATGTTATTTGGTGTTCGTGTAATGTCTCTTTGATGTTGTCGATCCAGTGTACTCTAGGTCTACCCTTGGCTCTTCTTTCTGCTTCTCCTCTCTTCGTATCCGCCATTGTTGGAATGTTCTCCACATGAAATTTATTTTAGCGAATTACTTGTTATGAACAGAATAAATCATCTACCGAATCGCTAGGTCTGTCGTAGAGTCCTCTTTATTCTGGTCATAGGAAAATCCTAAAGAATCGCATATAATAGCCTAATTCAGATGAAAACATGAAATACACATCTCAAGAGTCACGAAAGATTGTTTACTACGCCATCTTGATATACGTGTTTACGGAATATTTATGTTTGTCACCCAGCAACAGAATACCTGTTGATCTCAGCTGTGTCAGTGTTTGTACAAGGCCGTCATGGTTTGTATTAGCCGAGGAATTTCCATACACCTGCGCAATTCGTGTATGGCTATGTTTGTATTTTGTCTGTGTTCATATTTCATACTTGCGAGAGGTAAAGACGCGCAGACAAATGTTAAAATAACTTTTTTGGACTTGCTGTGTGTAATGTTATAAATCACACTATTCTACCCTTCGTCTTATTCTGCATTCGTTCTCAATCTCCTGCAGATGAATAGGGTGCAGTCCGGAGAACGGAATGCATTATGCAACGGTTTACAGATTGGTTGTGATATCTGCGCCGTTCCGGCTGACACATCCGACTTCAGTATTGATTCTGGGTCACTTGGATCCTCAATGGGACAGCCAACTCTACCACGAATACTTCTCATGTGCATGGCAGGCAGGGCCGTGGATACATTTTCTTTGAGGAGAGAGTTTGACCTAAAAACAATGTATTCACTCGTTTTCGTGTGTAAATACCTTTTTCTGATGTGAAAATTGATGACCTTTTTTCTGTGACAAATCGCCGAGGGATGGGTTTTACCCAACTTTTGGATAATATTCTAGTCATGTTCTAATTTTAGGGGGGGGGGGGGGGAGGGGAGGGTGTTGAGCGCGCTTTGAGATCATGTTTACTATTGGGATTTCTCTTCCAGTTTAAGCAGCATTCTGAATCTCTCTTGTTTGGATATCACGCATTAACTGATACGACTGTGCTAGTCTATAGTACTGACGAAAAATCGTCGATTTTATCAAGAATTTCTCTTTCGAATTAATATTTGCTGCGTGTACTTGCTATGACTACCAGCAGATAGCATGCCACAAATGGCCATGACACATAGACATCACGGCTATAAAGCCAGAGGCAGACCATGTAAAAGATTAATCACAGGAATTGTCGAACGTCTCTTGCTTGAGCACTGTCCAAAATATACAACTGAACGAACTCTGGAATTTTTGCTGTGTGTCGGTTGTATATGAGAAGTTTGATGATAAGTTAAAACTGTTAAAACACATGGACCTCGACCATGACAATCCGTAATTCATTGATGGCATTAACGCGAAAGAAAGCGCGCTATTATAAGAGCGAATATTCTTGCGAAAATGTGTGCATTTAGAGTGCTTATTATCAGAGATCATCAAGCGCAGGTATTTGGGATACTCCAATTGGCTTTGAGTGCATGATCTTTCCCTTTCAGCAACAACGTATAAACTTGCCATCGTTAGTAATTCGTCCAAACAATTTTTAGCACCACAAAATTGACATACAATATCAATAATTCCACAGTTATGTGCAGCAATACGATCCTCAGTAAAATGTGCAACTTCACTTACAATTGATGACTTCGACACATTTGTGAACATGAGTGAGCATCGACATCTGCAGCTCGCCGTCTCTGCGTCTGCTCAACAGTTTCATGCTGTCTGTGACGACGTTGATATTCTCTATTGATAAATTGTCGATTTTCTCTTTGCGCTGGTGATCCTATCTTAGCTCGACGCCGATGCAAATGCGCATCCTTAGCAAGTCTTGTTTGTATTTGTTGAAGGGTTTCTTGATCAATTCTTTGCACCTCTCTTTCAATTCAATGTCTGTGGTCTGCAGCAGTTGCGGCACGAATCCGAGCGAGTGACTCTGGACTTTGACGACTCAGCCATCTTGCTTTTCGCTCTTTTGTTTTTTTTTACGCCTTCTTGCATTTAGATCATCTTTATCCATTATTTAAATCAAATTATATGTATGTTTTAAATATAATGTATTTTAGATAACTTTAACCGCCCGTGTTTTGCCGGGGCCCGAAAGGGGAGCAAAGAATAGCAACACTGTTTACATTTCCACGCATGTCGTAAAAGACGACTAAGTAGGTTATGAGATGGAGTTGGCTGTCCCATCCCATATAAGGTCAGTGACCCAAAGCTGTGCTGAAATCGGATGTGTCCGGCCGAAAGGCGCAGGTATCGCAGCAATGCTGTGGACCATGACACAGCGCATTTTGTTCTATGGACTACATCCTGCTAATCTGCAGGAGTTTGAGAACGAACGCAGAAGAAGAAGAAGAAGATAACTTTAACCACAAGCCGATACAGAAGTCTATATATCAATGACATTTGTATAAAAAATGTCGTCTGCTTTGAATAACGTCACAATACCAATCTGGATCTCTTATAAGATTGGATCTCGAACGGAATTCCGTGTCGTAAATGCACTATTTATAGAGCGTTCAGGAGATGACAGAACATGGTTATTATATTATATGTATGTAGTTTTGACTAAAAAGTCTTCATCAGGGGGAGCAACAGTAACGACAATTTCTGCATCAATAAATAAATGTACATTGAAACACACGATAAAGACACACAATGGGTGACGATTAACGAAATGCTTTGATAGAAGAGTTTTCTTCCTAAAAAATTAGACACATTCCTGATTAGATTAATCAAACACACTAAATGAAACACAACAGTACATGACAAATACATGCAAATATCAGGGAGTGTTTTCTTCATCCAAAGATCATAGTTCCTACACATAAAACAATGTATGGAACAAAACATCTGACAAACACCTGCCGATATCAATACATGGCGTTTGGTCAAATAGCAATAGCTTAGCAGCCACTGGATGACTGAAAAAAAGAAGGGAGGAATATAGAGAAAAGAGTATATAGTAGAGAAAAGCGTGATGTTAGGGAGATCGTATTTGTATCTTGCGTTCGTTCTCACAATCCTGCTACTTAGCAGAATGTATTCCGGAGAACGGAATGAGTTCTCATGTTTTACAGCTTTGCTGCGATTCTGCACCTTTCGACGTGGCATATCTGACCAATGTGACTTTTGGGACAATTTCGACGTGGCATATCTGACCAATGTGACTTTTGGGACAATTTCGACGTGGCATATCTGACCAATGTGACTTTTGGGACAATTTCGACGTGGCATATCTGACCAATGTGACATTTGGGACAATTTCGACGTGGCATATCTGACCAATGTGATTTTTGGGACACTTGGAACTAGCTGAGACAGTTAACTCCACCCCCCAAACCTACTTAGTTTCATGTCACGATGTTGACTTCCTTTTCATATTTCATCGTCTTCTTCTTCTGCTTCGTTCACAAACTCCTGATGATTAGAACAGATTGCATTATGTCTACGTTCAGCTTTATACATTCGACTTCAGCATGACTTGTATGTCACTTTGACCCCCTATGTAATGGGACAGACAAATTCCTTAGTTGTCTCTTGTGGCGTTTATGGCATGTGATAGTGTCGCTATTCGTTGCTCTCTTTTTTATGTAGTTCCATCACCACACACGATCTACACACATAATCTTCTTCTTCTGCGTTCGTTCTCAAACTCCTGCAGATTATCAGGATGTAGTCCGGAGAGCGGAATGCGTTGTGTCATGGTTTACAGCATTGCTGCGATGCATGTTCCTTTCGGCCGGACACATCCGATTTCAGCACAGCTTTGGGTCACTGACCTTATATGGGATGGGACAGCCAACTCCATCTCATAACCTACTTAGTCGTCTTTTACGACATGCGTGGAAATGTAAACAGTGTTGCTATTCTTTGCTCCCCTTTCGGGCCCGGCAACACATGGACCACATAATCTTCTATTACAGCCTAGTGTATTTTACAAATTAGCATATGGTTGTTCCACCACACCCCGAATCGTTCTGTGTTAACATTTTCTCCGCCTTGTGTATTCGTGTAAAACCAAAATGACACCAAAATCCCCTCAACAGATCCACGATTCTAGGTCATCGCATAACTGCGTGGGGTGACAGATGAGCGCATTTAGCAGTGAGGAGGTGGCGGCAGGCGATGTTGTCTTGTTCACACAGGACACACTTATGACACAACAAATAAGTTGTCAAATATTCGCTCTGTGATCACAAACTAATAATATTATGTGTTAATATGTTACACCTTCAAATCAGGCATGTTGCAAGCGGTATTACAATAAGGGCTTCATTTAGTTATTGTAAACACACACAAAATGTCTACACAATGTGTTTTCTTGTATAACTGGTTCGGCTTCTAAACATTAGGTCCTACAAGAATTCAGGTCAACTATTATATATCACGGATTTGGTAAGCCCACGGATTTGTGTGCAATTGTTGCTGGTTTTCTTTAATTTTATATCGGATAAGTTATTTTGTAATAAGCTGGTAAGTTCTCTTGTTATCGGGAATATATATTTGTTAAAATATTTTAAAATTAAATTATTTACTTCTGTGAGTATATTTAACATACATTGATATCTTGTCTATCATTCATCCAGGTGACATAATCATTATGATGTCATTATTGCCATATATTATTTCCAGAGCGTTGTCTTCTTTACGGATGTTCTGATTTTACGCGAGTGGACATGCAGCCAAGTCCATGTTTAAAAGCAAACTAAAATGTATTTTGTCCTTCGTCGTCTTGCGCGACTTACCATCAGTTACCATCAACAACCATACTGTTCATTATTAATTTTTTCATGCTATTTTCTCTATATGGCCGAAAAATATATCAGCTTTCTTGTTATAATGTTGAGAAGTCAAACCTTTTCGACCTGTTATGTATTAATGTTGATTATCATCTTCGCACACCGGACACGTCCATAGGTACTCCGCTTCAGTAAATCTCTCAGGGTATAACGGCTGATTGTTCTGGTCCTTTGTTGGTTCACAATATATTTTTTTGAAATCTTTGTTAGAGGCTCTCTTTGGGCCACTTCATACTCACTCCGAATTCTTGCATTCTTGATATTGACTCATGCTTATTCATCTCAAAATCCTCTGATCGTGAGGACTCACGAAGAGCAGTGAGTATGTCTGCTCGGTCCATAGACTGACCGTCTGTTGTGGTGGCGAGACTAGCTAATTTGTCGGCCCGTTCGTTTCCCTCCACGCCCGCGTGTCCGGGGACAAAAATAAGCGTGAGTCTTAGTAGTGATGCCCGCATTTTAGCTCTCTTCAATGACTCTGCCCATTCCCTACGTACATCACCTGTTTTGACTTTCTGAATCATATTCAGTGAATCACTTAGTATGCATGCATGGGAATAGGTTTGCGATTCCAGCCAGTTAAGTGCCTGAGTTACTGTTATGTTCTTAATTACTTATTCATCTTGATTCGGCTTTCTTTTTAAATCTACTGTATTCTCACAATCCTTATGGAGCAGACCTGTAGATAATGGGGAGAGGGTGAGGTAATCATATTTACGCAGTAAATATACATGAAAAATACACTTGGCACGTAAGCCAGAACTCGGTAAACCCCACCCCCACCCAACAACTTTTAGCGATTTTTCACAAGAAATGCCAATGTCTCCAAACAGCCACATTTACACACGAAAACGGACGAATGCCCCTTTGTTCTTTTTTTTAAAAGTAAAATAAGGCTGATCATATCTACGACCCTGTTCAGTAGCGTCTCATTTCGAAGCTAGAAAATCTCTTTACCACTGATTTATTGTCCATGATTCACAGCCGTAAATTGCTACTGGAAATGTGTTTGTCAAATATCAGATGTAATTTGCAATTTAGCTTTACAGCTGGTTCCTTGCCAAACATTTTTCAATTTGGGCATTCCATAAACTACGGCAACTATTGGGGAGGGGGCATATTTGACAATTGATTGGGGGGGGGGGGGGGGAAAGGTAGGGAGTAACACAATTTGACGTGAATCATGATCATCTTCTATATATAAGACCTCTGCACAGAATTAATTAGGACTTCATTCGTTACATTTTTTAAAATTATTGTCGTGTTCTCCGTTGGTCATTCTTTATATACTTGCAGTCACCTTGGCTACTTTTTTTACATACGGCTCCAAATATGTAAAAATGGGGCTGCGTAGCGCAGTGGTTAGAACATATGAGTGGTTCTGGGTTTATTTCCCAGTTGAGGCGGAAATGTTTTTCAGATCGCAACGGCTCCCGGATCGACCCAGCCTTAAATGGGTACCGGATTAATCCGGGAAGTAAAGGCTGCGAGGAAGATGAGATGGCTTCCGCCCTCATATAGCAGAGACACTGAAATGTGATATCTCTCACATCTTACACCCCTACGTCATTAATAAATGTTATGGATAACTTTACTTTACTATGTAAATAGTGACTAACGAAAATCACGACAGTAATAAAAAAAAATTAACGAATGAAAGCCTAATTAATTATGTGCAGAGGTCTTCTATCACAGATGGTCATGACTCATTTGTGAACAATGGTTCATCAATTGGATTGTTGAAATTTGAAATATTTTTATAAAAATGCCGCATATTTTTCATTTTGTAATAATGTTTCTGTGTACAATTTTTGGGTTTATTTTTTAACATAATTGATCAGGTGGTTGCATTGACAGCTGATGACATGGGAGGGCGTGGGGTCAAATACTGGCACAAAATAGTTGACGTAATTTATCGACAGTCTTTTCGTTGCAACATCCTGGGTAACAAAGCCGCAGACAAACTCTCCAAAGACTGTGTTGTATCGCAACAAAGTGTTGTAGAAACTACTTAAGAGGCAACCAATGCAGCAATTAAAATTACTCTCAAAGCAAACTGTGAACCTAGATCGAGTCAAAAGTGATGCTTACCATCAGATCTCTAGACGTGACCAGGTTATCGTTTTCCTACTACAAAGACATAATAGACTACACAATCACCTATATCACAAATACAATATCGACTCAATAGACGTATGCACTTGTAACAAATGTCAAGATATACAAAAATAGGTAGGTGTGTTAACAAAATAAAACATAAAACAACCTAACGACGAGATACAGGGACAGACGTCATTTATATACTGTATGTAGCCAATGAAAATTAAGGGAAAGGTCTAATGTGTCAATTTAGAACAGCGTTTATCAGACGGAGTTCCGCGGAACAATAAGGTTCCGTCAAATGAAGTTAACGTCTCCATGACAAATGATTATGAACAGGCTAAGCATACGTATTTTAAAGTTATTTTTGTGTAAAGATTCATATTCGAAATTTTAGTGCACAGTACGACATGCGAGAATAGATGCCCAATTAAGTACCAACAGACAAACACATATATCACATCAGAAAAGTAAATTGTATTATATAAATTGTCGTCAAGAATAACATATACTTGATAAACATATTTATTGATATAACATTTCCTTCACAAATATATTTATTTATAAAACATTTCCTTGGCAAACATATTTAATTATTGATATAAGATTTTAACTTGTTTTAGATGCTGCCCATAAATTACATCTATTTTAGAGGCTTTAAATAAATTACATCTATTTTAGAGGCTGTACATAACTTACGTCTTTTTTAGAGGCTGTTCATAAGTTACGTCTATTTTAGATGCTGTTCATACATTACATATATTTTATATGCTTTCCATGCCGCCAAAGAAGGATGTGTCGGGTAATTGAGGCAAATAAAACGGCGACACAACACATTTCCTTTCTCTTGACTCTTCAGCCTGCTGGAAATCTAAGAGGACAATCGTCGTACCACACGAGAAATCCAGCGGGAGTTTGAGAAGGAACGCAGAAGAAGAAGAAGAAGAAGAAAGTTAATAAATTACGTCACCAATTGGTGAGTGAGGGAGGAGGTCTGAAAATGTTTGACAGAAGTTGACGCTAACGATATTGTTTCTATACACCAATGAAAATGTTTGACAGAAGTTGACACTAATGATAATTGTTTCTATACACCAATGAAAGTGTTTGACAGAAGTTGACGCTAATGATATTGTTTCTATACACCAATGAAAGTGTTTGACAGAAGTTGACGCTAATGATATTGTTTCTATACACCAATGAAAGTGTTTGACAGAAGTTGACGCTAATGATATTGTTTCTATACACCAATGAAAGTGTTTGACAGAAGTTGACGCTAATGATATTGTTTCTATACACCAATGAAAGTGTTTGACAGAAGTTGACGCTAATGATATTGTTTCTATACACCAATGAAAGTGTTTGAATATGAATTTTTAACATTTGTATAATCTGAAAATATGCATGTAGTTTTTCCGTTCTCTGTACTAAAAAAATGGCGGGGGGGGGGGGGGGGTTGCGGGTGTGATTTTTGTGTGTGTGTGTGTGCGATAATTAGGCGGTACAAAAATTGGCCAAACACTGTTGAAGTAATTTATGGAAAATCCCTAATCTTATTCCTTTTCCACACGGTTAAATAGTTAAATATACGTTAATAGACGACGTCTGCTTCTGTTCTGTATACAGTATATGTGTACATGTATGTATGTATATATATATATATATGTAGGAGTACCGCAAGACATGAATATTGTATAGGGGTTCTGCTGGGGCAAAAAAATATTGAGAAACGCTGATTTGGAAGGATGATTTTCAATTTAGTTATCATATTGTCGATGGTCACGCTTTGTGTTGACAGCCAATGAAAATCACGGGAAACTTCATATACGTCACGTTGGATGGAGATCCCAATTTAGTCCAATGTCCGGAACTCTCGACAATGTTTGTTTACAACTACTGACGTGACGTTGCAATTCTCGTAGCATATCCTCGTAGCTAGAGATTCCTGCAGCATTACAAACTCTTGAATGTTCAGTACAACAATATTCCCATATAATACTAGATTGGAGTTAACTATGTTTATCTATTATATGTTCTTTGTTTTTGATGAAAGACGTAGCAGGATGAAATTGTCGATAGGTTTTCGGGATACGGCATGTATTGATATACAGTATGTTTTGATATAAGTAATAGCTTGATATATAGTAATATTGTGACTTCTCAGAATTCTAGTAACTCGTTCAATTCCCATTCTTCTTGGTCTTTGCTTAAGTCTTGTTGCTTCCAGTCTCGTATTGTATGTCCCTGCTGTTAACAAATATGAGCTTATTTTCATTAAGTGGCCGAACCAGTTCATTTTTTTCCCCAAGTGTTTGATCACAGACGTTGTTCCAGCAGTTCTTGTAATCTTTTCATTCCTGATTTTTTAAATTCTATTTACTGCTTTTCTTAGACATCTCATATCACACGTAGTAAGCTTTCTTTCGTGTTCTTTAGTTAGTGATAACACAATGTTGGTATGAAGATTGGACTTATGTCTCAAGATTGGTGCGCATTCATAATTTTCGTAGTTGCCTTTTTGAATTCTTGTTTTTTTTCGCCGAAGGCGAATGTGTCGGGCCATGTGTGTTAATAAACCGGCGACATAGTGCATTTTCATTATTTGGACTACATCCAGCTGGAAATTAGTAGGTAGGCTACATTGTTCGCAACAAGAGAGATCCAGCTGGAGTTTGAGAATCAACGCTGAAGAAGGGAAAGAGTTCTTGATTTGAACTTTCGGTCCATTCTTCCGTCATCTGTAAAACTGCTTCCAGCAAATTCCATCATTGAGTTAACATAAAATAATTGTTATCATTCCTAGGAATACAACAGTTCCCTGATCTAGGTGGAAGATCACATCGATACAAGAGTAGATATACAATAAAACATGTAAGTAAAGTACTGTCATCACGAACTCTTTATATTGACATAGATGAAAAATATTTATGGAAAATTAATGTTCACACCAAGTTAGACTTTCCTCGTCCGCATACCATCTTGTTAATCAATGTTGCCATGTTGGCCAATTCATTTTCAAGTATCACACATTTAGCTATTTTCAAAAGTTACATTTCACACAATTTATGTATATATATTTACGTCTTCACTGTGTTCAATCTCGTTGTATGTATACAGTAGTTTTAATACAGTTTTAAATTACAGAAGTGTGGCAATTTATTGGACGATGTTTTACTTAAATTAAACCACGAAAAGTTTCGACTTTCTGGCAACTACGGGTTAAAACTTGCGTATTTCTCAAATACACATCACGTATTTCTCAAATACGCATCGCGTATTTCTCTAATACACATAATATATGATGAAGAAAAACTGCAAACTCACATGAACTCACTATCAAGAATATGTAATAAATACAACATGTGGATTAACACAAAAGAGAGAAACTACAAATAACTAGGTCAATAGAGCACTTAAACATCCAAATAGAGAACACAAAAATAAAACAGTCATAGTTCTTCTTCTTCTTCTTCTTCTTCAGCGTACATTCTCAAACTCCCGCTGAATTCTTTTGTAGCAGGACATGTCCTACTAGATTTCCAGCAGAATGTAGTCCAGGGAATGGAAATGCGTTGTGTCACCGTTTTATTTGCGCCAATGTCCTGACACATCCGTCTTCGGCGGAAGTCATAGTTCAAGTACCTGGGAGTTATCTTCACAGAAGACCGACAACTCGATAGAGATATTACTAGATGTCAAAAGGAGGTAAATGCTGTGACATACCAGCTGTCACCTTTGCTATTGCACCCAAAAATTATCATGGAAATAAAGAAACAAATTCTTCTTCTTCTTTCGTTCACTTAAAACATGTCTATATCAGTATTGAATATAGACATGTTCTCATTGTGCTTTGTACGTGGCATCATGATTTAAGTGTGCGCATTTTGGCTGGTTGCATCCGTCTTCAGCACCCTGCTTATTTTGGCAGGACTGCGGCACTGCTCCAATGTGACTGCCGACCAGTCTTAGTTTCTAGCCCCTATTGGCTGAACTAATCCCCGTCACCACTTAAAGGTGTTGGCCTTGATGGGGAAGGAAAAAAAATGATTAAGAGTATATTTATACCAACACTATGCTACCAATGCCAGACTTGGAAACTGACATCTACACATAATAAAAATATCGAAACTTGCGAAATGAAACGTCTAAGGAAGGCTATTGGAGTCACCAGATTCGACAAAATGCGCAGTGAGACCATCAGAAATACAAGTATCACAGCATGCATCGAATATAAAGAGAGACAACAGATAAAATGGTTTGGACATCTTTTGAGGATGAACGATCATAAGAGCTTATAACAAACTGGAATCAGGAAACAGAGCCAAGGGCAGGTCTAGGAACAGATGGATAAATAATATCAAGACCGTCCTGAATAAATATAACTACATCTCAACCAGAGCAATACACCTGACTCTGGAACGCAGACTACATCTTCACAAATCTCTACGTTCAACGGCAAGTGGGGAAGCCACGACAAAACCACCTAGGCATAGACGATTGATAATTTCTCTAATTCTTTCTCCATACATGTTAGATATTGCTACTTTAGAATTTATGTCTTTAATCAAAACAAAATGTTATAATAAATATTTATGACAATACGGTGATACTTTTAGACTCGCACATCGCTCTGGGAAAAAAAAGGGTTAATATTAATAAAATAAAATGGATAACCTTATAGAACAACTCTTGGGATTAACGGGAATTGAACCAGGTCCGTTCTAGCTGCACCAAATCACTTAGCAACTCAAATAAACGGGGTTTTCCGGACTTAACTACTATAACAAGACAAGCAAAAGACAAAAGAAAAATACTGACAGCAGAAATGACATGTCTACGAAGAATACTCGAAGTGTCGTTAAGAGATAGAAAAGAGATAGAATTAGAAATGATAACATCAGACAGATAACCAAAACAATACCAGTATTGGAAAACATCAAAAGAAAATAGATCAAGTGGTTTTCACACTCTTCCAGACTACCAATAAATAGCATGCCACAAATGGCCATGACACATAGACGGCTATAAAGCCAGAGGCAGACCATGCAAAAGATGGATCACAGAAATTAAAGAAGCTACAAGAACAAGCTTACAAACAGCACAAAAGAAGGTCATCTTCATAGAATCCCACCCCCTGACACCGCAAGACAAACAAGGGCCACAGCGTATAGATGGATGGATAAACAAACTTTTAGTGTCTATTGTCTATCACCAGGTGGATGAGGGTCAAAATATCGAAACTTGCCATTAAACGTAGGGATGGTGACTTGGAGCTTTAGTTGTCTATCCAAGACCAGATGTGTCGACTTGCTGCGCTGAATCCGTATTTGTTCAGGGTTGTCTTGATGTTATCTGTCCATCTTCTATATCTTCCTCTGGCCTTGTATTGGATCTTCTCATGTTATATGTTCGTGTTGGTAGCTGGCTATTGCTCATTCTCATAAGGTGTCCAAACCATTTTGTTTGTTGTTTCTCGAAGTATTTTGTGCATGTTCTTATACCGATTCTTCTCCTGATTTCAACATTTTTTTCATTTTGTCTCGTTTGGTCACTCTTGCGACTTTTCTCAGACATTTCATCTCACATGTTGTAAATTTTATCTGCTGGGCTGCTGTCAACTAACCACAGATTTGACTAACAATATCACATCTCCCAAAAATGATGCGATTTTGTCAAGACATTCAAACTGTGTACTCATATCACTGAGAATGGAGTTTAAGAAAAGAAATTAAGAAAAGGACTTTTACAACAACAACCTTTAGTCTCAAGAATTCTTCATGTATCCCCATGCTTCCTAGGTAAATTTACTTGTATAAGCTATTATTTGAACGGCATTGTACTGTCTCTACTTTATTTATGTTTACAAATAGGTCTATTGTCCATCGGTTACGAATACGGATGTTCTATGTTTGTGTTCCTGAGGATACTTCAATGCCTGTACTGAATGGGATGTTGGATTTTGTTGTAATAGTCCTTGTCTCAATTGGTCTGTTCTTTTGGCTACCTTGAGATCGTGTACCTTTCTCCAGTTCACCATAGTGAAGTATCTTTGGCAGGCGATTGTCTGGCATACGCACCAAATGAACTGTCCAATGAATCTGTGTTTGCATCAGGATGTTGCCAATGCTGGGGATACCGGCTCTGTATAGTCAATGCTAGGGATACCAGCACTGTCAAGAACAATGGTATCTGTAATCTTGCCTTGCCATCTGATGTTCATAACTTTTCTGAGACAAGTTGTGTGAAAGTCATTGAGGTTCCTCACATGACGTCTATACACAGTCCATGTTTCACTAGCGTATAACAGCACTGGAATTACCACTGGTCTGTAAACTTTCAGCTTAGCCTGTAGAGTAATGCCATTTCTACGCCAAACATATGCGTACAATCTGCCGAAATCACTGCTTGTCTTGGCGATCTTGTATACATTTCATCATCAGAGTTGTAACTTTGTGATAAAGTACTACCTTTATCTGAATGTGATAATGTGAATCTGTTCACAACTTTCAATGCTACGCCATTTACCTTTGTGCAGTGCTCAAGATAGCTTTTGCTAGGTGCTGGTTGTAACATGACTTCTGTTTTCTCTGTGCTAATAGTAAATCCACAGTTAAATATATTCCATAACATTATACATGTATATACAAACAAAAATAATTGTTATGTAATCAGAGCTTTCTTGATATCTCTCAAGGCCTCCAGTGATCACAGTGCTTTTGACAAAGTTTGCTAACAGCGCTCTCAGAAGTCAGATCAGGGACGATGATTTCATTGATCAGTTAAACCATTGGGCAAGCACTGGAATCCTGACAGCACTAGCCATAGGTCAGTTTATTAGTGTAGACGATCTGAAAACTGTTATACTCATCTGATCATGTCTCTCTGCTGTACTTATCATCATCATCATCATCATATTAGATCATCTAAAACATGTAATAGTCATCTAATCATGTCTCTCCACTGTACTCTCTCATCACCATCGGGTTAGAACTTCTAAAACCTCATTATAATGTCACCTTCCTACTGTACTCTTGTCATAATTTGCACATAAAACACACTTTTAAAACTAATTCTTAAAGTTTATGCTAAATATGTGTATTAATGCTAAATATGTGTATTAATGCTAAATATGTGTATTAATGCTAAATATGTGTATTAATGCTAAATAGGCCTATGTGTATTAATGCTAAATATGTGTATTAATGCTAAATATGTGTATTAATGCTAAATATGTGTATTAATGCTAAATATGTGTATTAATGCTAAATATGTGTATTAATTGTGAATATTTTTTTGGACCATTTCTATGTTCATTCTCATTCAAACTCTTTCAGGTTCATAGGATTTAGTCCAAAGAATGAAATGTATTATTTTGTGCTTTGCTACTTGGATGTGGTATCTGTGCCTTACAACCGAACACATCATGGCATTTTAGTTGCTTTAACCTTCAACTTGAAGCTGACCCCCACCTCTAACTCTCCTTAATCGTCTCAACATGCATTGCAAGACACATACATTCTTTGCTTCCCTTTTGAGCCTGAAAACATGCTGGTATAATTATTTTAACAATTTTTATTTAGTGTTCAAAAGTCATATAGGATTGACTTCACTGTATTCGGCTTCCCATATATATTCCATCACGCTCAACGAATCAGCATGCTGCCTGCTAAGGGTACCACTCATAGCACGTAACTCCGTAGCTTCAAGCGATAATCCACAGGGATCTATACAAATATCCACCTTGTAAACAAGACAACACAAGCCGGATTCGAACGCATAACCTCTTGAACACAAAGCAAACAGCTAAACCACTACACTAGGGAGATCCCTTAACAATTTGTATTTTTAATGTGCTAGCCATCCTTCTGTTTCTGTGACCCAAGAGGGAATCAATAAATAGCACCGCTGTGACCTAACATACATGTCTTAGGAGGCACTTAAGAAGTTGAGCTGGATGTCCCATCCCGTAAATCAGTGATCCAAAAGCCATGCTGAAGTCAGATATATCATGGCACGGATACCGTAGACAAGCTGTAAACCATAGCACAATGCATTACTTTCTAAAGACTATATTCTGCTAACCAATAGGAGTTTGAGAACAAACACAGAAGAACAATATTATTTTGTAATCCACTGATAATTCTTACACACTTGATCCTTTCTGATCTTTTAGTTTTAAATTGAGTGTCATAAACCAGAAATGGGACTGAAAGAAACCTTGAAGGCTTAACCACTTTCACACACTAGATAATTATATTACCATTCTCTGACCAGGAGCTCAATTGAAGGATGATAAAAAAATTTCAAGGGAGACAAGAACTGACTTATAATAAATTAGTAGATCATTCACACTACCTAGACAAACCACAGTATCACATTCTAAGGGTAGGCAATTGCCATAAGGTGGACAATAAATACATATGGCTCAGCATATTCTAAGAGTAAGCAATTGCATTAGGTGGACAATAAATACATATGGCTGAGACACGTCTACTATATAAGACTAACAGATTAACATTTTAAGTTCCATATTTATATATGATGGGGTCTTTGTTACCTCTAATATTTTATGGTAGTGTGTCCTGATATAACCTAATTGGACTTTGTCCGCTGATTGAAAGGGGCACTCCTCTCCAAAAGAGAGGCAAACTCATTAACTACCTACCGATTTTAAGTTCCAAGTGTGACTTACCATTGTATGATCCATTTTTTCATTACTTCTTAGGTATTGGAGCCAAACAGTATGTAGGTGACCCTATTCATTGCTGGGTCCCAGCTGAGTATAAAAAGAAACATTTTCAAAAATATTCAGACAGCTACTGTTGGGTTCATCCCATGTATAGCTATTCCTTTGAGGAGCAAATACCTGCAGATGCTGCTGACAGGTAAACTATTTTTATTTACTTTGAGGATCAAATACCTGTAAAAGCTGTTGACAGGTAAACTATGCTGTTCCTTTCAGGAACAAATACCTGCAAATGCTGCTGACAGGTAAACTATATTATTCCTTTCAGTATCAAATACCTGCAAAAGCTGTTGACATGTAAACTATGTTATTCCTTTTAGGATCAAATACCTGCAAATTTTGCTGACAGGTAAACTATTTTGTATTTAAAGTGATAACACTAAGGATAACATGTTATAGTTAAGTTACTGTTACTAATAAAACTAATAAATAGTAAAATATGAAATTTAAAATATTGTATATGAAAAAAAAATAGCAAGGATTTTTTTTCCACATTGCGGATCAATAAGGACTTTTATCAAAAATCAAATAAACAAACTGCCCATGTGTTGCTGGTTCCAAGAGGGGCACAAATAATAGCAATACTGTTTACTTTCCATGCATGTCGTAAGTGGCAACTAAGGAGATCATGTGGTGGAGTTGGTTGTCCAATCTTATACAGGGTCAAAGCGACCCAAAGCCATGCGGAAGTCTGATATGTCAAGCTGAAAATCGCAGATATTATAGCAATGATGTAAACCATGACATAATGCATTCCGTTCTCCTGACTACATCCTGCTAATCTGCAGTTTGAGAATGAATGCAGAAGAAGAAGAAGAAATAAACAAGTAAAATAAATAATTCAAATCAATCAATCAATGCAAGCAATACACTTGAATTCTCTTACCACTGCCTACCAGTGTATTAACAACAAAAACAAACGAGTGCAATATTTATCATGTTACATTTATTTTTCATTCATAATATTTTAAATTTCATTATTTTGCTAAATTAATGAATAACAAGAACCACTGTTAACAAGCGTGAACTTTGTGTAACAAGAACCACTGTTAACAAGCGTGAACTTTGTGTAACAAGAACCACTGTTAACAAGCGTGAACTTTGTGTAACAAGAACCACTGTTAACAAGCATGAACTTTGTGTAACAAGAACCACTGTTAACAAGCGTAAACTTTGTAAATTCCTATTGTACAGAGACATTCCTCAACAACAAATAATTTTATTTAAATACGGTGGAAAGTGGAAGAAGACAAGGTGGCCAGAAAAAGACATTGCTGGATAATATCAAGAACTGGCAGAGTGTGAAGTTTCCAAACTCATCAGGATGGTAGAGGATAGAGATACATGGAGATCTTTGTGCATTAAATGTCTCTTTATGTGATTCCCTTTGACTTTTCCCTCAAGTAAGGTCTTCAATAAGGTGGCATGATGGGTATTGGGTTTTATTATTATTATTATTATATTAATTATCAACTCACTTACGGTTCTGTTTTTACTTCCAGGTGGTTCAACGACATAAGTTACTACAGATGGGTCTTCCTCATGTTTCTGCTTCAAGCCTTTCTTTTCAAATTTCCCAATTTGGTCTGGAAAAATTTAAAAAACTATTCAGGGCTAAATGTTTCTAAACTGGTCGGAATGGCATGGGACACTCACATGCTTACACAAGAAAAAAGAGATGAGAAAATGAACCATATGGCTATCTTTATTGACCGGTGGCTTAAAACATACTCCCAGTACAAATATAATGTGTTAACCAAATTTAGAGATAAATTTTCCAGAGTTATGTTTTGTTTTGGTAGACGTTCAGGAACTTACTTGAATGGTTTATATATGTTTGTCAAGATATTGTATTTAGCCAATATCATTGGTCAGTTTTTTTTACTCTCAGCATTCCTGGATTTGAACTTTTGGACATTTGGTATTTCAGCTCTGAAGAGCTTGAACAAACAAGGTAATTGGCAAGACCATTATAACTTCCCAAGAATTGGTCTGTGTGATTACAAAATCAGGCAGCTGCAGAATGTGCGGACTTTCACTGTCCAGTGTGTTTTATCTATCAACTTGTTTCTAGAGAAAATGTATTTGATCTTGTGGTTCTGGTTGATGTTAGTGCTGGTTTGTGATGCTATCAATTTTGTCCAATGGTTGATCCAAAACTTGCGCCCACACAGCGGGGAATCATTCCTCACCAAATATTTACATCTACTTGAAATTGACCTGGAGGGACAGAAGAAACTTTTCATCAAATTTGTCCATACATACCTCCGTGTAGATGGTATCTTTATGTTACGTATTGTGGCAGCTAACACAAGCGAGCTCCTTATTCTTGACCTCATTAAGCAGCTATGGAAAAAATTCAAGGATGCTCATGGTTTGATAGAGAATGATGAAGTGATCATACCTAATGGAGGCTCTCGCAATCCTTCTGCTCCTGCCATTGAAGATGAAGACTATGGTTTGCCACTAAAAAAAGTGGATTAATGTAATATTGTCACTGATAAACGCTAGAAGGCTAATGATCTTCTTCTTCTTTTCGTTCGGAGTTTGACATGTCTACACAGCAAGTCTGCTAATGATAAAAACTGTTACTCCCAGTAGCTGAGTTGTGACTGCAGGTTATCATCATCACACACCAGACAAGTCCCTAGATCAGGGGTTGGGAACCTTTTTGTCTGATAGAGCCATGCACACCACATATTTTAAAAAATCATTCTGTGAGAGCCATACATTATGTTTAAAACTAAATATTCAAGTAAATGTGTGCATTTTGTGTAATTTAAACACTAAAAGTACAAGAATTATGTCTCTGAATTCTTTTTAATAACATTGTCATGCTGTTGCTAATCAATAATGAGTATTTCTTACCATTAATGCGACTTCTGATGCTGAGCTGCAGTAGTCTGTAGCTCATTTGTAGAATGAAATATTGATATGCAATTAATGTGTAGATCAAATACGGTGATCTAAAGAAACATTTTTTTTTATGATCAAGCATTTGTCTGCGAGCCAGATGCAGCCATCAATAGAGCCATATCTGACTCTCGAGCCATGGGCTCCAGACCCCTGCCCTAGATGCTCTGATTCCCGCCTCTAAATTCATGAGTGTAGCGGCCGACAATTAAATTTTTTATATCTTTGTATCTCTATTATGTTTCTATTTACAGGCAGTTCCAATCTGTTCAGTAATCTAATCAATCTTGAGAGCAATCATGATTCATACTTTTGAATATCTTTGTTTCTTCTTCTTCTTCAGCGTTCATTCTCAAACTCCCACTGGATCACTCTTGTAGAAGGACATTGGCCATACCATATTTCCAGCAGAATGTAGTCCAGAGAATCAATCCAATGACATATCTATTGTACATGAACTATAACTGACATTTCCCTCTGCACATGAACTATAACTGACATTTCCCTCTGCACATGAACTATAACTGACATTGCCCTTTGCACATGAACTATATCCGAGTGATCAATCCAATGACATATCTATTGTACATGAACTATAACTGACATTTCCCTCTGCACATGAACTATAACTGACATTGCCCTCTGCACATGAACTATAACTGACATTTCCCTCAGCACATGAACTATAACTGACATTGCCCTCTGCACATGAACTATAACTGACATTGCCCTCAGCACATGAACTATAACTGACATTGCCCTCAGCACATGAACTATAACTGACATTGGCCTCAGCACATGAACTATAACTGACATTGCCCTCTGCACATGAACTATAACTGACATTGCCCTCAGCACATGAACTATAACTGACATTGCCCTCAGCACATGAACTATAACTGACATTGGCCTCAGCACATGAACTATAACTGACATTCCCTCAGCACATGAACTATAACTGATATTGCCCTCAGCACATGAACTATATCCTAGTGATCCAGTGATGATCTATTGATACTATGACCATATCCCTGTGGGATGTGACATTAAAAAACTCATAGTTTCTATAAGAAACTTATTGTTATTGTTATTCTAAAATTGTTATTTAAATATGTCAATATGATATTAGTTTGTTATAAGTATTTATGTTTTTCAGATAGTTGCTGTCTGTCAGGAAATGAAAATTTATGCTTTCTTGCAACATGCCATAAAACAAACAAGTATTTGATGATCTTCTGTGATGTCATCTTGCTTTTTTATCTGTTATGAAGACCTACATAATTATGTCAGTGTTGAGTTATACGTAATGTACATACTTATGTCACGGTTGTGTTATACTGTTATATGTGGTGTACATACTTATGTTACAGTTGTGTTATATGTAATGTACATACTTATGTATGGTTATGTTATACTGTTATATGTAGTGTGCATACTTATGTCACAGTTATGTTATATGAAATGTACTTACTTATATCACGGTTATGTTATACTGTTACATGTAATGTACATACTTATGTCACAGTTGTGTTATATGTAATGTACATACTTATGTTACAGTTGTGTTATACGAAAACTCGAGAATTTAAATGACCATCCTCCTTTTATAAGAACCAAAACAATCTTCCACTATAAATACATGTCTCCCCATATGTCGCCAGAGCACTAATGAGCAAAGAATAGTACACTTTACCTTCAATGCATGTCATAATTGGTGATTAAGGAGGTTATAGGGTGGAATTAATTGTCAACATAGGGTCAAAGTAACCAAGATGCCATGCTGAAGTTGGATGTGCTCCACTGAAAGGTACAGAAAAGCTGTAAACAACGCATTCATTTATCGGGACAACATTCTGTTAATCTGCAGAATTTTGAGAATGAATGCAGAAGAAGAAGAAGAAAAATAAATGTTAAAATAAAAATATCACAGCAGAAATAACTTATGTGTTCACTCTTCTTCAGTGTTCACTCTTCTTCAGTGTTCACTCTTCTTATTCTGTGTTCAATCTCTAATAATCAACATGCAGATTGAGCAGCAGAGTATGAAATAATCAGCACGAATATTAATGTAGTTTGAGTTGTGTTAGTGTGGTCAGAGTTTTGTTAGTTTCAGGGCAACAATGCTTTATTTTTTCTTTTCTGCTCAATACATCCGATCTCTGCATGATTTTAATTTTAATGTGCTTCCCCAGCCTGTGACAGACGTCCTGCTGCTAGGCATCTAAATTCATTCGCAAATGTCTTCTGGCTAATTTATTTTTATCTCCAAGAACTGCCATCAATAAAGCTCTTTTATCCTTGTATATAATGGTAAGGTATCTCCAGAGCTTTCTTTCATACCAGGAAACTTCAACTCAACACTGTGCAATGCTTTGACAAGAAGCTTTCTACTCAGAGGGGGTAGACGATAATTGTATAGGCCTACTAGGGATGAAATGCTGTAGGTCGTTCTGAAGTCCAGAGTAAAGTCTTGCTATATAGTCACACAATTTATTCGGGTTTACTGTTGCATGGTCGTTAGCCTGATTGGTCACTGGTTAGACATTGAAATCTGTTGTCTTGTTCACAGACTGTAGTCTTGAAAATGAAATGTGTTGTATCATGGTTTCCAGCTTGGTTGCAATATCTACATTGTTTGGCTTGACACGTCCAACTTCAGCATGGCTTTTAGATTATTTTAGCCTATGGGATGGGACAGCCAACCCACGTCACCCGTAACGTCCTCGGTAGCTTCTTACAACATGCATGACATGTTTCAGTACTGATATTCTTTGCTCCCTTATTGGACCCTGTCAACAAACAGGTAAAAGAAAAACGAATCTAACTCAATATGCCAGCAAACATAATATAGGAACAAACATTATTTTGTCTGAGAAGCGACCAATGCTGATCTAGCGGTTCATGGGCTCATGTCACTTGACTCAAACTGACCACTACTGATCAAGCAGTCCATGGGCTTATGTCACTTAGACTGACCACTACAGAATATATAGTTGCCACTACAGAATAACAACTTTTCCATTTTAATGTGTCAACATAAGACTTGAATCCAGACACCTGTAACTTCTGATGAAAGGACTCAAAACCATGCCAAAGTTGCTGGATTTGAAAGGCGCAGTCTAATGTATTTACATCGAGTATATCCAGACCATGTTTAATGTTATCATTACAGTGAAGAAATCGCTGCTCTTTTATTATTTTGCCAGAGGTAAATTCTCCGTGCAGAATGTATTTTGGAAGATTCTCATCCTCCATTAGGCATTTACCCATGATATGGACGATTATTTTTAATTATGATAGATTATGTTATAGCAGAATTGGAGAATCATTTCCTGGCAAGAGTCGTTTGTAGTTTAGTAACATCATTTACAGGCTATACAATCATCAACATCAAGTGTCAACTCAACATCAAGTGCCATCTCAACATCAAGTGTTCACTACAATTGATCTGCATTTGTTTAAATGTCATTATTTTTGTTATGGTCTATGCTGGAATTCATTTGACATAATTCATTTTTGTTAATTCCGATTTCCTCTCAGCTGGGTAACCCGTATGTAACAATATGTTTGCCTGCCATTTTTTATATTGACATCATGTGAAACACATTTCCAGTGTTTGTTCATGACATGAATATATAATTTTTTTTAAATAATTATCTGAACAGATGGCTGTACATTCTAGTACGGTAAAGGTATGTACCATGTCAGCTGTCGGGGATGGAGAGAACTCTTCATGTACTAAGCCGCAGCAACTATTAAGTGGAATGGTCAGTTCTCTTCCTTTCTATCTTCACCTCTCCTAACTCATGCGTCAGGTACTCATTACAGCTGAATCGACTAGAGGAGTGGTCCTGTCAAGCGAGAAATCACAACCCGGATTGTTTTTGTCCAGACGTGGTTTGGAACTTGGCATGCTGTAATTCGGTGATAGCAGCAAGCACGCTATCAACTAGGCTACAGCACTCCTTTATAGTCTATGCATCCCCATAGAAGTTATGTCTCTTTCAGCAGATGGCGAAGACATCTATGCTGGTAATTTATGTTGCCAGTTAATTGTATATCTTTCTCATCTTACTTCATAGTCATCCACCTCTACTATCTTCCAGTGCTTTTCCAAACTCATTCAATATCTCAAGAACAGTATTATCTACCAAAGCGTCCTCATTCAATAGAACATCGTATATAGGGAAATCAAGATGTCTCTCTTATTCATTGCCACGTGTCCTAGCCAGTCTGTCAGTTCTTTCATTTCCTGAACTCTAGCAAGACCAGAGCAAAATTCCAGGTAAGTACCTGCAGGTCTGAAATACCAATGTGCTACATCAACATGTGGCACAAGCATAGGGTTGCCAGAACCTTCGAAGCAGAAAGCGGGACACATCATGTAAAGCATAATAGCCATAGGAAAAGTCAGAGATAGCACACACATAGACTAATTATTATTACATTATAATTCTAATACCTGTACCAGTAATTTTTTTAATTAATAAAAAAACATGTTTACCTTGATTTGCAGCTTCTTAAGTCGGTGTCGGCTGCATCTCATATTTGTCTGACTTCAGACTCTGAGTGAGAAGATCTTGTCGCTGGATTACGTAGTCATAAAACTCGGTGCAGCTAAGTTTATAATTAAACACACATTTCATTATTGCTTCAACAGTTGCTACGTGCAACCGATTTCGTTCATCTGTCCACTGCACATTCATTAAAGAAAATATTCTTTCCACATTAGCATTGTGTCCTGGAACGCTGAAGATGAATTCACATAAATGTAATAACTGGGAATACTGATCCGCACATTTACATTGTCTTAAGAAAAACGTCCATTTCTCCTGACATGATTTACTATTCCATCTATCTCCATTTTTACAAAGTTCTAATTCAATAAACTCTTTCAAATATGTGAACTGATCACACAACAATGAATCATCTATTGACACACCTTTGTCTTGTAGAAACATTAATGTTCCCTGAACTGCAGTCCATTCTGGTTTAGAGTCTAGTAGCATCCAAGTAAAGATGGTGGAAAATTCATTCAAATGCGTCATCCACTTTTGCAAATAAGCGGCCGCTGTTTCATAAAATTCATCCACCTCAGCATAAAGTTTCTCAATATCATCTGTAGACACTTCATTTTCTATTCTTTTAAGAATAGACTTCACCTTTATAGGGATAAATCTTTCTTCTTTACGTTCATTTATTAACCTGAGGGTATCCTTCAAAATTACTGCTACCTCTATTACACTGATATCAGTCTTTTCCAACTTAAGTATTTGTCTTTCAAACACGCTCATCTGACTATGGACAAACCATAGATATGGCACGCTTAACGGATTTTGAAATAATGTTAGCAAAACTTTAGGTGCTTTTTCTTCAGATAAGAAGAATGATTGCAGGGCGTCATACAATTTTAATACTCTGTCTACTGCAGCTAAAAGTGATAACCACCTTGTTTTTGTGTGTGACAATAATGCATGATACTCTAATTCCACGAACTCACAAAATTCTTTTAATCGCTCCGTTCGTACAGTATATATAGAGAAGTAATTGAATAATTTAATTATTGTTGTTTCCACATCAACACTCAAAACATCGGCGGCTGTCTTTACAGAATTATGAATGATATGAGCAGGGCATCCAATTCCAAGAAGATTTTCATTAAGTTCACTTTTCAATCTCGCGAACACATTGTTGGTGCCAGCACGCCGTATTCCACCAAAATTACAGTTTGCATTATCGCCACAAAACGCAATACACTTGTTCTTATCAATGTTGTTTTCTTCTAAAGCCTCGATACAATACTTGCTTATTTCAGAGGATGTTTCATTTGGTAAAGAACCCAGTTTAAGTAATTTTACAGTCATACCATTCGCTGGAGTGAAATACTGAACAATTAATGGGAATATTTTTTCAGCATTGTGATTACTTGCGTCGGTAGCAATACCAAAGTAGTGTACACCAGCAAGTTCATTACACAATTGCCTCGTAGTGTCAGGTGCTAATACTGACTTTACTATTGCTGTTGTTTTAGTTCTTCCGAGCTCCACATTTTGTGCAGTTTGAGAATCTTTAAACAGTTTTGAGTTTAGCTTAGTTATGCAGTCCATTGACTTGAAAGACATATGATGTTTTACAATATGATAACACATTGTCAGTTCTGTCGCTGCCACTAATTTACCTTGCTCTGACGATTTAGTCAAAAAATAATTGTCCATAGTACGTGAAGTGTTTGCAGAATACATTCTAGATTTGTGTTTTACACTTCCTATATGTTTTGTTATGTCAGTTCTCCCACCATGCGCGATAGAAATGTAACATTGACATATTTTGCATTCTGCTTCATTCTCACTTCTACCTTGTTTTATGAAAGACCATTCTTCCGAATAGTTTTCTTGGAAAAAACGCTTTCTCTTCGGCATTTCCAAATAAAAATAAATCCAAAAAAAGAATTCACAAAATTAGAATGCTCAATTAAAAATGAAAAAATTTAATATTTCACAACCACCGGTAACAACAGACTGGATTCCTGGAAGCAACCTCCAGCCTCCAACACATAAAGAAAGAATGAAGCCAAAATTTCTTCTTGCTGCTGGTGAGGATGGCGCGATGTTGTTGAATGAATTATTAGCGCCTACAGGAATACGACAAGGACAAAAGCATGCAGATAGTCACGTAGGCACAGAACACGTGAGCGGCGGTGAGATGGGTATAGTAAGGCTCGGCGCCTCGCGAAGCCGAAGACGTCATCTTTTGTAAATTTTTAAATAATACCGCCTTCCGCACTAACAATTTTGTGCTGGATATTCTCAAATTTATGAGTTGTATCTTCAAACTTTATTATTAAACAGCGATAGCGCAGGACTCTACAAATAGACGTTTCGGACTAAGAAGCTTCATTTGTAACAAAACTCAAACCAATAATAAATAATTTAAGAAAATATTAAAATTTGTAGGAGAAAAATTTGGCTGGATTAAAAAGCGGGACAAATTGCTGTCCCCCAGACCCTTAGGCGGGACAATTAATTTTTGATGAAAAAGTGGGACAATCCGGAAAAAGCGGGACGGATGGCAACCCTACACAAGCATCTATTCCGAATCTTGGGGATCATGGATTGAGACTGCGACACAACAATGGCCCTGACTGCCACATTTTCAGAGACCAACTTTATAAGCTTTGCAACTGTCTCGATCTTCATTCTCATACTGGAGATTTTGCTATAAGCTCCGTAGCTGTCTCGATCTTCTTTATTATACTAGAGATTTTGCTATGAATTCCATAACTGTCTCGATTTTCATTCTCATACTGGAGGTTGTACTATAAATTCCGTAGCTGTCTCGATCTTCTTTATTATACTAGAGATTTTTCTATAAGTTTCGTAACTGTCTCGATCTTCATTCTTATACTGGAGGATGTGCTACAACCTCCACACCTTTCAGAAATGAATAGAATAGAATCTCATAGAATAGTAGAGAGACTCCATCCTGATCTTAACTGTTTCTAATAAAACTATCTGTCCATATAATTGCATCATTCTTTTCAGCACTTTCAATGTTCAATTGTTTCATTTCTGGATCAGCTTTTTCATTGCACCAAACACTTCCTGTATTCCCTGCCGAAGGAATGGAATGATCACTTTTCCATAAGTTGACAGCTCTTCTCCATATTTTTGCCATTCCTCTCATTTGAATATGTTTTTGGTCGTGTGTTGCCAGGCCTGAAAGTGGAGAATAGTGACACTCTTATCTGCCAAGTTAAGATGCAACTAAGGAGGTTTTAGGATGGCTGTTCATATAAGTTTAAGTGACCCATAAGTCATACTGAAGTCAAATGTGTTTATACTGAAAGGCGCAAATTAATCGCGGCTAAACTGTAAACTATGATACAACACATTCCGTTCTCCTACTACATCAAGCTAATCTGAATTTAAGTAGGAAGCCAGAGGACAATTTTTTAAAAATTCTTGAAACTAACGGGAATTGAACCTGTCCGTTCAACGACACCAATAGTTGTTAAGCGATTTGGTGTCGTTGAACGGACTGGTTCAATTCCGTTAGTCTCACGCTAATCTGCAGGAGAGTGAGAACAACAAAGAACAAGAAAAAAGAATATATCTTCAACAGGGGTGATCTGGGCAATCATCTTCTCCACACGTAATTTGTAGCACACATCGTTAGAGTGGTAAACGAACATCAGAAGTATTTCCATATATGGAGTCTTTGTCACTCATAACTCTCATGTATGGAGTCTTTGTCACTCATAACTCTCATATATGGAGTCTTTGTCACTCATAACTCTCATATAATATGAACCAAGTGAGTGCATTGCTAGATGTGACAGAAACCAATTGATGTATGGGTTCAGTACATCAATATTCACAATCAATTAATCACATATCATATTTGACAATTAAAACTGGAAATCAAAACTCAAATGTGTTTCTGTGTTTTGTTCTGTACATATAAGTATGCACATATTGTTCTAACTTGAATGTTTCCATGTTTTGTTGTATACATGATATGTGTGCACATATTGTTCTAACTCGAATGTTTCCATGTTTTGTTGTATACATGATATGTGTGCACATATTGTTCTAACTCGAATGTTTCCATGTTTTGTTGTATACATGATATGTGTGCACATATTGTTCTAACTCGAATGTTTCCATGTTTTGTTGTATACATGATATGTGTGCACATATTGTTCTAACTCACAAGGTATCCATAAATTACATCAATAATTTTACCCCCATCTCTGTCAATAACTGTAAAGAATTCAGAGACCACCCTTGCTTAATTTATGTCAAATTTATTATCGATCGCCGAGGAAGAAGAAGAACTTATGTCAAACATGTTTACCCGTGCACTACATAAAATTTTCAGCAAAAAATGTTCGAAAACACTAAACATTTTATTTTACATTGTAGCAAAAAAATTATTCAAATTCAAACAGTTAATTTAATTGGTGTATAATAAACAGTATTGTTTACAACTTTGTCAACCCCCCCCCCCCAGCTCCGTAATCATTTTAAATACCTCTTCTATCTTTCTTTCTATCCAACACTCCTTCCCCCCCCCCACCCAAATTGTTGACATATTTTATGGACGTTCGTAAAGCTGAAAGCGAGTATTTCCGTATTTATTTTACAAAAAATTGTTTTTTATTCTTTTCTATAGAAACATCTACAGAACACAGTTAAAGAGATATACATTTAATATGTCGATTCTAATTCTTATAATTGATATAATTATTATTTTTTTAAATAAATTTTAAATGTGAGTTAAGATATTGTAATATTATGACAACGCTTTCGGCTGTTAGCAACAAGAATGGACATAGATTCAGTGACAGCTGTTAGCAACAAGAATGGACATAGATTCAGTGACAGCTGTTAGCAACAAGAATGGACATAGATTCAGTGACAGCTGTTAGCAACAAGAATGGACATAGATTCGGTGACAGCTGTTAACAACAAGAATGGACATAGATTCAGTGACAGCTGTTAGCAACAAGAATTAGATTCAGTGACAGCTGTTAGCAACAAGAATGGACATAGATTCAGTGACAGCTGTTAGCAACAAGAATGGACATAGATTCAGTGACAGCTGTTAGCAACAAGAATGGACATAGATTCAGTGACAGCTGTTAGCAACAAGAATGGACATAGATTCAGTGACAGCTGTTAGCAACAAGAATGGATATAGTTTCAGTGATAGCTGTTAGCAACAAGAATTGACATAGATTCGGTGACAGCTGTTAGCAACAAGAATGGACATAGATTCAGTGACAGCTGTTAGCAACAAGAATGGACATAGATTCAGTGACAGCTGTTAGCAACAAGAATGGACATAGATTCAGTGACAGCTGTTAGCAACAAGAATGGACATAGATTCAGTGACAGCTGTTAGCAACAAGAATGGACATAGATTCAGTGACAGCTGTTAGCAACAAGAATGGACATAGATTCAGTGACAGCTGTTAGCAACAAGAATGGACATAGATTCGGTGACAGCTGTTAGCAACAAGAATGGACATAGATTCAGTGACAGCTGTTAGCAACAAGAATTAGATTCAGTGACAGCTGTTAGCAACAAGAATGGACATAGATTCAGTGACAGCTGTTAGCAACAAGAATGGACATAGATTCAGTGACAGCTGTTAGCAACAAGAATGGACATAGATTCAGTGACAGATGTTTACATGAGAGTGATGATTCAAATGCCAATACAGTGAGTGAAACTCTAACTCCCAAAGTATGCTGAATATGTCGTTGTTTCGTTCCCCGGAAATTGTGAGCACTTATCACTTATTTCCTATGTTCATCTTTTCTTCCTTTTTTACCTTTAACGTGTGTCGAGAGAGATATAGTGTTCTTGTTCTCGCTTTTTTTGGCAGCTTCAGATAATGGTGCTCGTGCAATGTCTAATTGATGTTGTTGATCCAGCGTACTCTAGGTCTACCCCTGGCTCTTCTTTCTGCTTCTCCTCTCTTCGTATATGCTTTATAAACTAATGAATCACACTGCATTCTTTCCAGATGACCGAACCATTGTATTTGTTGGTTTTTTATGTATTGTAGAATTGATAGGACACCCACTCTTTCTCTTATGACCTCGTTTCTAATTCTGTGTCTTCTTGTCACTACTGTGGCTTTTCTCAGACATCTCATCTCTGTTGTAACCAGTTGTCTCTTATGTTTTGTTGTTAAGGACCATATTTGAAATTGGTAACACCTATGTTCAATGTGGTCATTTCTCGAGTTTTTTTAATACCTAGAAGATGGAGTTTAATCAATATTATAAGAAAAAGACTATCTATTTTGGCCACGTTATGATACACTGAGGCTTCGAGAACATAGTCACAACAGGCAAGATTGAAGGCAACAGGGACAGAGGGCGACAACGTGAGAAAATGTAAGACAGTTTAACAACCTTTGCACGGCTGAGAACTAACAACGATCCTGATACATAATACTGGAGATAGGGAGCTATTGAGAGTCATGATCGCCTATGCCAGCCGGCATGACACGTGGTGATGATGAGAAGACTCCCAGCTCTCATCAGTATGTAACTCTCATCGGTATGCAACTCTCATCAGTATGCAACTCTCATCAGTGTGCAACTCTCATCAGTATGCAACTCTCATCGGTATGCAACTCTCATCAGTATGCAACTCTCATCAGTGTGCAACTCTCATCGGTATGCAACTCTCATCAGTATGCAACTCTCATCAGTGTGCAACTCTCATCAGTGTGCAACTCTCATCAGTATGCAACTCTCATAGGTATGCAACTCTCATAGGTATGCAACTCCCATCGGTATGCAACTCACCTCGATGTGCAATTCTCATCGGTATGCAACTCTCCTCAATGTTCAACTCTCATCGGTATGCAACTCTCCTCAATGTTCAACTCTAATTGGTATGCAACTCTCCTCAATGTTCAACTCTCATCGGTATGCAACTCTCATAGGTATGCAACTCTCCTCAATGTTAAACTCTCATCGGTATGCAATTCTCATAGGTATGCAACTCACCTCGATGTGCAACTCTCATCGGTATGCAACTCTCATAGGTATGCAACTCACCTCGATGTTCAACTCTAATCAGTATGCAACTCTCCTCAATGTTCAACTCTCATCGGTATGTAATTCTCCTCAATGTTCAACTCTCATCGGTATGTAATTCTCCTCAATGTTCAACTCTCATCGGTATGCAACTCTCATCGGTATGCAACTCTCCTCAATATTCAACTCTCATCGGTATGCAACTCTCCTCAATGTTCAACTCTCATCGGTATGCAACTCTCATAGGTATGCAACTCTCCTCGATGTTAAACTCTCATCGGTATGCAACTCTCATCGGTATGCAACTCTCCTCAATGTTCAACTCTCCTCGATGTGCAACTCTCATCAATGTGCAACTCTCATTGGCGTGCAATTCTTATCAATGTGCAGCTCTCATCAATGTACAACTCTCATCGATGTGCAACTCTCATCGATGTGCAACTCTCCTCAATGTTCAACTCTCCTCGAAGTGCAACTCGCATCAATGTACAACTCTCATCGATGTGCAACTCTCATCGGTATGCAACTCTCCTCAATGTTCAACTCTAATTGGTATGCAACTCTCCTCAATGTTCAACTCTCATCGGTATGCAACTCTCATAGGTATGCAACTCTCCTCAATGTTAAACTCTCATCGGTATGCAATTCTCATAGGTATGCAACTCACCTCGATGTGCAACTCTCATCGGTATGCAACTCTCCTCAATGTTCAACTCTAATCAGTATGCAACTCTCCTCAATGTTCAACTCTCATCGGTATGTAATTCTCCTCAATGTTCAACTCTCATCGGTATGTAATTCTCCTCAATGTTCAACTCTCATCGGTATGCAACTCTCATCGGTATGCAACTCTCCTCAATATTCAACTCTCATCGGTATGCAACTCTCCTCAATGTTCAACTCTCATCGGTATGCAACTCTCATAGGTATGCAACTCTCCTCGATGTTAAACTCTCATCGGTATGCAACTCTAATAGGTATGCAACTCACCTCGATGTGCAACTCTCATCGGTATGCAACTCTCCTCAATGTTCAACTCTCCTCGAAGTGCAACTCGCATCAATGTGCAACTCTCATCAATGTGCAGCTCTCATCAATGTGCAACTCTCATCAATGTGCAACTCTCATCAATGTGCAACTCTCATCGGTATACAACTCTCATCGATGTGCAGTATTTTGAGAACTCTCCTACTGATGGGGAGGGTGTAAAACATGATGCATGTTAAGAAAGGAGTTGCTCACATTTTTAAGAAGGTGTGTGTGTCTTAAATATTATATGGATATACAGCCCTGATCATTCAGGGTCAAAAGTGATGATATTGGCTGGCAGTATGTGGTGGATGACACATACAAGGAAGAGATAAGTCGGACTAATCTTGAAGTTATAGATTTGTTACAGTAGAACGAAGAGGTGTAAGACAAGCGCGTATTTTATCACCAAACTCCTATTTAATATCTACACATAAAATATCTTTAAACATATAGAAGAAATCCCAGGACTCAAGATCAATGGGAGAATAATAAACAACCTGAGATATGCAGATGACACTGTTCTATTAGCAGAATGTGAACATGAACTGCAAAGACTAATAGATCAGGTCGATAAATCAAGTACAGTTCATGGACTGGGTATAAACATCCAAACACAACAACCATGATTATCAAAAAAGTTATTACAGAAGAACAGGGGCTAAAAATAAAAATACGTGAAGAGAAACTACAAATAAAACATTATTAATATTTTGGATGCATAATTACAAATCACGGCAGATGTGAAACAGATGTTAAAAGTAAAATAAGAATGGCTAAAAGTACTTTAAGTGACGAGAAAAATATTAACATCTAAACAAATTACAAACAAGTTAAAAATGAGAATTATAAAATGCTACATCTTTTCTATATTAATTCATGGCTCAGAAACATGGACACTAAATAAACAATTAGAAGACAGAATTGATGCTTTTAAGATGGTGAATATATAGAAGAATATGGAGATCATTAAGGAAAGAGAAGAAAACAAATAAAGAAGTACTTAATATGAAGAAAGAATTATTAAAGGAAATAAAGATCAAGCAAATAAAATATTTTGGACACATTAAAAGACATGACACCTTATTGAAGACATTACTTGAGGGTAAAGTCAAAGGGAAGCGAGCAAGAGGTAGACAGAGATACCAGTGGAAGAGTAACATCACACAATGTACATGTTACAGTCTGGCAGAGTGCACCACGAAAACAAAAGAAAGGGGATGTTGGAGGTCTCTTGCTGCCAACCTTCGTTGCGGAGACGGCGCCTCATGATGATGACAGTAAAAAATGTGGTTGGATATAATAATTCATATATACAGAAAATTATAGAAATTGGAGTGACCATGGGAGAAACTGAAAATATTTGGAGAAATTGAGTGACCATGGGTGAAAGGAGAAACGAAAAAAATAAGAAATCGGAAGGACCATGGTGAAGGGGAAAACTGAAAAAAATCAGAAGAAATTGTAATGACCAGGATTAAATGTAAAATTAGAAAGATCTGAAGATAATATAAGCAACATTTGACTGAAAACTGAGTTTAAGCATTCTTAAATAGTTGATAGAATGGGATGTAGGGTACTTGGAAATGTCCTCTTTACTATAGAGTACTTACGAGGATTTCACCTGTCTTATTGGAGTATTTATAGGAATGTCCCTTGTGTTTTTGGAATATTTATGGGCAGTGATTTTTCTTCTGGAGATACACCGTATGCCCAAATATTTCCTCTGAAATATTCCTTTTGTTTTAGTTATGCTCATCAGAACGTGGTCTTCCTTATGGATTCTCTGAACACTCCGCAATTCTGGGCAAGTTGACTTGCCGCGGCTAGACATGTTTAAACATTATGATGTATCACTGCACCATCGTCGTCTTGGCACCCTCTTCCCTGTTGCCGGTAACTCTGCCTTCAGCTATTAATCGTTCTGTGCTGTTATGTCTCCAAAATATTTCCCCATATTTGAAAGGTTGAAATAGCATTAGAGGATTGACTTCGTTGTACACGGTTTACCCCACATATACCCAGTCCCTCTCAATAACAGGGCAGGCCGTCTGACGAGAGTACAGCTCACAGCACGTAACTTCGTAGATCCAGTGATAATCTCTAGGGATCACCGAAAACGATATATTTGTAAACAAGACGTCGCGAGCAGGATTCTATCCCACGACAAAACTAACGGCTTAACCACTACCCCAGGAGGAAGATTTCTAAACACTACCCCAGGAGGAAGATTTCCTAACCACTACTCCAGGAGGAAGATTTCCTTCTCACATTTAGATTCTGTTATTCTCAAACACCATATTCCATATTTATGTGTTTTCAAAACTGCCGACACGGTTTGTCGACCAAGCGTGTTGTACACACAGTGTGCCAGTAATACATTCTTTCAAAGCTTATTTGTCTGCTCTCTCAAATGCTTTATCTAAAACTTACATCTTGCATAATAAGACTTCTATATACATCTATTTTTCGCTTGTAAAAACAACACTCGATTTGTAGGCCTATACATTTGAATTCCTCTTTAGAGCACACCCGTTCAAAACAAATTTCCAAGTTTAACAACACTATCCAGAATCCATTATTATATTTATTCTTTACTGTTTGTACTATAGCAGATCTCTATTATTACATAAATATTTCGTCGGTTTGGACCAGGTTGTTATAATGAGATTTGACTGTATTACATTACTAATGTTTTCGCAATTGTTTTTTTCTTTTCACGAAATCTGACTTGTAGGCGTACTCAAGCACAAACATCTAGATATACAAAAGGACGGCTACGAACGTCAGAGATAGGGCCGGTTATCAACAATAATTGCTGGATTTTCCCGTACAATATTTACTACGTTCTTCTTAAGATTAGTCCCGCATGTTCTCTCACTCGTCAATCATCTTGGCTGATGCGATTGATTAATTATCGCTTTGTGTTTACTTTGTGTCGCCAGTCAGTGAAAAGGGCGGGAAAATGTCAAATACGCCAAAACATATCACGCTGCATGAGATCACAGGCAAGAGTTTTCTAGAAAAATACTTCTTTTCTAGCTATACTACTGAGAAGTCCGGCTCTGTGAGGGGAAGGTACACATCGCGTCTCTGAAGGTCAAGGTATCAGGTTCAAATCCCATCACAGGCAACTGTGCAACCGAATCGTTCAGAGAGCAATGCCAACGTATATATCCATCTTTTTACATAGAGTTTCCTGTGGAATATACGGCTGTAACTGCTGCTCTCCAATGATTTATGTGATCCTCTTCATATGTGCCCACGATGTCCCAATTGTGGCTCTCCAACGAGTTCTGTGCTTCATTGTTCTCTTCATCTGTTCCCATACGGTCCAAACTGTTGCTATCCAACGAATTCTGTGATCCACTTCATCTATGCACACGACGTCTAAACGATTACTTTCCAACGAGTTATGTGGTCCTCTTCATCTGTGCCCATGAGGTCCAAACTGTTACTTTTCAACGTGTTCTGTGGTCTTCTTCATTTGTGTCCACGATGTCCTTATTGATTTTGTCGCTTCCTTCATTGTTCATTGTTCTTTTCCGGATGTTCCAAATTTCCTCTTTCTATGTAGGTTTCGTTCTAGAACATATCTGGTTGTGTTGTCATGCATCTTTCTGAGTGTGTGTCCCATCCATTTTCACTAAGAAGTAGGCTGGCAATGTTCATGCTCTGGCAATGTTCATGCTCTGGCAATGTTCATGCTCTGGCAATGTTGAGGAATGACGCCACGGCTACTGAGCAAGTGAGGTGACCATACGGCTTCTAGTCAATCACTAACTAGGCAGCTGAGCACTTATGGGAAACCATGTGCTACGACTTGATTAATAACTCGTATTGCTTTGATCTTTCATAATATGGTACCAGCAACTGGAGACTGTTTGCAGTATAGGGAACCTTCCAGAAGAAAGAATTAGGACCCAATTCGTGACGGTTTTTTACTATTGTTAAGATTTTGGTTGGTCACTATGTATACACTTGAAGTCGCCTTTGCTATTTTTTGCATGCGATTCTAAGTATGTAAATAATGACCAACCGAAATCCCAATAATAATTTTTTTAAATGTCACGAATTGGTTCCTAATTAATTCTGTTGGAAGGTACTTAATGGAGACGGTCATGAAACAACTAGTAAAAATTATCTCAAATCTTATCACGTGATGTCGTTAATATATCTAGATGTCTGCTACTCATGTCCTTACATAGAGTCCGAGGTAATGTGGTGTCCCAAGTCTCTGGCACGCCGACCAGGTGAAACCGGAATACGTGTTCCATCGTGCTTGGTAAAAATAATTACTACTATGTTCACCCAGCAGTCATGAAATAGGTATCATATCTCATTCTCTATGAAGTTTGAGCATTGTCGCCATCTCTACAAAGTATTGAGACGACATTCAGTTGGTATACAACTCATCACTTATGAGGAAAATCGTGCGCTATGACGATGATTCATAACTCAATGTTCTTATTTTTACTCCTCCCCCCCCCCCCCACATTCAGAACGCAGTAGATGGGATTTCATCCAGGTCCCGTTCAGCTGGCACCTATTCGTTTCGCAATTTGAGTAAACTTGTTTTCCGAATTCAGCCATACTGCATCTCTCAAAAATATGCGAGTTTACCGCAGAGCACACTGAAAGTGACTTTACAGCTAACATAAATTTATCTCGGCGCACAATAGAAGTGACTGTGCGTGCAGCTGACGACAATATAAGTGCAGTCGCCCTATACACTGGACCATAGAAATACGATAAATACTATATTGAGGTAAATAATCTCAAATCATAACCATAAATGAATTTTAAAAAACGTGTTTTAGCAGTTCATAATGTGCAGACATGGACGTCCCATCCAATTATTGCATACACCTTCTATACCTTTAGGAGTATCTCAACAGGTAACTTCATAAACGGACGATCGTTCATGCGTGAATCGACAAGCGCTGGTACTTTAGTTCTTGTGAAATGTATTTATGCTTCAGCCTTCATAGTTATTCGACTTAGAGAAACAGATAGTTTCTCATATAAAGAATGTAATTCAGTTTGTATTCTATTTATCCAGATTAGAAACACATTGATTTACAAATAGAACTTAGGTATATTTTAAATGGTATCCTGGAGATTCGTTTTCACTCTTAGATAACAGTACATTCATTAAACAACATAGATGTATATATATATATATATATATATATATATATATATATATATATATTATATATATATGTGTGGATGACAATGATGATGTCAGTTGTGACAACATGCTAATATTTTGTCTTCATTCTTCCCGTAGTGGACAACGCATCAGTGGACAGATATCACGGGGAATTTCATACTAACAAAGTTCATACGGTTTACAATTTAGCCTGATTGTATGTATATACATAATGTATCTGTTGACATAGGATATACAGTGAAGGACTAGTCATTTAAGTAAGTATTGATACCATTTGAAGTAAGCTTTGACAGGAACTGAAGTAAGTATTGACAGGACTTGAAGTAAGTATTGACACGATTTGAAGTAAGTATTGACATCATTTGAAGTAAGTATTGACATCATTTGAAGTAAGTATTGACAGGAACAGAAGTAAGTATTGACACGAACTGAAGTAAGTATTGACAGGAACTGAAGTAAGCATTGACAGGAACTGAAGTAAGTATTGACACGAATTGAAGTAAATATTGATATCATTTGAAGTAAGTATTGACATCAATTGAAGTAAGTATTGACAGGAACTGAAGTAAGTATTGACATGAACTGAAATAAATATTGACAGGAACTGAAGTAAGCATTGACAGGAACTGAAGTAACCATTAACAGGAACTGAAGTAAGTATTGACAGGAAACTGAAGTAAGTATTGACATGAACTGAAGTAAGTATTGACGCGATCTGAAGTTATTTTATTTATTGACATATGTTATTCACTGAAGGACTAACCATTAAAGTAAGTATTGACAGGATTTGAAGTAAGTATTGACAAGACTTGAAGTAAGTATTGACACGATTTGAAGTAAGTATTGACAGGATTTGAAGTAAGTATTGACAAGACTTGAAGTAAGTATTGACAGGATTTTGAAGTATTGACAGGACTTGAAGTAAGTATTGACACGATTTGAAGTAAGTACTGACACGATTTAAAGTAAGTATTTACAAGATATAAAGTAAGTATTGACACGATTTGAAATAAGTATTGACACGAATTTGAAGTAGGTATTGACACGATTTGAAAATAAGTATTGACACGAATTTTGAAGTAGGTATTGATACAATTTGAAGGAGGTATTGACACGATTTGAAATAAGTATTGACACGAATTTGAAGTAGGTATTGATACGATTTGAAGGAGGTATTGACACGATTTGCAGTAAATATTGGCACGATTTGATGTAAGTATTGACACGATTTAAAGTATTGACACGATTTTGAAGTAAGTATTGACATGATTTGACAAATAGAATTGTACTTCTGCTTTCGATCTCAAACCTGCAGAGTAGCAGGATGTACTGTCATGGTTTACAGCTTGAATGTTGTATCTGCGCATATCTGCCCGACACAGTCGACTTCAGCACGATAATTATACTGATAAGATATACGAAACAAACGTAATAATGGTGATTATTCCGTTTTCACGTCCAGAATAATTGAACTGAATGTGGTGTCGCTAGAAATGATTGACACTGTCAACAAAAAAAGCTTGGGACTATCAATCGTCATACAGTTGTGTATACACAGTTGTCCGACTCATGAGAAAATAGGCGTGTTTGTGTGCAGGGATGTAGGATGTCTGTCTCCATTAAAGACCTTCCAATAGAATTACTTAGAACCGCATTCGCTACGTTTTTGATTATTGTTGGGTTTCGGTTGGTCACTATTTAAATACTTAGAATCGCATGCCAAAAATAGCAAAGGACGACTCCAAGTATATAAATAGTGACCAAAGGAAAACACACACAAAACCAGTCTACTCACGTGACAATTGTATATAACAGGTCTTACTGGAGACTGTCGTGACTGTAGATACGTCTATAATTGGGAGGGGGAGGACACTTCCTTTTTTTTTTTAAGTTAAATTTTTTTTCATGTGCCTGAAATTTGTTTTTTCCAGAAGGACGGTACAGGAGCTAATGCCCCCACCCCCTTTTTTCTTAATTCTTATTACTAAGTATCATATTCTTATTTCCATAGGGTGGTGGGGGGTGGTTGTCAATATACTGTTTCATTTTGGAAGGGCTGAGTAAACACGGGAAGGCAGTGGGAGGACATGACAAACCAACACCATGAACTATACAAATAAATTATTGACAACACACGAAACAGAAAGCCGTAGAAATACATAACAAAAGCTGCAAGTCATGGGTTATAAGAATAAATGATTGGCAACACACAAAACAGACGGCTGTCGGAAGACATGATAGATAGCGTCCATACAACATGGGCCATAGGAAGAAATGATTGGCATTGCACGAAAGGAGAAGTATGTAAACAGGCATGATAAACCAACGCTAGAAGGCATTGACTATAAGAATAAAATG